>CM046957.1:26866298-28116298 GCA_025698475.1 Gossypium anomalum
AAGGTTTTTTAAAAAAACAAGCCAAATAACATAGACTAACTACTAAGAATAAGACATAGCTAAGCAATTTATTCAAATCAAATCTTGACAAAAATAAGGATCAAATTAATTGAGGGGATTTTAACAATAATGAGTTAAGGGTTAATATTAAGGGTAATACAAGGAATGGCTTGTTAAGCTCAAAGGGGTTTACTAAGGGTTAATCGTGGAGGTAGGTTTTTCATGGCATGAGTGGGTTAATCTTAAGTGCCTCTATCATCTTGACATATCAAATCAAATGGTGTGGTCTTGACATGCATAATCAAGCAAATACTAGAATAAAAATTCGATATTGACACACTCAAAGCAATAATAAAAGTGAGCATGAAGGAAATAATAGATGCTCTTTAAAGGCTAAAAATCTCACAGCAATTATGGCTTTTTGATGTTCAAAACTACAGATTTCAATTCAAGGTAATACCTAAACTTGGAGAAACAACCTAAAATTTTAAATTCTTAAAAATCAACTTATCATGCTTAATTCTCTAATGTCTTAAAGTTTAAATAATCAATGCATGAATGCCTATGTTATAATTCAAGATATATCAATAAAAATCATAAATCATTCAAAATTCATCCTAAACATGATATGAGAGATTTACAAAAGAACAAGGCAATATTCAGGGATTTTTCTGATAATGAAATGAATACCCCCCACACTTAAGATGTACATTACCCTCAATGTACAAAGATAAAGTTAGTGGCAAATAGAGATATAATATCATAAGATAGGGAGAGAGATGAAACTTCCTGAGTGTTAAATGAACGAACTCCCTAGTTTAGAGTTATGTAGAGTGGAGGAGGATACTCCGGTGGTGGTAAAGGTTGGGTTCCATAAGTGCTACGCCAAAAAAATATTATATCTCGTGATGGAGCAGGGCATGGCAGTAGTGGAGAACCTTTTCCAATGGAGTTTGAAGTTCCTAGTAATTGTGAGCTTTGTAGCTCTTTATAATTGTGATAAAATTAGGAACTTTTTAGGGGATATAAGGAAGAAAAATTACTCATAAAGAATTAGCTGAGATTAAAATTTGTTTATAAAACCTAAATAAAAAGTAGTAGCATAAAGAAGACAACATTAAAAGTTAAAAGTGAAATTAATAAAAACATGAAATAAAAATAAAGATAAGATAAAATTAAATATCACCATCGCCGAATGGTTCACAAGGTGGTGGTGGCGATGAGATGTGGAAGTGCTGACAAATCTGCTGTAGAGTAGCATCAATGTTATCAAATCGCTGAAAATATTACTGTTCGAATACAGTGAGGCACTCAGAAATGTCAGCATATGAAGCCGCCGCATAAACTAGGTGCTGGGAGCGTGGTGGATGAGAAGGTGGGTCCTCGTGCTGTGGAGGGACATCATCAGTAATGTCTTCGGGGGCCTCCTCCTCGGTTGATTGGGCGAGACGATATTGAGGAATATAGGTTCCTCGGTGCTTTTCGATCATCCTCATGCTTAGCATGCTCGAGATGCCTTGTGCAGACATTAGGCCAATGAGGGTAAAGGATGATTCTTGTGCCGCGGTGTTGAGGAGCCAGAAGTGCCGCGCTAGTTAAGTCACGTAGGGGCCAATGCAGATGATCCCCTTTCGATGTTGCTCCGTTTGATGGCAAATGGCAAGGACGATGAAATAGGCGAGGTCGAAGATGTGCCCGTGCGAATATACACCATAAGAAATAGATGCTGTGAGTGTTGACAACTTTGATGCTCTCTCTCCTCCCTGTCAGAGTATGAGTTAAGATAGAGTGTAAGTACCTCAAGGAAGGAGGGAGAGCTGATGCCTTGGAGTGATTGGAGTCATAGGTGGCTGAGCGTGGTACTAATGCATCCCAACACCATGAAAGAGAACGATGAATGTGGCGGTTGAGAGCGTGGAGGTCATTCTCCTCCTTGAACTCCTCTGTGTATAGACCCAGTGCAGTACCGAATTCTGGGACGCTTAACTAGTGGACTAATCCACCGAGTCAAAATTGGACCGTACCAGGATCATCGTAGTTTATCATTATAGTCTGAAGATGGAATGTTGAGGATAGTTAAATCGTGAGCTCGAGATACGTCGGCTTGACGATCCCAAAGAAAAGCTCCCAAAGGTCAGTGGTTAAGACGGCCCGAATCACATCGGCCAGTTGGACTTATTCTACTACGGCCTAGTCGATGCAGTGACCCGCTCCTAATGGTCGGGCCTGAAGTATTTGATAGAGTTCTTCTTGGGGTTCAACGGTAAAACTGCAGGAAGGGGTGGCAAATTTCAGCGGTAGGACCCGAAGAAGATGACGCTCCCTTCCTTTTCTTTGAAATGGGAATGGTGGCTTTCTTTCTACGTGAAGATGACATGGTATACCTGCAAGAAAAACCATTATTCCGTCTTGATGATTGGACTAGATAAAATGTAAACAATTTCAAAAAGGAAAAATTCATAAATAATTCCAGCCACAACTACTAACACTAACAAACTTAACCAAATTAAACAATTTTATGGCATAATTTTATGGCATTGGCATGGTAGTAGCATGAACATAAAAGTGGCAAAGAACTTTATGGAAATATAAAAAGAATGAATTTATCACAATGCATGTATTATAATGATAAAGAATAATAAGCAAGTGAGAACTATGAATATTGACTTAGAATAGGTAAATAGGGCATGAGAAATCAAAAAAATATGTCACATGGAATGAATGATAACTAATCTAAAAATGAAGTTTTAATGATAACATAGTGTGAGATAAATGAAGATTATTATGATAAATAGCATTAGAAATGAGTGAAATTAAAGGGAAAAGAGTAAACAAACGCTAAAAAAAAGAAGAATGGACGTCAAAAATGGAGTTGGAAGTGGCGCACAGGCGTGGTAGGGAAGCCGTGTGAACTTGCAGCAACTAGGGTTAGGAATTTTTTTGGTGAAGAAGACAATGAATAGTGCAGGGTATTTATAGATTTTGGGGTACACGGCCAGGGGACACACCCGTGTTCCCCAATTTCAGCCCGTGTGTTTCGCATTTTTCCAATTTTTGGTATGTCTGACATTCACCCCAAGCCCATGTACCTTGGGAGTGTTGGTGCACACGGCCGTGTTATGTGTTCATGTCTGGCTTCGTTCGCTTCTCCCACGCCCGTGTTTGTATGCCCCATGCCCGTGTTAATTTAACAAGTTCGACCATGGGTGCTAGATACGAGCATGTCTAACGCTCGTGCTATTTTCTCAGGTTCACCCACGTTTCAATGACACAGGCGTGTCGCACGCTCGTGTTGTTTTGGCAGGATCGCCCACGGCCATGTCACACAGCCGTGGCTATTTGTCGCAACCCATGTTGGGCGAAAATCTTTGCCCTGTTTCTACACAGTCCTAAGCACGCTCGTGTGCTTGGCCGTGTGAGTGTGGTAAACCTGTATTCAAGAGCTCCATTAGAAAGTTAAGTGTTAAACACTAAAACTTAAAGAAGTTATTACTGTTAGTGCACAGGTTGCCTCCCGAGAAGCACTTATTTATAGTCTAAGCTTGACTTACCTCTCCATTGAATGGTCATGGTGGTTCGAGAAGTTTACATTCCTCATTCCTGCTATCAATCTCATCAAAATAAGGTTTTAGGCGGGTATTGTTTACCTTAAAAGTGCCAAATTTGGGATGACTTACTTCGACTGTACCGAATGGGAAAATGCTAAATACCGCAAGAGGAATTTCTTCATTCGATTTGGTAGTGGTAATGTGAGGATCTTTGGTATTTAATAAAACTTCATTTCCAACCTTAAGTTGATTTGGTGAGGTATTGAGCTCATTCTGGCATAGTTTTGGTTTATCGTGTGTTCTCAGTTTATGTGTCCGCCATTCATCTAGCTCCTCAATTTTTAGCCTTCGTTCTTCATGAATAGGTCCTCTATTGTTTCTTGAACATGGCTCATATACTTCCTTCAAACTTATTTCCTACAAAGTAGGTTGCACCGTATTATCAGTTTTAGTAGAATGGTTTATACAATCACCTTTAATTTTCGATGTGTTGCCAGAATTGTGAGCTTGAAGGGTGATTGTTTCGTCTCCTACACAAAGTTTGAGTTCTCCTGTGCTAACATCAATAATCGTTCTAGCAGTTGCTAAAAAGGGCCTTCCTAAAATTAGAGGAGTGTTGCTATCTTCCTCTATGTCTAGAATAACGAATTTAACGGGAAATATAAATTTATCGATTTTAACTAGCACATCTTCAATAATACCCCTAGGAAATCTGATGGTTTTATCTTCTAATTGAATGCTCACCCTAGTCTGTTTGGGTTTCCCAAGACCTAGTTGCTTAAACATTTTGAAAGGCATGACATTAATGCTAGCCCATAAATCAGCTAATGCATTATTAACATCTAAACTACCAATTAAGCAAAGAATTGTAAAACTCCCTGGATCTTTTAATTTTTTGGGTAGCTTATTCTATAGAATAGCTAAGCAAGCTGCGTTTAGCTCTACATGCGATGCCTCGTCTAATTTTTGCTTATTTACTAAAAGCTCCTTTAAAAATTTCATTGCATTGGGCATCTGCGAGAAAGATTCAATAAACGGTAAGTTGATATGTAATTTTTTTAAGAGTTTAAGTAATTTACCAAATTGTTCATCTAAGTGGTCTTTCCTTGTCGCATTGGGATATGGCACACGAGGTTTATATTCTACACTTACCAGTTTTTATTCGGTGTGACTTACCTCATCTTTACCCTTGCTTACCACAGTTTCTTGCTTTGGTTCTAGCTCAGGCTCAACGAATCCTTCTTCACCTTGAACATTAATCGCGTTAAGTTGTTACCTCAGGTTAGGTTCAGTGTTACTTGGCAAGCTACCTTGTGGTCGTTCAGAAATTAGTTTGGATAGCTGGCCTATCTGAGTTTCGAGCCCTTGGATCGACGCTTGTTGATTTTTAAGTGCCGTCTCGGTATTCTGGAAGTGAGTTTCTGACACTGCGATAAATTTTGATACCATCTCTTCAAGATTTGGCTTTTTCTCTTGTTGGTAAGGTGGTTGTTGAAAACCTGGATGATTCTATGACCTTTGATTCCCTTGACCACCCCAAGAGAAATTTGGGTGGTTCCTTCAACCTGCATTATAGGTATTATTGTATGGGTTATTTTGAGATCTAAAGTTATTGCTACCTATATAGTGGACTGGTTCCTTTTTGGTTGTAAGATTGAAGGGTTGATATTTTGTATGTACGCCTCCTCCACTTGAATCACACCTCATCACTGGATGTACCTGCGTAGAACCAAGTAAACCATCAATCTTTTTATTTAGAAGTACTACTTGATTTGACAGCATATTAACCGCATCGACGTTATAAACGCCTACTGTTTTGGTTGGCTTAGTCATCATGACTTGCCACTGATAATTATTCAGTGACATCTCCTCAATAAATTTGTAAGCCTCTTCAGGTGTTTTGTTATTGATGGTTCCACCAGCTACTGCATCAATCATCTGTCTTGTTGAGGGATTTACACCATTGTAAAACATTTGAACTTGTAGCCATAGAGGTAACCCATGGTGAGGGCACCTTTGCAATAGGTCCTTGTATCTCTCCCATGTCTGCACAAAAGAAGAGATATCATTACGTAATTTGGCCGTCTTAGCCGGCAGAAAATACTTTAAT
This sequence comes from Gossypium anomalum, assembly GCA_025698475.1. Classification (NCBI taxonomy): domain Eukaryota; kingdom Viridiplantae; phylum Streptophyta; class Magnoliopsida; order Malvales; family Malvaceae; genus Gossypium; species Gossypium anomalum. Next base: position 26,871,957 of record CM046957.1, read on the forward strand.
AAAAACTTTTCAGTCATTTGTTCCCAAGTAGTGATTGACCCTCGTGGTAACGATTTCAACCACTGTTTAGCTTTGTTCCTTAGTGAAAATGGGAATAATCGAAGACGAATGTCATCATCAGAAATGCCATTAATTTTAAATGTGTCGCAAAACTCCAGAAAATTTGCCAAGTGAGTGTTGGGGTCCTCGTCCTGCAAACCATCAAACTGAACAAATTGTTGTATCATTTGAATTGTGTTAGGTTTCAGCCATCTCTTCGATTGTAGTTGAGATATCGTCCTCTTGCTCTTCCTCTATGTATCTTAGGCTTCGCCTTATTTCTCATCGGGTTTTATGAGCGGTGCGATCGATTTCTTCATCAAACAGTAATAGTCCCGACGGGTTTCTTCTAGTCATAAACTATAAGAACCTGCCGGAAGGAAGGAAAAGAAAATTTAGTAAATAAAAATAAAAACAAAAACAAAATTAAATTGCAGTAAAAGTAAATGGCTAAAGTAATAAAAATTGAGTGTTCTTAATATTCTAGTTCCCCAGCAACGGTGCCAAAAACTTGATCGTGATTTTCCATGATAAGTTTTATAAATTTATAATTAATCTTTCTTGAAACTAACTATTATCATGACATAGGCAAGTGTACATATCGAACAGCAGTATAGCTTTAGCAAGACCGGATTGTCGAACCCAAAGGAACTAAAAGTACTAGTAATGACTGTCTTTTTATTATCTAGCCTAAGAGTAATAGGGTTTGTTTTAATTAACTAATTAACTAAACTAAGAGATCACAGAAAATAGAATTGGGGAATTACTTTTTGAAAAATGATTGAATTAAGACAATACCTAAGGAAAAATCCACCTAGACTTCACTTGTTATTTTGGCTCTGAATCAGAAAATTTATTCATTTAAATTGTTTCGTAGAAATCCCTAAGTTATGTTAATATCCCTATTCAAGACTAATAATGTCTAACCCTAATTAACTAATTGAAATCTCTTTCTAATTAACACCCTAAGGTTGCATTAACTCGATCTATAGATCCCCTTATTAGGTTTCACCCTAATTCAGCAAAATCTTGTCACCCATCTCTAGGCGCGCAATCAACTCCACTTAATTATGACAAAGCCACTCTTAGACAGGGACTATTCATCCTCCAACTAAGAGCATTAACTTGAATCAATATCCTGGAATACCAAAACAAGAATTAAGAACACATAATTAAGAACAAGTCAAATATTTATCATACAATTCAGAAAATAATAACAAGATTCATCTTAGGTTTCGTTCCCCTTAGGTATTTAGGGGATTTAGTTCATAACTAAATAGGAAAACATCTTAGAAGAATAAAGAATACAAAACATAAAGAAAACCCAAAACTCTTGAAGGGAAATTGAGGAGAGATCTTCAGTCTTGATGATGAATCTAGCTTCTGAGATGGATCAATCGGCTTTCTTGGAGTAATTCCTTACTCCCTGTTCTTCGTCTCCCTTTTGTCCTCCTCTAGGGTATTTAAATAGGCTTTAGAATGTCTAAAAGCCCTAAAAATTACCCTTTTTTGAATAGAACTTAATTAGGGCTTGGAAGGGATACGCCCGTGTGCGATTACTTCATGCCGTGGTTGAGGCTGAGAGATCAACACGCCCGTGCTGAGGTTGTTTTAGGCTGTGGTCGAGCTTGTTAAAATGGCACGGGCGTGTGTTCTACCTATGTGAGGAAGTCCAGGACGTGTTGTTTTCCCACGTCGGTCCATTTTCTCCATTTTTGGCCCGTTTCTTGTTCTTTTTGCTCTCTTAAGCTCACATAAGTATAAAACATGAAATTAAAGGATTTGGAGCATCAAATTCACCAAATCTAAGGAGAATTCATTCATAAATGTGTTAAGCATGGGATAAAAATATGTATAAATTACGATTTATCAGACTTCGAATTTATGGTCCCCAAACCACTATTCCTATTTCACTAAAAATGGGTTGTTACAACTCTCCCCTTAAAGGGATTTTCAAACCTGAAAATCTTACCAGAAAAGAGGTTCAAGTATTGTTTTCTCATAGCTTCCTCGGGTTCCCAGGTGGCTTCTTCTATTTTGTGTCATTGCCAAAGAACTTTTACTAAAGCTATGTTCTTGTTTCCCAATTCTTTCACCTCTCGTGACAAAATTTTAATCAGTTCCTTACTCTATGTCATGCCAGACTGAATCTCGACATCCGTTGGGGAAATAACATGTGAAGAGTCAGATCGTGTAACGCCTCGAATTTGGGCCTAAAAGTATTGGGCCTTGAGTATGGGTCCGTAAGGAGGTTGTATATAAGTATTTAATTGTGCAAGGAAAATGGCAAAATTAAATGTCTACCTTGGTGGTTAATGGCCCTGAGAAGTGTTGGAGAAATCTTGGGTTCAAACTTAGGCTTTCGCAAAAATTTTGATATTAAGTGAATAAAACCCTGGATGCTTGGATGATGGCCTTTTAAATTATTGTGTTAAATAAATGACACAAGGAAGCATGTGGTCTAGTGGTTGTAGCGTCCTTAAGGTTTCAAAGGAGCCTGGGTTCAAGTCTTGGCTCTTACAATTCATTTTAGTGTTTCTCTTAAGTGAATCTGGACGCTGGTACATATGTTTTAAAGTTAATTATGAACGTTTTTATCACACAAAAAGCCTTGTGGTGGAGTGACAAGGTGGCGTGTTGTGTAACTGTGAGGTTTGAGGTTCAAGTCTTGGGATGCGTAGTGGAGTATTTATTTTGCTATTTGAGTTGTGAAGGAAGTGGAGTTGGACTGAAACTCTGTGGTTGAAGTGGTCATAAAAATGAGGAATTTTCTTAATGGTTGAAAGTAATCCCATATCGGGAAGCTAACATGAGAATTGGTGAGAAGCTGGCTTTAAATAGAGCGAACCAGATGATTTGGGAGGAAGACTGAATGCAGGATGTGCCAAGGTTGGTAATCGTGGACTTCGACGCGTTCTCATAAACAGGTGTGTATTTCTCAGTACTCTAGTTGTAGAACAGTAAATGCCGAAATGCCGGTCACACGATGATGGTAGCCACATGAGCGTGAGAGCACAAGTGTGGAAACTTTGACATGATGGTTGAGGCCATCATGAGTGCTCTTGTGGGCTTAGGTTGCTTTGGGCCATGTGGGCCCAATAGGCCCATAGGCCTAAGTGGGTAAATTGTGTGATTGTGTAGTAAATATTGGATTGGACTATGTGAATCTCATATCTGTAGGTTAGTTTTACGGAAATACCCTCGACCTGTAAAATTATCGAAATACCCTCGATTTGTAAAGTTACCAAAATACCCTTGATTTGGAAAATTATAGAAATACCCCTTATTTACAAAATTACAAAAATACCCTTGATTTGTAAAATTACCGAAATACCCTTGGTTTGAGATTTACCAAAACACCCTTGTTGGGTGAAATGACTAAAATACCCCTAATAGGTAAAGCGACAATTCTGCCCTCTAGAGTATATGACTCACTGATAATACAATTTGATTGATTTGATTATGTTCTGACTGAGAATATATGACCGTGATTAGACTGTTGTGACTGTGATTGGTATGATTTAGTATGTTGTATGTATATTTTCTGCAGTCATGTAATATTATGTTGCACATGGGTGGGAATTATGGAACAGAGGAAGTATATGAGGATTGCATGGTTGCTTGACGACCGTGGATCCACCGATTGAGGATTGCATGGTTGCTTGACGATAGCGGATCCACCGATTGAGGATTTCATGGTTGCTTGATGACCGTGGATCCACCGATTAAGGATATCATGGTTGCTTGACGACCGTGGATCCACCGGTGGCTTTTAAGCCCAATATATAATTACTGACGACTGTGTGTCGATCATATTTACCCTAGGCTGTATGCCGACTATATTACCGTCGCTGATGGCTATGTGCCTAACATGATACAACTACTGATGGCTTAAAGCTAATTATCCTAATTATGGCTGTGTGCCAAATGTATTTGCCTAAGGCTATGTGCCAATATGTGATTATTGACGACTCGGTGTCGATTACATTTACTTAAGCCTATGTGCCGGTTATGTTACTCTAGTTGATGGCTATGTACCGAACTTATTATAGTTACCAATGGCTTTGTGCCAATTATAATACCACTACTGAAGGCTTAAAGCCGTATTTATGCTAGTAGCTTGCTGTAATAAAGGTAGTACAGCAACCGGACTACCATTGATGTGTATCAGATAGTGGGTCGATAGTTACATCCCCACAATGTGTGTATCGGGGGACAGAGTTGGTGTATAGTGGTTGGATGGGATGGGTTAGCATACATTTTTACATTATGCATATGGTTTGATTCTGACAATGGCTGAGATCCAAGTGATTTGTAATGGGCTGTGGCCCACGTATGCTCTGAATTGGACTGTACTGTTAGCGTTAAAGGGCTCTGGCCCAGACTGTTTATGTTTTTCTTTCTGTATACTGACTGTTACTTTAGTAAAGGGATTACACAATGATTTTTCATAAACTCACCCCGTTTATTTACTGTTCAAGCAATCCCCAGTGTTAGGTGGATCGGTGTCGCAGAGGGACTCGGAGACGACCACACATCTGCACATGTTTTTCTATTTCGTTTATTTAGTTAAGCCCTTTGGTTTTTTATTTGGGTTGTAATAGGGCCACTTTATTTGCTTTCTTAAATTTTCATTTGGTAAAATTTGTTTACTATGTTTGATATTTGTTAGAAGTAGATCGCAGTTTTCAAAATACTACGTTTTCATAACTAAACTTTTAAACATCACGTTTTCATAAATTGGTTACATTTAGAATTAGCTTTCGCAAAGGAAAAAGGAATTTTGGAAATAAAATTAAGAAGTTTTCAATGTACTATGTTTTAAATAAGAAGGGTTCCTAATGAAAATATGGTTTTCGAAAAACACTTCAATGTGACACGCCAGATTCGAGTCTAACTTCTGGGCTAGGTTTGGGGTGTTACATTTAGTGGTATCAGAGCCAGGTTAGAAAACTCGGCTGTGGATTGGATTTTTGAAAGAATTGTTTGAAAAAGGTTTGAAAAGATTTGAAGTATTTAAAATATTTTTCTGAATATTTTCCTGAATGTGTGGTTATCGAGTCTCCGACGCCGAATCTGTAAGTTCTCTGTTAGACTGTACTTAAAGTTAGATTTTGTATTTATTCAGTGTATGTTCTAGAAATCATATTTTTTTTAGCAACAGTACTGTGATGGATTCCGAAGGCAAGCAGGGTTGCGAGGAGTTACCCGTCTCCCCGAAACATGAGATGGTTCAGGAAACTGTAGTCAACGTAAGTCCGCCAACTTTGGGTAACAATAACCTGAAGCTTGGTACGGAGGCACTGACCCGGTTGGTAAGGGAAGTACTGGAAGAAGTGTTCGAGGCAAGAGTTAAGGCGTATGGTGAAACACTTCAGGCTAGGTGCTTGGAGTACAGCAGGAAGAGGGATCACAGTCTTTTGACATAGGAGCCCCGTTCTGTGAAACGCGTTAAGACGCGTCCAAACTTTCTGACTTGCGAGCATTGCAAAAGGCACCATTTGGGTGAATGCTGAAGAAAGTCAGGAATGTGTCTCAGATGCGGGTCTAAGGAGCATTGGGTTCGGGATTACACAGTTCCTTTTAAGTCAGGTGTGTTTTGTTTGGATGTGATGTTTGAATATAGAAATTGTATGCATGTGAGGTAAATATCTGTTTGCTTCTGTGGTTAGATGTTAGGTTAGGTGTGAGAGGTTTTGAGATTAAGTTAAAAGTGTATTAGTATAATTTGGAACTAGAGTGCGCAGCAGGAGCGTAGTGGTGTAGGTTGAGCTCAGCGCTTGTTCAGATAGTTGGAAATTTCAAGGATGAAATTTCTTTAAAGGGATTGAATTGTAACGCCCCAAATTTGGGCCTAGAAGTATTGGGCCTTGAGTATGGGTCCGTAAAGAGGTTGTATATAAGTATTTAATTGTGCAAGGAAATGACACAATTAAATGTCTACCTTGGTGGTTAATGGCCTTGAGAAGTGTTGGAGAAATCTTGGGTTCAAACCTGGGCTTTTGCAAAAATTTTGATATTAAGTGAATAAAACCCTGGATGCTTGGAAGATGGCCTTTTAAATTATTGTGTTAAATAAATGACACAATGAAGCATGTGGTCTAGTGGTTGTGGCGTCCTTAAGGTTTCAAGGGAGCCTGGGTTCATGTCTTGGCTCTTATAATTCATTTTGGTTTTTCTCTTAAGTGAGTCTGGACGCTGGTACATATGTCTTAAAGTTAATTATGGACGTTTTTATCACACAAAAAGCCTTGTTGTGGAGTGACAAGGTGGCGTGTTGTGTAACTATGAGGTCTGAGGTTCAAGTCTTGGGATACGCAGTGGAGTATTTATTTTGCTATTTGAGCTGCAAAGGAGCTGGAGTTGGACTGAAACTCTGTGGTTGAAGTGGTCATAAGAATGAGGAATTTTCCTAATGGTTGAAAGTAATCCCACATCTAACATGAGAATTGGTGAGAAGGTGGCTTTAAATAGAGTGAACCAGATGAGGTGGGAGGAAGACTGAATGCAGGATGTGCCAAGATTGGTGATCGTGGACTTCGGCGCGTTCTCATAAAGAGGTGTGTATTTCACACTACTCTAGTTGTAGAACTGCAAATGTCGAAATGCCGAAATACCGGTCACACAGCGATGGCAACCACATGAGCATGTGAGCGCCCGTGTGGAAGCTTTAACGTGATGGCTGAGGCCATCATGAGTGCTCTTGTGGGCTTATGTTGCTTTGGGCCACGATAGGTCGGGATGGGCCATGTGGGCCTAATGGGCCTATAGGCCTAAGTGGGTAAATTGTATGATTGTGTAGTAAATATTGGATTGGACTATGTGAATCTCATATCTGTAGGTTAGTATTACGGAAATACCCTCAACCTATAAAATTATCGAAATACCCTCGATTTGTAAAATTACCAAAATACCATTGATTTGGAAAATTATAGAAATACCCCTTATTTACAAAATTACAGAAATACCTTTGATTTACAAAATTATCGAAAAACCCTTGGTTTGAGATTTACCAAAACACCCTTGTAGGGTGAAATGACTAAAATACCCCTAATAGGTAAAGAGACCATTCTACTTTCTAGGGTATATGACACACTAATAATACAATTTGATTGATATGACTATGTTCTGACTGAGAATGTATGACTGTGATTGGACTGTTGTGACTGTGATTGGTATGATTTTGTATGCCGTGTGTATATTTGCTGTATTCATGTAATATTCTATTGTACATGGGTGGGAATTATGGAACAAAGGAAGTATATGAGGATCGCATGGTTGTTTGACGACCGTGGATCCGCCGATTGAGAATCGCATGGTTACTTGACGACCCTGGATCCACTGATTGAGGATTGCATGGTTGCTTGATGACTGTGGATCCACTGATTAAGGATCGCATGGTTGCTTGACGATCGTGGATCCACCGGTGGCTTTTAAGCCTAATATATGATTACTGACGACTCTGTGTCGATCATATTTACCCGAGGATGTGTGCTGACTATATTACCATCGCTGATGGCTATGTGCCTAACATGGCTATGTGTGCCGATTATCCTGATTATGGTTGTGTGCCAAATGTATTTGCCTAAGGCTATGTGCCAATATATGATTATTGACGACTCAGTGTCAATTACATTTACCTAGGGCTGTGTGCCGGTTATGTTACTCTAGTTGATGGCTATGTGCCAAACTTATTACAGTTACCGATGGTTTTGTGCCAATTATAATACCGCTACTGAAGGTTTAAAGCTGTATATTTACTAACAGCTTGCTGCAATGAAGGTAGTACCGCAACCGGGCTACCACTGATGTGTATCGGATGGGTGGGTCGATAGTTATATCCCCACATGATGTGTACTGGGGGACGGAGTTGGTGTATAGCAGTTGGATGGGATAGGTTAGCATACATTTTTACATTATACATACGGTTTGATTCTGACAAGTGCTGAGACCCAAGTGATTTGTAATGGGCTGTGGCCCACGTATGCTCTGAACTGGACTGTACTATTATCATTAAAGGGCTCTGGCCCAAACTTTTTCTGTTTTTGTTTTTGTATACTAACTGTTACTCTAGTAAGGGGATTACACACTGAGTTTTCGTAAACTCACCCCGTTTATTAACTTTGCAGGTAATTCCCAGTGTTAGGTGGATCGGTGTCGCAGAGGGACTCGGAGACGACCATACATCTGTACATGTTTTTATATTTCATTTATTTAGTTAAGCCCTTTGGCTTTTGATTTGGGTTGTAATAGGGCCTCTTTATTTTCTTTCTTAACTTTCATTTGGGAAAACTTATTTACTATGTTTGATATTTGTTAGAAGTAGATCACGATTTTCAAAACACTACGTTTTCGTAACTTAACTTTTAAACATCACGTTTTCGTAAATCGGTTACTTTTAGAATTAGCTTCCGCAAAGTAAAAAGGAATTTTGTAAATAAAATTAAGAAGTTTTCAATGCACTATATTTTAAATAAGAAGGGTTTCTAATGAAAACATGGTTTTCGAAAAACACTTCAATGTGACACGTCAGATTCGGGTCTAACTTCTGGGCCGGGTTTGGGGTGTTACAAATTGGTACTATGGTAACATAGACATGTGAAAAACATTATGAATTCTTTCAAGTTTTGATGGTAAAGCTAATCGGTATGCAACAGGTCCGATTCTTTTTGTAATCCCATACGGCCTGATAAATTGTGGACTCAACTTTCCTTTACGACTAAATCGAAGAATCTTTTTCCAAGGTGATACTTTTAGAAACACTCTATCACCAAGTTGAAATTTTATATCTTTACGTTTAAGATTCGCATACGATTTCAGATGATCTAAAGCTACTTTCAAGCTATCTCAAATTACTTTCACTTTTTCTTCAGTCTCACGAATCCAATCAACCCTGTACATCTTTCTCTCACTAAGCTCGGTCTAGTATAACAGAGTTTGGCATTTACGACTATACAAAGCCTTATACGATGCCATTTTTATACTCAACTGTAAACTATTATTATATAAGAATTCGACTAACTGTAAATATTTCTCCTAGTTGCCTTCGAGCTCTAATACGTAGTAAGGAAGCATATCTTCGAGAATCTTAATCACACGTTCGGACTGACCATCAGTCTGAGCGTGAAATGTAGTGCTAAAATGCAATTATGTACCAAGAGCTTTCTGTAACTTTCTCCAGAATCACAATGTAAACTGTAGATCTCTATTCGAAATAATGGAGACTGGCACTCCGTGTAATCTAACAATTTCAAACACATATAACTCAGCTAATCTATCAAGGGAAAAATTTGTACGTACTAGAACAAAATGTACAGACTTCATCAAACGATCGACAATAACCCAGATGGCATCTTTCTTTCTCGGAGATAGGGGTAAACCCAATACGAAGTCCATATTAACTCTATCTCATTTCCACTTTGGTATCACCATTGGCTGTAACAATCCTAAAGGTACTTGATGTTCAGCTTTAACTTGCTAACATATCAAACATCTCAATGTAAAACCAAAAATCTTGCATTTCATTCTCGGCCACCAGTACATCTATCTCAAATCAACGTATATTTTATTACTTCCCAGATGAACAAATAAGCTACCACTATGAGCATCGTTCAAAATTTTTTGTATAAGCTTTGGATTCTTAGGTACACAAAGTCTACCTCTGAACAGTAAACAATCATTAGGTCCTATCTAAAAATTCTGAATCAGAAGTCGATTCACATTGTACCCATTTAGCTAGCAACTCACTATCACATTTCTTAGCTTTGTAGATTTGCTGTAAAAACATCAATTTAGCTTTTAGCTCAGTTAAGATTGAACCATCATTAGAAAATGTCAGTCGTGTATTCATCACTCGTAGATTAAACAAGGACTTTCTACTCAAACCATCAGCAACTACATTTACTTTTCCCAGATGATAACCAATGATCAATTCATAATCTTTTAATATAGTCAGATCTTTCTACCACATTAAATACTTTAAACTCTTATGATCGGTAAATATGTGACATTTTTCGTCAAAAAAATAGTGTCACTAAATTTTCATTGTGAACACAATAGCTGTTAACTCTAAATCATGTGTCGGATATTTCTTTTTGTGCGACTTCAATTTTCTGCAAGCATAAGATATTACTTTGCTTTCCTACATCAAAGCACAACCTAAATCATTCGAAGATGCGCCGCTGAAAAATACAAATTCTTTACCTAATTCATGTTGAACCAAAACTGGTGCTTTGATCAACAGTGCTTTCAACTGATTGAAACTTTGTTGACATTTATCGGACCATTCAAACTTCACATCTTTTTGTAATAGCTACGTCATCAGTGTAGCTATCTTTGAAAACTCTTTGATGAATCTTCGGTAATAACTAGCTAATCCCAGAAAACTTCTTACTTCAAATACATTCCTCTGTTGTTTCTAGTCAACAACTGCGGAAATTATACTCAAATAAACTCTGATGCCTTCAATTGACACTATATGTCCTAGAAAATCGACTTCTCGAAGCCAAAACTCACATTTGCTAAATTTAGCAAAGAGTTTTTTATCACGCAGAGTTTGCAACACAAGCTTCAAGTGTTCAGCATGCTCGGACTCATCTAGAGAATAGATTAGAATGTCGTCAATAAATACCACAACAAATATGTCTAAAAATGGTCTAAATATCTTCTTCATTAAATCCATAAATACTGCAAGTGCATTAGTTAAACCAAATGACATCACAAGAAATTCATAGTGTCCGTACCTAGTTCTGAATGCAATTTTTGGCACATTCGAATCTTTAACTCGCAGCTAATAATAACCAGAACGAATATCAATCTTCGAGAATACTGTGGCACATTTCAACTAATTGAATTGATTGTCAATACGAGGCAGTGGATATTTATTCTTGATTGTAACTTTGTTGAGCTGATGGTAGTCTATACACAATCTCATCAATTCATCCTTTTTCTTAACAAACAGAACCGATGCACTCCAAGGTGAAAAACAAGGTTGAGCAAAACCCCTATTTGTCAACTCTTGCAACTGTGCTTTCAACTCTTTTAACTCGGTAAGAGCCATTCTGTAAGGTGCTATCGATATCGATGATGTTCCCTGTACAAATTCTATAGCAAACTCAACCTCTCTAATTGGCAGTAATCCAGGTAACTCTTCTGGAAACACATCGGGATACTCACAAACAACTAGCACTATTTCAAGCTTTGATTTAGACACTTTAGAATCCAGAACATAAGCAAGATAAGCATTGCAACCTTTTCTCACATGTTTCTGATCTGACATAGCTGGTATCATAATAGGCAACCCGCTCAGATTATCTGATTCAATACGAAGTGTCTCGTCGTTCTGACATTTTAATATGATAAGTTTTCGTCTATAGTTTATAACAACATCATGTAGAGTTAGCCAATCCATACCTAGAATCACATTTTAGCCAATCCATACCTAGAATCACATCAAATTCATCAAACGGTAACAGTATCAAATTTGCCAGAAAAATGTAACCTCGAGTCATAAAAGGATAATTCTTGCAAACTTTATCAACTAGTACATATTGACCTAGGGGGTTCGATACTTTAACCACGAATTTAGTAGACTCAACAAGTAAATTCTTACTAGACATTAAATTCATGCAAACATATGAATGGGTTGACCCCAGATCAATCAAAACTGTAACATCAATATCATAAATTGAGAAAGTACTGGTAATAACATCTGGCGCAGAAGCATCCTTGCGTGTGCGAATAGCATAAGCCCTAGTCGGTGCTCGTACCTCGGATCTCACAGTAGAGTTTTTCATTACATCACGGTTACAACTCACATTTTTAAAATTACGAGGTGGTTTACCTCTCACAGCTGTGTTGCTCGATTTCGTAGTCTAAACTTTCTCTTTCTTAAATTTCTCTAGACAATATCTAAGATAGTGGTCTAAGGAACCACACCTGAAACAAACTTTGCTCTTCACTCGACACTCACCATAATGTGGTCTATTATAGTGCTTACACTCGAGTTTGGCATCTCTGACACTACCCACACTCGTTATAGATGTAGCCTGAGGTTTAGGACTGGAGCGTCAGGTACCTCTGTCTCTACTAGAATATCCCACAGAAATAGTAAAACAGTCGTGATGTTCTTTTGATTTCTTTGATACTAACTGATAGGACTTCCTAGTCGATCTCTTTCTCGAGTCTTTAGCTTCAAAATCAACACGTCTTTTCTCTTTAGTCAGTTCTTTAGCCTTATGTGCCCAGTCAACCAGTACAACGAACTTTTTCAGTTCAAGAATTCCAACTAGAGCTTAATGTCCTCGTTTAACCCTTCTTCAAATCTTTTACACATAGCAGCCTCTATCAGAATACACTCTTGTGCATACTTTCTCAATCTGACAAATTCCTGCTACATTTCTTTCAGAACTCGATTTGGAAAAATTCCCAGGTGATCCGCTCTCTCGATACAATTGAAGTCAACGTGTTTCACCACTGATATGTTGAATCTTTTAGTAACGATACTGCACATTTGACACATTCAGCCAATGTACAGGATAGCTTATTAAAAACCCTGATCATATTCTCTAACCAGAATTCAGCTCTCTCGGGATCATCCTCAGTTATAACTCAGATTTGTCAGCCCCGTACTTACAAATCTTATTAACAGGTGGCTTACTAACTTGGATTGGTTCCATACCTTGAGGAATAACATGAATCGGTTGGGGAGCAGGAGGGGGTGGAGGTTATTGAGTAGCCCTATTTTCCCTATCCCCTAGATATGGGCCTTGTACCACTTAAAGCTACTCCATGAACGGAGGCTTGAGCATTACTCTCTACTTCATCGAAATTAGCTCAGTTGGATGTCATTGCTATATGAAAACATGTTTTAAAACGGTCAGGAGATATCACACTATCACACATTATATAATGGCATGTATAGTTAAACTTGTACAGGCTATGTTCAGTCCGAGAATCGTTTAAACCGTAGCTCTAATACCAATAAATGTAACACCCCTAACCCTAAATCTGTCACTGAAATAAGGTTATAAAGTATTACCGAAGATCACAAATCAAACAAATAGAAATTTCAAACATTTCATAACATATCAATATTCAAAATAAAACCAATCAAAATCATACATACTGTCCCTTATACGAGCCCCCGAGCCCTAAATAGACATTAGAAACAAGTTGGGACTAAAGCGGAAACTCAGAGAATTTTTCAAAAAACATTGAAAAATTTTAAAGCTGTAGGGGTAACACGGCCAAGAGACCGCCCGTGTCTTAGGCTGTGTGGGCATTTGAAATAGAGACACATGGCCATGTCCCAGCTCGTGTCTGTGCTTGTGTAACTCTCTAGATTGGTCACAAGGCCAAGCCACATGCCCTTGTTCTAGGTCGTGTACCCTTCAAAGTAACCTCACACGCCTGTGTGGTAGGCAGTGTGCTAGGAAGTGTAATAGCTTGACTTGTAACCCATTTGAAAACTACAGGGGCTGGCCATGTGTCACACACGGCTGAGACACAAGACCGTGTCTTTGCCTGTGTGGACAAAAATAAGCTATTTTATAAGCCATATTTCTCACCCAATTTGGCATCAACCTATACTCAACATTGTGCATATAAACAAGTGATATTAAGGTATCCAAAACAAAAAAAATCAAGCCTTAAACAAGTAGTATATTCACAAACAACCAATATGCCCTTTGGCACTTCAAATGACAATTCAAAAACATGTGCAAATATAAACAAAATTTGATTATTAACCATGTATTCAATATAATCAATTGTTCAACTAACTTATATGCATAATTGCATCATTACATATCATGTAGATCACTTTACCAAAACATACCAATTGATGTTTAACATACCCTTTAATTTCCAACATAATTAGACATATATGTCTTACACAGCATGGTACCAAATGACAACTCACAGAACACTTATACAAAATGCACATATAACTATCTTTTTACCTTTCATTATTCAACCACCAATCAAGCCACACATAAACTAAATTTAAGGCCACATATATACATACCAAAATATACCAAAACATAAGCCAGATCAAATGGCTATAATCACAACAAAACATATAGGCCAACATTAGCCAAAATAACCTATACATGCCATTATAACCAAATTAAACCAACTGAAAGTACCAAAAGAGTTGATGGCTAGTGTGATATGGCTCCAACAAGCTTCCAACCTGAACGAGCTTTCGGTTCACTATAAAACACGAAAAATACACAGAGGAAGCATTTAAGCTTAGTAAGTTCGTATAAAATATAATCTAACTTATGCGAGCTCGTATTCATTTGTTGATTATGAGTTGCAAGAGTTCTCGATCGAAATTAAGAAGCATCAAATCGATGGGCTTAGTATAGGTTGAAAATGGAAATGGTAGGCTATGTAAAAAAAAGGTGTTTTGTTTATTAGGAATGGGGAAGTTTTAATTCAGTTTAAAGGCTGAAGAATGAACCAATATTAAAGGACAATACTGACCCAATTCTTATATTAGCACTTAGGATGATTATGATAAGGATAACAAAACAAAATTGTGACCCTCTATCTAGCAAGATAGGAAACAATATGTATAAGGGTGAACGCCACACTTCTAAGAAGTGATAGTTTAAAGAAAGAATCAGATTGATGCCACAAGGAAGCTTGATAAGTCAAATTGAGTCAAATATGAAAAAGAGAGAGAACACACATGATGAGATAAAATTTCATCAAAAGTCCCCACAAAGTGTTTTAAGCCTAGTATTTATAGGCTATACAAGAAATCAGCCAAATAGGCATGTTAACAATCACATTGAATGTGGTAATGACCTAAATTGTCCTTAATGACCATTAATTTGTCCAAGACATCCCTTAAGGGTTTCTAGATTTAGGTAATGCCAGCAGCCTTGTGCACATTGTGACATTTGCATCCCCAAACAACCAATTCATTGGACCTTAAAGGTTAGCTGAATGTGCATGGAGTTGAACGGTTGAAATGGTGTGAACATGAACTGATGCTACTTGGAAAACCGAATGGTTATGTATCTCATTATTGTTGCTTGTGTCACATGAAGAGTCTTCAAGTGTGAACAGTAAGAATTGAATGGCATCATAAGTGTGAACTTGGTAGGCAATCGATTGGTGAAGTGTGGACACACTTGATGCCTTGGCTTTTCATGAAAAGGCACTTAGAATGTTGTGTTTAGCACCTTTCACATGCATACACGTCCAAGTGCATGGAGCTCCATAAATGTAATTCATTGAACATCAATTATGCATGCATCAGCTTGAGAAGAAGTTTCTTAGTAGTAGCCAATGTGAACAACTTGGCCAACATTAAGACAACGTTTAAATGCACATTAAGACAATATTTAATCACACATTAATTTGTTTAAACTTAGACAAACATTAATGATGTCAAAATTAAGACACATTATTAAAACACATATTAATGATATTCAAACTAAGACATAATTAAAGACACAAACTAAAATAACTAAAATGGATAGCAATTCTTATTTCTAGCAACCGAATTAAACACACTGATTTAAGGCTTTATTTGAAGCACATTGCATAGGACGCATAGAGTGCATGCTCAAGCTTGATCAATTAGTCTCGTGACAGCTTCCGCCCAAACTCGATCAATGATACCCATGATAGATTCCTTGAACTTCTTAGCTCGTGCACGAGTAATTGGTCTTATTGGTATCTCAATTGGATCTTGCAATGTTTCACGAGCTATTTTGGTTGAGTCCATGTCCATGCTCGCATCACTAACTTACCATTTATTCACATATAAGGTAAGAAATCAAAGCATATCCCAACATATATTGGCCAAATGCCTAAGCACATATACCTCAACCATGTTAATCACGTAAACACATATATAAACCAAGTCATGGATGAGCTCAACAATTAATCAAATTGAATATACATGTATCATCCGTTTCATATACCCATTTACCATGTAATATCATTTTCTATGTAATTCATATCTATACCTGTAATAGTTCGTATCAAACTCATGTCATATCGTATCAGAACATTTCCCATTGAACTATTTAGAATATTGTTGGATACTTGGGATAGCTCACACATAGTGTGCTAAACTGTAATCCGTCAATTCCTGTACATGTATGCTCATACGAGCTATGAATCAGTATGATTTCTCGAGCTATAAATCGGTAAGCTCACATGAGCTACAAATCGGTAATCTCATACAAACTGAGAATCGGTAAACTCATATGAGCCGTGGGGTGTCCGCAACACATGCAGGACCTCAACCAAATTGGTAACCCTAATGACATGACATTTGTATCCTACGAATTCCTAAGGTTCAAACAGGGCTCGGTAATCGTCGTATGTCATCGAATATGCAATCGGTATTTATACATGGCAACTATACACTTCACACACATATAGTTCATTTAAAACATATAAATACTCAATTTAATTACACAAACTTACCTCAACGAGTACACGTAGATACAAAGGCGATTAATTCGAGATTTTCTCTTTGCCTCGATCTAACTCCGTACGAGGTTTGACTATATCTATACGAATAAATTTAACTCAATTTAATACATTTATCAATCAATTCAGTCCAAAGCATATTTTTGGCAAAATTATTATTTTGCCCCAGTACTTTTAATTTATTTGCAATTTAATCCCTAAGCTCAAAAAATAAAATTCATGCAATTTAAACCTTACCCAAGCCTAGCCAATTTTTATACATACTAATAAAAACCTATACATTTCACAAATTCACAAATTTCTCCATGAATTTATCACATTTTTTCAATTTAATCCTTAATTGACAATTTCACCAAAAATATCTTTACAAAAGTTGTTTATCTAACAACAACTATCCCTATGATATCATCAAACTTCAAAACCCAAGCATGTTCATCAATGGTAAAACCCTAATAGTTTAACAGTTTTGCAAATTAGTCCCCGGGTTAGCCAGATTAAGCTACAACGATCTCAAAAACATAAAAATCATTAAAAACGGATTAAAAATGCATACCTAATTGAAGGAATTAAAGATGGCCGAATGAAGCTTCCATGGTTTCCCATTTTTTGTTTTGTTATTCGGTTGAAGAAAATGATAAAAGATGAAAGCTTTATCTTTTGTTTTATTTATTTAACCTTTAATTTATTAATTACTTATTTAACCTTAAAAACTGACCAAAATTTCAATATTGCCAAGCCATTATCATCCACTATCTTATTAATGGGCTAATTACCATATAAAGACCTTCGCTTTAAAGTTCTTTACTTATTTAATACCTTTAGTTATTAGAACTCAACTTTTGTACTTTATTTGATTTAGTCCTTTTTATTAAATTGAACATGTAAACGGTAAAATTTCTTAACGAAATTTTTATACGGTAATACTATCATGATGTAGGCCATATAAAAAATAAATAATTTTTTTGCCTTCGAATTTGTGGTCCCAAAACCACTTCTGATTTCACTGAAAATGGGTTGTTACAATCTTATTGAAAGCTTCATTGATAAAGATTCTAGAAGGTTCCTTTATGCATGCATTTTGGCAATGAATGGTCAATTTTGGCCCATTCAAATAAACACCTACATTAGTTATAAATAGACAACACTTAGCACAATTTCACTACACAAAATTCGCATAAGACTAAAGACACCATATTAAACACTTAATCTTGACTCTCACACGGAAATATATATGACCAAAGATGTCACACTTATATGACTCAGCTCATGCTTGATATAATAACTTATGAATACATAAATTTGATGCAAGATAAAACTGTAGAATAAACTAATTAGAAAATTTATTGAAATAAGTAAACTTAAGTTCATAAAGTTTAGAGTGAAAGGACACTTCAAGTCCATTAGTAGACTCGTTCTTCACGTGGACTAACTGAACTAGAGAACGATTTGGGCTTAGCCTAATTTGGTCAAGATTAGTTTGGGCTTGACTTCAAATCCCACACATGAGCCCATTAAGAGCCTCCTTAAAGCATTTAGCCCTAGCCCTAGTGATTTGCCCAATAGGAACTTGCAATGGATCTTGCATATTTTGGAAACCTCGTGCAAAGTTGGGTCATAATGGTTCAACCCATGCTGATTATCCATTGATTCATTAACGTGTCATACTTGATGATCCCAGATTCACATCATTTATGTTGAACTCTCTCCCCTTGGACATTCATGAATTCTTCCTCATTAAGGAATGAATGAAGACACGTACCTGGCCTCTCCATACGAATGGTCACATGTATCTTCATAATGGCATCAATTTGTTGGTTCCATGAATTTTCCTTATTCATGCATTCGACATTAAAGTAATTCTATTATGAGCATTAAAATGGCCAACTAGTCGGTCCCTACAAACATATATAGATAGGGATTACACTTCAACAATTGCAGCAAGCAAACTTCAAATGACTCCAAAATGCTCAACACGCACATGACTTATGAAAACACAGCATGAAATGCACAACACTTCCATACACATATAATTAAACACAACTCTCTAGGTCTAAAACTAGACTCATGAAATAAACAAAATAACACATGCTAATAATTCATGATGATTAAAAGCAAACCTAATGATAGAAAACTAAGACATGCGTTTAAACATATATGGACACAAAAAATGCATAAGGCACATAAAAATTAATAATAAAAGCTGTGGAGAAATAAAATAAGATTATTGATTTTAGGCTTTCCAGCACACATGCAAACATTTCTTGGGTTTTAGATACTTTCGTCTTCAATTTTGGCCTTTCAAGCTTGAGCCAGTTTTACGTCCTTTTTGCTGAGTCACATGATGTGACCGTGCTCACATCAATAACCATGTATATTTAAAGAAAGTTACAAGTTATTTTCTACTTGAACACTCATGTGCCTAATATTTCTTTGTTTAGTGTTGACGGTTTGTTTTTTAAAGAGAGATACTTGATCCTTGCTGATTTGGGAGATCAAAATCTTATCTTTGATCTTGGAGATAGTTTTGGCGCACAAGAAAGCTTAGGTAAGTATTTTTTTCATTTTATTGTTATTTATTCTAATCCTTTTTCTTTTTGTGCAACTAAAGATTCGGGGATGAATCTTCTTGAGAAAGGGGGAATGATGCGAGTCTTAAGCCCCAATTTCAAACCTATGGATGTGATGGGCTGACTAACGTGAACTCGAGAACAAGTTGATTCATGATTTAAGTGTCTCAATCATCTAAATAGGTGCTAGCTCGAAAGTTGGTAATGTGATGGAAATTTAAACGGTAAGATAGATATTGATACAATTCTTGAATATAAACAAACTAGAAAAGAGTCAACGTTATATAACAACGAGACCCGAATTTTATAAGGTTGGTTTAGAATAAAAAATTTTCGGGTGGATAAGGTAGATCGCCACACTTTAGGATGGAAAACAAAGTGATAAGATCAGGCTAGTGAACGCCACAAGAACGAGCTATTGATAAGTTCAGAAAGTTCTTAAAGAACAAAAAGATTAACTCAAATATGTTTATATCATAAAATGTCTAAACTTTACATGTTTAAGACTAAACTATTTATAGGAAAACTAAGGTAAAATGAATTGATAAACAATGATATAGAATAAATGCAGAAGTAGATCTTAAAGGTTTTTCAAGTCACGTATTTGACTTAGGGCTCTAGGCGTTGGGAAAAAAACTTGGATTTTGACACAACCTAAAATACAATCAAATCCAAGTTAGATAAAACAATTAAAATAAGTAACTAAGATAATTTAAATAG
This sequence comes from Gossypium anomalum, assembly GCA_025698475.1. NCBI lineage: Eukaryota > Viridiplantae > Streptophyta > Magnoliopsida > Malvales > Malvaceae > Gossypium > Gossypium anomalum. The sequence goes on from CM046957.1 coordinate 26,891,744, forward strand.
AATAATAAATCTACAATTAAAACAATGAGGAAGAAAATAAAGAAGATAGATGGAAAGATAAAACGTTGTATGTAGAAGTCCTAAGAAGCCTTGGAAACATGAAGAATACACAACCCCTTTTAAGCAGCTCTAGTTTCCCTTCTAAGACAGAAACTTGGCAAGAAAGAGTTTGAAGATGATCCCCACAATCTGAAAAGATTGTTAAAACTCTTCTATAAGAAAACTCAAGAGAAATTCTTGAAAGAAAAACTCAAAGAGAATTTAATATTCAAAAGAGAAGTTGAATAACAATAAATTGTGTTATTTGTGTACAATGCAAATGGCTATATATAGGCTAGCTAAACAAATCTAAATAAAACTCTTAATTATACTAGAACTCTAATTAATCTAAACAAGTAGTTTTAAACTAAACTTTATTTTTGACATAAAACTCCTAAATAACTTAAACTACTTAATAATTATTAAAAATTCAGAATAATAAAATAATAAGAGTTGATAAATATAATATTGGGATCACATATAATAAAAATTAAGCCCAAAACCCGAACCCAATACGATTTAAACTCGACTTAAAAAGCCTAAAACTCATAATTCCCGTAATAATCACTTCCAAAAATTTTACTCATGCAGTCTTTATTAAAACGATCATAACTTGATCTCCCAAACTCAAAATCAAGTGATTCAATGTGTGTTTCGAAGCTAAGAGATAGATCTTTAAACTCATGAAGAGATATCAACCCAGAAATGCCTGGATCCCATCTAAAAGGTCATCACAAGTCTACTGATTTCCCAACTTAAAAAAATTAGCAGCTTCAGTGAATGAAATTTAATAAATTTCACCCCATCTGTGCATGTATCAAGCAAAGTACCCTTGAATATCTCTGGGTATCTTAAACCTAGTGTTGAACACAGCTCCTAAAATTGCATGCTTGCTTCTTTCTTTATCCCAAACCGTACTCCTCTCCATTTTTTGAGCCTTAGTAGATAAGTGACTAAATTGCATAAATTACATTATTTTTCAGACTAAATTAATAGTTTGAATAAAATTATTATTTTAGAACAAGATCGAGTGGATAATCGAAGAAAATGAAAAATTACCAAAATGTCCCTGTACATTGTCATTTCTTCAGTTTAGCCAAGTAAGTTTTGTACATTTAAATAGTGTTTTAAATTGTTGTTTTAAATACTATCATGTTATATTAGCATATCATGCCTTAACAGATAAATCCAATGACATATCGACGAGCACCGATTAAAGAAAATGAATGGTTTCGGCCATCGGATATGAAAAGGGATGGTGACGACCATCAAATATGAAAAGGGATGGTGAAGACCATCAAATATGTAAAGGGATGGTGACGACCATCGAATAAGAAAAGGGATGGTTTCGACCATCGAATATGAAAGCGATGGTGACACCATTGAATATGAAAAGGGATGGTGACGATCATCAAATATGTAAAGGGATGGTTTCGACCATCGTTTAACAGACTTTGTGTAAGCTTCGGTAAGGGTTCGATGAAATTCACTTTGATATTATGGAAAGGTATGAAGTATGTATATTCATAATTATGAAAAGTATGATTTAAGTGATGTTATGTTTATGTGCCATATCTTACCATGTGATGATATTGCTAAGTTATGTGTTTAATCACTAGCTTGTGGCTATGGATAATGTTATGTTTATGTCTTATGTGTTATACAAATGTGGTAAGTGTTCAATATAAACTAAGACATGTATGCATGAAACTCATTAAAATGGTGATATATAGAAAACATGATATGTTATAAAGGATGATAAATCCAATTGTATCATGCTCAACTATAATGGTTATCTATGTTAAGTTCACCTGAATTATATTCAATTATGCTAACATGTGTTGTTGTTGGTGCTTAGGCTTGTGCCAAGTTTATGTTTGAATTGTATCATGTTTAATCTTAATGAAATACATTGAAAATGTAAGTGCTCAATAGGTAACATGCTTATGTTCATGAAAAGATGGAATAAATCAAAGTATGTAATTTCTTATGAAATGGTTGATCATGTAGTTGATTCCAAAAGAACTATTTTTAAATGTACTAGCTTGTAGTCATAGTTGATGTTATGCTTATAACTTGTGTGTTATGTATATGTAACGGGTGAGAATAGGTAATGAAATGGTCATGTAACAACCCTTTTTTGGTCAAATTGGGACAGTGGTTTCGAGACAACTAATCCAAAGTCAAAATAATTATTTTATAATTATTTTAATATTTAAAGCATGATATTATGATTGTGTGAAAATCTCGTTAAGAAATTTTATTGTTTGAATGCTTAATTTGATAAAAAGGACTAAATCGTGTAAAGTGCAAAAGTTATATTCTAATAGCTAAAGGTGTGTAAAAGCTATGGAATCTTAAAGTGGAAGTCCTTATGTGGTAATTAAACCATTTATGAGATAGTGGATGATAGTGGAATGGTATTTGGTGTGATTACAAATGTTTTTAAAGGTTAATTTTGGAAATTCATAATTAAAGATAAAATAAATAAAACAAAACAAAATAATTGTTTTGTGTAACGCCCCTTACCCGTGCCCTACGCCGAGACAAGGTACAAGACATTACCGGACTTAAACATAAACAATCATGCAAATCGGGCCATAAAATTACATTCATATTTCAAAACATTCAATCACATGCACATAGTCCCTTATTTGGGTTTATGAATCCCAAATCATACTTTAGAAAGAGTTTGGGGCTAAATCAAAAACTTCGAAAAGCTCTGGGAAAACATAGAAATTTTTCTCATGGAATAGGGTCACACGCCAGTGTGGGCCCTGTGCTATCGACACGCCTGTGTCCTCAGGCCGTGTAACTCTTTGTTTATGATATCAGCAATTAAATTGAACCACATGGCTAGGCCACACACCCGTGTCACCAGGCTGTGTCTCTCACACGGTTGAGACACACAGCCGTGTCTCATCCCGTGTAGTTGACTCTTAGGCTATTTTCCAAGCCTTCATGTTTCCCATAAACTCTTACAACCTTATACACATCAGACTCACAAATCATGGCATTATTTTAGTGATTAAACATCTTTTATTAAGACACATTCAACACTAGCTCTATATAGGCCAATACATTTAGCCAAATCATAATAACACATGTCATAGAACTAAGTCCCTATACATGCCACTCACTTGATATTTCTAATATATGTATTAATACTCCAAAGTTATTGCCTTGATAGTGTGATGCCACCTCCGACGATCTCCAACCCCGAGCCGACCTGGGAACACTAAAAAAACTGGAAAGGAGGGAGTAAGCTTTACACTTAGTAAGCTCGCATGAAAAATAATAAGCAATGTATCTTTCAAATTCTTTCTATTTATTGAAAGTCCAGCCAAGCTATTTTCTCGAGTTACAGTCATTAATTATTTATATCTGGGGCTACAAAACTCCAAATTAAGATCTGTTAATTTTCCCTGAATCTAGACTTACATATCTTCTTACCATAAAATTTTTAGAATTTTTGGTCTAGCCAATAAGTACAGTTTATTCTTTAAATTTACCCATGTTTTGCTGTCTAACAGTTCCAACCTTTCTCTACTAAAAATAAATTATCTCATAGTACAAGACTCGAATAATGTTCCCGTCTATTTATAATGAAAATAGACTCATTAATAATTTCAATAATATAAAGTATAACCCATGATCATTTTTTTACAATATTTGGTGATTTTCCAAACTGGAGATAGGGGAGCCCGAAATCATTCTGACTCTATCTCACAAAATTTCAAATATCTCATCATATGAGATTCCTTTGCTTACACCATTTCCTTTATCTAAAACTAAAATAAACTCGATAAGATTTAATTTAATATTTTATTCAGCCTCTAACTTAATTTCCACTATTTTTAGTGGATTTTCAAAGTCGGACCACTGCTATTGTCCTAATTGTCTTAGTGCAACATAATGATAACCATCACGAGTTTGTCATAGAAATTATTCTCATAAATATCACTCATTCTTTTGCACTCTTATCACAAGTCCATTTCATTTTACATGTAAAACACATACTCATGGGTTTAGAGTACGTACCTGTGCTATCTCTTAGCACAACCACTAATCCAAACAGGACAATCATATGCATCATACTAGTATCAACTAAGCATAGATGAGTTTATCATGACGTTTCTCTTTATATCACCATGTATGTCATTACCGCTGAATCATTAGATTTCCAATGGACCTTTCCTTTTCCAATTGTACACTCGAGGTGTACATTCTTTTCTGAGTGGTACACACAAAGTATACCTTTCCTTTTCAAATGGTATACACAAAGTATACCTAACCTTTCTAAGTGTACACACAAAGTGTACATAACCTTTTCAAGTGTACACACAAAGTATACAAAACCTTTTCAAGTTGTACCATTTAGGTAAATAAATCATTTTCAAGTATTACCCTTTTGGGTAACATTCCTTTTCATAATGAGATCAAAAGATTATCCTTTTAGGACAATCTTTACTGCAACATATGCAGGACCTTATATTCACGGTAATCACCTATCCAATTGAAAATCAATATTTAAACGGATTCATGTACCTTTTCATCAATTACATGTGATTCGTGAATTAACATTTTCTTGTTACATGTACTTACCAACTACAAATCATTATTCACATAGCCCAACAATCAATTTAACACATTTGCATGCTTAAGTAGGTTATACTAACTTACTCATTTCATTTAAAATATCATATTCCACCAAATTTCTATTAACATCAAATTCAATACAATTATAGCAAGATATATTTCATGTATAACAATAATAACATGAATAATAGGCTTATTAAAATCACACGAACTTACCTCGGCACCAAAATAACAAAAAGGAACCTAACTGTCGATTTTCCATTTCTTACTCGATCTCGGTCCAATCCTCGTTTTCCTTGATCTATAATATCACATTTAGTCTAATTATTAGTTACATTATTTAATGTGATCCAAAAATCATATTTTGATAAAAGTACGTTTTTGCCCCTAAACTTTGTCAAAATTACACTTTTGCCCCTAGGCTCGTAAAATAATTTTTATTCAATTTTATCACTCTATAGGCCTAGTAGAACCATTTTTGTAACTATGGAAAACTAAAATTCTCATCAAAACATCCTTTTATACCATTTTTACAATGTTTAAAAAATAGTCCTTTTGGACGTTTTCATCAAAAATCGCTTAGTAAAAGTCGTTTATTTAACACCCAACACTCATTTTCTACAATTAGACATCAAAAGGCATACATGTCACATATGAGTTAATTTTTAAACATGAACCCTGGCTCAAATTAATGGTAGCAATAGGTAAATCGAGTTACCGTGACTTTAAAAATGTAAAGAACATTAAAAATGGGGCTCGAGATCACTTACAAATGAGCTTGCGAAGCTTGAACAAAACCCTAGCCATGGTGGTCTTCAAAATTTCTACCAAGGCATGAAAATGAATAAGATGACTTTTTTTTTTCATATTATTTTGGCTTTATTAACCAAATTACTAAAATACCCTTAATGAAAAATAATTTAAAACATATCTAACCATGTCCATTTTTTTCCAAAAATTAATTAATGGTCTAATTACCACATAAGGACTCCCAATTTAAAATTTCATGACAATTGGACACCTTTAACATGTAGAACTCAACTTTTGTACTTTTTACAATTTAGTCCTTTTTACTAAATTGAGTGCCCAAATGTCAAAATTTTTGAACAAAATTTTCACGAAATCATTCCATGAAATCGTAGACCATAAAAATATAATAAAAATGAAAATGTTTCATCTGATTTGTGGTCCCAAAACCACTGTTCTGACTAGGCCCAAAATCAGGATGTTACACTTTGTATCATCTTCTCTCGATTTTCAAGAAAAAAAAAGCTATATTTTAGGGTTGAATCATTCAGTCACTTGCAAGCTCAATGGTATGTATGTTTTTGTTTCGTTTTTAATGATTTCTATGTTTTTGAGATCGTCGCAGCTTACTCTAGTTAGCTTAGGGACTATTTTACAAAATTGTTAAAGTTTAGGGTTTCTCCATTGTTGAATCTATATGTTTTTTGAGGTTCCTTGATAGATTATGAATGGTTTATGTGAATTATAGAAGTTTTGTTAAGTGATTTTTAGTAAAATGCTTAATTAGGGATTAAATTAAGAAATGTTGAAATTTGTGGTCAAAATGTGAAATAAAAGAAAATTATGGATATGAGTACTAGGTGAATGAGGATGAAGATTCGACTAAGGTTTGAAGTAAACAAATCAGGATGTTAGATAGAATGGAAAGTTTAGCTTAAGGATAAGAGTGAACCAATACTATAGAGAGTATTGACACGAAACTTATAAGTCATTTAAGGTGCCGAAAAGGACCTTGACCCGCTAACTATAAAGAGTTAGGAACCAAAGGTATCAAATGGTTAAACGCCATACTTGGGATTGAGTGATAAGTTCAAAGAAATAAGAAAGACGCCACTAGCAAGCTAGATAAGTCTACTTGAGTTATAAACGAATTTAGAGAGTTGTATAAACTCACAAATGAATTAAAATTAAAAAAAATGTCAAGGTATATTGTCTAACCTTCAAAATGTTTACAAAACAACTATTTATAGGCTGAACATGTTCCAGCTGAATGGACACAAAAGGAACTAAATGGTCAGCTTTTAATTCAGCCTAATAAAGCTGAAAATAACTATTTATCTCTTTAACACATCTCTTGAAGTATTTTGCACCTTGGTGACGCGAATGGATAGCCTCTTGGGGGTGTTTAATCAGCTAAATTATTATCAATAAATAAGGAGTTGTAATAAGCTGAATGGCCTTAATTAGGTTCGGCCAAAGTGATTGAATGAGCTGCCTTGAAGAACTGATTAATCTTGGACTTTAAATAGAAGCTTAGGGCACTTCAATAGCCATGGAATATGAACCAACAAAATTGAGAAGCCCTTTTGTGTGTGAAAGCAAATGACCGAATGGTCACCCCATGTGAAAAGAATTTCCAGCAATGTGAAAGCTCTTTAAGGCTACTTGGAGAGCTAAATAGCCAACTTGGGAAGAAGAAACAACAGCTCTCCCTTGTCCTTTGCTGTTCATGAAAGGGTGTTTGGAGAAACTAAATCATCAGCTCACATTAATCAAGTCGTCCAATGCAGTAGCTGCAACATTCAATTCAGCAAATTTAATTAGTTTAAGACATGATAACTTTGGCTGAAGCTAGGACATTTTAAAAACATGCAATAGACTAAGACACAAATTAAATTCAACAGCAGCTAATTAATTTGTCTCTACTTTAGACACATTTAAACCATGCATTAAAATACGACACATTTAACACTTTAATTAATTAGAATCAGATTAAAACGTATTTATTAACACATATTTATGAGCTAAAACTAAACTAATTGACTTAGCTAAAGCATGAAACTTTCCAGCAACTAAAACAAATAAATTTAAAAGGATAAAATTGAGCTCAATGAGATAGAATCGAGCTAAATTGAACTCCATTAAGCCGGAATCGAACTAAATCAGTTTGCAAGAGTTTGCAAGCCACACTTGGTGAGCTGGTCCAAGGGTGTTATCAGGCGTGGCCATATCAGAGACTTCATCACACTATCCTACTATCACTTTGGTATTTTTGAGTTTATGTTTTGGGTTATATGGCACGTATAGGATTATGGTTATTTTGGTTATGAGTTGATAATGATTTTGGTCATTTGAAATGGCTTGTAAATGTTAAACGTATAGTTTTGTATATTGCCATAGGAGTTGGCTTATTTGATATGTTTGAATCATGTATATATATGTATGCATGGCTTATATTATGAAGCTTGTGGATATAGATATGGTGGATGCTAAATGGTTGCAATTAGAAAACATATATGTTTGTGAAATTGAGCGCATTGATGCATATTTGGAAATGTATAATTAGTTGAATTGTATATGTGATTTTGGTATAAATGGTATGGTCTATTTTGTGACTTGTGTGTCTTGAAAAAGGTGGTCTAGAATATGCCTGAATTAGGCTTGAATTGGTTGGTTTAAATGCCAAATTATGCTATGTTTTGGCGCCAATTAGGTTGATGTAGGTGTACACAAGTTTGGGTGGCAAAATGGCTTGGTAAATAGCCTATTTTTGTCCACATGGGCAAAGACACAGGCGTGTGTCTCAGCCGTGTGTGACACACGGTCATGTGTACGTTTGTGTGTCCCCTGGTGTTAAATTAGAAATCAAGTCAGTATGCTCCACACTGTCTCCGACACAGGTGTGTGACTCGGTTGTGTTGTATAAGTCAGTATACCCTATAGGTTTGGCACAGCCTAGCACATGGCTTGGTACACGGGCATATATGGCCATTTTTAGGGCACATGGGCTTGTCACACGGGCACGTATGTTGGCCGTGTGACCCAAGCCAAAGAGTTACATGGGGTTGGACACGAGTTGGACACGGCCATGTGCTCCTATTTCAAATGTCCATATGGCCTGCAACACGATTGTGTCTTTGGCCATGTGAGACACACGGCCGGGTCACACGAGCGTGTGTCCCCTATTTTTGGAAAAATTTTCTAAGTGTTCTAAAAGTTTCCAAAGTTATCGGTTTAGTCTCGAACCACCCAAATGCATGTTTTAGGCCTCGTAGGCTCGTATTAGGGACAATATGATTGGTTGTGAATAAACTGTATTTGAATTGACTAATTGTCTAAAAATTGTATGTTTAAATGCGTGATATGTTAGGTAATGCTCCATAACCCTATTCTAGCATTGAATATTGGTGAGAGGTGTTACTTTTATTGGTATCACAGCTACGGTTTAGTTTATTCTAGGACTAACGTAGTGTGTGTATGAGTCTGTAACACCCTAAATTTTGGACCTAAAAATAACGGGCCTTGAGTTTGGGATCAGCTAAAAGGCAGCTTAAATAACTTCAATATGTTTAAATATTTTATAATTGCATGTTTAGTTTAATTGTTAAGTGATTTAGGAAGGGTTTGTAGTGTGAAAAAAGTCCTGCGGTCGATCTAGGGCTTTAGCAAAATTTTGCATTTTTTTTCTAAAAGACCCTGAGCATTAGGTGGAAGGCTTATTAATAAAGCCTGGTAAAATCTAACACAAGGAAATGCTTGGCCTAGTGGCAAAAGACATTGGTAGCAAGCAGGAAGTCTAGGGTTCAAGTCCTGGCCTTGGCAAAAATTGTGGTGGTTTTTTTTTAAACAACCTGAAGGTCGGCAGAAAGACTTTATAATTAATTGGGAAGGAGAAACGACACAAGTAAGGTAGGTGAAGTGGTGGCAAGGGACGAATAGCGCAGCCAAGAGATTTGGGGTTCGAATCAGAATGGTAGCAAATATTTTTAGGATAACCTGGTTGCAGGTTAATAGGCCTTAAAAATAGTTACGGATGGAATATGGCACAAGAGCGCCTGGGAGTAGTGGCGAGAAGCATGCTATGGATTTGAGAGGTTGCAGGTTCAAATCCCAGGCCTGACAAGTTTTAATTTTTTATTCTTTAAGGAAACTGAGGCTTAGGCATATAAGCCTTATAGTTAATTGTGACCGAATGGTAGCACAAGATAGGTGGCGGTGCTGTGGCCAGTAGCATGTTGGGAAGTTAGAGGGCTGGAGTTGAAGTTGCTTCATGCACAAAAGGGAATTCAATTTTGCTGCTCAATGCAAGGAAGGATTGCCATTTCGGTGGAAGTAATTTGAATGCAATTCAAATTGGAATTGTTGGCTAAAATCAAGGTTACGGTGGAGATGAGGATTAAGTGTGGATATGATGGTGATAAAATTGGAAAAATTTAAGCGAATTTAACTTGACGAGTTTAAGTCGATTGGGGAGTGTAGGTTTGTATTTTTTTGTTTATTTATTTATTTATTTTAGTAGATATATGTGTGTCATATGGGCAAGTAAGGGCATTTGTTGTTTTTGTGTGCTTTAGTCGCATATTCTTGGGGGAAATTTCTTCCAACCTCTTGACTCTTTTGTTTTGTTTTTTGCAAATACCTGAGTAATCTCAAACCCTTCATCTCCTCTTTTCTTTAAGCCAAACTCTTGATCTTTTATTCCCTATTTTAATCGAATCAACCTCTTCCCTCTTTAACTTAGTTGATTGCTTCTTTTTCATTTAAAAGCCGATTCATACATTTTTAGGGTTTGATTTCTTGTTGGCAAGAGATCTCGCAATCGGTAAGTGAATTAGATCTTCTTCGGCTTTTGTTAAATATTTCTAAGTTCTTTCATTTCTACACTCTTAAAAGCTGATTTTTCTTTATCCTTTCTAATACCATTACTTTCGTTAACCTATGGTTTCTCCATTTATTTCTCTTTCTCCCTCTCATTCAAGAGTGTGATCGCTGGCTAAGTATTAGTTGATGGAAAAAGGGGGTTCTAGCAGAGAGGTTGGGATAGAGGCTCCCAAGTTTAAGCGATGCAAGGTGTCAGCTGTTCGGGACTTTCTGCCTGGATGTGGAAGAGGGACTACGTCAGATTTTGAGTCACATAGGCAGATCGCAGCCGATCAATCTAGTCAAGGTTCTGGCGATTATGAATACTTAGTACTCCAGGTGATAAGGTGTGTACTTCTACCCTATGATAGCTTGATATAAAGCCGAAAGTGTGTACATATACTGCACACATCTTAGATCGGCAATCCCGAAATTCTGAAAAGCTGAAAAGCTAAAAGTCTGGCTACGATAGTCTTGCGAGTGTGCGAACACTTGTATGGGGTAAATCGATACGTTTTCAGAGGCCCCATAAGCGATCTCATGGATCTAGGCCATACTTAGGCCAACTGGGCTAGAATAGGCTAAATGGGCCCGACGGGCTGTGAGGCCAAAATAAGTGAATTTGTCGATTTGGTAATAAGTGATGAACTAATCATGCTGGTTACATGGCTTGGAATTGATTCGGGCTAGATGGGCCATATGAATGTGATTTGGGCCTAATGGGCCATATGAATGAGATTGGGCCTAGTGGGCCATATGCATGTATGTGTACTTGTTTGGGCTTTGTAAGGGGTTTTCGGCCTAGTATCTGATAACTTCTTAAATAGACATAAAACTTAAATAATTAATTAATTGTGACCGTGGACAAGTCATAAGGTTAAGGTGTGGCAATGGGTATATGCATGTCTAGGATTGGATCTAGGGAGAGCTTGGTACTTAAGCGGTCTTAATGACTCATCTCCTCTTCTCTGGAATCCTACCTGGTGCATAATATCTGTTCACTTTAGCCAACGGGGACTAGTTATCGGGCCAAGGTAAGTAATTAGACCCATAATGATGAGAAATGACCAAAATGGCCTAAGTGCGATAATGACTAAAATACCTCTATGTGTTGAATGTAAGATTTATGAATGTTACATGTATACCTGCTGTATTCATATGATATTCTGTTTAGGTTGCATATGAGTCGGGAAGTATGGAACGGAGGAAGTATATAAGGATCGCATGGTTGCTTGACGATCGCGGATCCACCGATGACTATTAAGCCGAATATTTGTTTAGCAGCTTGCTGCAATGAAGGTAGTATCGCGACCGGGCTACCATTGATGTGTATCGAATGGGTGGGTCGATATTTATATCCTCACATGATGTGTACTGGAGGACGGGGTTGGTGTGTAGCGGTTGGATTATTGGGGTGGGTTACACAACATTACATGTATGATACTATTGTGATATTATTGTGATATGGGCTTCGACCCAACTGAGGCTAATATGGGATAAGGCCCAAAGGCCACTGTTATTGGATTGGGCTCAGGCCGCAAAATGACTGATGATTGCTTTGTACTCGTTAAGGGTTGTACACACTGAGTTTTCGAAACTCACCCCCCTCATTTTAAATTTTTTAGGTGATCCTCAGTAGGCGGTTCAACAGATGGAGGGACTCGGAGGTGGCCAACTAGCAAAAGGTTTAGACTTAGTCTTTTATTTAATTTTCAATATTTTAATTTTTTTGATTTGGGTTGTAATAGGGCCTTTCCTCTGGCTATTATTTCAAATTAGGTTTATTATTATTTTTGTGTTTTATATTTATTAGAAGTAGAACATGGTTTTCCTAAACCATAATTGTTTTCAAATACTACGTTTTTGCAACTCAATCTTTAAATGGCAAGTTTTCATAGATCATCTATTTTAAATAAAGCTTCTGCAACTGAAAAGAGATTTTACAAAATAATTATTATCATACAAGAAAGAATAATTTTTTTTAAATACACCTCGCTTTGAAAGCAACAAATACAAGCTGGGATTTTACTTAAGGTTTTTATTTTAAAGAAAGGTTTTCAATAAAAATAAGGTTTTTGAAAAATACTTCAATGTGACACGCCAGATTCAGCCATAACGTCTGGGTCGAGTTTGGGTGGTTACATTTAGTGGTATCAGAGCCAAGTTCAAAACTTGAGCTGTGAAATAAGCTTTTTTTTTGGGCTTTTAAAATTGTTTACAAATGATATTGAGGTGGTTTTGAAAGATTCTATTGGGTGGCACACCGGGTCTCCGACGTTAAGCCAAGTAAGTTCTCTTACTACTGAATTATGTTGAACTGTTATACTGCAATATGTCTTAAGCTATTAATTGTTTATATTCAATAGGATTTCCTTAGATATCAGATTGCATTAAAACACTTGAATCTGAATTTGATACTTAATTTTTGTGTGTTTGAGAATGTTTGCGATAGGTGGATGTTTTGGATATATATTAAAATTATTAGGATTAGAGTGCGCAGCGAGAACGTGGTGGGATAGTTGATACACGACTACCCTGTTATTTAGAAATTTCAAGGACGAAATTTTTTTAGGAATGGTGAATTGTAACACCCTAAATTTTGGGCGTATAAGTATTAGGCCTTGAGTTTGGGATCGGTTAGAAGGCGGCTTAAATAACTTAAATGTGTTTAAATATTTTATAATTGCATGTTTAGTTTAATTGTTAAGTGATTTAGGAAGGGTTGGTAGTGTGGAAAAAGTCCTGGGTTCGATCCAGGGCGTTAGCAAAATTTTTCATTTTTTTCTAAAGGACCCTGAGCATTAGGTGGAAGGCTTATTAATAAGGCTTGGTAAAATCTGACATAAGGAAACGCCTGGCCTAGTGGCAAAAGGCGTTAGTAGCAAGTAGGAAGTCTAGGGTTCAAGTCCTGGCCTTGGCGAAAATTGTGGTAGTTTTTTTTTAAATATCCTAGAGGTCGGCAGAAAGACTTTATAATTAATTGGGGAGGAGAAACGGCACAAGTAAGGTAGGTGCCGTGGTGGCAAGGGATGTATAGTGCAGCCAAGAGATTGGGGATTCAAATCTGAATGGTAGTAAATATTTTTAGGATAACCTAGTTGCAGGTTAATAGGCCTTAAAAATAGTTAAGGATGGAATATGGCACAAGAGCGCCTGGGGGGCAGTGGCGAGAAGCATGCTATGGATCTGAGAGGTTGCAGGTTCAAATCCTAGGCCCGGCAAGTTTTAAATTTTTATTCGTTAAGGAAACTAAGGCTTAGGCATATAAGCCTTATAGTTAATTGTGACTGAATGGTAGCGCAAGATAGTTGGCGGTGCAGTGGCCAGCAGCGTGTTGGGAAGTTGGAGGGCTGGAGTTCAAGTGGTTTCATGCACAAAAGGGAATTCAATTTTGCTTCTCAATGCGAGGAAGGATTGCCATTTCGGTGGAAGTAATTTGAATGCAATTCAAATTGGAATTGTTGGCTAAAATCAAGGTTACGGTGGAGATAAGGATGAGGATTAAGTGTGGATACGATGGGTGATAAAATTGGAGAAATTGAAGGGGATTTAACTTGACGAGATTAAGTCGATTGGGGAGTGTAGGTTTGTATTTTTTTTGTTTATTTTTTTTTTAGTATATATATGTGTGTCGTATGGGGAAGTAAGGGCATTTGTTGTTTTTGTGTGCATCAGTCGCTTATTTTTGGGGGAAATTTCTTCCAACCTCTTAACTCTTTTGTTTTGTTTTTTGCAAATACCTGAGTAATGTCAAACCCTTTATCTCCTCTTTTCTTTAAGCCAAACTCTTGATGTTTTCTTCCCTATTTTAATCGAATCAACCTTTTCCCTCTTTAACTTAGCCGATTGTTTCTTTTTCATTTAAAAGCTGATTCATACACTTTAGGGGTTTGATTTCTTGTTGGCAAGCGATCTCGTGATCGGTAAGTGAATTAGATCTTCTTCGATTTTTGTTAAATATTTCTAAGTTCTTTCATTTCTACACTTTTAAAAGCCGATTTTTCTTTATCCTTTCCAATACCATTACTTTCGTTCACCTATGGTTTCTCCATTTATTTCTATTTCTCCCTCTCATTCAAGAGTGTGACCGTTGGCTAAGTGTTAGTTGATGGAAAAAGGCAGTTCTAGCAGATAGGTTGGGATAGAGGCTACCAAGTTTAAGCGACGTAAGGTGTCAACTGTTTGGGACTTTCAGCCTGGATGCGGAAGGGGGACTACGTCAGATTTTGAGTCACATAGGCAGATCGCAACCAATCAATCTAGTCAAGGTTCTGGCAATTATGAATACTTAGTACTCCAGGTGATAAAGTGTGTACTTCTACCCTATGATAGCTTGATATAAAACCGAAGGTGTGTACATACACTGTACACACATTAGATCGACAAATCCCGAAATGCCGAAAAGCCGAAATGTCGAAAAGTTGAAAGCCTGGCTACGATAGTTTTGCAAGTACGTGAACACTTATAAGGGGGAAATTGATACATTATCAGAGGTCCCATAAGCGATCTCATGGATTTGGGTTGTGCTTCGGCCAACTAGGCCGGAATGGGCTAAATCGGCCCGACGGGTAGTAGGCCAAAAAAAACGAATTTGTTGATTTGGTAATAAGTGATGAACTAGTCATGCTAGTTACATGGCTTGGAATTGGTTCGAGCCAGATGGGCCATATGAATGTGATTTGGGCCTAATAGGCCTTATGAATGAGATTGGGCCTAGTGGGCCATATGCATGTATGTATACTTGTTTGGGCTTTGTAAGGGATTTTCAGCCTAGTATCTAATAACTGCTTAAATAGACATAAAACTTAAATAATTAATTAATTGTGACCGTGGGCAAGTCAAAAGGTTAAGGTGTGGCAATAGGTATATGCATGTCTAGGATTGGATCTAGGGTGAGCTTGGTAGTTAAGCGGTCTTAATGCTTATCTCCTCTTCTCTGGAATCCTACCTGGTGCATAGTATCTGTTCACTTTAGCCAACGGGGACTTGTTAATGGGCCAAGGTAAGTAATTAGACCCATAATGATGAGAAATAACCAAAATGCCCTAAGTTCGATAATGACTAAAACACCCCTATGTGTTGAATGTAAGATTTATAGATGTTACATGTATACCTGTTGCATTCATATGATATTCTGTTTAGGTTGCATATGGGTTGGGAAGTATGGAACGGAGGAAGTATATGAGGATCGCATGGTTGCTTGACGGCCGTGGATCCACCGATGGCTATTAAGCCCAATATTTGTTTAGCAGTTTACTGCAATGAAGGTAGTACCGCAACCGGGCTACCATTGATGTGTATCGGATGGGTGGGTCAATATTTATATCCCCACATGATGTGTACTGGGGGACAGAGTTGGTGTGTAGCGGTTGGATTATTGCGGTGGGTTGCACAGCATTGCATGTATAATATTATTGCGATATGGGCTTCAGCCCAATGAAGCCTAATATGAGCTAAGGCCCAAAGGCCGCAGTTACTGAATTGGGCTCAGGCCCCAAAATGATTGATGATTGCTTTATACTCATTGAGGGTTGTACACACTGAGTTTTCGAAACTCACCCCCCTCCTTTTAAATTTTTCAGGTGATCCTTAGTAGGCGGTTCGATGGATGGAGGGACTCGGAGGTGGCCAACTAGCAAAAAGCTTAGACTTAGTCTTTTATTTAATTTTTAATTTTTTGATTTTTTGATTTGGGTTGTAATAAGGCCTTTCCTCTGGTTATTATTTCAAATTAGGTTTATTATTATTTTTATGCTTTATATTTATTAGAAGTAGAACATGGTTTTCCTAAACCATAACTCTTTTCAAATACTACGTTTCCGCAACTCAATCTTTAAATGATAAGTTTTCATAGATCATCTATTTTAAATAAAGCTTCCGCAACTGAAAAGAGATTTTACAAAGTAATTATTATCATACAAGAAGGAATAGTTTTTTTTAAACACACCTCGCTTTGAAAGCAACAAATACAAGCTGGGATTTTACTCAAGGTTTTTATTTTAAAGAAGGGTTTTCAATGAAAACAAGGTTTTCGAAAAACACTTAAATGTGACACGCTAGATTCGGCCATAACACTTGGGCCGGGTTTGGGGTGTTACTGAGTCTAGCTATACATGCCATATATAACCTGTGATAGTGTGATAACTCCTGACAGTTTAAAATGTGTTTTCATATAGTAAATGGATCACAATTAGGATGTAGTTAACCACGTTGAAAGTAATGCGCCTGTTTCCTTCCATGGAGTAGTGCAATCTGAATCGAGACCTGTATCGAGTAGCCAAGGAGGAGAGGCTAAAGAAGCCTTCCTCTAGATGATGAATGAGTGTTTTACGAAGTATGTTCGAACAAATCCGGCTACCCAACAACCTCTACCCTTACCTAATCCCCAACTGGTTCCTGTAGCTTCTCAAGGTATAGAGTTTTTACGACTGAATAAGCCGCCAGTTGATAAGATTAAAAAATACAGAGCCGAAGAGTTTAGAGCTAATGTTGAAGATGATCCTAAGCGAGCCGAGTTTTGGCTTGAAACACTATCAGGGTATTTGATGAACTTTCTTGCACACCAACAAAGTGTTTAAAATGTGTCGTATCACTTTTGAGGGACACAGCTTATCAGTGGTGGAATACCCAAGTATCAGTGGTGTCGAGAGAAAAAGTTACCTGGGAATTCTTTCAAGCTGAGTTCAAAATGAAATACATCAGTCAACAGTTCATTGATCAGAAACGCAAAGAGTTTTTAGAGTTAAAACAAGGTCGTATGTCTATGACAAAGTATGAGCGAGAGTTTGTGAGACTCAGTAAATATGCTCGGGAATGTGTTTCAACTGAGGCCATTATGTGCAAGAGATTTGAAGACGGGTTAAACGAAGACATTAGACTATTAGTCGAGATTCATGAATTAAAAGAATTCATTGTGTTGGTTAACAAAGCTTGTAAAGCCAAAGAACTTGGCAAAGAAAAGAGAAAGGCAGATTTCGAAGCTAGAGATTCGAGGAAAAGATTGATGAATAAACCATATCAATCCTCATCAAAGAAATCACGAGATTCGTATAATCGTTCAACTACTTCGGTGGGATATTCCAATAGAGATCATGGGAAACAACACTCGAGTTCTAAAGCCCAAGCTACATCAATAGCGAGCGTTGGTATTGCTAGGTTCAATAGACCTGAATGTCAACGATACAGAAGACGACATCCTGTTGAATGTAGAATGAGTGACCAGGCTTGTTTCAGATGTGGCTCGTAAGATCACTTTATCCGGGATTGTCCTAAGTTAATGAGAAAGATACATCTCAGAATGCAAGATTAAGCAATACAACTGCTAGAGGGAGACCAACCCAAAACACCAGAAGTATGAGTGGTAATCAACTTTCTACGAGAGGTTTTACAGTGAGATCAGAGGCTAGAGCACCTGCTAGAGCTTACGCGACTCGTGCTCGCAAAGATGCGTAATCACCCGATGTTATCACTGATACATTTTCTCTTTATGACACTAATGTAGTTGCATTGGTTGATCCTAGATTGACTCATTCATATATTTGTATGAATTTGGTGTCTAATAAGAGTTTTCCTGTTGAGCCTACTGAGTTTGTGATTAAAGTATCGAACCCCTTAGACAAGTATGTTCTGTTTGATAAAGTTTGTAAGAATTGTCCTTTAATGACTCAGGGTTACTATTTTTTGGTTGATTTGATGTTATTACCATTTGATGAGTTCGATGTAATCCTGGGTCTGAATTGGTTGACGTTGCATGATGCTGTTGTGAATTGTAGAAGAAAGATTATTGAATTAAAATGTCATAATAATAAAATTCTTATAATTGAATCAGATGAGTCGAGTGGGTTGCCTATTGTGATTTCTCCTATGTTAGCTCAGAGATATATAAGAAAAGGTTGCGAAGCTTATCTTGCTTATATACTAGATACAAAAGTGTTTAAATCAAAGATTGAATCAGTGCCAGTAGTTTGCGAGTATCTAGATGTATTTCCAAAAGAGTTACCAGGGTTTCCACTGATAGAGAGGTTGATTTTGCTATTGAGTTAGTACTGGGAACATTACTGATATCTATAGCTCCGTATGAGTGGCTCCGATAGAGTTGAAAGAGCTGAAAGCTCAGTTGCAAGAGTTAATAGATAGAGGCTTTGCACGGCCTAGTTTTTTTCCCTAGGGCGCACCAGTGTTATTTGTAAAAAAGAAAGACGGATCAATGAAAATGTGTATTGACTATCGTCAGCTCAATAAGGTTACGATAAAGAACAAGTGTCTGTTGCCAAAAATAGATGATTTATTGGATCAGTTGAAAGGAGCAATAGTGTTTTTGAAGATTAATATGCGATCTGGTTATTATCAGGAACAACATCCTGAAAATTGCATTCAGAACGAGGTACGGACATTATGAATTTCATTTTATGCCTTTCGGATTAACTAACACTCCTGCTGCTTTTATGGATTTGATGAATCAAATTTTTAGACCGTTTTTAGACAGATTTGCTGTAGTTTTCATTGACGACATTCTAATCTATTCACGAGATCAGTCTAAGCATGCCGAGCATTTGAGAATTGTTCTTCAAAACTTGAGAGATAAGCAATTGTTTGCTAAATTTAATAAATGCGATTTTTGGTTATGAGAGGTTGGATTTCAAGGGCACATTGTTTTAGTAGAAGTTATACGAGTTGATCTTGATTCGAGTAAGATTTCTGTAGTTGTTAACTGGAAACCACCGAGAAATTTATCTAAGTTAGAAGTTTTCTAGGGTTAGCTAGTTACTATCGACGATTTGTTAAAGGATTCTCGATGATTGGTACACCGATAACTAAATTGCTACAAAAAGATGTAAAATTTGAGTGGTTCGAGATATGTAAACAAAGTTTTGAATAGTTGAAAGCATTGTTAATTGAGGCACCAATGTTGGTTCAACCTGAGTCGGGTAAAGAGTTTATAATTTTCAGCGACGCATCATTGAACTGTTTGGGTTGTGTTTTGATACAATAAGGAAAAAGTAATAGCTTATGCCTCAAAACAGTTAAATCCATATGAAAAGAATTATCCAACGCATGATTTAGAGTTGGCCGCTATTGTTATCGCATTGAACATTTGGCAACATCATTTGTACGGTGAAAAGTGCCATATTTTTACCTATCACAAGAGTTTGAAATATATAATAACTCAGAAAGATCTGAATTTGCATCAATGAAGGTGGCTCGATTACTGAAAGGCTATAAGCTAGTGATTGATTATCATTCAGGGAAAGTGAATGTAGTCGCGGATACTCTGAGTAAAAAATCATTATTTTCTTTATGGGCTATGAATACATAGTTATATTTGTCTGATGATGGTTCAATATTGGTTGAATTAAATGCTAAACCGATATTTCTTCAGCAAATTTGTGAATCTCAAAAGTGTGACAATGAATTGCAAGCCAAAAGAATGAAATGTGAGTCGACTAGTGATTCTGACTATCAGATCGGATTCGATGATTGTTTAATGTTCCAAGATAGAATTTGCATACCAAAGAATTTTGAGCTCATTCAGAAAATTTTACACAAAGCACACAGTGATTGTCTATCTGTTCACCCGGGGAGTACCAAAATGTACAATGACTTGAAACAGTTATATTGGTGGTCGAGCATGAAACGAGATATTTCAAAGTTTGTGTTGAGATGTTTAGTTTGTGAACAAGTAAAACTCGAGCATCAAGTGCCTTCGGGAGTACTACAGCTTGTGATGATACCTAAATGGAAATGGGATAGAGTTACAATGGAAGTTGTATCAGGATTACCCTTGTCTCTGAGAAAAAAAGATGCTATTTGGGTTGTCATT
This sequence comes from Gossypium anomalum, assembly GCA_025698475.1. Lineage (NCBI taxonomy): Eukaryota > Viridiplantae > Streptophyta > Magnoliopsida > Malvales > Malvaceae > Gossypium > Gossypium anomalum. The sequence goes on from CM046957.1 coordinate 26,911,809, forward strand.
GATCGACTGATGAAATCTGCACATTTCATTCCGGTACGTACAGACTATTTGCTTGATAAATTGGTTGAATTGTACATTTCTGAGATTGTTAGATTGCACGGGGTACCAATTTCGATTATTTTGGATAGAGACCCAAGGTTTACGTCGTGATTTTGGAATAAGTTGTAAAAAGCTCTAGGTACGAAGCTAAACTTTAGTACTACGTTTCATCCGCAAACTGACAGCCAGTCTGAGAGAGTAATTTAGATTCTCGAAGACATGATACTTATCCTTGGTTGAATTTTCGTACAACAATAGTTTTCAATCAAGCATTAAAATGGCACCGTATGAATCATTTTATGGTCGCAAATGCCGAACTCCATTGTATTGGACTGAGCTTAGTGAGAAAAAGATTCACGGGGTTGATTTGATCAGAAAGATTGAAGAGAAAGTAAAAGTAATTCGCGATAGGCTAAAAGTAGCCTCAGATCAATCGAAATCTTATGCAGATTTGAAATGCAAAGACATTGAATTTCATATTGGCGACAAAGTATTTTTGAAAGTATCTTCGATTTGGTTGCAAACGCAAGCTAAGTCCGCGATTCATAAGGTCGTATGAGATTATTGAAAGAATAGAACCAGTGGCATATTGGCTACCATTACCGTTAGAATTCAAAAAGATCCATAATGTATTTCATGTATCGTGTTACGTCAATATAGATCGGATCTATCACATGTAATTTCTCCGGCAAAGATTGAAACTCAACCCGACATGACATACAACGAAGAACCGATCAGAATTTTAGCTCGAGAGGTTAAACATTTGAGAAATAAAAATATAGCTTTAGTGAAAGTTCTTTGGCAATATCACGAGGTTGAAGAGGCTACGTGGGAGCCCGAGGAAGCTATGAGAAAACAATACCCTAACCTCTTTTCTGGTAAGATTTTCGAGGATGAAAATTCCTAAGGGTAGGAGAGTTGTAACAGCCTGTTTTTGGTCAAATCAGAACAGTGGCTTCGGGACTACTAATCCAAAGTCAAAATAATTATTTTATTATTATTTTAATATTTGCAGCATGATATTATGATTGTGTGAAAATCTCGTTAAGAAATTTTATTGTTTGAATGCTTAATTTGATAAAAAGGACTAAATTGCGTAAAGTGTAAAAGTTATATTCTAATAGCTAAAGGTGTCTAAAAGCTATGGAATCTTAAAGTGGAAGTCCTTATGTGGTAATTAAACCATTTATGAGATAGTGGATGATAGTGGAATGGTATTTGGTGTAATTACAAATGTTTTTAAAGGTTAATTTTAGAAATTGATAATTAAAGATAAAATAAATAAAACAAAACAAAATAATTGTTTTGTATAATCTTTACCTATTTTCAAGAGGAGAAAAGCCATATTTTAGGATTGAAACATTCGGTCACTTGCAAGCTCAATGGTAAGTTCGTTTTTGTTCCGTTTTTAATGATTTGTATGTTTTTGAGATCGTTGTAGCTTACTCTAGCTAGCCCAGGGACTATTTCGCAAAACTGTTAAAGGTTTAGGGTTTTGCCATTATTGAATCTATATGTTTTTTGAGGTGTCTTGATAGATTATGAATGGTTGATATGAATTATACAAGTTTTGTTAAGTGATTTTTAGTAAAATGCTCAATTAGGGATTAAATTGAGGAATGTTGAAATTTATGGTCAAAACGTGAAATAAATAAAAATTATGGGCTGATATGAGTACTAGGAAAATTCGACTAGCATGGGTTGGTATTAAATTGCATGAAAGTGTGATTTTATGAAATAAGGACTAAATTGTAAAAATATGAAACATTAGGGGCAAATGTGTAAAAGTACCTTAATGTGAATTTTGGACTAAATTAAATAGAGAGGTAATTAAATAAGTTAATTTTGATTATATTTAGATCAAGAAAGGCAAAATACGGACTTAGATCGGGAAAAAAAAATAAGGTTTTAGAATAGTTGACTCGTGTCGTCGCTTTTGCATCTGAGGTAAGTTTGTATGTAATAAGTTTCATTATAAATGTATTTTAAATGCTTTGATATTGCATAAACTTTGAATATGAGACTATGGACATGTTCGATAATGATTCGATGACGATCCGACATTTGAAATCCCAGTTGAACCTTAGGAATAGATTAGGATACGAATGACATGTCATTAGGGGTTATTGTGATTATGTGATCCGGGTGCTGGTCCGTATGTCCTACTGGTGGTTGAGTATACCGGCATGTGTTGCGGTTACTTGACAGCTTATTTGAGCAGCACCATGTAGCTACGTCTTGATTGACAGGTTGTGTGAGTAGGCTCGTTGATAGCTCTAGTGTGAGCAATATATGTGATACGAGATTGAGATAGCTTCAGCTATATATGTGGCACTTAGGGTGCGAGTTTTCCATGTATTTGATAGTATTCTGGATGTTTCAATGGGTAAATGAAAGATGTGGTTAAGTATGAGATTGATAAGAGATGGTACAGGTATGTACATGAACTGTATAAGCTTTAAATCGAAGAAACTTGTGAAGGACACGTTTAATCTTCTGATTGAATATATGAAAGGTTTATTAGCTAAAATGAGTTACATGTTGATATATCCAAATTGTTGAATTGTGCATTTATAAATAGATTAAGTTTATTTCATACGAGCTTACTAAGCTATAAAGCTGACTTTGTTTACTTTACTGTGTTTTATACTAATTCAAAGCTAGCTCAGATTTGGGGATCGTGGAGACTGATACAATCTCGCCTCGGGGTTGATTTCGAGTTGTTTATGTGTCGATCATAAAATAGAGAAGTTTCATTCAATTCAGAGTTTAATTGAATTTGGCTAAGTGCAAGATTTAATGAAAGGTTTTCAAAGAGTTCTAGGACGGATTAAGGATCCGGCTAGATGTTGAAACAAAGGGGAATAATGAGAAGGGCGGAATTGGCTAAGTGAAATGATGACGGAAGTGGTTAGGTGAATATGGACGAAGATTCGGCTATGGTTTGAAGCAAACAAATCAGAATGTTAGATAGAATGGAAAGTTGAGCTTAAAGACAAGAGTGAACTAAAACAATGGATAGTATTGACCCGAAACTTATAAGTCACTTAAGGTGCTGGAAAGAACTTTGACTCGCTAACTATAAAGAGTTAGGAACCAAAGGTATCAAATGGTTTAACGCCACACTCGAGATTGAGTGATAAGTTCAAAGAAACAAGAAAGATGCCACTGGCAAGCTAGGTAAGTCTATTTGAGTCATAAACAAATTTAGAAAGTTGAATAAACCCACAAATGAATTAAAATTCATAAAAATGTCAAGGTATATTGTCCAACCTTCAAAATGTTTACAAAACAACTATTTATAGATTGAACATATTCCAGCCGAATGGACACAAAAGGAACTAAATGGTCAGCTTTTAATTCAGCTTAATTAAATTGAAAATAATTATTGAGCTCTTCAACACATCTCTTTGAGTATTCAGCTGAATTATTATCAATAAATAAGAAGCTGAAATGAGCTGAATGGCCTTAATTAGGTTTGGCCAAAGTGATTGAATGAGCTACCTTGAATAACTGATTAGTCTTGGACTTTAAATAATAGCTTAGGGCACTTCAATAGCCATCGAGTGTGAACCAACGAAATTGAGAGGCCCTTTGTGTGTGAAAGCAAATGACCGAATGGTCACCCCATGTGAAAAGAATTTCCAGCAATGTGAAAGCTCTTTAAGGCTGCTTGGAGGGCTAAATGGCTAACTTGTGAAGAAGAAACAACAACTCTCCCTTGTCCTTTGTTGTTCACAAAAGGATGTTTGGAGAAACTAAATCATTAGCTCACATTAATCAAGTCGTTCAATGCATGTAGCTACAACATTCAACAAATTTAATTAGTTTAAGACATGATAAATTCAGCTGAAGCTAGGACATATTAAAAACATGTAATAGACACAAATTAAATTCAACGGTAGCTAATTAATTTGTCTCTACTTTAGACACATTTAAACCATGCATTAAACTAAGACACATTTAAACCTTTAATTAATTAGAATCAGATTAAAAAGTATTTATTAACACATATTTATGAGCTGAAACTAAATTAATTGACTTAGCTAAATCATGAAATTATTCTAGGAACTAAAACAAATAAATTTAAAAGGATAAAATTGAGCTCAATGAGCTAGAATTGAGCTGAATTTAGCTCCATTGAGCTGGAATCGAACTAAGTCAGCTTGCAAGAGTTTGCAAGCCACACTTGGTGAGCTGGTCCAAGGGCGTTCTCGGGCGTGGCCATATCATCCCCTCCCTCTTTAAGGTAATTTGTCCTCAAATCGGGCTACTTGCTTGCGAAAAATCTTTCTTGGTCACGAACCTCTTGGGTGATGAATTTGCCAGAAATGCTCTGAAGAACCTGAGATTCACAAAGACCATGAAAAGTGAACAGGTTGTTTGCATACCCTCCCTCTTTAGGAGGAAACCATTTCGAGGTGTCACCTACATAAGAATGAAATAGTTTGGTGACACTAGAAATTGAGAAAATAAACCAATGTCAAGATCAAAAACATAAGTTGATTTTACCTTTCTGCAATGAATCAAAAATTGATCACGTAATCCAATCCCGGGTTCAAAAATAGAAGTTGGTCTTACCTTATCATAATGAATCAAGAAATTCATTGATGGCAACAAACCTGAATCACAAGGCATTTGATAGCTATAGTTTTGAAAATCAACTTTCAATGGTTCAAATCCCTTAGACAATGATATAGAACAATAATCACTAGGATCAAAGACGAGGTTTTCTCTTACCATTTCACTTCAGCTTGAAAGTTTCATGACTAGCATCGTAGAAAGAACATGAAGCAATTTTAAGTCATTATCAAGCAAATCATACTCCAATCTTTTAAGCCAAAATATAGAACAATTTCTAGAATAAAAAATTTGATTTTGACTTTGCAAGCCAAAGAAATTCACATGCTTTGTTTTCAAACAAAATAAAGATAAAACTCGGAGCAAATAGAAAGGGTCAACACATTGATTCAAAATACAATTTTGACACTCACCTTCGCTTGACATCAACTTAGGAATACATGCTTTGGGTTTAAAAACACGGTTTTGATCGGTCGTTCTGCAATGCAACAAAAATTTCATTTTCATCAAGACATCACACATGCCAAGCAAATAAGATTTAGGAATACATACATTCAAGAAATCAAACCCTTCATATTTCATTTACAAAGGCTTGCTTATACAAGAGGGTTTAGTACAAAAAAATAAAGAATTCACATATCCATCATAATCGAATAAATCAACATTTTTATGTGAATAATTGCTATCACGCACGTCCAAAGTTTGCACAAGCTGAATTAATCCAACGTTATCAACAGATTTTCAACGCAAAACACATCAAGTAAACAACTCTTCATGCCTCCACTTAAAACGAAATTGTCAACAACAAATAGAGAATGACAATCAACCAAAGCAAAATAAGGAGGTCTTTTGAAAACTATGTCACTAGCAACTTTCTCAACAACATTCAACTTTAATTGTCGTGATTCAAAAACATCGATGAGTCTTACCTTTTCATGATGAATCAAGAATTTTATAACCGGCAACATAGAATGAACAAAGAGCGATTTTAAGTTATAATCAGAGTATTCAAGTTTCGTTTCCTTAGTTAACAACCAAGCATCAAATAAACATGAATTGTTCACACAAAATTTAGGATGCTTGATTTCCCCCGAACCAGAATAATGAACTCCAGGTTTGAACACACGAGTTTGATTACTCGTTCTAAAATGTAAAAAGAATCTCTTTATCTCCAATAAATCACACATGTTAAAAAATAAGGATTTAAGCGTATGCATATTCGAACAAACAAACCTTTTAAATTTTAGTCAAATAGACTTGCTCAAACATGTGGATTTCACATAAAAAATTAGAGAATTCACATGATCATCACAAAAAATTAGTTTAAATATCAACTCTTTATCACACAAGTCCAAATTTTGTTCGTGTTGATTTAATCTTGCTTCATCACCAAACTTGTTAACAACATACTCATTAGTAGAAGAGCTCTTCATGCCATGTTTTAAAATGAATTCATCAACAATTAGAGAGTGACACTTAGACAAATCAAGGTGAGGAGATCATTCTAAAGCTAAGTCTTCAGCAACCTTATCAATAGCATTCAAGTGGGATTGTTGAAACTCAAACGCCAGGGAACCCTTACCTTGCTTACCTTTAAGAGGTTGTGGACTAAGGTCATCTACAATCTTACCTTTGCTGAACAACTTGAACCGCCTCTCTTCAAGAAGATAATGAAGTTGAAACTTGTCAAACGAATCTTTAGAAACCTGAAAAGAAGAAACAATATGAGGAAAACTTACATATTGGTTAGTAAAGACATTCCTCACTTTTTCTTGTTCTCTCTCATCCTTTTTACTCGTTTCTTTTTTCTAACTCATTGTAAAATTCTCTCTCTTTTACCTCGGTCTCTTTTTTTGAGAACTCGACGACACTCGTTTCTTTCACAGTTTCATTTCTTTCTTCAATCTCACTTTCTTTTTCAATTTGCATTTCTTGCTCACACTCTTTTTCAACCTCAATTTCTTTTTTCTTTCTTTCATTCTGTTTTTCCTTCTCAATTTCTTTTTCTTTCATCTCTCTTTTTCTTCTCTCGATTTCGATTAAAACCCGCTCATTTTCTCGCATTAACATTTCTTGCCTCTTTTTTTATTTTTTTTTTCTCTTTCTTTCATTACAAGATGGAGATGATACAAATGAATCAGATCGACAAGCTTTTCGTTCAAAGGAAGGGAAAGCATCTACATATGGGTCACGGTCAACACTTTGTGAATAATCCTCTGTGGATGAGTACTTTGATGCTCTTGAAGAGATATATCTAACTTCTCGTTTGTCATCTTGGAAGACCTCAGACTCCAAGATTTTTTTTTTCTACTCGAATTCCTCGATGAGTAGAAATTATGGTATGGATCTCTTCTCGAATAGTCATTGGATGTGTCTCCGTGATGATTTTAACTCCATCTTTTGACTTAGAGACAGTCGTTCCCGTTGGTCTCTTTCCTCCAATCAGTCTAATCGTTCATGCAACCTTTGAAATTTAGATCTCACAATTCTACGCATTTCTTTCGTCACATATTAAAAATCTGATTTTGAAAGCTCTTCTTGAAACATGATTTATTGATGAAAAGAAAAAAGTGATTAAAAATAGAAAATGAATACTTTACGAATCCACTCACAAAGAAAGATAATATGGCACTCCACTCGTGTTTGCACTCTTCACTTGGCTTTTTCTTCTCTCTAATGCTCTCACAACACTCATGCCTTTTACCACTCAATTCTCCTCTCAGAATTTGCAAATCAACTCGTTTAGACTTATAAGCTAGTCTAGGGGTCGGCTTCAAAAGGGTTTGCAAAGGAAGATGATGTTTGGTATTAGGTAGGCTGAAAGAAAAAAAATAAAAATAAATAAAAGAATGGTAGTGTGGCATGATAGTTGGTTTTTGGGCAGAAATACACTTTGATGATCGGAAACGAATTTGAGCACTTTCAAAGCAACTTCTTTCTTTTTTCTTTTTTTCTTTTTACAATATATATGAATTTAATACAACTTGTATTACACTATTCTTGTAATTTTTTTAATACACGAAATTTTTTTTCAAATTTTTTAAACACTTACACCTGCAACTTTAGAAAGTCAGTACTCCTCGATTTTCCTAGCTCTGATACCAAATGATACGATATCGCCTCGGGGGTTGATTTTGAGTCATTTATGTGTCGATCATAAAATGGAGAAGTTTCGTTCAATTCAGAGTTTAATTGAATTTGGCTAAGTGCAGGCTTAAATGAAAGGTTTTCAAAGAGTTTTAGGATGGATTAAGGATAGGACCGATTAGATGTTGAAACAAAGGGAAATAACAAGAAGGGCAGAATTGGCTAAGTGAAATGATGATGGAAATGGCTAGGTGAATGAGGATAAAGATTCGGCTAAGATTTGAAACAAACAAATTAGAATGTTGGATAGAACTGAAAGTTGAGCTTAAAGACAAGAGTGAACCAATACTATGGAGAGTATTGACCTGGAACTTATAAGTCGCTTAAGGTGTTGGAAAGGACATTGGCCCCCTAATTATAAAGAGTTAGGAACCAAATGTATCAAATGGTTGAACGCCACACTTGGGATTGAGTGATATGTTTAAAGAAACAAGAAAGACACCACTAGCAAGCTAGATAAGTCTACTTGAGTCATAAACATATTTAGAGAGTTGAATAAACTCACAAATGAATTAAAATTCATAAAAATGTCAAGGTATATTGTCTAACCTTCAAAATTTTTACAAAACAACTATTTATAGTTGAACATATTCCAGCCGAATGGACACAATAGGAACTAAATGGTCTACTTTTAATTCAGCTTAATTAAGCTGAAAATAACTATTGAGCTCTTCAACACATCTCTTGAAGTATTCTGCACCTTGGTGATGCCAATGGATAGCCTCTTGGGGGTGTTTAATCAACTGAATTATTATCAATAAATAAGGAACTGAAATAAGCTGAATGGCCTTAATTAGTTTCGGCCGAAGTGATTGAATGAGTTACCTTGAAGAACTGATTAGTCTTGGACTTTAAATAGAAGCTTAGGGCACTTCAATAGCCATGGAGTGTGAACCAACGAAATTGAGAAGCCCTTTGTGAGTGAAAGAAAATGACCGAATGGTCACCCCATGTGAAAAGAATTTCCAGCAATGTGAAAGCTCTTTAAGGCTACTTGGAGAGCTAAATGGCCAACTTGGGAAGAAGAAATAGCAGCTCTCCCTTATCCTTTACTGTTCACGAAAGGGTGTTTGGAGAAACTACATCATCAGCTCACATTAATCTAGTCGTCCAATGCATGTAGCTGCTACCTTCAATTTAGAAAATTTAATTAGTTTAAGACATGATAAATCTGGCTGAAGCTAGGACATATTAAAAACATGTAATAGACTAAGACACAAATTAAATTCAACAGTAGCTAATTAATTTGTCTCTACTTTAGACACATTTAAACCATGCATTAAACTAAAACACATTTAACACTTTAATTAATTAGAATCAGATAAAAACATATTTATTAACACATATTTATGAGCTGAAACTAAACTAATTGACTTAGCTAAAGCATGAAATTATTCCAGCAACTAAAACAATAAATTTAAAAGGATAAAGTTGAGCTCAATAAGCTAGAATCGAGCTGAATTGAACTCCATTGAGTTGGAATCGAACTAAGTCAGTTTGCAAGAGTTTACAACCCACACTTTATGAGCTGGTCCAAGGGCGTTGTCGGGGGTGGCCATATCAGAGACTTCATCACACTATCCTACTATCACTTTTGTAATATCCCGAAATAAGGCCTAAACGGAACAGTGGTTGCGAAACCATGAATTTGAGATAGAAAAGTTTATTGTTATTAATTTTATGGTTTATCGAGTTATTAGATGCATGTGTTAGAATACCGATAAGAAATTTCAGTGATTGCATGTCCGTTTTGCATATTAGGGCTTAATTGCAAAAGCTGACAAAAATGAGTTCCAAATGCTAAAGGGTTAAATTGAAGAGTATAATTGAAGTAGAGGGCCTTAAATGGTAATTAGACCATTAGGTTTTCATGGACAAAAATGGACATACATAGATAAAAATAACTAAAGTTTTAATGAAGGGTATTTTAGTCATTTAGTAATTAAAAGATTAAAAACGTGAAAGAGATGGTAAAAATGTGCTCATCTTCTTCCTTAGGCCAAATGTCAAGGGTTCTCCATAGCTAGGGTTTGTTTCCAAGCTTCCAAGCTCCATAATAAGTGATTCCAAGCCCCGTTTTTAATGTTCTTTACGTTTTTGGAGTCCTGGTAACTTGATTAAGCTTACTCTAGCAATAATTTAGCCTAGGGTTTATATTTGGAAAAATACCCATAGGTGAAATGTGTTTATTTTGATGTTTTATGGTAGAATATGAAGCTTGAAATTGTGTTAAACAACTTTTGTTAAGCGATTTTACGTTGAAACTAGTAAAACGACCTAATCGGTAAAAATACCTAATGTTCATAAGTACATGTTAGAGTGAGAATTTGATGTTGCCATAGAACGAAAAAATGATCAGCATGTCATAAAACATAAGAAAATAGGATGAAGTTTAATTTCCTAGCCTTGGGGAAAAAGTGTAAATATGTAAAATTTTAGGGGCAAAAGTGAAGTTTTGCCAAAGTTTGAGTCAAGGACTGTTTTAATAAATGTGAGTATTAAATAAGCTAAATTTTTTATTATAGATCAAGAAGAATGAAATCTGAAGTTAGAACAGGGAAAGAAAAAGATAGTGGAATAAATCGATATAGCTGATCGTATTTTGTTTCGAGGTAAGTTTGCGGTAAATAAATGTAATATTCTATTATTTTATGTTAATGTTGTTAATTTCCAGCATGTGTATATTCATTTTAAGAAATTATTCAAAGAAGACTCAAGCATGAATTGACGGAGAAGTAATTTTAGAAAGTCCTGGTTGAACATTAGGAATGTGTAGGATACAAATGTCATGACATTGGGGTTGAAGGATACCATGTAAGACCATGCCAAGGCATGGCAATTGGTAAGGTTTCTAAGGCAAGTAAATCATGTAAGAACATGTCAAGACATGGCATTGATAAGTGACTATAAGGCAAAGGTCCCATGTAAGACCATGCCAAGGCATGGCATTGGTGAGTTCATAAGGCAGGGATACCATGTAAGACCATGTCGAGACATGGAAATGGTAAGTTTCAAAAGGATACCACGCAAGACCATGACAAGTCATGGTAATGGTAAGGTACCCGTGTATCCTTAGTATTCCAAGTGGTTCAACGGGAAAATTTAAAGAGAATACCAAGGTAAGGTAAGGTAAGACGAGTTATACTAGAAAGGTAAGACAAGCTCATGCTAGAAGAGCAAAGGTAAGTATATAATGTTCATGTATGCTTGATAAGGAAAAAGGTAAGTAAAATGTATTAATAAATTTGATTAAGTAAGTAACTATTTAAGTAAGTGAGTAAGTGAAGAAGTTTAAAATATGTCTATGACAATTAATGAAGTTGCATTAAGTAGTATCATGTCAAGTAGTAAGATAATTCTTATGAATGTTGTTATTTATTTGCATGCATTACCCCCTTTATTTTCCTTCTTTTTTTATAGTTTTGTTAAGCTAACTCGGGGATCGTAAAGTACGTTAGAGGTCCGGGCACACTATCACAAGGATTATTTTGGTATAACTAGACGTTTCATTTTGAGTATGGCATGTATGGCATCATAGCTATTTTGTGTGTATGATCTTATGATATGGCTAATGAATGGTATGTAAATGCTTGATAATGATTAGCTATTGGAATGGCAAATCAAGGACATGTTTGGTGTTATGTATGCCTAAATGCTAGTTATTTCATGGAAATCATGAAAAAGGTGAAATAAGCTTTAAAACAGTATCGGACAGCAGTAATGACATGAATTTGAAAAATCACTAAAAATAGTAGAATTGAATTTAGATATTGAATGAGATATATAATTAAATCTTATTGAGTCTATTTTCATAAGAAAGAAACAGATTAAATAAAGGAGTTGTATTTTATGAGACATTTAAATTTTGGTGAGACAGGGTCAGAGTGATTTCTGAATCCCCTGTTCTGACTTTAGAAATTCACTAAAACTTGTAAAAAAATAATTAGGATTTATAATTTATATGTATAGATTCATTATTTAGTATACTTTTAAGAGAAATAAATGGAATGGTTATTTGAATTATGTACACGGAGAAAATTAATTTGTAGTGAATAGAGGTTAGAGCAGCCGAACACTGAAACAGGAGACACTTTAACTAATAAACTGCACTAATTGGCTAGACCAAAAATTATGAAATAAATCTAGTGAGAAGATATATGAGTATAGTTTCAGAGAAAATTTATGGATTTGAATTTTGAGTTTCGTAACTCGAGTTATGATTTATTTAGTGACTATGACGCAGATGGACAGTTTATTTATGAAAGATGAAATAAATTGTTTTGATTTGTTTAAGTGATCGAAAATTTTTCTATTGATTCTAGTTTGTTCCCGAACCATTTCAATTTCATGTTTTAGGGTATCGAGGACCCTTTTTAAGGACATATTGAATGAATGAAACTAAATTAATTTTAAAAGCAAATTTTTATGCCCCGAATTAGTAAGCTAAGTCCAGTAACGCCTCGTGCTCGACTCCTGCGACGGTCTCGGGTAAGGGGTGTTACAACTTTGGTATTTTTGAGTTTATGTTTTGGGTTATATGGCTTGTATAGGATTATGATTATTTTGGTTATGAGTTGATAATGATTTTTGTAATTTGAAATGGCTTGTAAATGTTAAACGTATAGTTTTGTATATTGCCATAGGAGTTGACTTTTTTGGTATGTTTGAATCATGTATATATATGTGTGTGCATGGCTTATATTATGAAGCTTGTGGATATAGATATGGTGGATGCTAAACGGTTGAAATGAGAAAGCATATATGTTTTTGCAATTGAGCACATTGATGCATATTTGGAAGTGTATAATTAGTTGAATTGTATATGTGATTTTGGTATAAATGGTATGGTTTATTTTGTGACTTATGTTTATTGAAAAATGTGGTATAGAATATACCTGATTTAGGCTTGAATTTGTTGGTTTAAATGCCAAATTATGCTATGTTTTGGTGCCAATTGGGTTGATGTAGGTGTGCACAAGTTTGGGTGGCAAAATGGCTTGGTAAATAGCCTATTTTTGTCCACACGGGCGTTTGTCTCTGCCGTGTGTCACACACAGTCATGTACACGGCCATGTGTCTCTTGGTGTTAAATTAGAAATCAAGGCAGTATGCTTCACACGGCCTCACACACGGGCGTGTGACTTGGCCGTGTGGCATAAATCAGTAAATCCTACAGGTTTGGCACGGCGTAGCACACGACTTGGTACACGGGCGTGTATGGACATTTTTAGGGCACAGAGGCTAGTCATACGGGTGTGTTTGTTGGCCGTGTGACCCAAGTTAGAGAGTTATACGAGGTCAGACACAGGGTCAGACACGGGCTGGGACACAGCCATATGCTCCTATTTCAAATGTCCACACGGCTTGCGACACGAGTGTATCTTTGGCCATGTGAGACACACGGTCGGGCCACACAGGCGTGTGTTCCCTATTTTTGGAAAATTTTTCTAAGTCTTCTAAAAGTTTCTAAAGTTTTTGGTTTAGTCCCGAACCACCCCGAATGCATGTTTTGGGCCTTGTAGGCTCGTGTTAGGGACAATATTATTGGTTGTGAATGAATTGTATTTTAATTGACTAATTGTATGAGAAATGTATGTTTAAATGTATGATATTTTTGGTAATACTCTGTAACCCTATTCCGGTGTTGAATATGGGTGAGGGGTGTTACAGGTCAAATCATAGTCGAATTGAAATTTGATGAAAAGGGAATATTGAGTTTGAATGATGTACTATATGTTAGAAATTTACGTATGCTATGGATGAATATACGTATAGCAAGGATAAATACACTAAGTTGGGAATTGATAATGTTGTTTAGGCTTATGATAAGCTTTGGGAATGGAATGAAAAGAAAGTAAATTGAAAAAGTGTATAATCTTATATAAAGGTTGATGATTATCTATTAAGTCCCATAAAATCCTATCATGTTATGAATGATAAATATATGCAACATTAATGAACTTATTCATTTGTGAGTCGATGATCATATCAATTTATGAATCTTATGGCATTGGCATAGATTTATGTTTATTCTATAAAGGTTATTATTGAAATGAAATATTATAGTTAAAGTTTATACGAGGTTACTAAGCATTCATTGCTTACGTAGTTATTTTCCTTTACTTTACAGATTATTGGAAGCTCAATCAGGTTGGAAGCTAGTCAAAGATCCATCACACTATTCATCGATTTTATCATTAGATCTTAATGTTTTGGTCGTGGTTATAATTGTTGAAATATGTGAAACCCATATATTTTGGGGATATATTTTAAATTTATTTAGGTAGATAAATCTTAGAAGAAATCATTTGAGATATTTTAGGAATATTTTATTTATCCTTTAGTAGTTTATTAGAATAAGAGAATTATTTTCCTTTATCTTTCAATAGTTTATTAGAATAAGGAATTATTTTCCCAATTAGGTTATGACTCTTTTCTCTATTTAAGTTCAGTTCTTTAGTTAATAAAATACAGAAAAGTTTTATTAAATGCTCTATTGAAAACTTTCATGGCATCTGAGCTAGGTTAAATCTCTATTAACATCATGGTTAAAACAACCCTCACTGGAGATAAGAGATCCAACAATCAAATGGAGGAAGAAAGTTCTACCATTGAAACAACTACCGACAGTACAATGACTCAAGGGACAGAAGTGTCTTGGTGTCTCACCTTTCTTTTCAGCTGACATCTCACAAGCTGAATTGCAAGAATTATCTGGAATGGTCGCAATTCATAAAATTAGCAATTGATGGGTGCGACAATCTACGTCATTTAATTGGAGAAGTCAAGCAACCACAGGTGGGCGATCAAAAGATAAGCAAGTGGAGGTCAGAAAATTCTATGATAATTACGTGGCATATTAATTCCATGGAAGCATCCATAGGTAAATCTTTTCTTTTTCTTCTGATTGTTAAAAATTTTTGGGATGCTGCGAAAGACACCTATTCAGATTTAGATAGACAAAGGGAACAGGAAGTTACTTTTTATTATAACGAGATGACGTCTCTTTGGCAAGAATTGGATCAGTGTTATAATGATGAATGGGAGTGTCTCGGAGATGGTGTGAAAGCTATGAAAAAAGAAGAGAATGAACGAGTTTATTTGTTTCTGGTTGGTTTAAATAAAGAATTTGATGAAGTGAGATCTCAAATCTTAGGAAAAAAACCGCTTCCAAGACTCCGTGAGATTTTTTCTAAAGTTAGAAGAGAGGAGACAAGGAGAAAAGTAATGTTAAGGTCAGGGTTTGAAGCTAATGATGATAATTCTGATCTTGTAACTATTAAAAATAATGATAATGGTGAAAAAAAGGAAAAAACCTTGGTACACTCAAGAAACGTGTTGGAAGCTCCATGGAAAATCGATGAATGGAAGAAAAAAGAGTGGCAAGGTCGTGGTTTACAATCAGGGGATAGTAGAACTTTCCAAAAAACCAATGAAAATTATGAGGGCCAAAGTTCTTTGGAAGGGTTTCCATTCACTAAGGAACAATTAGAGCATCTACACAAGCTTTTTCAATCACCACACTTTCAGATGAATTCTTCTGTTCCTAGCTCATCCAATAATCCTTCTTCCTCCATTGCCCAATCAGGTACTGATTTTTCTATTTTTTTCAATGTCAAGCCTTGTAAAGAAAACACGTGGATTGTTGATTCTGGAGCTAGTGATCACATGACTAGTAGTCATTTTTTTTTCAACTTACACACTTTGTGCAGGAAACAAAAAGATCAAAGTAGCAGATGGGTCGTTCTTGGAAATAGCCGGGAAAGGCACTGTTAAAATTTCATCTTCCTTGGTTTTACATGATGTTTTACATGTGCCAAATCTAGGTTGAAATCGCATATTGATCAGTAAATTATCGCTGTCCTTGAATTTTCATGTTATATTTGACTCATCTATGTGTAAATTCCGGGAAATTGTCTCGGGGAGGATGATTGGCAGTGCTAAAGAATCTGGTGGAATTTACTTTCTTGACGACAACCATCTATGTCGACCAACAACTATTTTATGTTTAAATTTTGTTTCTGGTCTTGCTAAGGTTATGATTTGGCATTATAGGCTTGTTCATATTAATTTTTACTGTTTAAGATATTTGTTACTTGATTTATTTAAAAATAAAAGTCCTTCTTCATATCACTGTGAATTTTGTGAATTGGCTAAATACAATCAGTCATTCTTTCCACCTCAAAAATATAAAGCTTCCGAACCTTTTTTGTTATTTCATAGTGATATTTAGGGACCTTCAAAAGTCTCAAATTTTTCAGGAAACCTTGGTTTGTCACATTTATTGATGATCATACCCGTATTTGTTGGGTGCTTTTATTAAAAGATAAATCTGAAGTTAAAAATGTGTTTCAGTCTTTTTATGCTATGGTGAAAACACAATTTGGTGTGAAAATAGAAGTATTTCAGAGTGACAATGGTGGAGAATTTTTTACCAATAAGGTGTTTTCTTAACCAAACATGGAATAGTCCACCAAAGCTCTTGTACAAATACACCACAACAAAATGAGATTGCAGAAAGAAAAAAATGACATCTTTTGGAAGTAACTAGAGCCTTGATGTTCACTAGTCAAGTACAACGTTATCTTTGGGGCGAAACCTTGTTAACAACTACATATCTTATTATTAGAATGTCCAGTAAAACTCTAAACTATAGAACTCATTTTCATCTCTTTAAAGATAACTTTCCTAACTCTAAATTGATCACAGGTTTATCCCTCCGAGTTTTTGGGTATAGTGTTTTTGTTCATCTTCACAACCAATGAAAACTAGATCCTAAAGGAAAAAAAATGCATCTTTGTTGGCTATGCTTCTAATGAAAAGGGTTACAAATGTTATGATCCAATTAATATGAAGATTATTGTTACCATGGATGTCACATTTGTTGAAACACAATCTTATTTTGATTCTAATCTTCAGGGAGGGAATTATAGTAAGGAAGATCCTATAATTGATTACGAAAATACAAGGAATATACAACATAGGGATTCTAATAATGGGGAAGGTGAATTTATGATTAACCTAGAAATTAATGATGTTAATGTTGTTAATAGAAAGAAGTATGAAGGTTTAGAGTTTGATCATGAGAATAAAGAACAAAGAAAGGAGTTAATTGTTTACTCAAGATGAAACTGAAATCAAAAAAGTGGAATCCACCAGATTCGTCATCAAGAATTCGACCTGCAAGATATTGTCAAAAATCCAAGTAAAGCTCATAATCTAGCCAATGAATTTTATGATTTAGATATTCCAATTGCTAAAAGAAAAGGTGTTAGAAATGTTGTCAAATATCCTGTAACACCCCTTACCTGTATTCAATGCCAGAACAGGGTATTAGGCATTACCAGACTTATCACATGAACAAACATACAATTTCGGGTTAAACATTTGCATCCAAATTAAAACTTTTTGCATTTAATCATAAAGTCCCTAATACGAGCCTACGAGGCCCAAAACAAGCTTTGGAAGTGGTTCGAGACTAAACTGAGATCCTTAGGAAATTTTACAAAAAACTTAGAAATTTTTTCACTAAATAGGGGTCACGCCCATGTGGATATGGGACACGCCTGTGTGGGCAAGCCGTGTGGTCACACATGCCCGTGTCCCAAACCCGTGTAACTCTCTATTTGTCACCCAAGAACAAATTAAGACACACGACCACGTCACACGCCCGTGTGCTAGGCCATGTGGTCGATTTAAAATTTATGATTTTTCATTAAATAGGTGCAAACTTCATACACCCGTGTCCAAAGTCCTGGCCCTCACACCGCTGAGATACACGGTCGTGTCTCTACCCATGTGCTCAATATTAGGCATTCTTTTTTGAAAATATTAGAGTGCAGGGGACACACGGCCTAAACACATGCCCATAGGGCAAATAGTGTGACGCACATGGCCTAGACACATGCCCGTGTGTCTACGCCTGAGGACAAAAAGAAGGCTATTTACCAAGCCATTTTGCCACCTTTTAATGTACACACCTACACAACATAACATAGCATCAATCCAAGCATATACATACAACCAAACATCCATAACCAAGACATCAACACATCATTCATGAAAGGAATCATTATATGAATATACTTATAACCAATATTGGCTCATTTCAAATGGCCTTATACAAAATGAACTTTTAACCAATATAAGCCAACACATTTGGCCAAATCAATTATGAAACATAACAAAATGACCAAGTCCCCTGTACATGCCATAACTCAAAATGTTGAATTCATTGATACCAAAACAATTGTTGATAGTGTGAGTGGATCTCCGATGGTCTCCAAACCCTGAGCTAGCTTGGCAACACTATAAGACAAGGGAAATGAAGGGGAGTAAGCTATATAGCTTAGTAAGTTCCTATGCAAATAATAAGCATCATAACCACACTTTTAACATACAATTAACATGATGAATATTAGCATGAATGTTATAAAATCTCATAGTCATAACTTACTCAATCACAATCCTACCAAGAGTGCATCACACATTGAGCTCATTACTTATGAGTTTTACATACATACCTGTACCAGCTTGCACATAACCATATCCTTTCACAACTTTGACATTCCTGTTGAACACTGGAAATATTAACGGATACTCGAAAAACTTGCACATAAGTTCCATATATGTAGTCGAAGCTACCTCATATCTCATAATACATATGGGCTCATTTTCAAGCTATTCACGGGCCTGCTCACACAAGCTGTCAGACAGGACGTAGCTACACAGTGCTGCTCACACAAGTTGTTAGGTATCCGTAACACATGCCAGACTACCCAGCCATTTGTAGGACGTACGAGACCAGCACCCGGATTACATAATCGCATATACACATGGGTTCCTAGTGACATGTCACTCGTATCCTATTCTATTCCTAAGGCTCAACCGGGATTTCTCGCTTGTCAAAGCTTTCTCGAATACATCCAAAGAGTCAATCACAATCCATACTATATTAAAGCATTTAAAACATAAATATAACAATGCATTATTTACATACGAACTTACCTCGGTACAAAAATAGTAGAATTGGACTTAATCGTCAAACACTTTGTTTTTCCCCTGATCTAGGTTCGAGCCTTGTTTTTCTTGATCTATAATAACAAATTTAACTCATTTAATACTCACATTATTCAATTTGGTCTAAAAATCATATTATGGAAAAATTACATTTTTTCCCCTAATGTTTCACATTTTTACAATTTAGCCCCTAGGCTCGTAAAATGAAATGTATTTAATTTCTTCAAAACCCAAGCCTAGCCGAACCATTTTCATACTCATATCAGCCCACATTTTCCAATTAACCACACTTTTACTACTCATTTTATAACTTTTACAAATAAGTCCTTTTTGACATTTTTACCGAAAATCACTTAGCAAAAGTTATTTATTTAACACCAAACATGCATTTTCTACCATTAGACATAAAAATACACAAATTTCTAACATGGGTAAAATTTTAAACTTTATCTTTCTTTGAAATTAGTCCTTGAAAAAGCTAGATTAGGTTACAAGGATCTCAAAAACATGAAAATCATTAAAAACGGGGCTAGAACAGACTTACAATCGAGCTTGGAAGCTTGGGCCAAAACCTTAGCTATGGTGACTCTTCAAATTCGGCACAAGGGACTAAATTGGAGAAAATGACATCTTTTTATTAGTTATTTTTGTCTTCATTTACCAAATGACCAAAATTCCCTTAATGCCAAACTTTGAAACTTCACCCTACCATGTCCATTTTTTTCCAACTTAAAGTATAATGGTCTAATTACCATTTAAGGACCTCCAATGTAAAATTTCATAGTAATTAGACACCTCTAGTATCCAGAACACACATTTTGCACCTATTGTAATTTAGTCCTATTAGTCATTGTAGACACCTTATCGATAAAATTTCTTAACGAAATTTTCACACAATCATTCAATCATACTTTAGACCTTAAAAAAATATCACAATAAATATTTCTACTTCAGGTTCATGGTCCCAAAACCACTTTTTTGATTTGACCTTAAAACGGCCTGTTACATATCCCATGTCTAACTTTGTATCCTATAAAGCCTTGTCTTTGACATTCTCAGTCTTTGTTTTGTGTCTTGATATTGTTAAAATACCCAAAAATGTGAAAGATGCTTTACAGGTTCCTGAGTGGAAGAAGGCTATTTTAAAGGAGATGCACATTCTTGAAAAAACAGGTACATGGAAAATAGTGGAATTACCTGTATGGAAAAAACAATAGGCTACAAATGGGTGTTCACAACCAAATTCAAACCGGATGGATCTTTAGATAGATACAAAGCCTGGCTGGTGGCTAAAGGGTACACTCAAACATACCAGATAGATTATCTTGAAACATTTGCTCTAGTAGCCAAATTAAATTCTGTTAGAGTTCTTTTATCAATTGATGTTAATCTTGATTGGTATTTATAGTAGCTAGATGAATATAATGCTTTCCTAAATGGGAAACTTGAAGAAGTAGTTTACATGGATAGTCCTCTTAGTTTTGAAGGAAAATTTGGAACTCGACTATGTAAGCTCAAGAAATCTTTATATAGTCTAAAGTAGTCTCCTCGAGATTGGTTTGAACAATTCACTCAAGTTGTTAAAAGACAAGGTTACTCATAAGGGTTAATTGATTACACAATATTCTATCGACACTCACAAAGAGGTATGATAGCAGTTATTATAGTTTATGTTGATGATATCATTCTTACAAGAGATGATGTGGATGAAATAAGGCGTCTCAAGGAGCATCTAGTATTGGAGTTTGAGATCAAAGACTTGGGTCATTTGAAATACTTTCTTCGAATAGAAGTTGCTCGATCAAAGAAGGGTCTTGTGGTCTCTTAGAAAAATATATGATTGATCTTTTAAAAGAGGTTGGGATGAGTGGTTGTCGCTCAGTTGACACACCAATTGGTCCAAATATAAAATTTGGAAATAAGGAAGGTCAATTAGTTGATAAAGGGCAGTACTAAAGATTAGTTGGTAAGTTACTTTACTTATCACATACAAGGCCAGACATAGTTTTTGTAGTAAACTTAGTGAGTCAATTTATGCACTCCCTAATGGAGGAACATGAAGAAGTAGTGTTTCGAATTCTGATATACTTGAAGAGTTCACTTGAAAATGGCTTATTCTTTAAAAAATCTGAACAAGGAGGAATTGAAGCTTATACAGATGCAAATTGGGCAGGCTCAATAACAGATGGAAGATCTACATCAAGAAACTGTACATTTGTTTAGGGAAACCTTGCGACTTGGTGAAGCAAAAAACAAAATGTTGTAGTAAGAAGTAGTGCAGAGGTTAGATCAATGGCTCAAGGAATTTCTAAAATGATGTGGTTAAAAAAATTATAGAAAAGTTGAAGAAACCAATAACTTCACCCATGAAGTTGTACTGTCATAGCAAAGTTTCCATTAGTATTGCTCACAACCTAGTCTAGCATTGCAGATTTAAACATGTTGAGATTGATAGACACTTTTTCAAGGAGAAGATTGAAGAAGGCCAAGTGTGCATGTCATTTGTTTCTTCAAAACAATAGATTGCTGGCATACTCATCAAAGGGCTCTCTAAGACAATCTTTGATTTTCTTATAAACAAGTTGGCCATGATTGATATATATGCACCAACTTGAGGGAGGGTGTTGAAATATGTGAAACCCATATATTTTGGGGATATATTTTAAATTTATTTAGGTAGATAAATCTTAGAATAAATCATTTAAGATATTCTAGGAATATTTTATTTTATCTTTTAGTAGTTTATTAGAATAAGGGAATTATTTTCCCTTATCTTTTAGTAGTTTATTAGAATAAGGAATTATTTTCCCAATTAGGTTATGACTATTTTCTCTATTTAAGTTCAGTTCTTTAGTTAATAAAATATAGAACAGTTTTATTAAATGCTCTCTTGAAAACTTTCAATAATGGCATGCATAGGTGGACTATGTCTAATGTTTAGTTGATGATATTGGCATGTAATATTGCTTTGAATTTGTGAAAATTATTTTATTTTGGTGCCTTGATGGTTGGTGTGCTTTTGGCACTTTGATGCTTAACGGTTGGTGTTTATATGATCAAATTGATGCATGGTTTTTATGGCCAAAGTGTTAAGTGTTGACATGTTTGCCAAATTATCATTTAGGACATGATTTGATATGAAATTTAGTCAAGTATAATTGGTTGAATTATGACTCATTTGGCATGTTTGAATGTGAATTTGGCTTGTGGTCAATTATGGTATAACATGGTATAGAATTAAGCTAAATATATATGGATGAAATATGGTCAAATATATATAAGTTAGATATATTTGTATTTGGGATGCATGAAAACAATGGTTCAAATGATAAGTTCTAATCACATGGTATAAGTTAAGTATGGTATGTTTTGAAATGGTAGCAAGGTGATCAATTATACATATGTGTTGTAAAGTTGAGTGCTTACTTTTGAGGTGCCTTTTGGGCATATTGGTTGTATGGATAAATACCATATTGATCTAGCTTTATTATGCATGTTTTAAGTACATTTTTTAAGGCTTGAAATCGGTGCAAATGACTTGTATGTATGAACATGGTTTGAGTGAGAGAAACGGCTTGAAAATGGCCTATTTCTTGTCTACACGACCTAAGGTACAAACGTGCGTCTCAGTCGTGTGTGACACACAGCAATGCGACACGGTTGTGTGTCTCCTATAGGTTTTAATGGTTGCATTTCAAAAGTTACATGGTTTGGCACACAGGCATGTGGCTTGGCCGTGTGACCCAAGTCAGAGAGTTACACGAGTAAGGACATGGGCTGGGACATGACCATGTGTCCCTAATTCGAATGCCCACAGGGCCTGAGACACGGGCATGTGTCTTTGCCGTGTGAGTCAAACGGCCTGGCCATACGACCATTTGACCCCTACAGTATGAAATTTTTCAACTTTTTCCATGAAATTCTATATGATCCCGATTTATTCTCGAATCATTTCTAAAGTGTTTCTTTAGCCTCAAGGGCTCGATTAACGGAAAATTTACATGTGTTTGGATGAATTATGCTATGAATTATGAAATGTTTGAAATCAAATGTTTTAAGTTATGAATTATCTGGTAATGTTTTGTAACCCTATTCTAGTGACGAAAATGGGTTAGCAATGTTACATGAAGGGCAAATAACAACACCTTCAATTCCTCATTCAACCCACCTTCAAAACTATGGCACATTCTTTCCTTGTCTAACACCAATTCTTTGGCATACTTTCTTAGCCAAATGAATTCCTTCTCGTACTCAAACACTGTCACCCTTCCTTGTTTTAACTTTAGAAAGTCTTACGTCATCTTTTCAATGAAGAGTCTATTGATGAACTTTTCCTTAAAGTTCATTAGGAAAAACCTCCAGTACATCTGGTCTCTTGGGACCATGCTAGACATCGTGGTCCACCACTAATATGCTTCATCTTTGGGTAGGGAGATGGAACATCTTAGGATCTCAACTAGGGAGCATTGCAGTTCCTCTACTACTCAACAAACTTAAGAAAGCCAGTTTTCTGGTGTAACTGGATCATCATCTTTGCTACCTCAAAACACTCTGGCACCTCTCCTTCAAATGGTTTCTACTGGATCCCCTCTGGATATTACGACAGTTGGGGCTAGAGGTGCAGTGCATGTTGGTGGTGCAACTTCTGTCGTCCTTTATGTCCAGTCTTGTTTCACTGATTCATCTTGGTGAGGTTGGAGCAACCCCCACATATGGGTCATACCATTGCCCCATTACGTACTGTATCATATCCAACAAGGCATCCCTAGCTTTTGTTTCTAGCACTCCTTTACTTACAAAAGGAGTAGGACTGCTCGCTACTAAAAAAGCATTACTCTGCATCTCCTCCTCGTTGGCATCTCTAGCATTTGACAACATCTCTCTCTTAGCTACAATACACACTTAACTAATTATAAACACAATGAAGGTTCCAACCGGACTTGAGTAACATATATCACAGGGCCCCTAACTAACACCTGTCTTCGAGAATCAGCTAAACCAAAAGCTCTAATACTGACTAAACTTGTGACACCCCATGCCTAACTCGACCATCAAATCCAGATATTGAGTGGTACAAGTTGACCCATTGGACTATTCTAATGCCTTACTTAAAATTACTTCACCAATTTGGTAGATTCCACTTATGTGGTGCAACATCACTCAAGTTCTAAATCAGAATTTCTTGGAAACAAGTTTTAAAATAGACAATCGTAGCCTACGGTGACTATCTTCAACACTCTCATAATTGAAAATAGGCTAATCAAGCTACAATTATGTTCAAATTAATACAAACATTGATTTAGGAAATCAACAATTCGACAAGAGATTGCATCTAACACAAGTCCTAATAACCCCTAATGTAACAGTCCATTTTCAGTGAAATTGGAACAGTGGTTTCGGGACCACAAATTTGAGTCAGAAAGAAAATTTATTTTAATATTATTGCATGAATTATATTATTATAGAAATGACGTATCAAAATTCTAATAAGAAAATTTTACCGATTACGTGTTTAATTAGGGAATGGACCAAATTGCATAAAATGCAAAAGTTGATTTCTAGTAGCTATAAGTACCAAATAGCTATAGAATTCAAAACTTGAGGTCCTTATATGGTACTTACACCATTAAAGAAAAGTTAGTACATATTTTTTATGAATCATCCATGGAAAATTAGGAAAAAAAAAGCAAAGACTAAATTGGAAACAAAAATAATTAAAAGATAATGAATGAATTAAAAAGAAATAACATCATTTTATATCATCTTCTTCCCCAAAATATTCATGGAAACCCTAGGAAAGAGAAAGAAAGCTTTCTTGGCTTAATTGGGTAAGTAATCTTGTCCCATTTTTAGTAATTTTTATATTTTTGAGATCAGAATAGTTTAATCTAATCTATTTTGGGGATTAATTTGTAAAGATATCAAAGTATAGAAATTTTCAATGGATGAATATGTTGAAAATTTGAAATTTATGGTAGAAAATGAAAAGTTGCAGATGGATAAACAACTTTTGTAAAGTAAATTTTCATGAAATTGTGATTTAGGGCCTAATTGTAAATATATAAAATTTATGGAAAATTTCTAATTATTATAAAATATATGTGCTGTAAATGTTATATGAAAATTTTGGTTAGGCTTGAAATAAGGATTAAATTGCATGAATTTCATTTTCAGAGCCTAGGGACGAAATTGTCATTTATGAAAAGTGTACGGGCAAAATGGTAATTTTTCCTAGAATGTAAGTTGAATTAAATTGAGTATGAAATTTATTAAATTGATGTTAAATTCATTTATATAGATCCGAAAAACTCAAATACGAAGTTAGATTGAGGAAAAGAAAAAATATCGGATTAGTAGATTTCTATATACGAACAAGTTTTGAGGTAAGTTTGTGTAAGTAAATTGTATACATTGATATGTTTGAATTAAATGTTGTGTATGTGAATTGTGTAATTGCCATGTATATGAAATTGATTGAATATATGATATTGCCTGAAAAATGTTATGTTCCGTTTGAACAAATGAAAGTCGAGGGATACAGGATTTCCCGTATTGGTTGTGGTCCAACATATGTTGTGGACATACCATAGCTCTTACGAGCGTCCCGTTATAAGCCCTCTCAAGCTTCATGTATAAGGTTCTTGCAAGCTTCCTATTATAACTCTCCGGAGCGTCCCAATAGGTTGTGATCCTACATTTTTTGTGGACACACCTTATTTCTTTTGAGCATCCCGATTATAGGCTCTTCATGAGCTTCCTGTTAAATTGGCTCTTTGTGAGCTTCCCGATAGTGCTTGCTTGAACTTCCTGATATTGACTATCTGAAGCTTCTCGTTACATGGCTATTTCTGAGCTTCTCGATATGGTTCTTTGTGAACTTCCCGATAGACTCTTTATGATTTTCTGAAATGGTTTTGTGTGAGCTTCCCGCTACAAGGCTCGAGAGTGTGCTTCCCGATTATGTGCCCTAATTGGGTACCCCTGGATATGAATTGACGGATTATAGTTTTGTATACTAAAGTGTACTACATGAGCGTATATATCGATATTTCAAATAAATTCAACGAATAACGTTCTGACATGATTAAATTAAACTTGAAATGATTTGTCATCAAAATATATATGTAATATGGAATACTGATATGGAAAGCATATGTATATGAAAGTCATTAAATGATGAGCTCATCCATGTTCTTGGTATTATGTGAATTACTTGACTAACATGATTGGTGAAGTTGTGTTTTAGGCTATAAGCCAAATTGCTTGGATGCATTTTTGTATACTTACTTTAAATGTAAATATATGGTAAGTTAAATTCATGTTATACTAATTTTCTATGCATTTGAAATGCTTACTTGGTTTCCTTTCTCTGTTTTATAGTGCTCGGAAGCTTGTAAAGGTTGGAGTTAGCCAGAGCATCATCACACTATCCTTCAGCTCGTTTTGGTATAAAAAGAAAACTTGTTTTGGTATAATGGCATGTATAGGTTAACTTGGCCAATTGTTGGCTTATAAATGGTTGTTTGTAATCTAGGCATTGGAATGGCTAGTGATAGTTTGTTTAGGTATACTTATAAGGTTAAATTATGATAAATACATAAGTGTTTAGTTTGGTTTAATTGAATTATGTTAAATATGTATGTTTATAAAAGGTAAGATTAATAACATGAATGCATATAATGATATATATCATGTTAGATGATAAAGTTGGCTTAGTTATAATGCTTGAATTGGTTGGTATATGATTGCCAGTATTGGTGTAGGTTATTGGCAACTTTGGGTGAGAAATAAGGCTAGGAAATGGCCTTATTTTGTCCATATGGCTAGACACACGGGTGTGTGTCTTGACCATGTGTGACACATTGGCCGTGTGTCTCCTGCATATTAAAATTGAGTAACAGAATGCTCAGAATTGAGCACACAGGTAGAGACACGGGCATGTGTTTTAGATGTGTCTGACACATGGCCTAAAACATGAGCATATGTCTTGGCCACGTGAATCCTGCACCTAATTTTTGAAAATTAAATTGACCGCATGGCCTAGCACACAGGCATGTGGCTGGCCGTGTGACCTAAGTCAGAAAGTTACACGGGTAAGGCCACAGGCTGGGACACGGCCGTGTGCCTCACATCGAATGCCCACATGGCATGAGACATGGGCATGTCACTTGGTCGTGTGAGCCACACGGCCTACTCACACGGGCGTGTGACCTTTGTATATATGAAAAATTTTGGAATTTTGTAAAAAATTCTCTAAGATCCCAATTTAGTCCCGACTTGTTTCTAATTCTTAAACTGGGCTTCGAGGGTCCATTCAAGGGATGATATGATTAATTTTGGATATGAATAGTAAATGACATAAATTATCTGTAATTATTCTGTAAATTCTGGTAAGGGTTTGTAACCATGTTTCAGCGACGGATACGAGTTAGGGGTGTTATATTTATTGGTCTCAAAGATATGGTTTAGCCGATTCTCGAACTAAGGTAGCAAGTATGGGTTTAGCTATACATGCCATTATATAAATTGTGATAGTGTGATATCTCCTGACCATTTTAAATGTGTTTTTCATATAGTAATGTCATCCAACCAAGCTAGAGCTGAGTCTAAGGAAGCTAAGAGCAATGCTCCATCTTCGGTTCAAAGAGCTACATCTAGTAATAGAAGGCTTGAATCTGAGCGATGAGGTGAGGAGGCAAGAGAAGCCTTCTTCCAAATAATGAATGAGTGGTTTACAGAATTCTTGAGAACAAATTCTATTGTACAACAACCTCCCCCTCCTGCTCCTCAACTAGTTCCTAAGATGCCTGTTAGAATCGGTAAGCCTTCTGTAGATAAAATTTAAAAATATGGGGCAAAAGAATTTAGGGCTACTATCGAAGATGATCTGGAAAAGGCTAAGTTTTGGTTGGAAAATACCATCAGGGTTTTAGATGAGTTATCATGTACACCAACTTAATGTCTAAAATGTGCTGCATCATTGTTAAAAGATTCGGCTTATCAATGGTGGAATACTTTACTTTCTGTTGTGCCAAAGGAAAATGTTACATGGGAATTTTTCCAAATAGAATTCAGAAAGAAGTATATTAGCTAGATATTTCTAGATCAGAAAAAGAAAGAATTTTTAGAGCTCAAACAGGGAAGCGTATAGTATTTGAGTATGAACTAGAATTTGTTAGATTGAGCAAGTATGCCAGAGAATGTGTTCTGACTGAAAAAGGATTAAATGAAGACATGAAGTTATTGATAGGAATTCTTGAATTAAGAGAACTTGTAGTACTGATTGATCGGGCGCACAAAGCTGAGGAATTAAGCAAAGAGAAGAGACAAGCAGAAAAAGAAGCCCAGATTTCTAGGAAGAGATCTATGGGGAAATCACAAGCATCTATTTCAAAGAAATCAAAGAAACACTATGATCGTTCTACCACATTTACAAGGTATTTTGGAAGAGAACAAGGCTCTCAATTGTAATACCTCGATATTGGGCCTAGTCAGAACAGTGATTTTGGGACCACGAATCTGACGTAGAAATACTTGTTTTTATTACATTCTCATGGTCTACAGTTTTACGAACTGATTTTGCAAAAATTTCGTTCGAAAATTTTGATGTTTAAGCACTCAATTTAGCAAAAAGGACTAAATTGTAAAAAATGCAGAAGTTGAGTTCTACATGCTAGAGGTGTCTAATTGTTATGAAATTAAAAATTGAAGGTCCTTAGATGGTAATTAGACCATTTTACTTTAAGTTGGACAAAAATAGACATGAGGTAAGAGAATTTTAGTGTTTTAAGAAAAGGGCATTTTGGTTATTTAGTAATTAAAAGAATTAAAAAGCAAAAATCAAGCCAAAATTTAGTCCATCTTCTTCATGCTTGGCTGAAAATTAGAAGAGAAGCCATAGCTGGGGTTTCGCCACTTTCAAGCTCGATTGTAAGTCCGTTCTTACCCCATTTTTAATGCTTTTTACATTTTTAAAGTCGTTATCACTCGATCTATCTATTTTTACCATTAATTTGAGATATGATTGAGGTATAGGGTTTGAACCATGCTAGACATGTGTGTATGTAATATCCCGAATTAGGGCCTAATCGAAATAGTGGTTTCGTGACCACAAATCCGAGATAGAAATAATTATTTTATAATTATTTTGAGGTTTATGATATGATTACATGATTGTGTGAAAATTTCGTGAAGAAATTCTATGCCTAAAGTGTTTAAATTGAAAGTAGGGACTAAATCGAATAAGTTGCAAAATTTGCATTCTAGAATTTTTAGTATGAAATTGCATTGAAATATTAATTAGGAGGTCTTAAATAGCAATTTGACTAATTTAAGTTCATGGACAAAATTAGGACATGGAAGGAATTTTTGGAAAGTTTAGTAGTAAGGGCATTTTGGTCATTTAGTTATTAAAATGAATTAAAAACAAAATTAAAAGCCAATTTTTGTCCATCTTGTTCATTAGGCCGAAATTTCAAGGGTTCTCCATAGCTAGGGTTTGTTTCAAGCTTCCAAGCTCCATAGTAAGTGATTCCAAGCCCCGCTTTTAATGTTCTTTTACGTTTTGAGATCCCAATAACTCGATTAAGCTTATGTTAGCAATAATTTAACCTAGGGTTTATATTTGGAAAAATACCCATAGGTGAAATTTGTGTATTTTGATGTTTTATGATAGAATATGAAGTTTTAAATTATGTTAGACAACTTGTACTACTCGATTTTAAGCAAAAACGAGTAAAAGGGCTTAATCGGTAAAAATACCTAATAGTCACAAGTACATGTTAGGGGCAAAAATGTAAATATGTAAAAGTTTAGGGGTAAAATTGTAATTTTGCCAAAATTTGAGTTAAGGATTAATTTGATAATGTGATTATTAAATAAGCTAAATGTGTTATTTTAGATCAAGAAAGACGTGGAATCGACCTCAATCGAGGAAAAGAAAAGATTGTGGACTAAATTGCAAAATCTTTGTATTTTGGTACCAAGGTAAGTTCATGTGTAAATAATATAGTATAATTGTTTTTTTTAAATTATTGATGTTAATTATATGATATGCTGATTTTTATCATGAAATATATGCTTTGTGGTTATTTTCGAATAAAATGCAAATTATTTGTATTATTTGTTAAATATAAAGTGTTACCGAGTATTGGTTTCGTATTTTACTAAGATGGCAAGGATATGTGTTCGAGGAAAATCCCGCTTGAACCTTAGGAATAGATTAGGATACAAGTGACATGTCACTAGGATGGTTGAGCATCCGAACTCGTTGAGTTGAGTCCGAGTTCACTTATGGATGCGAATGTCCGAACTCGTTGAGTTGAGTCCGAGTTCGTGAGATGTAACTAGGCATCCGAGCTCATTGAGTTGAGTCCGAGTTCATTTATGGATGCGAACGCCCGAGCTCGTTGAGTTGATTCCTAGTTCGCTTATGGGCGGGTTACATGATTGCTTGATTGCATATATGGCACTTATGTGCAAGTTATCCATGTATCCGAATTATATTCTGATGTGTTCAACGGGTAAAGTTATACTCAAATGGAGGAATATTCGAGATGTAAAGAGACGTATTGGTAAGTGATGTGAAATGGATATTTTGGACAGGTATGTATTTAACCCTCGGGTTGAGTATTGATACAATCACGATAAGGTAATAAGATGATGAAAAATGATTAGAAATGTGATATGTGTTTTAGTGATGCATGCTAATGTTGATTGGTATGATCGTTTGTTATGTTACTTATTATTTGCATATGAACTTACTAAGCATTTATGCTTACTCCCTCCTTCTTACTCATTGTAGTTTTGGACAATCCAGCTTCAGAGTCGGGATAGGTCAAGGCTCAATCACACTATCCTAAGACTTTTGGTAAATGGCTTGTAAATTTAAGTATGGCATGTGTAGCAATATACCTATTTTGTGTAAATGATCTTATGATATGGTGATGGAATGGTTGAGAAAATGTTTGATAATGATAAATTATGAAAATGGTTAGTTTAGATTATGTTTGATGTTAAGGAAAATTATTAAGATACTCGAGGCATAAAAACTCATAAAAGGGATGAAATTTGCCATAAATAGAGTAATCATGCAACACTTGACACGAGCTTGAAAATTTACTAAAACTCATAGAAATTGAATTTGGTGATGGAGTACATATGAAATTGAAGGTCATTATGTCTAGTTTCACATGAAACAAATGAAACAGGTAAAGGAATTATATGTTAAAAGATATTTGAATTTTGGTGAAACAGGGTCATAGCAGTTTCTGAATCCCCTGTTCCAACTTTAGAAATTCACCATAAATTGTAAAGATATAATTAGGTGGTGTATTTTATATCCCCAGAATCCTTATTGAGTCTAGTTTTAGTATAAATAAACTTCATAGTCATATGAATTTTTTACAGAGAGAAATGTGGTTCGAAGTAAATATAGGGCAAAACCAATCAAGTCCTGAAACAGGGGTAACTTTAACTAATAAACTGTACTAATTGGCTCAAGCAAAAATTCTAGAAAAAAATTAGTAGATATTTATATGAGTATAGATTCAAGGAAAATTTACAGATCTTGATTTTGAGTTTTGTAACTCGAGATATGATTTTTCTTATGACTGTGACGCAAGTAGCTTAAAAGCTGTGAATGTAGAAACAAATAATCCAAAGTTCTAAAAATGTTAAATTAAGCTTAGTAACACCTCATACTCGACTCCGGCGACGGTCTCGGGCGTGGGGGCGTTACATTAAGTGGTATCAAAGCAGGTTTAGTCAGTTCTCGGACTACGTGTTGTATGTACGGATTTTGCTATACATGCCATATGTATAAATTATGATAGTGTGACGACTTCTGACCATTTAAATGATTTTTTTTATAGTAAATGGATCCCGATCCAGTGTGGCGGCGATGAAATAGAGAGTAATGCGCCACTCAGGCCAAGGAGCAGCGTCGATCGAAAATCCACCTCCTCCTGTTGGTCAGGGAGGAGGAGAAAGAGGTCGGGAAGCCTTTCTCCAAATGATGAGTGCATGGTACACTGAGTTCGTTCGTACGAACCCAAATGTACAACCTCCCCCACCTCCCCCAATTCCTCAACCTGTACCCCAGCGCCTCAAGGTATGGATCTGATGAAATTTCACGAACTCCAGCTGATAGAATTCGCAAGCAAGGGGCCGAGGAATTTAAAGCAAATATTGATGATGATGCCGAGAAAGCGAGTTCGGCTTGAAAATTCTATCCGGTATTTGACGAATTATCTTGTACACCAAAGAATGTTTGAAATGTGCTATATCTTTGTTGAGGGATTCACTTATTATTGGTGGAAGACTTTGATTTCTGTGGTACCGAAAGAGAAAATAACTTGGGAATTCTTTCAAGAAGAGTTTCTAAGAAATATATTAGTGAAAGATTTATTGATCGAAGCGTAAAGAATTTCTTGAGCTTTGAATCAAGGTAATATGACTGATTCTGAGAATATGAAAGAGAGTTTGTTCGATTAAGTAAGTATGCCAGAGAGTATGTTCCTACAGAGGCCAAGATGTGCCAATGATTTGAAGACGGGCTCAACGAAGACATCAAGGTATTTGTTGGAATTCTTGAATTAAAAGAAATGGTAGTATTGGTTGATCGAGCTTGTAAGGCCGAAGAATTACTTAAAGAAAAGAAAAAGGTAGAGGCTGAGACTAGAAATTGGAAGAAAAGACCGATGAGCAGTTCATTTTCACAGTAACCTGGAAAGTCAAGGAATATGAATCCTCATTCCCAAGCTTCAACTGGGCAATCATATGGGAATTATAAGAAGCAAAATATAGGTCCTAAATCCCAGACTACTTCGGCAGCCAGTGTAGGGAACTCGAGATTTGTTAAACCTGAGTGCCAGCGGTGTGGTAGAAATCATTTTTGTCAGTGTAGAGAAAATGAATGTTTTTGATGTGGTTCTCCGGATCATTTTATTAGAGACTGCCTAGAGAGAGCTGAAAAAGAAAAATTTCAGAATACAAAAACAAGTGGGGCAGATTCGAGAGGAAGATATCCAAGAAAAGCTGGGAGCGAAGCAAGCAGTAAGAATGTAGCCAGGGATGCACCAGTTAGACCTGAAGGAAGGGCTCCAGCTAGAACTTATGCTATTAAAGCGCGTGAAGATGCTTTCTCACCTGATGTGATTACCGGTACATTTTCTCTCTATAATGTTAATGTTATTGCTTTGATTGATCCCGGTTCTACTCATTCATATGTATGCATGAAATTGGTGTCTAGTATGAATATACCTGTTGAGAACACAGAATTTATGATTAGAGTGTTGAATCCGTTAGGCAAATGTGTGACTGTTGATAAAGTATGTAAGAAATGTCCTTTAATGATTCGGGATCATTACTTTCCTACCGACTTGATATTGTTGCCGCTTTGATGAGTTTGATGTTATTTTGGGTATGGATTGGTTGACATTGCATGATGCTAAAATAAATTGCAAAGAAAAGGTTATAGAATTAAAGTGTGAAAATGGTAAAACTCTGCGGGTTGAATCAGATAAATCAGAGGCATTACCTAGTGTGATTTCTTCAATGTCGGCTCAAAGATATCTGAGAAAGGGTTATGAAGCTTATTTGGCGTATGTAAATAATACAAAAGAAGTTGAAAAAAGTTGAATCAAGCAGGTTGTGTGTGTGAATTTGCGGACGTATTTCGGAAGAATTGCCGGGTTGCCTCAATCGAGAAGTAGAATTTGGTATTGATTTGATACCGGGAACAGCTCCGATTTCGATTGCTCCGTATAGAATGGCACCAGCAGAGTTGAAGGAATTAAAGTCACAGTTGCAAGAGTTGACTGATAAAGGTTTTGTGAGATCGAGTTTTTCACCTTGGGGTGCTCCCATGTTATTTGTGAAAAAGAAGGATGGTTCTATGAGGTTGTGTGTTGATTATCTCCAGTTAAACAAGGTGACAATCAAAAACAAATATCCGTTGCCAAGAATTGATGATTTGTTTGATCAGCTAAAAGAAGCGACATGGTTTTCAAAGATTGACTTGAGATCCGGTATTACCAATCATGGTAAAAGAGTCGGATGTGCCTAAAATCGCTTTTAGAACAAGGTATGGTCATTATGAATTTTTAGTTATGCCATTCGGGTTGACAAATGCTCTCATTGTGTTCATGGATTTAATGAATCGCATATTCACCATACTTGGACAAATTTGTTGTGGTGTTTATAGATGATATTTTAATTTATTCAAAAGATGATACAGAGCATGCTGAGCATTTGAGGATAGTTTTACAAACTTTGATAGATAAGCAAATGTGTATGCTAAGTTTAGTAAAAGTGAATTTTGGCTACGGAAGTTGGATTTTGGGTCATATTGTTTCAGTGATGGTATACGAGTTGATCCTAGTAAAATTTCAGCCATTGTTGATTGGAAACCACCGAAAAATGTAACTGAAGTTAGAAGTTTCTTGGGGCTAGCTGGGTATTATCGGCGGTTTGTAAATGGATTTTCTATAATTGCTGCTCCTATAACTAGATTACTCCGAAAGGATGTTAAATTTGAATGGACGGAAGAATGTCAACAGAGTTTTGAAGAATTGAAAAAGTTATTAACAGAGGCACCAGTGTTAGTACAGCCCGAATCAGGTAAAGAATTTGTGGTGTATAGTGATGCTTCTCTAAATGGTTTGGGGTGTGTGCTCATGCAAGAAGGAAAAGTGGTGGCATATGCTTCGAGGCAGTTAAAACCTCATGAGAGGAATTATCCTACTCACGATTTGGAATTGGCTGCGGTGGTGTTTGCTTTGAAAATTTGGCGACATTATTTGTATGGTGAAAAGTGCCGGGTATATATATCGACCATAAAAGTCTTAAGTACTTGATGTCACAAAAAGACTTGAATTTAAGACAAATAAGATGGTTGGAGTTATTGAAAGATTATGAGCTTGTTATTGATTATCATCCGAAAAGCGAATGTGGTTGCTGATGCTTTGAGCAGAAAAGTTACTTGCTTGCTTTGAGAGCTATGAACACTCGGTTAAAGGTATCGATGATGGTTCGATTCTAGTAGAGTTAAGAGCAAGACCGATGTTTTTACAAGAGATTTGTGAAGCTCAGAAAAATGATCAAGATTTGCAAGCCAAGAGAAAACGGTGTGAAGTTGATACAGAGTCAGATTTCAGAATTGGTTCTAATGGATGTTTAATGTTTAAAGATCGGATTTGTGTACCAAAGAATGAGGAATTGATTCAAAAGATCCTACAGGAAGCACATAGTGGTTATTTCTCGATTCATCCGAGTGGTACGAAAATGTATAATGACTTGAAGAAAATGTATTGGTGGAATGGAATGAAAAGAGATATATCAGAGTTTGTGTCCAAATGCTTAATTTGTCAACAGTGAAAGTTTGAACACCAAGTGCCTTCTGTGATTACTTCACCTATTATGGTTCCCGAATGAAAATGGGATCGAATTACCATGGATTTTATATCGTGGTTGCCATTAACTCCGGGAAGAAAAATGCCATCCGGGTAATAGTTGATGATGACTAAATCACTTTCATTTTATTCCTGATGACGTATAGATTATTCTCTTAATAAGTTGGCTGAATTGTATATCCGTGAGATTGTTAGACTTCATGGAATACCTTTGTCAATCATTTCGGATAGAGATCCGAGATTTACTTCACGGTTTTGGCAAAAGTTGCAAGAAGCATTAGGTACAAAGTTAAATTTCAGCACCGCCTTTCATCCACAAACCGATGGACAATCGTAAAGAGTAATTCGATTCTTGAAGACATGCTCGGATGTTGTGTATTGGAATTTCAAGGAAGTTGGGAAAGATATTTGCCGTTGGTAGAATTTGCTTACAACAATAGTTATCAGACAAGCTTGAAAATGGCACCTTATGAAGCATTGTATGGTTGTAAGTTTCGAACGCCTTTGTATTGGACTGAGCTCAAGGAAAATCAGATTTATGGAGTTGATCTAATAAAAGAAACTAAAGAAAAGGTGAAAGTGATTCAAGATTGTTTGAAAGCTACTTCAGATAGACAGAAATCGTATGCAGATTTGAAGAGAAAAGAGATTGAATATCAAGTTGGTGACAAAGTGTTTTTGAAAGTATCCCCGTGGAAGAAAGTCCTTAGATTTGGACGGAAGGAAAAATTAAGTCCGCGCTTTATTGGGCGTATGAAGTAATTGAAAAGTTAGACCGGTAGCATATCGGCTAGCATTACCACCTGAATTAGAGAAGATTCATGATGTGTTCCACGTATCTATGTTACGTCGGTATCGTTCGGATCCTTCACATGTAGTTTCACCGACAGAAATTGAACTACAACTAGATATGACCTACGAAGAAGAACCGATTAAGATTTTAGCTCGAGAGGTCAAACAACTAAGGAATAAAAATGTTGCACTTGTGAAGGTGTTGTGGCAAAGGCATGGAATAGAAGAAGCTACATGGGAATCTGAAGAAACTATGAGAAATCAATACCCACATCTATTTACCGGTAAGATTTTCGAGGACGAAAATCCTTAAAGGGGGGGAGAGTTGTAATATCCCGAATTAGGGCCTAATCGGAATAGTGGTTTCGTGACCACAAATCCGAGATAGAAATAATTGTTTTATAATTATTTTGAGGTTTATGATATGATTACATGATTGTGTGAAAATTTCGTGAAGAAATTCTATGCCTAAAGTGTTTAAATTGAAAGTAGGGACTAAATCGAATAAGTTGCAAAATTTTCATTCTAGAAGTTTTTAGTATGAAATTGCATTGAAATATAGCAATTTGACTAATTTAAGTTCATGGAAAAAATTAGGACATGGAAGGAATTTTTGGAAAGTTTAGTAGTAAGGGCATTTTGGTCATTTAGTTATTAAAATGAATTAAAAACAAAATTAAAAGCCAATTTTTGTCCATCTTCTTCATTAGGCCGAAATTTCAAGGGTTCTCCATAGCTAGGGTTTGTTTCAAGCTTCCAAGCTCCATAGTAAGTGATTCCAAGCCCCGTTTTTAATGTTCTTTACGTTTTTAAGATCCCGATAACTCGATTAAGCTTATGTTAGCAATAATTTAACTTAGGGTTTATATTTGGAAAAATACCCATAGGTCAAATTTGTGTATTTTGATGTTTTATGATAGAATATGAAGTTTTAAATTATGTTAGACAACTTGTACTACTCGATTTTAAGCAAAAACGAGTAAAGGGCTTAATGTCGGTAAAAATACCTAATAGTCACAAGTACATGTTAGAGTGAGAATTTGATGTTGCCATAGAAGAGAAAAGTGATCATCATGTTGTAAAACATAAGAATAAGGAATAAATTTTAATCCCGAGCCTAGGGGCAAAAATGTAAATATGTAAAAGTTTAGGGGTAAAATTGTAATTTTGCCAAAATTTGAGTTAAGGATTAATTTGATAATGTGAGTATTAAATAAGCTAAATGTGTTATTTTAGATCAAGAAAGACGTGGAATCGACCTCAATCGAGGAAAAGAAAAGATTGTGGACTAAATTGCAAAATCTTTGTATTTTGGTACCAAGGTAAGTTCATGTGTAAATAATATAGTATAATTGTTTTTTAAAATTGTTGATGTTAATTATATGATATGCTGATTTTTATCGTGAAATATATGCTTTGTGGTTATTTTCGAATAAAATGCAAATTATTTGTATTATTTGTTAAATATAAAGTGTTACCGAGTATTGGTTTCGGTATTTTACGAAAGATGGCAAGGATATGTGTTCGAGGAAAATCCCGTTTGAACCTTAGGAATAGATTAGGATACAAGTGACATGTCACTAGGATGGTTGAGCATCCGAACTCGTTGAGTTGAGTTCGAGTTCACTTATGGATGCGAATGTCCGAACTCGTTGAGTTGAGTCCGAGTTCGTGAGATGTAACTAGGCATCCAAGCTTGTTGAGTTGAGTCCGAGTTCACTTATGGATGCAAACGCCCGAGCTCGTTGAGTTGAGTCCGAGTTCGCTTATGGGCGGGTTACATGATTGCTTGATTGCATATATGGCACTTATGTGCAAGTTATCCATGTATCCGAATTATATTCCGATGTGTTCAACGGGTAAAGTTATACTCAAATGGAGGAATATTCGAGATGTAAAGAGACGTATTGGTAAGTGATGTGAAATGGATATTTTGGACAGGTATGTATTTAACCCTCGGGTTGAGTATTGATACAATCACGATAAGGTAATAAGATGATGAAAAATGATTAGAAATGTGATATGTGTTTTAGTGATGCATGCTAATGTTGATTGGTATGACCGTTTGCTATGTTACTTATTATTTGCATATGAACTTACTAAGTATTTATGCTTACTCCCTCCTTCTTACTCATTGTAGTTTTGGACAAGCCACTTCAGAGAGTCGGGATAGGTCGAAGGCTCAATCACACTATCCTAAGACTTTTGGTAAATGGCTTGTAAATTTAAGTATGGCATGTATAGCAATATACCTATTTTGTGTAAATGATCTTATGATATGGTGATGGAATGGTCGAGAAAATGTTTGATAATGATAAATTATGAAAATGGTTAGTTTAGATTATGTTTGATGTTAAGGAAAATTATTAAGATACTTAGTGCATAAAAACTCATAAAAGGGATGAAATTTGCCATAAACAGTACTTGCAAAGAACACACGACACGAGTTTGAAAATTTACTAAAACTCATAGAAATTGAATTTGGTGATGGAGTACATATCAAATTGAATCTCATTATGTCTAGTTTCACATGAAACAAATGAAACAGGTAAAGGAATTATATGTTAAAAGATATTTGAATTTTGGTGAAACAGGGTCATAGCAGTTTCTGAATCCCCTGTTCCAACTTTAGAAATTCACCATAAATTGTAAATATGTAATTAGGTGGTATATTGTATATCCTCATAATCCTTATTGAGTCTAGTTTTAGTATAAATAAACCTCATAGTCATATGAATTTTTTACAAAGAGAAATGTGGTTCGTAGTAAACAGAGGTCAAACCAGTCAAGTCCTGAAACAGGGGTAACTTTAACTAATAAACTGTACTAATTGGATCAACCAAAAATTCTAGAAAAAAATTAGTAGATAGGTATATGAGTCTAGATTCAAGGAAAATTTACGGATCTTGATTTTGAGTTTCGTAACTTGAGATATGATTTTTCTTGTGACTGTGATGCAAGTAGCTTAAAAGCTGTGAATGTAGAAACAAATAATCCAAAGTTCTAAAATTGTTAAATTAAGCTTAGTAACACCTCATACTCGACTCCGGCGATGGTCTCGGGCGTGGGGGCGTTACAGTGTATTTTGATGTCTAAGGTAGAAAATGAGTGTTTAGTGTATGATAAACATTTTTTGCTAGGTGATTTTTGATGAAAATGTCAAAAGGGCCAATTTGTAAAAAGGTTATAAGATGTGTGTAAAAGTGTGATTAAATGAAAATTATGGGTTGTTATAAGCATAAAAGAGGTACAGCTAGATTTGGGAATCAAGGAAATTGAATCTATTTCAATTTTCGAGCCTAGGGACCAAAGTGTAAATATGTCAAAGTTTAGGGAAAAATGTAATTTTACCGTAATATGATTTTTGGACTGAATTGAATAATGTGGATAATAAATAAGTCAAATTTACTATTATAGATTAAGATAAACGAGGTTTGGACCTAGATCGGGGAAAAACAAGGTGTTTGACGAGTAGGTCCTATTTCTACTATTTTGTACCGAGGTAAGTTCTTATGTAAATAATGCATTACTTTAATTATGTTTTAAATGCTTTATTATTGTATGAATTGTGATTTACCATTGAGCGTGTTCGACAAAGTTCGACAAGCGTGAAATCCCGGTTGAACATTAGGAATAGATAGGATACAAATGTCATGACATTAAGATTACTAAGTTTATTTGTAAGACCATATCTGGGATATGACATCAGTATGAGACTTCGTCTATGACCATATCTGGCATATGCCATCGATATGAGATTCCGTGTAAGACCATAGCTGGGCTATTGACATCGATACAAGATTACATGTAAGACTATATCTGGGATAAGGCATTGGTATGATTCTGTGTGTATGGGACTCCCGAGTATCCTGTAGTATTCCAAGTGGTTCAACGGGTAATTTAACGAGTATTTCAAAGATGAATTGTGTGTAAATACAATTCGAGATGATTCAGGTATGTACGTAAAACTCATTCAAAATGAGCTCGTTATGTGATGAACCTCGGTAGGTTATGATTAAGTAAGTTATGATTATAAAATCTTAATGATATTTATGCTAATTATCATCATGTCAATTGTGTGTTAAATATTTGGTTATAATGCTTATTATTTGCATGGGAACTTACTAAGGTATATAGCTTACTCCTCTTTCTTTTTCCCTTGTCTTATAGTGTCGCCAAGCTAACTCAGATTTGGGGATCGTTGGAGTCTTCATCACACTATCAACTTATTATTTTGGGTACCAAAGAATTTAACATTTTGAGTTATGGGATGTATAGGGCTTGGTCATTTTGTTATGTGTCATAATTGATTTGGCTAAATGTGTTGGCTTATGTTGGTTGATAATTCATTTTGTAAATGGCCATTGAAATTGGCTAATATTGGTTTAAGTATATATGCATATAATGATGTTTTCATGGATATGGAAATTTGCATGGTTTAAGTTGATAAGTATGTGATGTTTGTATGTGGTAAATAGTGGCATGTGAATGATGTGTGGATGTCTTGATTTTGGTTGAATTGGTTGTATGTAATTGCTTGAATTGGTTTTATGTTTTGTTGTGTAGGTGTG
Source organism: Gossypium anomalum (assembly GCA_025698475.1). NCBI lineage: Eukaryota > Viridiplantae > Streptophyta > Magnoliopsida > Malvales > Malvaceae > Gossypium > Gossypium anomalum. The sequence goes on from CM046957.1 coordinate 26,952,370, forward strand.
TGCATAAAAGGGTGACAAAATGGCTTGGTAAATAGCCTTGTTTTTGTCCACACAGGTAGACACACAGGCGTGTGTCTAGGCCGTGTGTAACACACGGCTTGCCCCATGGGCGTGTGTTTCGGCCATGTGTCCCTTGCACCTTAATTGTTGCAAAACAGAATGCTTAGAATTGAGCACACGGGCAGAGACATGAGCGTGTGTCTCAGCCATATGGATGACACGACATCAGGCACGGGCGTGTGACCTAGGCGTGTGAAGTCTGCACCTATTTTATGAAAAATTATGAAAATTAAATCGACCACACGGCCTAGCACACGAGCATGTGACTTGGTCGTCCGTGTGTCTTGAATTTGTTCTTGGGTGACAAACAGAGAGTTACATGGGTTAGGGACATGGGCATGTGTGACCACACGGCCTACCCACACGGGCGTGTCCCAAGCCACATGGGCATGTGGCTTTTAAAACATGAAAAATTCTAAGTGTTGTGAAATTTTTCAAAGTTCTCGATTTCGTCCCGAACCACTCTCAAAATATCTTTTGGGCCTCGTAGGCTCATTTTAGGGACAATATGAATGAAAATGAAAAGTTTTAAATTTGGATGGAAATTTACGTCTCGGTTTTTTATGTTTGCTTATGTTTAAGTCTAGTAATGCCTCATACCCTGTTTTGACATTGAATACGGGTAATGGGTGTTACATCAAAGCTCTAATCCAAGATCTTTGTCTCTATCCGTTACAAATGTAGGAAGTGTTAAAAGTCCTAAACCGAGATGCAAACATTGTAATAAATTGTATTTTGGTGAATGTCGCATAAGAAGCAAAGCTTGTTTTAGATGTGTTTCTTTTGATCACTATATCAGAGACTACTGAGAAAAGTTTGTAAAAAGATATTGTTCAAACCTCTAGGCTGAGCAATCCTGCCTCGAGAGGCAGACTACCCCAACACCTTGGCAATGTTAGTGGTAGTCGAAGGGTGACAAAAGATTCAATAGTCAATTTTGAAGCTAGAGCATCGGCAAGGACATATGCTATATGTGCAAGAGAAGATGCCTCTGTACCAAACGTCATTACTTGTACATTTTCTCTACTTGGAACTGGTATTACTGCTTTGATTGACCCCGGTTCAACACATTCATACATATGCACAAATTTAGTTTCTGTTAAAATTTTACCTGTTGAATTCACTAAATTTGTGGTTAAAGTTTCAAACCCCCTAGGTCAGTATGTTATGGTAGATAAAGTTTGTAAAAATTGTCCGTTAATGGTAAAAGGTTATTGTTTCTCGGCTGATTTGATGCTACTGCCCTTTGATGAATTTGATGTAATTTTGGGAATGGACTGGCTAACTCAACATGATGCAGTGGTGAATTGTAAATAGAAATACATTGTGTTAAAGTGTCAGAAAGGTGAGTTACTCCATGTTGAATCTAATAAATTGGATGAGATATCTAATGTGATCTCAACAATATCAGCACAGAAATATATCAGAAAAGGATACAATGCTTATCTTGCATATGTGTTGGATACTAAAGTATCTGAGTCGAAGATTCAGTCAGTACTGGTTGTTTATGAATTTCCTGATGTATTTTTAGAGGAATTACCTGGTTTACCACTGGTTAGAGAAGTGGAGTTCTCTATAGATCTTGTTCTGGGAACAACACCAATATCCATAGTACCCTATAGAATGGCTCCTACTGAACTGAAAGAGTTGAAAGCACAGTTGCAAGAACTAACTGATAGAGGATTTGCTCGACCCAGTTTCTCACCTTGGGGTGCACCAATTCTGTTTGTAAAGAAGAAAAATGGATCATTAAGATTGTGTGCTAATTACAGGTAGCTCAACAAAGTTACATAAAGAATAAGTATCCACTGTCTCGTATTGATGATCTATTTGATCAACTGAAAGGTGCCACTGTATTTTTGAAGATTGATCTTCATCCCGGTTACTATCAACTACGGGTAAAAGATTCTGATGCCAAAGAAAGCTTTCAGAACCAGGTATGGGCACTGTGAATTCCTTGTGATGTTATTCGGGTTGACGAAAGCACCTGCAGTATTTATGGATCTGATGAACAGAATTTTTAGACCGTATCTAGACAGGTTTGTGGTAGTATTTATTGATGATATCCTAATATACTCCCAAGATGAAAATGAACATGCTGATTACCTAAGAATTGTGTTACAAACTCTGAGTGAGAAACAATTATATGCCAAATTCAGTAAATGTGAATTCTGGCTTTGGGAAGTTGGTTTCCTTAGACATATATTATCTGCTGAAGGCATCAGAGTGGATCTGAATAAAATTTCAGCTATTGTTAATTGGAAACCACCTAAAATGTATTTGAAGTCAGAAGTTTTCTGGGATTAGCTAGTTATTATCGGACGTTTGTAATAGGGTTCTCAATGATAGCTTCTCCAATGACCCGTCCGTTGCAAAAAGATACGAAATTCAAATGGTCTAATAAATGCCAACAAAGTTTTGACAGATTGAAAACCTTGCTGACTGAAGCACCCGTACTAGTTCAACCTGAATCGGGTAAGGAATTTATAATTTATAGTGATGCATCATTGAATGTTTTAGGCTGTGTATTGATGCAAGAAGGAAAAGTAATTGCTTGAAGTATCTAATGACGCAAAAACATTTGAATCTAACACAGAGCGGGTGGCTAGAATTATTTAAAGATTATAATCTTGTTATTGACTATCATCCGGAAAAAGCTAAGGTGGTTCTTCATGGCCTAAGCAGAAAGTCTTTATTTACCTTGTAAGCAATGAATATCCGGTTGTCATTATTAGATAATGGTTCAATTATAGTCGAACTAAAAGCTAAACTAACATTTCTGCAACAAATCTATGAAACTCAGAAGAGTGATGATAAATTACAAGCTAAACGAGAACAGTGTGAGTTGAATCCTAATTCAAAATTTTAGATTGGGTCTGATGGTTGTTGTAATAGCCCGATTTTGGGCCTAGTTGGAATAGTGGTTTTGGGACCACAAATTTGACGAGGAAAAATTTATTTTTATTATATTTTTGTGGTCTACAGTTTCATGGAATGATTTCGTGAAATTTCATTTGAAAATTTTGACGTTTGGCACTCTATTTAATCAAAAGGACTAAATCGTAAAAAGTACACAACTTGAGTTCTAGAAGCTAGAGGTATCTAATTGCTATGAAATTTTAAATTGGAGGTCCTTAAATAGCAATTAGACCATTGGTTAATTTTTTGGACAAAAATTGACATGAAATAGGTGAAATAGAATATTTTTAAGTTAGGGGCATATTGGTCATTTAGTAATTAAAATGAATTCAAAACAAAATTAAAAGCCAATTTTTGTCCAGTTTCAACCCCATGGCCGAATTTCACAAGGGAAAACCATGGCTAGGGTTTTTCAAGCTTTCAAGCTCGATTGTAAGTCCGTTCTAGCCCCGTTTTTAATGATTTTCATGTTTTTGAAATCCTCGTAACAAGATCTATCTATTTCTACCACTAATTTGAGAAATAGTTAAAGTCTAGGGTTTTGACCCATGATTAATATTTGTGTATTTTTGTGATTAATGGTAGAAAATGCATGTTTATGGTTAGAGAAACGACATTTACTAAGTGATTTTCGGTGAAAATGCTTAAAAGGACTAATTCGTAAAAGTTATAAAATATGTCATAAAAGTGTAATTTAATGAAAAATGTGGACTGCTATAAGTATAAAAGAGGTTCGGCTAGGCTTGGGAATCTAAGAAATTGAATAAATTTTAATTTTCAAGCTTAGGGGTAAAAACGTAATTTTGCGATAATATGATTTTTGGGCCACATTGAATAATGTTACTAATAAGTGAGGTAAACTTGATTTATAGATCAAGAAAAATGAGATTCGGGCCTAGAACAAGGGAAAAACAAGTATTTGGCAGTTAGGTCATTTTCACTATTTTTGGTATTGAGGTAAGTTTGTATGTGAATAATGCAATGCTATATTTATGTTTTAAATTGCTTTAATATCATATTATTTAATGATTGATATTATGAGCAAGTTCGATATTGCCAAGATAACGAAGAAGTCCCGGTAAAACCTTAGGAATAGATAGGATACAAATGTCATGACATTAGGGTTACGTGTGATTTAGTGTAAGACCATATCTGGGATATGGCATCGATATGTGATTTCGTGTAAGACCATGTCTGGGACATGGCATCGATATGAGACATCATGTAAAACCATAGCTGGGATATCGACATCGATATGTGATCCCATGTAAGACCATATCTAGGATATGGCATTGGCATCTTACTATGCGTATGAGGTTTCCCGGCTATCCTTTAGTATTCCAAGTGGTTTAACGGGTAATCCAAAGATTATGTCAAAGATGTGAAAAGATATGATCAGTATTCATGAGTTAAATTCATGTGTATGTACGTAAAGTTTATAAGCATTGGCTTCATGATATTATGAGTTCATGATCACTATGAAAGTGACCTTAAGTTAATCTTGTGAATAAGTATTTATGTTGATGATATGTAATTCATGGTAAATTCAGTTGAGAATCATGTGTTAGGCTTTTGAGCCATATCAAATTGAGAGATAAGATGTTTAGTTCACTTGATTTGTGATTCATTGGATATGTGTAAAAAAATGAAAGATTTGCATAATTGCCTATTAAAATGGTTGTGAAAGTATGTGAAATTAAAAGTTTAAATCATTGAAAGATGTTAAGCTTTGGGCTTGAAAATATGAATACGCATAATTAATGTGCATGTTACTATGAGGCTTGAAATGATTTGTTAATGATTATTATGGTATGTTATATTGGAGAGGTTACAATCGTTTGGCAAATGTTAAGATGTATTAAATTGTACTTATAAATTGAAGTGGGTAAGCATTGTGATTGAGTAAGTTGTGCCTATGAAGATTTACTGACGTTTATGTTGTGTTGTGTTATGTTATGTTTGTTGTATGACAAATTTATGACTATTGTTGCTTATTATTTGCATACGGACTTACTAAGCTTTGTAGCTTACTCCCCTTCCTTTCCCATATCTTATAGGGTTGTATGCTAGCTCGAGTTGGAGACCGCAAGAGATGCTATCACACTATCAAGCTATCATGTTGGGTAAATGAACGCAAACCCTTGAGTCTATGGCATGTTTAGAGACTTAGTCATTTTTATGTATGTGTCATTATGGTATGGCCAAATGTATTGGCTTGTAATGATTAAGGATTTGATTTGGTATGTAGCCACATAAATTGGCTTATATTGGCTAATGAGTTGCAATCATATTAATTACTCATATGCCTATGCCAATGTTATTTTGTGATGTGGTTTATGATGGTATGTTTATGAAATTAGACTAGATAATACATGTGGAAAGTTGTTATGTTGAAGGTGATTGGGTATGTGTGGACTTGATAAAGTATGATGTTATGAGCATGTATATGAAGGTAAGGAAATGATATGTTTAAGTCTTTATTGTTGATGTATAGGTTAAATTGGCCAATGAATGGCATGTAAATATTCGATAATGACTAGCTATTGGAATGGCTAGTTATGGATATGCTTTGGTGTTATTTATGTCTAAATGAAATTTAATACAAAGAAATCATGAAAGAGTGAAATTAGTATTAAAACAGTTTTGGATAGTAGCAGTAGTATAACTTTGAAAAATCAGCAAAAATTATGGAAATCAAATTAGCGGTTGAATAAAATATGAAATTAAATCCTATTGAGTCTAGTTTTACATAGAAGAAACGGTGTAAGCAAAATAATTTCATTTTATGAGATATTTGAATTTTTGTGAGATAAGGTCAGAATGATTTTGGGTTCCCCTGTTTTGAATTTGGAAAATCATTAAAAATTTTATAAAAATACTTAGGGGTTCAAATTTATATGTTTAAATTCTTAATGAGCTTATTTTCAAATAAACAAACAGGAACATCATCCGAATCCCGTATTAAGAGATAATTAATTTTTAGTGAAGAAAGGTCAAAACTGTCAAACAGTAGAACAGGGACGAATTTGAAAAATTTACTTTACTTATTGGCTAAACCATAAATTCTAAGAATTTTATTTCAAAAAGATATTTGAGTCTAGGTTCAGAAAAATCAAGCGGATCTTAATTTAGAATTTTGTAGCTCAAGATATAAATAATTCAGTGACTATGACTCAAGTGGATAGTTTTATTATGAACAGTAAATAATTGCTTTGATATGTTTAAGCCTGGATTATGGTTGTGTTGGTAGCTTAATTGTACCATATTAAGTGCCATTGAAAGTGTGTATGTGAGTGTGCAAATGATGGTGGCAAATGGCTTGGTAAATAGCCATTTTCTTAGCCACACGAGCAGAGACACGACCGTGTGTCTCAGCCATGTGAAGGACACGGCCCCGGGACACGGGCGTGTGACTTGGCCGTGTGACCCCAAATTGTCTATGATGTCATAAACAGAGAGTTACATGGGCAGAGGACACAGGCGTGTGTGACTACACGGCCTACCCACACAGGCGTGTCCCAAGCCACATGGGCATGTGACCCCTATTTTGATGAAAATTTTTTTGAGTTTTCCAAAGTTTTTAGTTTAGTCCCGAACCACTTACAATGCATGTTTTGGGCCTTGTGGGCCCTTATAAGGAACGATATGCATGTGTATGAATGGTTTTAAATTGAATGAATTTTTATTGCCCGGTTTTGTATGATTGGTTATGTTTAAGTCTGGTAATGCCTCATACACTGTCCTGGCGTCAGACACGAGTAAGGGGTGTTACAGTTGTTGGTTATTCAGAGGCAGAATATGTGTACCGAAGAACTCAAAACTAGTACAGAAGATTCTACATGAAGCTCATAATGGTACTATGTCTATTCATCCAGGAAGTAACAAGATGTACAATGATTTGAAAAAGATGCATTGGTGGCCGGGAATGAAACGAGATATTTCTAAATATGTAGCTAAATGTTTGATATGTCAATAAGTAAAAGCTGAACATCAGTTGCCTTTGGGATTATTACAGCCAGTTACAATACCGGAATGGAAATGGAAAAGAGTTACCATGGACTTTGTATCAGGGTTACCCTTGTCTCCAAAGAAGAAAGATGATAGCTGGGTAATCATTGACCGTTTAACGAAGTTCGCACATTTTATTACGATACATATAAATTTCACCTTAGATAGATTAGCTGAATTATATGTTTCTGAGATTGCCAGACTACATGGAGTGCCAGTTTCCATTATTTCAGACAGAGATCCCGGTTTACATCCCAATCTAGAATAAATTGGAAGAAGCTCTGGGTACACAGTTACATTTCAATATTGCATTTCATCCTTAGACTGATGGTTAATCTAAACGTGTAATACAGATTTTAGAGGATATGCTCAATGTTATATTTTGGAATTTGAAGGTAACTGGGAAAAATACCTACCTTTGGTTGAATTTGCATATAATAATAGTTATCAGTCCAGTATTAAAATGGCACTATATAAAGCTTTATATGGTCGTAAATGTAGAACTCCGTTGTACTGGATAGAACTCAGTGAGAAAAAGATACACGGAGTTGACTTAGTCCGTGAAACAGAAGAAAAAGTAAAGGTGATTCAGGATAGTTTAAAAGTAGCCTTTGATCGTCAAAAGTCTTATGTCGATCTTAAACGAAAAAAGATAGAATTTTAGGTCGATGACAAGGTATTCTTGAAAGTATCGCATTGGAAGAAAGTTCTCCGGTTTGACCGAAAAGGAAAACTAAGTCCATGGTTTATTGGGTCATATGAGATTATTGAAAAAATCAGATCTGTTGCTTATCAATTGGCATTACACCGGAGCTTGATCAAATTCATAATGTTTTCCATGTGTCCATGTTACGATGATATCGATCAGATCCTTCACATGTTATTTCTCCGACAAAAATTGAGATTCAACCTAATATGACTTACAATGAAGAACCGACCAAAATCCTAGCACGTGAAACAAAAAAGTCAAGAAATAAAAAGGTAGCATTAGTAAAAGTTCTCTGGCAATGACATGGTATAGAAGAGGCTGCTTGGGAACCGAAGGATAGCATGAGAAAGCAATATTCAAATCTCTTTACTGGTAAGATTTTTTTGGACGAAAATTCTTAAAGGGCGGAGAGTTGTAACAACCTATTTTTAGTAAAATTAGAATAGTGGTTTCGGGACCACAAATTCGAGTCAGAAAGAAATTTTATTTTAATAATATTGCATGAATTATATTATGATAGAAATGACGTATGAAAATTCTGGTAAGAAAATTTTACTGATTATGTGTTTAATTGGGGAAAGAACCAAATTGCATAAAATGCAAAAGTTGAGTTGTAGTAGCTATAATACCAAATAGCTATAGAATTCAAAACTTGAGGTCCTTATATGGTAATTACACCATTAAAGAAAAGTTAGTAGATATTTTTGATGAAACATCCATGGAAAATTAGAAAAAAAAGAAAGCAAGGATTAAATTGGAAACTAAAATAATTAAAAGATGATAAATGAATTAAAAATAAATAACATCATTTTATATCATATTCTTCCCCAAAATATACATGGAAACCCTAGGAAAGAGAAAAAAAGTTTTCTTGGCTTAATTGGGTAAGTAATCTTGTCCCGTTTTAGTAATTTTTATATTTTTGAGATCGAAATAATTTAATCTATCTATTTTGGGGATTAATCTGTAAAGATACCAAAGTATAGAAATTTTTCCATGGATGAATATGCTGAAAATTTTAAATTTATGGTAGAAAATTGAAGGTTGTTGATAGATAAACAACTATTGTAAAGTAAATTTTCATGAAATTGTGATTTAGGGACTAAATTGTGAAGATGTAAAATTTATGGAAAATTTTTTATTTTTATGAAATATATGTTCTATAAATGTTATATGAAAATTTTGGTTAGGCTTGAAATAAGGATTAAATTGCATGAATTTCATTTTCTGAGCCTAGGGATGAAATTGTCATTTATGAAAAATATAGGGGCAAAATGGTAATTTTTCCTAGAATGTAAGTTGAATTAAATTGAGTATGAAATTTATTAAATTGATGTTAAATTCATTTATATAGATCCGAAAAACTCAAATACGAAGTTAGATCGAGGAAAAGAAAAAGTGTCGGATTAGTAGATTTCTGTATACGAACAAGTTTTGAGGTAAGATCGTGTAACTAAATTGTTTACATTTATATGTTTGAATTAAACATTGTATATGTGAATTGTATAATTGCCATGTATATGAAATTGATTGAATATTCGATATTGCCCAATAAATGTTAAGTTCTGTTTGAATAAATGAAAGTCGATGGATACAAGATTTCCCATATTGGTTGTGGTACAACATATGTTGCGAACACACCATAGCTCTTACAAGCATCCCGTTATAAGCCCTCTCAAGCTTCCTGTATAAGGTTCTTGCGAGCTTCCCATTATAGCTCTTCGGAGCGTCCCGATAGGTTGTGATCCTACATTTTTTATGGACAAACCTTAGCTCTTATGAGCATCCCAATTATAGGCTCTTTATGAGCTTCCTATTAAATTGTCTCTTTGTGAGCTTTCCGATAGTGCTCGCTTGAACTTCCCAATATTGGCTATCTGAAGCTTCTCGTTACATGCTCATTGTGAACTTTCAGATATGGTTCTTTGTGAACTTCTCGATTATGGCTCTTATGAGCTTCCCGTTATATAGCCTAGATAAGCTTCCCGATAGACTCTTTATGATTTTTCGAAATGGTTCTGTGTGAGCTTCCCGCTACAAGGCTCGAGAGTGTGCTCCCCGATTATGGGCCCTAATTGGGTACCCCTGGATATGAATTTATGGATTATAGTTTTGTACACTAAAGTGTACTACATGAGCGTATCCATCGATATTTCAAATAAATTCCACGAATAAAGTTCTGACATGATTAAATTATACTTGAAATGATTTGTCATCAAAATATATATGTAATATGGAATAATGATATGGAAAGCATATGTATATGAAGATCATTAAATTATGAGCTCATCCATGTTCTTTGTATTATGTGAATTACTTGACTAACATGATTGGTGAAGTTGTGTTTTAGGCTAAAAGCCAAATTGCTTGGATGCATTTTTATATACTTACTTTAAATGTAAATGTAACACCCTTAACCCGTATCTGTCGCCGGACTAGGGTTAAAAGGCATTACCAGACAAAACAGAACAATTCCCGTTCATTTCATAATCAATATAGCATCAAAGTCACACATCATTATAAAGTCCCTTACGTAGGTCAACAAGACCTTAAACATGCTTTGGAAAGGGGCCGGGACTAAACCGAGCTCATACAAAATTTTTTGAAACTTAAACATTTTTCAAAGTCATAAAGGTCACACGCTTGTGTGAGCAGGCCGTGTGCCTCACACGGCATTAGACACGCCTGTGTGTCTAAGCCGTGGCAAAACAGGGCATACATACTGACTTGTCCACACGGCCACAAGACACTCCCGTGTGTTAGGCCGTGTGAAAATTAGGGAGGCTACTGACTTGGGTCACACGACCAATCACACACCCGCGTGTCTAGCCCGTGCTCGAAACTGACTTAGCCACACGGCCTAGCACACACCCGTGTGTGTGACCGTGTAGTCTGCCCAGGCTCATTTTGAAATGGCCATTGAGCAACACGGCTGAGACACACACCCGTGTCCCTGCCTGTGTGGGCAAAAATAGGTCATTTACAAGGCTAATTTACCACCCAATTTGGGTCAAACCTACAAGTACCAAAACCAAGCATTTTATACCAAATTCTCAACCAATTCACAATAAAAAACATACATCAATCATACCATGTCATTATCAACCAATTTCATGTTTAATAACCATACCAAATTAAGCCAAATCATAAGACAAAATCATATCTAAACATTTGTTTCATAACCTCATTTTACTTTATTAAAAATCATGCCATAAACTTACCAATTCCTCAAATAAGCACATACCAAAACTTACCAAAATTGACCATCTCGTTTAGTCATTCAAGAGCACATCACATGGGCATAATTTGCATCACATATCATATACCAAAATCAAACCATAAATTCAACCATATTTAAGCCATATCACATGGCTAAATATGCACTTCACAAAACATACTCAAAAACCTCTAGCCTATACATGCCATACTTTAATATTTACACTTTCAAAATGTACCAAAATAGAGTTCAATAGTGTGGTGATGATCCTCGACGATCTTCATGTTCCGAGTAGCTTTGATATCTATAAAACAATGCAAACACACACAAAGTAAGCTTTCAAAAGCTTAGTAAGTCATATACAAATAAACTTAACAAATAATAACAATCTAGATAAATTCATTTATATAATTCAATGCAAAATACATTCACATAACCATATATCTCTTATAGTTTATTTGAACAAGATTCACATATACATATCATAACTCATTCTCATAGTAACTCATACTTATAACATATGTTCACCAAGGTACATATACTTACCTTTCATTTTCAAACATGATATACAATTCAAACGTACCTAGATCAAATACAAATTCACATAGTCATCCATTTTCTCAGAATGCCCGTTGAACCTTTTGGAATCAATAAGGATACTCAGATAGCTCAGAAAGCTCTTACAATGCTGACGTCCCAGACGTGGTCTTACATGTATCAAATATCGATGCCACTATCCCAAACAGGGTCTTACACAAAATCAAATACGATGCCAATGTCTCAGACATGGTCTTACAGTAAATCACAAATCAATGCCAAAGTCCCAGACGTGGTTTTACACAAAAGCACATACCGGATCCTATGTCATGACATATGTATCCTAACTACTCTTATGGTTCAAACGGGGCTTTTCGGACATCGAAACTTTGTCGATAATTTCTCAGATATCTCATTCTCAACACATATAGTCATTCAACATTGTCCAAAAGCATATAATCAATAATAATTCAATTCAAAATACATTTATTTGTATATCAACTTACCTCGTACGGATTTGAACGAACGGAGTCGACTACTCAATGACTTTCGATTTCCCCCGATCTAATTTCGTTTTCTTTTGGTCTTGCTCTATATAAATTCAAATTTGACTTATTCAATCACACATTCATTCAAATCAATCCATATATACATATTTATGGCATTTTACAAATTAGCCCTCACATTTTCACATTTGACATTTTAGTCCCTAATTCATAAAATCACAAAATACACCAAATTTCCATGCACACTTGCTTAGCCGACTATACATGGTGTTCATATAAACCCATATGTTTCATTTATTTCACATTTTAGTCCCTTAAAATCTTATTTTTACAATTTAGCCCAAATTACTCAAATTCATCAAAAATTCGAAGACAAAACATGTTAACCCAACATCAAGCTTCCATATACTACCATCAAAATTCATAAAACTCATAGTTTCATCAATGGCATAACTCAAAATCATCAACAAAATCAAAAATTGAGACATGGGCTTGATAGATTACTGAGCAACGATCAAAAAAAGGTAGAAATTATAAAAAACGGATCAAAACACATACCTTAATCATAAATTTCCTTAGCCGAACCCTAGATTGAGTTTTTCTATTCTTTTTCTTTGATTTTTCGACAATGGTGATGAATATAACACCAAATTCATGTTTTTTTTATTAAATTAACATAATATACTAAATTACCACATTAACCTTTATTAATCCATTATAATATCACATATATTAAGGCCATTAATGTCCATTAACCATATCAATGGTCTAATTACATCATAAGGACCCCACAGTTAAAAAGCCACAACAAATAGGCACTTAATCAAATAGAATGCCACTTTTACATTTTATGCGATTAGGTCCTTTTTACAAATTAAGAACACAAACGATCAAATTTTCATACAAAATTTTTAGACATACTAATTCACATATAATAAGCACGAAAAATAATATTAAAATATTTTTTAGACTTAGATTTGTGGTCCCAAAACTACTATTCTGACTAGGGTCTAAATCGGGCTATTACAGTAAATATATGGTAAGTTAAATTCATGTTATACGAACTTACTAAGCATTTGAAATGCTTACTTGGTTTTCTTTTCTCTGTTCTATAGTGCTCAAAAGCTCGTAAAGGTTGGAGTCAGTTGGAGCATCATCACACTATCATTTTGCTCGTTTTGGTATAAATAGAAAACTTGTTTTGGTATAATGGCATGTATAGGTTAACTTGGCCAATTGTTGGCTTGTAAATGGTTGTTTGTAATCTTGCCATTGGAATGGCTATTGATAGTTTGTTTTGGCATACTTATAAGGTTAAATTATGATAAATACATAAGTGTTTAATTTGGTTTAATTGAATTAGGTTAAACATGTATGTTTATAAAAGGTATGATTAATAACATGAATGCATATAATGATATATCATGTTAGATGATAGAGTTCACTTGGTTATAATGGTTGGATTGGTTGGTATATGATTGCAAGTATTGGTGTAGGTTATTGGCAAATTTGGGTGAGAAATAAGGCTAGGAAATGGCCTTATTTTGCCCACCCAGGTAGACACACGGGCGTGTATCTTAACTGTGTGTGACACACAGCCTAGCACATGGGCATGTGGTTTGGTCATGTGTCCCCTGCATATTAAAATTGAGTAACAAAATGCTCAGAATTGTGCACATGGGTAGAGACACGGGCGTGTGTTCTAGACGTGTATGACACATGGCCTAGAACACGGGCATGTGTCTTGGCCATGTGAATTCTACACCTAAGTTTTGAAAATTAAATTGATCAAACGGCCTAGCACACAAGCGTCTGGCTGGCCGTGTGACCTAATTCAAAAAGTTACAAGGGTAAGGACATAGGCTGGGACACAGCCATGTGCCTTACATCGAATGCCCACACAGCCTGAGACATGGGCATGTCATTTGGCCATGTGGCTCACACGGCCTACTCACACGGGCGTGTGACCTTTGTATATATGAAAAATTTTGGAAATTTGTAAAAAATTCTCTGAGATCTCGATTTAGTCCTGACTTGTTTCTAATCTCCTCAATCCCTTCCTTGTTTAGACACCTAAGTTTTCCCCTCAAGGCCGAGTTTCACCAATCACGGTTTGCATCTATGTGCCATACTGAAGGTAAAAAATTCATCTTGGATCTTCAATATCAATATGCATATCATTACATTGACCTCTTCGCACCAATCTGGATACGAAGATTATGCCCTAAGGAAGGAGTCCTTGTGTAACAGTCTGGTTTTGACCCTAGTCGTAATAGTGGTTTCAGGACCACATATCTGAGTCAGAAAAATATTTTAATATTATTTTTCGTGCCTTTTACAAGTGAATTGACATGTGTGAAATTCTAGTGTAAAAATTTAGCTATTTGTGTGCTTAATTTTGAAAAAGGACCTAATCGCGTAAAATTAAAAGCTATGCGCTAGATGTTAAAAGTGCCTGTTTGACTTGGCTTTATATTTGAGAGGTCCTTATGTTGTTATTATGCCATTTACATGGTTGATGGACATTTATGACCTCAATATTCATATTTTAATAGATTTATAACAAAGGGTAAAATGGGAATTTAATTAATATGTTAATAATAATAAAACAATTGCATCAAAATGGATCATTTTATGTCCATCCTTAGTTTAAAATACAAGAAAAGAAAAGAGAAAAGTTTGCTTAGGGTTTGGCACTTGTAATCCTTAATTAAGGCATGTGTTTTGATCGGTTTTTGATAATTTCTACATTTTTGTAATCGTTGCTTCGTATATTATCAAACTCATGCTTCAATTTCTAATTTTGATGGTGATTTTTAAATGTGCCATTGATGAAACTATGAGCTTTGTGATGTTAGTTGATGAATTATGAAAGCTTGATGTTGGGTTTACATGTTTTGTCTTTGGATTTTTGATGAAATTGAGTATTTTACGTTAAATTGTAAAAATGTTATTTTGAGGGACTAAAATGTGAAATAAATGAAATGTATTGACTTGTATGAGAGCTAGGAGAATTCGGCCAAGCATTTGTACTAGCAAATTTTGTGTATTTTACGATTTTGTGAATTAGGGACTAAAGTGTTGAAATGTGAAAATGTGAGGGATATTTTGCAAAATGCCCTAATTGTGTGCATATGGAATTGATTGAATGATTTAGTGAATAAAAGAGTTAATTTTGAGTACATATAGATCAAGAAAGGAGGAATTCAGACTTAGACCGAGGGAAGTCGAAGATTGTAGAGTAAACAGTCTAAGTCGACAATTCCGAGTACGAGGTAAGTTCATACGTAGCACATGATGTTATGAGTATATGTTTCTATTTTGATTATACATAGATGAATATATATATATTTGACTTGGATGAATTCGATGATAAACAAATGGTATTTGGCACTAAGTGTGCGAGTTAAATTAGTTTCGGCTATATGAGGCACTAAGTGTGCGAAATTATTATAGCTCCGGCTAATATTTAAAGCACTAAGTGTGTGGATGTTTGAAACATTGGTGATCTTCGGAAAGTCTTAAAATATCCGAACAAGAGGTAAGAACGAAAACGAATGAATACGGGAATGTTCAGGTAAGTATAATACCTATGTGGTAGATGGTAAAATGCATAAAAAGTTTATTGAATTGGTATAAACATATGAATGATGTTGGCATGGACTTAATGGTTGAGTTGAGAATTTATTAAGTACTTATGTATTAATGTTTCATATTTTATAAACTGTTGATGTTCTTGGGTACGAGCTTACTAAGCTTTTGAAAGCTTACTTTGTGTATGTTTGCATTGTTTTATAGATATCAAAGCTACTCCAAGCTCGGGCATCATCAAGGATCGTCATCACACTATCGAACCTCATTTTGGTACTTTTGAAAATATATATTTTTGAAGTATGGCATGTATAGGCTAGTAGTTGTGGGATTATGTTTTGTGATGTATATACTTAGCCATGTGATTTGGCTAGTTGATGTTTAAACTCATAGTTGATAATGGCTTATGGTATGTGATGTTAATGTGCAATTGTGGTATGTTTTAGTTAGACAAAAGAAATGGTAAATGTTAGTAAGTTTTAGTAAATTTAGCATGAGATTGAATGATGTATGGAAGGAAATGCTTTGGTATGATCTTACCTTATGTTTGGCATGAATTGGTAAGGTTTATGAGTATAGAAATGGTTGATATTGTTATGATATGAATGATGAATGTTTTTGCATAAAAATTGGCTGAAATGGTGGTGCAAATATGCTTGTTTCTTTGCTTGTAGGATTGACCCAAATTGGGGTGGCAAATTGGCTATTCAAATGGCCTATTTTTATCCACACGGGCAGAGACACGGGCGTGCGTCTCAGCCGTGTGCGACACACGGCTATGTTGCACGATCGTGTGTCCCCTGAGGTACCCTACAATTGTAAGTCAGGCCCGAGCACGGCCAAAGCACATGGGCGTGTAGCTAGCCGTGTGGCCCAAGTCAGGCTCGACCACGGCCAAGGCACACGAGTGTGTCTTGTAGCTGTGTGGGCAAGTCAGTAGCTATGCCCTGTTTTGCCATGACTTAGACACACGGACGTGTCCTATTCACACGGGCGTGTGACCTTTTAGAAGTTGAAAAATTTTATAAGTTCTAAAACTTTTATATGTTATATCAATTTGGTCCTGAAAGCTTGTTTAAGTATCGTAAACTCGATTTTATGTTCTTAATGAATGTGAATGATTGACTTTTACTATAATGAGATAATATTTGATATTTGGTTGTTTTGATAACTTAAGTCAAGTAATGCCTCTTAACCTTTTCCGGCGAAGGATACGGGTTAAGGGTGTTGCATTTTATTGGTATCAGAGCTATGGTTTAGTCGAATCTAGGACTACCATAGCGTTTGTGAGTCTAGCTATACATGCCACATTTATGAACTACGATAGTGTGATGAATCCTGACATTGAAATGTGCTTTTATATAGCAAATGGATCCCGAACGAGCTGTAGCAGACGATGTTGAAAGCAATGCGCCTGCTCCCGCGCAAAGGATGGTGCAAGCTGATTCTCAACTGGCTACGAGTAGTCGTGATGGTGAGGCTAAACAAGCATTCTATCAGATGATGAATGAATGGTTCACCCAATATTTTAGAACCAATCCAGCTGTACAATAAGCTCCACCCCCGATTAATCCTCCTCAAACTCCTCTTATGCCATCAGTGAATCCGATTCAGTTAAGTAGACCACCAGTTGATAAGATTAGAAAATATGGAGCTGAAGAGTTTCGAGCTACAATGAGCGATGATGCTGAAAAAGTTGAGTTTTGGTTAGAGAACACAATAAGAGTGTTTGACGAATTATCATTAAATCCTGAAGAATGCATAAAATGTGTTGTTTCCCTTTTGAGAGATACGGCGTGTGACACCCCTAACCCGTATCCGTCCCCAGACTAGGGTTATGAAGTATTACCGATCATGTCACATTTTTTTTAACAAATAAGTATTTCATTTTACAATTCAAAATATTATTCACATCAATGCTCGTAGTATCGTTTAAAATCAAATCTTAAATTTCATATCATTCATATGGTGACACAATTAAGACTTAATTCAATATATATATATAAACAAATTACTCACATATATATAACATATAACAAATCATCAACTTCTTTTAATTGCATATCAGACTAACTTATATTCATTTTTAAATCCTGCGCATGCACATATTACACATCATTTAAAATAAATTTACATGCTAAGCTTTACTTTCATTTATAAGGCATAAAAGAATTGATTAAAATGTACTTACATATTTCATACATTAATACCAATTAATGCATCCATTCGAATATATATACATATATATGTAGGCATTTAATCACATTCAAATGAAACTTTATGGCAAATCACATTATGATTATTATACAACCATCACATCGAAGATGTAACCATGTTTCCCCAAATTCAAATACATTTCACCATAATATCATGAACCACTTTCGAACAGAAATAATAACCCAGAACAAAACCATGCACAAATTCTTATATCTACTACCCAACTTTTAGTCACAATTAACATATTATTGTATACCTAATTTGCTTACATAATAACGAGTTTAGAACTTCATATTGCACATGTTATCTAATCCTTTATTCGGTTATCAAATATAACCTCAATCGGTCACGCTAATACCAAGTCACATACCTAATAAGTAAACACACACCGTAATTGAATTTGCTACCACATATTTTTAACACATACAATTATCAATCATTCGACTAGCAACTTGGCCTTTTAATACCAAATCATAAGCATCACGTCATAGCATATATATGTTTCATTCTTTATCAGCCGAATATAAAGGCACATAGATAAAATACACATCCAATAAATGTCAATATGATAAACAAATTCACATATGCCTCTATCTATATAAAACCTTGGCTGAACCATACCTATGTATATCTAAAATCACCAACCACTTCAAGCATATACTACTTACCAAAATTACCATACATTCATCCATGACACTTAGCATAATAACCAATACAAACTTAAACCATGATCAACCAAAATCGAATTCAAGCTAGGAAGTTAGGCCATTTTCGCATGACCTTTATACATAAAACAAAAACAGCATTTCAAAAACACATTTCAGCCTATACATGCCATAATTCAAAAATGTAACTTATAAAATACCAAAGACGGTTGATAGTGTGATGAACTTTGCTGGCGATTCCTGAGCTTGTAACTCGAAACCAAAATCTATAAAATAGAGCAAACAAAAATACACAGAGTAAGCTAACTTAGCTTAGTAAGCCTTAAGCAAATATCAACTCAATAATATAGTCAACTCCTTAAAAATTTAAACTGAACCAATTTACTATATCAATGTCATATTTAGTTTCAACTTAATCAATCGATAACCACACATGTTTAACATAAATATCACTTTGGCCGAATACTTATAAGATTAACATTTTATAAATTTTCATTCAACTTTCAAAGTCAAATATCATTATACATTCAAATATACTTCCACATGTATACACAAGTTCACAAAACAACATTTAACTATTTACTAATATCATTCATTTAACCGAGTACACAATATCAAATATAACATCACATATGTACATACCTATGTGGTCGAATATACAAGATCAAATAACATCACATATGCACATACCTATGTGGCCGAATATACATGGTCATATAGCTCAATTTTCTTACTCAATTACCATATCATCATGAAGTCTAGTAGGCATAGGCTTAAAATAAATCATCGGCATAAAACCTGCTAGGCAAAAGCTTGAATCATACACTGGCACAAGGCCTGCTAGACTTAAAGTCTGATTCTATTCACCTACAATAAGCCTACTAGGCATAAGGCCTGATTTAATTCACCAGCACATTGCTTGCTAGGCTCATAGCTCAAATATCATTATTATAAAGCTATCTCATAAACAATTCATATAGCAAACATGTCAGATATTCCACATAATTCATACGAACTTTTAGAAGTTTTAACTCAATCGAATAAAATTCAACCACATTAATTCCATGTTTAACCACATTCGGCTACTCTACTATAAATTTATAAAATTCAAATCATCATATTAAACCATTTTACATTCAAAATAGATGATGTTTAATTGCTTAAAGACTTACCTCGGATATCGAAGAACGTTGTAAATTGACTATTTGACTATTTTGGCTTTTCCCTGATCCAAGTCTGATTTTCTCTTTTCTTGATCTAAATTGACATGATTTAAACTTATTTAATCAAATTCATTCAAAAACACATAAATGGAAAAATTGCACTTTTGCCCCATACGTTTTACACTTTTAGCAATTTAATCCAAAATTCACAAAACACAAAAATAAGCATAATTTGCCCATGCCATGCTTGAGCCGAATTCTCCCCATACATATACAAGTCTTCACATTTCATTTATTTTGCATCTTAGTCCTTCAATTTATTATTTTTTCAATTTAGTCCTAATTACTCAAAGTCTTCAAAAACTCCAATATAAAACATGTTAATCTAAAACATGTTTTTGATATTTCATCATCAAACATCATAAAACACAAATATTCATCAATGGCATAACTCAAAATATGCATCAAAATCAGAAATTCTAGTATGGGTCGGATAGTATTCGAAGTAACGATCTCAAAAACGTAAAAATTATCAAAAACTGAGCTAAACTCATACCTTAATCAAGCTTGAATACAACCGAAACCTAGCTTCTTTTTCTTTTTCTTTCTATTTTAATATTCGGTCAAAGAGAAAAGTATGAACCATGGATTTATTATTTTATGTTTTATAATATATTAACTTTTTAATTCAATTACATATTTAACCTTTATTAACTAATATAAAACCATTATAATTTAAACCCTTCACCATCCATTACTTATTGTCATGGAAAAATTTCATAATAAACACCTCAAATTACAAAGACAAACACAATTCGGGCCCTTACATAATTAACCACCAAATTTTCGTTTTACGCGATTAAGTCCTTTTATTAAATTAAGCATACAAATGATCAAATTTTAATACAAAAATTTCACACATGCAAATTCACATATGATTACCACAGAAAATAATATTTAAATATTTTTCTAACTCAGATTCGTGGTCCCGAAACCACCGTTCTGTTTAGGGTCTAAATCGGACTGTTACACGGCGTATCATTGGTGGAAGACTTTGACATATGTGGTTCCAAGTGAATGAGTTACTTGGGATTTCTTCCAAGATGAATTTTGGAAGAAATATATCAGTCAGAGATTCATCGATCAGAAACGCAAAGAGTTTCTCGAGCTTAAACAAGGCCGTATGTCTATCACAGAATATGAGCGGGAATTTGTAAGGCTGAGTCAATATGCTCGTGAATGTGCATCTACAGAAGCAATAATGTGTAAAATATTTGAAGATGGTTTGAACGAGGATATTCATTTGTTAGTTGGGATTTTAGAAATCAAAGAATTTGTTGTGCTTGTTGAACGAGCATGTAAAGTTGAAGATCTTGGAAAAGAGAAAAGAAAAGCTTATTTTGAAGCTAGAGAGGTACGAAAGAGATCATCAAGCAAATCATTTTAATCTGGATCAAAGAAGTTTAGAAATGATAGTAATCGTTCAAAGACTAGTATGGGACATTCGAACAGAGATCGTGCTAGATTGCAATCGAATTTCAAAGCTCCAGCTACGTCTATTTCCAGTGTTGATAATGCAAAAAATGAAAAGCCTGATTGTGATCAATGTGGAGGACGACATTTCGGTGAATGTTGGGGAAAAAGTAATAATCGAGCTTATTATAGTTGTGGTTCAAGAAATCATTTTATAAAAGATTGCCTAGACTTAATTGAAAAAGATAATGTTCAAAATCCAAGGCAGAGTGGTAACGCTTCTCGTGGTAGACCTCCCAGAAATTTGGGAAATGTAAGCGGTAGTCAAAGAGGAACAAAAGACACAGCTGTTAGATTTGAGGCTCGTGCACCTGCTAGAGCTTATCGTATCCGAGCTCGCAAGGAAGCTTCATCACCAGATGTGATTAAGGGTACATTTACTCTCTATGATACTTCTGTGATTGCTTTAATAGATCCTGGATCAGCACATTTGTATATATGCATGAACTTAGTGAACAATAAGACTTTGCCTGTAGAGTCTACTGAATTTTTAATTAGAGTTTCAAACCCCCTAGGCAGATGTGCTCTGGCTGATAAAGTATGCAAGAATTGTCCGTTGATGTTTCAAGACAATTATTTTTCTACTGATATGACGTTATTGCATTTTGATGAGTTTGATATAATTCTGGGTATGGATTGGTTAACTTTGCATGATGCTGTAGTGAACTACAAACAAAAAACTATTGATTTGATATGCAAGAATGATGAAATAGTTAGAATTGAATCTAGTGATTTGAGTGGATTGTTGTAATATCCTGATTTTGGGCCTAGTCGAAATAGTGGTTTCGTGACCACAAAATCCAAGATAAAAATAATTATTTTATGATTATTTTGAGGTCTATGATATGATTGCATGATTGTGTGAAAATTTTGTGAAGAAATTTTATGCATAAAGTGCTTAAATTGAAATTAGGGACTAAATCAAATAATTTGCAAAACTTGCATTCTAGAAGTTTCTAGTATGAAATTGTTTTGAAATATTAATTAGGAGGTCTAAAATAGCAATTTTACCAATTTTTAAGTCTATGGACAAAAATTGGACATGGATGGAATTTTTGGAAAGTTTAGTAGTAAGGGCATTTTGGTCATTTAGGGGTAAAATGAATTAAAATACAAAATTAAAAGCCAATTTTGCTCATCTTCAACCCCATGGCCGAATATAGCAAGGAGAAACCATGGCTAGGGTTTTTCAAGCTTCCAAGCTCGATTAGCAAGGAAAACTAAAATTCGGGCTAAAATGGGGAAAATACCAAGTTGTGGATGAAATGGTAAAAGTAGCCATTTTCACATACGAGGTAAGTTCATATGTAAATGTTGGTAACATAGTTATTATTTTAAATGTTTTTATGTTATTTAAATGATATGATAATTATTATGAAATATTATACTCGTGATAATTGTTTGATAATATGTCAAATTATGTGATATACTTGGAAAATGTGAAATACTACCGAGTATCGGATATTTAATCCGTAGGAGATGGTTGAGACACATGATTGGGAAAATGGTCCCGTTGAACCTTAGGAATGGATTAGGATACAAGTGACATGTCACTAGGATATTTGGGCATCCGAACTCGTTGAGTTGAGTCCGAGTTCACTTATGGATGCGAATGTCCGAACTCATTGAGTTGAGTCCGAGTTCGAGAGATGTAACTAGGCATCCGAACTCGCTGAGTTGAGTCCGAGTTCACTTATGGATGCGAATGTCCGAACTCGCTGAGTTGAGTCCGAGTTCGAGAGATGTAACTAGGCATCCGAGCTCGTTGAGTTGAGTCCGAGTTCACTTATGGATGCGAACGCCCGAGCTCGTTGAGTTGAGTCCGAGTTCACTTATGGGCGGGTTACATGGTAGCTTGGCTACATATGTGGCACTTATGTGCAAACTTTTCGTATCCGAATTATATTCGATGTGTTTAACGGTAAAATTCTACTCAAATGGAGGAATACTCGAGATGAAAGGGACGTATTGGTAAGTGTTGTGAAATGGATACTTTGAACAGTATGTACTTGACCCTCAAAGTTGAAAACTCGATATAACAACAATATGGTAAGATGATAAATGAAAATGTGATATGAATGTCTCGGTGATGATCATGCAAATGATGTTTATGTTTGCTTATATAGTAGTGTTACTTCTATTTGCATGTGAACTTACTAAGCATTTGTGCTTACTCCCTCGTTTTCATTCCTTGTAGTGTTGACAAGCCAGCTCGAAAATCGAAAACGGTCGGAGGCACACTCACACTATCCGTATACCATCTTGGCATAATGGCTTGTATATTTTGAGTATGGCATGTATAGCATTATAATCATTTTGTATATATGGTCTTATGATATGGTTATTGAGTGGTATGGAAATGCTTGGTAATGATTTGCCATTGGAATGGCTAATCATGATCATATTTGGTGTTATGTATGCTAAATTGCTGGCTAATCCATGGGAACCATGAAATGGGTAAAATTTACCATAAAATAGATTCAGACAGCAGTAGTGACGTGAATTTGAAAAATCACTAAAAATAGTAGAAATGGAATTAAATAATGAATAAGTTATGGAATTGAAGCTTGATGAGTCTATTTTCATATGGATGGAACAAAACATGTATATGAGTTATATTTTATGAGATGTTTAAATTTTTGTGAAACAGGGCCAGAGCAATTTCTGGATCCCCTGTTCTAACTTTGGAAATTCACCATAAATTTTTCAAAGATAATTAGAAGTTATGATTTATATTTACAGATTCCTTATTGAGTCTAGTTTTATTAGAAATAAACGTCATAGTCATTGAAACTCTGTACAGGGAGATATCTGGTTTGTAATACACAGAGGTTAGAGTAGTCAAACCCTGAAATAGGGGAGAATTTAACTAATAAACTGTACTAATTTGCTTGACCAAAAATTCTATAAAAAAATTAATAAATAGATATATGAGTCTAGTTTTATGGAAAATTTATGGAATTGGATTTCGAGTTTCGGAACTCTAGATATGAATTTTTAAGCGACTGTGATGCAGATTGCTAGCTTGACTGAAAATTTTAAAAATAAATTGTTTGAGCTGTTTAAAGTAATGAATTAAGTCTGTTAACACCTCGTGTTCGACTCCGGCGACGGTCTCGGGTACGGGGCATTACATTTGGTGGTATCAGAGTAGGTTTAGTCGGTTCTCGGACTAACTTAGCATGCGTAAAAATTTAGCTATACATGCCACTGATCTGTGATAGTGTGATGTCCTCTGACGCATATGAGTACCGTCTTATTTAGATAGGGTACTCTCCAACCGAGCTGTGCTGACCATGTTCAATGTTATGTGAAGGTATTTGAGTAAAATTATGATTATGATAAGTCTCGGTTCAGAAAAGTATGAATAAAAATTTATGATACATATGTGATAAATATCCATATTTGCTTAATGCTCATATGATGTAGTGTATATGGCTTACTTGATAAGATGAACGGAATAAATAGAAAGTAGTAGAGGTATGAATAAAAGGCATAATATTGTGATATGAATGAAAATGTCCTTGTCTTGATTTGGACGTCGAATGTTGATGAATGCTAATGATATATAATTTTTATGAGATAAAGGATTATAATGAAATGAACTTATCTATGTTAAATTGTTGGACTGAATTATATGATTGTAATGACATGTACATGATGCACGAAATGAAAGTTGTGATTGTGATGCAAATATCTATGTTTGTTTGGCTCTATATGATGTCATGAGCATGAATTAATTTAATTAAATGAATGGATAAGTAAAGCTATCTAGAAAACATAGAATGTATGCATAAGTATATTGTCTAAATGGGACAAGAGGAAAATTTGTGTAAGCCAACATGAATGTTGCATTGCTCGAATGAATGACATGATTTTGATGATGTTGCTATGATGATGGAAGTTGTGTCATATGTGTATGTATAAGAAGAGTCGAGTCGAGGTCCTACAACCTCCCTCTTACCGAAGTGGTACTTATAATGGAATTTCATGAGATCTGTATTGAATAAGTTTCCGGTTGAGAACCCAAAGAGTTCAGTGATAGAATCATTATAAGTATTATCAGAGATTGAAAATGAGCTGATAAGTAAAGTTAGAGCCAGTAAAGTATCGGATTGACGTAAAGATTATTGGAGTTATGCACTGTCCCAATTAAAGAAGAAATTCTCTTTGGTAAATCGAATTACTCAGGTGCAAGGTGGAGAAAAGTGTAAATTAAAATTTATTCAGAACTGGCCTTCTTTAGTGAATGGTTTAATATGAAATTTGTGACGGCAGAACTAGTTGGGGAAATGATTTTTGAAATGTGAACTATCCGAGTGTGACAATTATGACCGACAGATGATTTAGCGATCTCTTTTGAGATGTTCTATGTGTTTACCCGTTCTCAAAAATATTTCTATGTCTATTGATCTTCTGAAGAAATTCTTGTTATATGGGAATGTCTTCTAATTCTGGTGTTGGATGAAAGCATTGGTAGTCCGATCTGGTTTATAATTTATATTGCTCTATTTCATCAGTATTCTATTTCATTTCATTCGATAATAATTGATGAGAGAATACATATGATATTATAATTGCTTTTCTTCTACTTGATGCTTCATCCGATATATTTGTATGGGAAGATATATTGATCTTATTATATTTGATTTCAGTGGGATTAAATGATGTTTTCTTTTGGACTTTCTTTCTTTGAAGAATTATCGGGGTATTCTATATTTTCTCTATGAGTTTGGTTTTCGATTCTCCGGCATAGTATCGTATCTTGGGTTTCTTTATCCTGAATCTTTTTATTCTGGATTTCTTTATTCTGGGTTTATCTATCTTGGATTTCTTTATTCGGTTTTTTTGTTATCTTTGTTCCATAATTTGTCAATTACGACTCATGTTCGAAATGCGTTCTTCAGCTCGTGATAATCATGTCAAATATGACTATACTTCTAATTTGATCTTGGTAATGTGGTGATTTTAGTATTGGGATTTTTTTTTCTAATTTCTGTGTAAGGATTTGACATCAGTAAAGGCATAGGTGATAAAAGCGCGAGTTTCAGTCGATATAGTGAATTATTTATTTGAAAGATTTCATGTGACAATTATGTAAGGATTATTTTTCTCAAGTCTGATAATAGAATTTCATTTTTGTACTGATAAAAGAGTAAATAGTCTGAACGAGAAGTGTATATTTATTAGAAAGAGTTGGATACTAGTTAAAGCCACTACGAATGATAAGGTTTTCATCTTATGAAAGCTGAAAAGTTTATTACATGTTGACAGAGTTCGGATAGATGAGAATATTGGTAAATCAGCGCCCGAACTAGACTAGTCTACATTGAGCAAAGACTTCCTGACTTTCAGTAATGTACTGTTGTATGAATTGTGATGTGTTTCAAGACAGTGAGGTAATGTGATAGTTTAGAGCATTCGATGTTACATAAAATCTGAGTTGTTAAAGAGGTTAAAGCTAAGCATTGGGATCTATCAAAATTATCCTTGTCAATGTTGATATTGGGATGGAAATGAGAAGGATTATTCTTGAGGCCATATCACAATTATTTCTATGGTAGAAAGAGGAAAATGTGATGTATCCTAATCTTAAATGTTTGGAGAAATCTATAAATCATATCGGTATTAAATGAATTCCTACTCATCAGATTCATGAAATTTTAGGTCTCTTTGATTGTTGGATTTCTTGGAATTCCGATCTCCATTAATCAAGTTAAGATCCTAGTTTTATGTCATGATATCATGGGAAACTGAGAAAGGTTGAAAATTTAAGAACAGTTGAGAGTTGAGACTGTAAGCTTTTAGACCATATGAGAAATTAAAGAGATGTCTTGGAGGTACAGCCTAAGTGAAAGTTCTTCAAAGACCGAATATGAGATTAAAAGTGAAGACCACTTTTTCCTAAGTAAGATTTTCTGAGACGAAAATCCCTAAAAGGGGGAGAGTTGTAATATCCGATTTTTGGGCCTAGTCGAAATAGTGGTTTCGTGACCACAAAATCCAAGATAGAAATAATTATTTTATGATTATTTTGAGGTCTATGATATGATTGCATGATTGTGTGAAAATTTCGTGAAGAAATTTTATGCATAAAGTGCTTAAATTGAAATTAGGGACTAAATCGAATAATTTGCAAAACTTGTATTCTAGAAGTTTCTAGTATGAAGTTGTTTTGAAATATTAATTTGGAGGTCTAAAATAGAATTTCACCAATTTTTAAGTCTATGGACAAAAATTGGACATGGATGGAATTTTTGGAAAGTTTAGTAGTAAGGGCATTTTGGTCATTTAGGGGTAAAATGAATTAAAACACAAAATTAAAAGCCAATTTTGCTCATCTTCAACCCCATGGCCGAATATAGCAAGGAGAAACCATGGCTAGGGTTTTTCAAGCTTCCAAGCTCGATTAGCAAGGAAAACTAAAATTCGAGCTAAAATGGGGAAAATACCAAGTTGTGGACGAAATGGTAAAAGTAGTCATTTTCACATACGAGGTAAGTTCATATGTAAATGTTGGTAACATAGTTATTATTTTAAATGTTTTTATGTCATTTAAATGATATGATAATTATTATGAAATATTATACTCGTGATAATTGTTTGATAATATGTCAAATTATGTGATATACTTGGAAAATGTGAAATACTACCAAGTATCGGTATCGGCAATCCGTAGGAGATGGTTGAGACACATGATTGGGAAAATGGTCCCGTTGAACCTTAGGAATGGATTAGGATACAAGTGACATGTCACTAGGATATTTGGGCATCCGAACTCGTTGAGTTGAGTCCGAGTTCACTTATGGATGCGAATGTCCGAACTCGTTGAGTTGAGTCCGAGTTCGAGAGATGTAACTAGGCATCCGAACTCGTTGAGTTGAGTCCGAGTTCACTTATGGATGCGAATGTCCGAACTCGTTGAGTTGAGTCCGAGTTCGAGAGATGTAACTAGGCATCCGAGCTCGTTGAGTTGAGTCCGAGTTCACTTATGGATGCGAACGCCGAGCTCTCGTTGAGTTGAGTCCGAGTTCACTTATGGGCGGGTTACATGGTAGCTTGGCTACATATGTGGCACTTATGTGCAAACTTTTCGTGTATCCGAATTATATTCCGATGTGTTCAACGGGTAAAATTCTACTCAAATGGAGGAATACTCGAGATGAAAGGGACGTATTGGTAAGTGTTGTGAAATGGATACTTTGAACAGTGCGTGCATTTAACCCTCGGGTTGAAAACTCGATATAACAACAATATGGTAAGATGATAAGTGAAAATGTGATATGAATGTCTCGGTGATGATCATGCAAATGATGTTTATGTTTGCTTATATAGTTGTGTTACTTGCTATTTGCATGTGAACTTACTAAGCATTTGTGCTTACTCCCTCCTTTTCATTCCTTGTAGTGTTGACAAGCCAGCTTGGAAATCGGAAACGGTCGGAGGCACGCTCACAGTATCCGTATACCATCTTGGCATAATGGCTTGTATATTTTGAGTATGGCATGTATAGCATTATAATCATTTTGTATATATGGTCTTATGATATGGTTATTGAGTGGTATAGAAATGCTTGGTAATGATTAGCCATTGGAATGGCTAATCATGATCGTATTTGGTGTTATGTATGCTAAATTGCTAGCTAATCCATGGGAACCATGAAATGGGTAAAATTTACCATAAAATAGATTCAGACAGCAGTAGTGACGTGAATTTGAAAAATCACTAAAAATAGTAGAAATGGAATTAAATAATGAATAAGTTATGGAATTGAAGCTTGATGAGTCTATTTTCATATGGATGGAACAAAACAGGTATATGAGTTATATTTTATGAGATGTTTAAGTTTTTGTGAAACATGGCCAGAACAATTTATGGATCCCCTGTTCTGACTTTGGAAATTCACCATAAATTTTTCAAAGATAATTAGAAGTCATAATTTACATGTACAGATTCCTTATTGAGTGTAGTTTTATTAGAAATAAACGGCATAGTCATTGAAACTCTGTACAGGGAGATATCTGATTCGTAATACACAGAGGTCGGAGTAGTCGAGCCCTGAAACAGGGGAGATTTAACTAATAACCTGTACTAATTTGCTTGACCAAAAATTCTATAAAAAAATTAGTAAATAGATATATGAGTCTAGTTTCAGGAAAAATTTACGGAATTGGATTACGAATTTTGGAACTCGAGATATGAATTTTTAAGCAACTGTGACGCAGATTGCTAGCTTGACTGAAAATTTTAAAAATAAATTGTTTGAGCTGTTTAAAGTAATGAATTAAGTCTGTTAACACCTCGTGTTCGACTCCAGCGACTGTCTCGGGTACGGGGCGTTACAATTTCCTACTATTATATCTTCGATGAGAGCTTTAAGTATTGTGAGAAAGGGTGGTGAAGTTTATTTTGCATATGTGATTGATTCGAGAGTATCAGAAAAGAAAGTTGACTCAGTGCTTGTTGTGTGTGAGTTTCCTGATGTATTTCTTGAAGAACTTCCGGGATTACCTCCGGTTAGAGAGGTTGGATTTGGCATTGAATTGGCACCTGGTACTACTCCGATTTCAATAACTCCATATAGAATGGCTGCGACCGAGTTAAAAGAATTAAAGTCTCAGTTGCAAGAATTGACGGATAGAGGGTTTGCTAGACCGAGTTACTCACCTTGGGGTGCTCCGATTCTATTTGTGAAAAAGAAAGATGGTATGATGAGGATGTGTATTGATTATCGTCAGTTGAATAAAGTGACTATCAAGAATAAGTATCCTCTGCCCCGAATTGATGATTTGTTTGATCAGTTGAAAGTAATTGCTGTGTTTTCGAAAATAGATTTGAGATCAGGCTATTATCAGTTGCGAGTGAAAGATTTAGACATTCTGAAAACTACTTTTAGAACGAGGTACAGCCACTATGAATTCTTAGTTATGCCTTTCGGATTGACTAATGCACCTGCTATCTTTATGGATTTGATGAATATAATTTTCAGACCGTATTTAGATCAATTTGTTGTTGTATTTATTGATGACATATTGATTTATTCACATGATGAATCCGAACCTGCCGAGCATTTGAGATTAGTGCTATAGATTCTGCGAGATAAACAGTTGTATGCAAAGTTCAGTAAATGTGAATTCTGGTTGAGAGAAGTGGGTTTTCTGGGCCATATTGTATCAGCATCTGGTATTCGGGTTGATTCGAGCAAAATTTTAGCTATTTTGGATTGGAAACCTCCGAGGAATGTCTTTGAAGTTCGCAGTTTTCTGGGACTTGCTGGTTACTATAGAAGGTTCGTAAAAGGCTTTTCTATGATTGCGACTCTGTTAACAAAGCTGTTATAGAAAGATGTGAAGTTTGAGTGGTTCGAAAAGTGTCAGAACAACTTTGATCAGTTGAAAGCCTTGTTGACTGAAGCTCTGGTATTAGTACAACCTGAATCGGGTAAAGAATTTGCGATCTACAGTGATGCTTCGTTGATCGATTTGGGATGTGTTTTAATGCAAGAAGGAAAAGTCATTGCTTATGCTTCGAGACAGTTGAAACCGCATGAGAAGAACTATCCGACACACGATCTTGAGTTGGCTGCAATTGTGTTTGCTCTAAAGATTTGGCACCATTACCTATTCGGTGAGAAATGTCACATGTATTCTGATCATAAGAGTTTGAAGTATTTGATGACTCAGAAAGATCTGAATCTGTGACAGAGAAGATGGTTAGAACTACTAAAAGACTACGAACTTGTTATTGATTATCATCCGGGAAAAGCAAATGTTGTTGCAGATGCCTTAAGTCAGAAATCGTTGTTTGCTTTGCGTGTGATGAATACTCGTTTGGTTTTGTCCGATGATGGTCCAGTTTTAGCTGAATTAAAAGCAAGACCTTTGTTCTTACAACAGATTATCAAAGCTCAGAAGATTGATAATGAGATTTTAGCTAGACGAATTCAGTGTGATGTAGAGTCCGATTCAAAATTTAGAGTTGACAAAGATGATTGTTTGAGATTTCGAGATTGAATTTGTGTTTCGAGAAATCCAGAATTAATTCAAATGATTCTGAATGAAGCTCACAGTAGTCGTTTATCTGTGCATCCAGGTAGTACGAAAATGTATAATGATCTGAAATAGCATTATTGGTGGTCCGGAATGAAAAGAGATATCTCTGAATTTGTTTCTAAATGTTTGATCTGTCAGCAAGTTAAAGCTGAACATTAGGTGCCATCTGGTTTGTTACAACCGATTACGATTCCAGAGTGGAAATGGGATTGAATGACAATGGACTTTGTTTCAGGTTTGCCTGTGTCTCCGAAAAAGAAAGATGCTGTCTAGGTTGTAGTTGATCGCTTAACAAAATCATATCACTTTATTCTGATTCAAATAGATTACTCACTTGATAAACTAGCTGAGTTATACATATCTGATATTGTAAGATTGCATGGTGTGCCACTGTCTATAGTGTCAAATAGAGATCCAAGATTTACATCATGATTCTGGAAGAAATTGCAAGATGCTCTGGGTACTAAATTGCATTTTAGTACTACTTTCTATCCATAAACAGACGGTCAATCTGAGCGGATTATTCAGAGACTCAAGGATATGTTGAGATGTTGCATTCTTGAGTTTGAAAGTACGTGGGAACAATATCTACCCTTGATTGAATTCGTTTATAATAACAGTTTTCAGTCGAGCATTAAAATGGCACCGTACAAAGCTTTATATTGTCGCAAATGTCGTACACCTTTATATTGGACGAAACTCAGTGAAAATAAGATTCACAGGATTGATTTGATAAAAAAAACTAAACAGAAAGTGAAAATAATCCGAGATAGTTTGAAAGCGGCTTCCGATCGTCATAAATCTTATGCAAATTTGAAAAAAAAAAGACATCAAGTTTGAGATCGGCAATAAAGTGTTTTTAAAGGTATCTCTATGGAAGAAAGTACTTCGGTTTGGTAGAAAAGGCAAATTGAGTCCGAGATTCATCGGGCCGCATGAAATTATCGAGCGTATTGGGCTAGTAGCATATAGATTGTTGTTGCCACCAGAGCTAGAAAAGATTTATAATGTGCTTCACATATCGATGCTTTGATGATACAGATCCGATCCTTCACATGTGATTCCTCTGTCTGAGATTGAAATTTAGTCTGATATGACTTACGAAGAAAAGCCGATCCGTATCTTAGCTCGTGAGGTTAAAGAATTGCGAATAAGAAATTTTCGTTAGTTAGAGTGATGTGGCATCGACACGGTATTGAAGAGGCCACGTGGGATCCTGAAGATACAATGAGACAGCAATATCCGAATATGTTTAATGGTAAGATTTTCTGGGACGAAAATCCCTAAGGGGGAGAATTGTAACAGTCCAGTTTTGACCCTAGTCAGCATAGTGGTTTTGGGACCACATATCCTAGTCAAAAAAATATTTTAATATTATTTTTCGTGCCTTTCATAAGTGAATTGACATGTGTGAAAGTCTTGTGCGAAAATTTAACTGTTTGTTTGCTTAATTTTGAAAAAGGACCTAACCGCGTAAAATGTAAAAGCTGTGTGCTAGATGTTAAAAGTGCCTATTTGACTTGGCTTTACATTTGAGAGGTCCTTATGTTGTTATTATGCCATTTACCTGGTTGATGGCCATTTATTACCTCAATATTCATATTTTAATAGATTTATAACAAAGGGTAAAATGGGAATTTAATTAATATGTTAATAATAATAATAATAAAACAAATGCATGAAAATGGATCATTTTATGTCTATCCTTAGCCGAAAATACAAGAAAAGAAAAGAGAAAAGTTTGCTTAGGGTTCGGCACTTGTAAACCTTGATTAAGGTATGTGTTTTGATCGATTTTTGATAATTTCTATGTTTTTGTAATCGTTGCTTCGTATATTATTGAACCCATGCTTCAATTTCTGATTTTGATGGTGATTTTGAAATGTGTCATTGATGAAACTATGAGCTTTGTGATGTTAGTTGATGAATTATGAAAGCTTGATGTTGGGTTTACATGTTTTGTCTTTGGATTTTTTGATGAAATTGAGTATTTTGGGTTAAATCATAAAAATGTTATTTTAAGGGATTAAAATGTAAAATAAATGAAATGTATGGACTTGTATGAGAGCTAGGATAATTCGGCCAAGCATGTGTACAAGCAAATTTTGTGTATTTTGTGATTTTGTGAATTAGGGACTAAAGTGTCGAAATGTAAAAATGTGAGGGCTATTTTGCAAAATGCCCTAATTGTGTGTATATGGATTCGTTTGAATGATTTAGTGAATAAAAGGGTTAATTTTGAGAACATATAGATCAAGAAAGGAGGAATTCAGACTTAGACCGAGGGAAATCGAAGATTGTAGAGTAAACAATCTGAGTCGACAATTTCGAGTACGAAGTAAGTTCGTACGTAGAACATGATGTTATGAGTATATGTTGTTGTTTTGATTATACATATATGTGTATATATATATTTGAATTGGATGAATTCGATGATAAACAAATGGTATTTCGCACTAAGTGTGCGAGTTAAATTAGTTTCGGCTATATGAGGCACTAAGTGTGCGATACCGAAATAACTTCAGTTAATTGAGATGGCACTAAGTGTGCGACATTATTGTAGCTTCGGCTAATATTTAAAGCACTAAGTGTGCGGATGTTTGAAACATTGGTTATCTTCGGAAAGTCTTAAAATATCCGAACAAGAGGTGAGAACAAAAACGAATGAATACGAAAATGTTCAAGTAAGTATAATACCTATGTGGTAGATGGTAAAAGGCATAAAAAGTTTATTTAATTGGTATAAACATATGAATGATGTTGGCATGGACTTAATGGCTGAGTTGAGAATTTATTAAGTAATTATGTATTGATGTTTCACATTTTATACACTGTTGATGTTTTTGGGTACGAGCTTACTAAGCTTTTGAAAGCTTACTTTGTGTGTGTTTGCATTGTTTTATAGATATCGAAGCTACTGCAAGCTCGGGGATCGTTAAGGATCGTTATCACACTATCGAACCTCATTTTGGTACTTTTGAAAATGTATATTTTTGAAGTATGGCATGTATAGGCTAGTAGTTGTGGGATTATGTTTTGTGATGTATATACTTAGCCTTGTGATTTGGCTAGTTGATGTTTAAACTCATAGTTGATAATGGCTTATGGTATGTGATATTAATGTGCAATTGTGGTATGTTTTAGTTGGACAAAAGAAATGGTAAGTGTTGGTAAGTTTTGGTAAATTTAGATGAGATTGAATAATGTATGGAAGAAAATGTTTTGGTATGATCTTACCTTATGTTTTGCATGAATTGGTAAGGTTTATGAGTATAGAAATGGTTGATATTGTTATGATATGAATGATGAATGTTTTGGCATAAAAATTGGCTGAAATGGTGGTGCAAATATGCTTGTTTATTTGCTTGTAGGATTGACCCAAATTGGGGTGACAAATTGGCTATTCAAATGGACTATTTTGTCCACACGGGCAGAGACACGGGCATGCGTCTCAGCCGTGTGTGACACACGGCTATGTTGCACGATCGTGTGTCCCTTGGGGTACCCTACAATTGTAAGTCAGGCCCGAGCACGGCCAAAGCACATGGGCGTGTAGCTAGTCGTGTGTCCCAAGTCAGGCTCGACCATGGCCAAGGCACACGGGTGTGTCTTGTAGCTGTGTGGGCAAGTCAGTAGCTATGCCCTGTTTTACCACGGCTTAGACACACGGGCGTGTCTAAGGCCATGTGAGGCACACGGCCTATTCACACGGGCTATGACCTTTTAGAAGTGGAAAAATTTTATAAGTTTTAAAACTTTTATATGTTATCAATTTGGTCCCGAATGCATGTTTAAGTATCATATACTCGATTTTATGTTCTTAATGAATGTGAATGATTGACTTTTACTGTAATGAGATGATATTTGATATTTGGTTGTTCTGATATCAGTTGCAAGTCAGGTAATGCCTCTTAACCTTTTCCGGCGAAGGATATGGGTTAAAGGTGTTACACTTTTTACTTTATTCATATATCATGCCTTTAAGTCTTTTATCGTGTTTGACCATGCATGCAACTGACTATGGGAACATATTCCTCTAGACATTAATACCAGTGACAAGGAACAATGCCACTTACCTCACTGAACAACGAAAACTATGAATCAGAATAATACAGACTATAACTCTAGGTACAAAGGAACTCACCAAAATGTATTACTTTAGAGCTTTATCTACTCTACCTGTTCCTTTGCCTTTAGAACTGGGGCCTTCTCCCGCGTCTTTAGCTAAACAATGAAACAACTCTTTTAATCATTATGAACTTCTAAAAAACTATAACATAGCAAAAATCTATAGATATGCAAACAGTCTTGAACAATATTCAAAATGTACTACCACCTATCTTGTGACAGTGCTTATCTATCTATCTATCTATCTGATAAAACTTAAAGAATGGTTTAAGAATTTACTAGTGGACAATATATTGTAGAGGCTCTCCTAATCCCTAACATTTAATACATTTGTTAACAAAGAAGAACTCTCCTGGTTTCTTCGATGATAACAAGGTCCTATAGAGAAGATGATTCAGAAATCTTCTCTCCATACTTTATCCTAATCTATACCTTGCCTATACTTGCTAATATCCCGCCACATAGGTGAGGTTTTACGACGTACTTCGCCATTCAATCACCACCCTCCATTGAGCTAAGTCCAACAACCTAGGCATCCTTTATTGGCGTAGTCTTCCCCAATCCGACCCGAGTCGTCAAATTAGAATGTTACAAATATAGAAAAAAACAATTAAATAAATGAAAGATTTGAATAACTAAATAGGAACAAAATAGAATAAAGAAGAAAATAAAGAAGATAGATAGAAAATATGAGAAGTGACGTGTAGAAATCCTAAGGAGCCTAAAAACAAGATGAATCTACAACCCCCTTCAAACGACTCTAATTTTTCCTCTACGAAAGAAAATTTGGCAAGAAAAATCTTGAAGATGATCCCCACAATCTAAAAAGATTGTTAAAACTTTTCTAAAAGAAAACTCAAGAGAAAATCTTAAAAGGAAAACTTAAGAGAAATTCTTAAAAAGAAAACTCAAAGAGAATTTTATTAATTCAAAGTGAATAATGAATGAATTGATTGTGTACAATGAATAAGCCTTTATATATGCTAACTAAGTAAGTCCAAATAAAACTCATAAATATGATGAAACTCTAATTAAAAATTATTCAAAATTTGAAATAAATAAATAATCAAAATTAATAAATAAAATATTGGGCTCATATATAATAAAAATTAAGCCTAAAACTCAAACACATTATGATTTAAACTCAAATAAAAAGCTCAAAACTCATAATTTCCATAATAACCCCGTCCAAAAATTTTGCTCGTGTAGTCTTCACTAAGACGATCATAACTTGAGCTCCCAAACTCACAATCGAGTAATTAAAATTGCGTTTCAAAGCTAAAAGATATATCTTCAAATGCTATGTAGACATCTAAGCCTATAAATGGCTAGATCCCATCTAAAATTTTTTCACAAGTTGACTAATCTTTTCAGCTTGAAAATTGGCAGCTTGGTTGAATTGACTTTAATAAGTTTCATCCATTCTGTGCATGTATCAGTCCCCCTTTCCTCGAAAGGATTAATCCTCACATATTGTCATTGTTCGAATCTTGATTTCATTTGCTTCATCTTTGACCTTATTATTGGGCCTTGAGGTAGTGTAAGCTCATCACATCCATGAGCCTAAAATTGGGCCTTGATACTCATATCAAAAGATTTTGCTATACGAAATGTTTTATGGCTTTATTTTTTCCAAGCTCGAATTGGTTAAATGTTATTTTTAAATTGCATTTAAATTAAATTTAATATTTAGTAAAATTAGAAATTAGAGCTCACCATTGAGCTGTGAAAAGCTTAGCATTCGAGTTTTAATTTCATGCACAAGTTACAAATAGTTTGTGAGTTCGTGATCGAGTAGCATCGCTAAAAAGTCTCTGCAACCCATATTTCGTAAAGACATTTCTATTTAGTTTTAGCCTTGACATGTATTTAGGAGTTAGGATTGTTTGATTAGTCGATCACTTTTATATTGATTAATTGTTTGATTGTTTACTGAGTTATGTTTAATGATTTTAATCTTTTTTTTTCATAAATATGATGTTGATAGATGATCTATTATTTGTATTTTTTTTAATGTGCATAATTGACCAATTGATTGTTCAGATCGATTCAGCGACCAATATGGCGCTCCATATCCGATTGAACTTCCGAATCGAATTTGGAGTGCTACAATATTAAATGTTTGGAATGTAACAAAATTGAAAATTTTCAAAATTTGTGAGTAATCTTAAAGATGGTATTTTAAGCACAAAATTTTCTTTTTCAAATTCTATCATTGCTGATAATTTTATTTGATCTAATACATATTATCTCACTATAAGATAAAAACTTAAACTTGAAAATCATTTTTAAAATTTTACAAATATAATACTAATTTTTTTTATATCATTTATTTTTAATATAAATATTCTCATTTTATAATTATATTTTTAAATTATAAAATTCTAATAATTTTATTTATCCTTAGACGCGGATGAAATAAAAGGATACTCAATTTTCCTTATATAA
The DNA here is from genome assembly GCA_025698475.1 of Gossypium anomalum. NCBI lineage: Eukaryota > Viridiplantae > Streptophyta > Magnoliopsida > Malvales > Malvaceae > Gossypium > Gossypium anomalum. Next base: position 26,990,123 of record CM046957.1, read on the forward strand.
ATTAATAGTCTATGCAAATAAAGATAAGAATCCTTTCCTTTTCCTCTCTACTGCGATACAAAGCTTTCAATCCTTTTAAAGCTTTCAAGATGTTAGAATTCTTTAATGTCATGATGTGATTAACATAACGTCAGAGAGAGAGAGAGGAGTTCATTATTTAACTGACGCAATCTAAACAATAAAATCCATGAAACATAGCAGAAACAATAGACAGCAGAAAAGTTTCAAGAGAAAATAACTGATTAGGCTGAACAATATAATGTACAAAAAGTTTGCCGACTCTACAAATCAGCTCTGTAATATCTACGTGTGTGTGGTGTCCAAAGAATCACATTTCATTACGCCAAATGCTGAGACTGGAGATGAATTCTAGTAATATAGTCATAAGCACGAAGAAGGCGCTTCCGGAATCTGGTGAGGTCTAATTTTACGGTTTGACGCTCAAGATAGATTTTCTTGGTGTATTCCCATCCCTTCTGATTTAAACTAGAAGGATCTGTGAGAACGGGATCGTCTTTATCATATTCATCAACCAATGAGCTCTCTCTACGGCTGATTTTGTACCCAATATACTTCAAACCAAGCTTCCTTGCTGGCTCCCCGTAGTATGTCTCAGCTGCCCAATCTGTTCCTAGGGGGATCACTTGAATGAAAACCGAGCAGCGAGGTCTCATGAACAGGAAATGAGTCATGGCAGCACCATGGACACCAATCATGGCATCGCTTGAATTAAGTTCCATGTAAATCTTTGCTAATTCCGTTGTTGGCTCCGGCCTCAAAACATGAACTTCAAACCCAATTTCCTCGGCTGCTTTCACCAAAATGTTTTGGTTAGTTATTGCTCTAGAACCTTTCCGAGACAATATCACCAACTTTGGTTTCTTTGGTTGATTGTGCATCCTTTTTGGGGTAGCTAATGCGCACCCTGATGTCATCTCCTGTGCTTTTCGTATCAAACCTGTAATTCTGGGCCGGTAAGCTCTATCGAGAAGGTTTCGAAAATCCACAATACTCTCATTGTTCTTCATCAATGTAGGGTCCACAGTGAGCTCATCATGGATTCTAAGCCCAGTTATTGCCTCAGTAAAGCAATGGGTTCGATTGTCTCCATTGAAGTCTATTGGTGGATAACTGGAGAGATGTGGAAGGATGTCAGCATACTTCATAACCCACCAATCATGATATTCAAGGATCACAAACACCACCTCCTTGTTAAATTGCTGCGAAGTGATGTACAGAGGGATGATCCCATCATTGAACTCATGATAAACGTTGCCTGTATAGCCTCCAGTTGAGAAGATAACTGCTGGAACATCATGAATTATGTCACAAGAATGGTCAACGTCCGAATTTCGTCTCTTTGAGATAAGGTTCAATTCATCAATGGTGGCCATTACACTCGTTTCCCATTTTCGGGTATAAGGTTTGATCTTTTCGTGTTGAAGTTCATCACCATCAACCGTACTTGAAACGTTATCATCGCTATCTTTTGGTGAATAAAGGAAAACCGAAGAGGTGGGAGAATGTGTTCTTATGTCACCTTTCATAAAACAAATATCAGATCGAAAATGGCTTCTGTCACAGCAAACTGAACCTGTATTTAGCCCAAAGAAGAACCATAAGATTTAAATAAGCAGTTTGGGAACGTTGAAAAATGATAGTTCAATGTGTATTTAATTAAGGCAACCAATTTTCTGATATGAAAGGCACCGTTCGATCATATCAAGAAGGTGCAGAAAATAAATAAAAACAGTACTGACTACTAACCATTAGAGATTGAAGAACAAAGAGGAGCATTTACATCCAAATCACCAGCAAGGCCGTCATTTTGTACACCAAAAAAATCTGCTAAAAACATGTAAGAGAAGTCAAGACGCATAAACAGAGAGCAAAACAGAAAAACAGAGGCAACTAATCGAAACCCCGGGAAGGAAAAGAAAAGCTTACAGAGATGAGATAAAGCAGACGAAAAGCTAAAGAAGTGAGGAGCCAATATGAAGCCACAAGAAAGAAGAGAAAGTAAAAGGAAAGAGAGAATCTTAGGCCTTCTTCTCCTGTAATAACCACGGTTCGTCCACACGAAAACAAGGGTTGCTGCCTCTTCATCTCCACCATTTTTCAAATGATTGTAACGCTGATGCTGCACCATTTCTTATGTTCAAAACGCAAACTTTTTCCTTTTCAACTTTTATGTTCTGAGTTTAGCCTTGCCGTTTAAACGACTCAACCCAAAAACAGAGAGAAAGCTTGCTTTTTATGCTATGTATGGTTGGCTGCTGAAAGAACTAAAACCCCAGTTCGAAGAAACGAATAAAAAGATTATATTAAGAGAGAAAGAAGCAGATATAACTAAGTTCTGAGTGCTTTGAGGAAGCTGTCTCTTTTGTTTTTTTTGTTTTTTTTAAATCTTTTTCCGAGAAATATGAGAGCTGAGGGAAAAGAAAAGAAAAGAAAGTTACAGTAAGTATAATAGAAAGAATGGAAGAAGAGAGATATTTATATGAGCGAAGAGGAGGCTTGTTACAACTTACAAGCCAGGCAAGCTCAAATGCATAGCTGCCAGCAGCCTTGCTAAGCTATGCAGAAGAACAAGGTCCAAGGACAGGAGCTTCTGGGGTTGTTTCCCTTTTTCTTCAATAATAATCAATAATAATAATAATGATGATGATGATGATAATAATAATAATAATAATAATAATGAAGGTCAAAAACAATAGGCTGTCGAAATTGGCTTTGAATTTGAAGGGAACATTATATATTTGGGTTTGGGCAGTCAAATAAGAATTGCGTGTACGACTGCTATTACCATTATTGAAAACGAAGAAAACTTAGAAATAGAGATATTAAGTGAACATAATTTGTGCATTTTCGTGTTTTTTTTCATAATTATGTTTATTTTAGGTTATATATATATTAATTATTTAGTATATATTTTTAAAATATTTGTAGTTTTTAGGTTCTTATAATATTTAATGTCTGTTTTCTTCTTTCGTTCAATCATATCCAAAGATTAGACGAAAGGGTAAAAAGAAAACAAAAAAAAAAAAACTTGGTGGCTTGGTTTTGTTCCCTGTTGGCTCCTGGTTGGCAGCTATTTTCAACTTTCAAAAACACACTGCCGCAAATTCACGCAGCTTCCAAAGCTGTTGCCTGTTGTCATCGATGGTCACATTTGCCAAACCTTTAATAAAACAAAGGATGAAAAGCCAGAAGTTTTATGTATTATTCTCATACTATCTAAATTTTTCCCCCCCTTTTTTTATTACATACCTAATATATTATATTGAGCGTAAATTTTTAATTCAATTTATTCATGTAATTATTTCTAAATTTAAGTATTTTTTTTTTTAACTTTGTCTTTTAGTAAAATAATATTTTGATTTATTACTTAGAATTAAAAAATATATAATTATCACATTTAATAAAATAATAAATAGATTTATATTTAGTGTACTTTCAACTTATAAATATTAATGTAGTTGTCTAGCCACGCGAAATAGTTAAAATTTAAAGATTATAATATGCTTCAAGTTTCTATATTTTCCGTACATTTAGAATTTAATCTTCATATTTTTATTTTTATGATTTTAGTGTTTTTAATTTTCAAATTTAAAAATTCAGGTCTAGTTGTTAACACCATTAAAGTTCTTATGTTAAATTTGCTAACATAACATTTTAAAGCTTTTAAAAAAAATGCTCACTCAATAATCATGTGACAAAAGCTGACATTGTATTGGACCTGAATCTAATAAAAAAAATAATGATGTTAACATGTAACTCCATATACTCGATCCGACTGCCAGACTCGAACTATAAGGTATTACGATAGTTAATAATAAATATCATTCATGAATCTGACACAAATAATCAACCAAAACACAAAACATTAATAATACAAGTATTATATGATTTACAATCAAAATCGAGTCTTAATCAAGCCTACGAAGCTCTTAGACCAACTTAGAAACTAATCAGTACTAACTTGAAACTTATACGAAAAGATAGGTAAAAAGCAAAAATAGAGGTCACATGGCCATGTGACAGGCTAAGACCATGTAAAGCCAAGTGACATTGTTGTGTTGCCAAACCTTGTAACAAATTGTTGTAATGTAACCTTGGGTCACACGGCCGTGCGACACGGTCGTGTAACAAACTGTGGCCATGTGGATCACCATGCACCTAAATTAAACAGACCACATGGTCATGCCATATGCCCATGTATGGCAGATGGTCATGTGGCAAACTATGTGTGCCTAAAATACCTTCCAAAATAGGCAATCACACCCTAAGTTCACTTAAGCCACAAGTTGTAACATCCCGAAATAGGGCCTAAACGGAATAGTGGTTGCGAAACCACAAATCCGAGGTAGAAAATTTTATATTATTATTATTTTGAGGTTCATGATATAATTGCATGATTGTGTGAAAATTTTGTGATGAAATTCTATGCCTAAAGTGTTTAAATTGAAAGTAGGGACTAAATCGAATAAGTTGCAAAATTTGCAATCTAGAAGTTTTTAGTATGAAATTGAATTGAAATATTAATTAGGAGGTCTTAAATAGCAATTTGACCAATTTTAAGTTCATGGAAAAAATTAGGACATGGAAGGAATTTTTGGAAAGTTTAGTAGTAAGGGCGTTTTGGTCATTTAGTTATTAAAATGAATTAAAAACAAAATTAAAAGCCAATTTTTGTCCATCTTCTTCATTAGGACGAAAATTCAAGGGTTCTCCATAGCTAGGGTTTGTTTCAAGCTTTCAAGCTCCATAGTAAGTGATTTCAAGCCCCGTTTTTAATGTTCTTTACGTTTTGAGTCCCAGAGCTCGATAAAGCTTATGCTAGCAATAATTTAAGTTAGAGTTCATATTTGGAAAAATACCCATAGGTGAAAAGTGTTTATTTTGATGTTTTATGATATAATATGAGGTCTTAAATTATGTTAGACAACTTGTACTACTCGGTTTTAAGCAAAAACGAGTAAAAGGACTTAATCGGTAAAAATACCTAATAGTCATAAGTGCATGTTAGAGTATGAATTTGATGCTGCCATAGAAGGAAAAATAACCAGCATGTCATAAAACATAAGAAAATAGGCTGAAGTTTAATTTATGAGCTTTGGGGCAAAAGTGTAAATATGCAAAGTTTAGGGGCAAAAATGTAATTTCTGCAAAGTTTGAGTAAAGGACTGTTTTGATAAATTTTGATATTAAATAAGTTAAATTTGCTATTATAGATCAAGAAGAGCGAAATTCGGAGTAGATCGGGAAAAGAAAAAGTAAAGGACTAAATTGTAAAGTTTAGTCACATTTTGTATCGAGGTAAGTTTGATGTAAATAAATGCAATATTCTTTTATTTTACATTATTATTGTCAATTTCAGCATTTATATACTTATTTTATGAGAATATTTAAAGTCAAATTAAAGTAAGTGACAGAGAAAAAGTATTAGGAAGCCCCGTTTGAACCTTAGGAATGTTAGGATATTGGGGTTGTGAGACAGAGACGAGATAGAAATGAGCCATGTAAGTCCATATCGATATATGGCTTTGGAGACAGAAATGAGCCATGTAAGCCCATATTATATATATGGCATTGGAGACAGAATAATTCATGTAAGTCCATGTCGAATACATGGCATTAGCGGGATATTGATAGACGAGAAAACGACCCTAATATCCTTAGTATTCCGAGTGGTTCAACGGGTCAGGATACGAGTTAGATTACAGTGAATTAACAGCAAAGGAAAAGTAGATTATATTTATGAAAAAGGAAAGGTCAGATAAGAAAGAAGGTAAGGAAATAAAGAAAAAGATAGAAATTGAGAAGTAAAGAAATTTATGATGTTAGATGATATTATGCATAATTATCCATTATGTTGAATGTTGTGATTTAATTACTTGTAAGCTTACTAAGCCTAGTGCTTAATCTCTTTATTTTCTTCTTCTTATAGTACTTATCTAGCTACTCGGGGATCGAAGGAAACGTCGGAGGCCGATCACACTATCAAAGAAATAACTCGGTATAATTAGACGTTTTGTTTTGTGTATGGCATGTATAGAAACTTAGTTACTTTTAGTATAATATGAACAATGAATGATGTATAAATACTTGCTAGAGATTAGCTAATAAAAATAGCCAATGATATGCATGTTTATTAATATGTATGATTGAATGGTGATTATCACATGAAAGTTATGAAAAATGTGAAAGTAACCTAAAAAAAGATTCAAACAACAGAAATGACGTGACTTTGAAAAATCACTAAAAATTGTATAAACATATTTTTAAGATGAATAATATATAAAATTAAAGCCTATTATGTCTATTTTCTTATGGAATAAGAAAAACAGGTAAAGAAATTATATTTTATGAGATATCTGAGTTTTAGTGAAACAGGGTCAGAGAAATTTCTAGATCCCCTGTTTCAACTTTGGAAATTCACCATAAATTGTAAAAAAGTAATTAGGTGGTGTAATTTATATGGTTAGAATCCTTATTGAATCTAGTTTTAATAGAAACAAGCGCTATAGTTATATTAATTTTGTATAGGGAGAAAAGTGGTTCGTAGTAAGTAGAGGTCAGTGCAGTCGAATTCTGAAACAGGGGTAATTTTAACTAATAAACTGTACTAATTGGCTAAGTCAAAAATTCTAGAAAAAAATTAGTGGATATATATATGAGTCTAGTTTCAGGAAAAATTTACGGATCTAAATTTTGATTTTCGAAACTCAAGATATGAATTTTTAAGCGACTACAACGCAGAATAACAGCATATTCCGAAAAGTTTAAATAAAGATCTTAAAATTATTTAAGTGATAGATTAAGTTTAGTAATGCCTCGTGCTCGATTTTGGCAATAATCTCGGGTAAGGGGTGTTACACAAGTCATGCAATATGCTAACCATTTAACCTATTAAAAAGCTGTAACACCCCTATCCCGTAACCGTCGCCGGAATAGGTAAGGGGTATTATCGGACTTGTAACTCATGTCAGAATAGTAAAATTTTGAACTTTTTCTAAGTAAACATTCAAAAGATGCCATTTTCGCATGGCTTATATATACATTAACCAAAATATTCTTCCGTCACTAGTCTATTCTATACATGCCATAAGATAATCCAAAACATAGCAGTACCAAGCAGAGGATAGTGATAGTGTGACAAGTTGCTGACGATCCCCGAGCCTGTAGCTTCCTAATGAGATCTATAAAACAGAGGAAACAAAGTAAACGAGTAAGCATTACAATGCTTAGTAAGTTTTAAGCGATGTCAACAGATAACAATCAAATTATAACATAGTTGTTCGTATTTTTATTTCACTCTTCCTTCTAGCATACCATCCTTTTACCGAATATGCACATCTCATCATATATAATAGGCGGATAAACTTTCACATAAAAGTGAGCTCATGTGACATAGATATATTGTATAATTTCACATAACCCCTCACACTGATCCGATGTCACATAATCATAGGAATAGTCTCATAGATTGCTCACGTATGCATCACATAACTACCTTATGATTTAGTTCAAATCAAGCTCACATATAAACTTGGAGTACATACCATGCTTAACCTTTCGCATTGTATATATTTATAATCAATTCTTATTGCGAAGTCGTATAGCTTTAACCTCTACTCGGATTATTGGCGAGACCTTTAGCTCAGATGAAATCTCCACACGAAGTCAGCGGTTCTTAACCCAGACATAGTCACCACATATGGTCATCCGATCTTTAATCCCAGGTTTACATCATAGAGTTTCATGCATATTTATTCACATGTTACAACATTCACAATGACTATCACATTCGTAATTCATTTACCTCATCAAATATCTAACAAAACACACCTTCCACCGTCTGTCATTTGGCCACAATATATATATACACATCTCATACATATCTCACATTAGCCATTTGGCTTTACCACAGATCCATCTCATACACATTTCGCATTAGCCATTCGGCTTTGCCACATATATACACTTCCACGTTCATCACATTGGCCATTCTACCTTATCACATATATGCATGTTCACATTCATCACATTGGCCATTCGGCCTTGTCACATATATGCATGTTCACATTCATCACATAAATTCCTAAATCAAAATGTAAATTTTCATGTATTCACATCACAATTATCCAAACATACCTCACATGCCACATATACTTTCACGTATACACTTTGTCTCAAATGAATCTCGTCTATCATTTTCCAATGAATAATTCAATTTCATGCCATACTATCATTTCATATTCGAATACTTATAAACTTACAATTCCACAAACTTTAATATCAAAGATCCATCTAATACTCATATATCATTTTACATTATCACAATTTAGAATTCACGTATGGGTTTGATCGATAGCTTATGAGCAAATAAAACAAGTTTTATCCATGTTTACAACATAGCCACAAATTCTTTACAAGCTGTTTTTCCTGAGCAACAGTCACTAAATTATTTATAACGGGAGCTACAAAACTCCAAATCAATTGTGGTTAATTTTCCCTGAATATAGACTCATATATCTTTCATCCATAAAATTTTCAGAATTTTAGGTTTGGTCAATCAATACCAGATTTTTCTTAAAGTTTCCCCCGTTTCACTGTTTGACTAATCTGACCACTCTTCACTACAAATCAAATTTCTCATTGTGCAGAATTCAAATTATGTTCTAGTTGATTTCATTTGAAACTAGACTCATTAAGGAGTCTAAGCATATAAATTTTGTCCTATAAACATTGTTGTACAAATTATAATGATTTTCTAAATACAGAACAGGGGATTTCGGAGTCGTTCTGACACTATCCCACCCAATTTTAAATATCTCTTTATAGGCAATTTCTTTGCTTACACGGTCTCTTTTATAAGAAACTAGACTAATTAAGCTTTGATTACATATTTTATTCAGCCTATAATTCCACACCAACAATTTATAGTGATTTTCTAAAAACACGTTACTGCTGCTGTCCAAAGCAAATTATTACAATTTGCTCTTAAATTTCAAGTCCAAACACTTATGAATTTACCATTTGAGTCTAAGACATATCATGGCCACATCATATCTTATTAAATCAACTCATTATGTCCTATTATGATTGAATTTACTCAACGTTTAATCACTTAAAACTTACCTCGGAAGTGGTCGACGATTAGATATCCACGGCTATTAAACACTTTCTCTTTTCCTCTAACCGACTTTGATCCTCTTTGCTCGTAAGCTCTCCCTAAGACAATAGATTTGCTTGAGTACTTAACTAATATTATTCACTTAACAATCACATTTGGAAATCACATATCATTCAATTTAGCTAATTTCATAGCCGATTTTCTAAGTCAAGATAAAGCCATCAATATGCTTACCTATAGCCGAACGTACACATCAACCTATGTATCCATTCTTGTGGCGAATATGCATGTCTATGTTGAGGCCGATTATATACTTAATACATTCTACAATTATGGTTACTTGTATTGGCTAAATACCATTTTGTTTCAAGTTCAAAACTCGGCTAATACCATATATACACTAGTAATCAAATACTAATATTTGCACTTCACCTTAATAGCTAGCTTAGCAACCTTAATTTAACATTTAATTGTTCATAACACAATTAAAGTATTCTCTCCATTCGATCGATTCAAAACACATACATTACTCAATAATATTCAAAATCATATTCGACCTTAGTACTCCCTTGTTAGCCGATTTTTCTTCATTTAACAACTAGTGCACATATGTGCTCATTTGCTAGATTCTACTTCACCCAACTACCCTTTCTCATCCAAATAACATGAACAACATTTACTCATGACATCAAGCATTCTTTAATTCGGCTAATACTAGTATGAGCTTTAACCATTCATATTTTTAGAAAGGCCAAGTTCTTTCCTAAATACATTCATCATCAAGATTCAAGTAAAACAATCAAAATTCCTTCCCTTATAACCATAGCCAAAAGCTCTATTCACCCATCATTAGAGGAAATTTTTGCATGGGTTAAGCAAGAACCATGATAATTTACCTAAAACAAGTAATTATTTCACAATTTCAACACAATATACTAACCTCCCTAAGGATTCAAGTGACCAAAATTCTTCCCTCCTTTGTTTCTTCTATTCGGCCAAGTTGAACAACAAAGAAAGAACTTTGTTTTTTCCTCCCACTCACCTCATTATTTTTATTACTCAAAACTCTTTTATTCATCTTTAATTCATTTAATACATTTTTTTATTACATATTTCTCACCACTAAAAGATATAATAATATTAAATCATGCATATAATGTCCATACTTATGAGCTTGGCTGGCCACTAGCATTAAAAGTGGCAAATTGCCATGCAAACCTACTTATTTGCATCATTCAATAATTAATCACTTAAAATAAGCCACGCATATATTCAAAGCTTCTCACATAAGTCCTTTTTATTTAGAAACACATTCAATTTGACAAAAATCGAAGCATTCAAATTTCACACATGCATGATCACATATTTTAGACATAAAATATTATATTCAATTATTTCTGTGACTCGATTTAGCGGTCCCGAAACCACTTCCCGACTAGGGTCAGAATAGGGCTGTTACAAAAGCATCAAGAACCTGGCACCTCAGTCCAACCAAGAAGAATTCTGTATGGATGGTAGTAGATTGGCTTACCAAGACAACTTATTTTCTTCTTGTGAATATTACTTATTCTTTGGAAAAATTAGCTAAACTATATATTATTTACATAGTATGCTTGTATGGAATACCATCTTTCGTAGTGTCTGATAGAGATCTAAGGTTTACTTCAAGGTTCTGGAATCAGTTATAGAAACCATTGGGAGCTAAGCTACAATTTAGCACTACATTTCGCCCTCAGTTTGATGGTAAATAAAAAAGAGTCAATCAGGTTTAGAAGTTATGTTACGAAGCTATGTAATCGACGTTGGGATAAACTGGGAAAGGTATGTTCTTTTGGTTGAGTTTGGCTACAATTACAGTTATCACGCCAGCTTGAAGATGTCTCCATGTAATAACCTATTTTTCAGTTGTTACGGAAACAGTGGTGTCAGGGCCACAAATCTGACAAGCAAGCCCGTAAATATTACTATTTTATATTTACGAGTCAGATTGATAAAGAAATAAGGCGGATGAATGCGGAAACAGGTCGTAAAGTTTGTTCAAGTTACAGAAAATGCCCAAATCTGATACAAAATTATACAAAATGAAACAGAGGAAGCAGAAGAAGGATCGAATTCAAGTTGTTTGACTCGAAAAGGAAAGATATGGATGTGACTTGGAAGTAAGAAACCAAACAAATTTAGAAAATAATAAAAGAAATAAGAAAAAAAAAGAAAAAAATGAAGGATAAATATTTAAAATAATAATTAAAATGCGCAAAAAGATATATTAAAGCAAAGTGGAAGATGGAATGATAAACAGATGGATATGATGGATAGAAGGATAAATATCCAATTGAACCCTTTGATATATAAATCCTAACAAACTCAATTAATGGCTCTAATCAACCCTCCAAGAAATAATCCTTGACAAATTGAAAGGTGAAGAATGAATTCCCACGACTCCTTGAAGAAAATCGAGAAGAAAACTACTTTTAAAAATCACAAGAAAGAAGTATTACATAATAAACAAACTCTAAGAATTGAAAACTTTATTAATGAAAACCAAATTGTGTCTTTCATGAACAATGAAGAAGCCTTTATATAGGCTAGTTAAATAAATCTAAATAAAACTTTTAAGTATACTAGAACTTTAATTAACCTAAACAAGAAGTAATTTTAAACTAAACTTTCTTGTTTACATAAAACTCCTAAATAACTTAAAATACTTGATAATAATAAAAAATTCAGAATAATAAAATAATAAGTGTAACGTCCCCAAAGAATATGAGTTGTTATTTGTTAAAAACTGACACGACTAAGTGTTTATCTCAGTGGTTGGGAGTGTGAGAGTGTGTTTAGGGACTGGTCTTCGACTCTCGAAGTGAGAAAGTGATATGAACCGCCTCGGGGAGAGTCGAGTCGTATATGAAATGCCCGATCGTCTACGAGGAAGTATTGTTAACGTAGTTTAATAACTTAGACAGAAGTCGAGTTTGAAAAGAAAAGGTGTTTGAAGAAAATGGTATAAATGGAATGGCACGAAAATGGTCGGTTTTGGTATGTTTTAGGTAAGAAAGAAATAGGATCGAACAAAGAATGCAAACAAGAACCAACACCGATTTGGTATCGACCCATTGTTTATATGCACTTTTTGGTTCGGTTTAGGTTTGGTAAAGGGAACCTCGACCTACTATCTAACAAGATAGGAACCTCGGTTTAGTTTGGAACGCCACACTACAAGTAGTGATAAGTTCAGAATCGACAAAGAACACGGTTGACACAACTAGAACGCTAGGCACGCCAAACGAATCTTTGAACGAAATATAAGAAAAGTTTGCCTCACAATTTTGGCAACATAACATTAACAAAAGTTTCAAAAGTTCCTTTACATGGAAAATGAACAAGTATTTATAGGCCTAAAGTCTAGGTAGCCGAGTGGCCTTTTCTTACTTACAAATTAATTAAAAGAAAATTCTAGAAAAATAACTCTTAATGTGCATGTCTAGATTCAGCTATGGAAATGGTGGATGAATGCATCTTCATGCTTAAGAAAACAAAATGAATGCATGATGTCCAATGGTCACTTGTAAGGTTCGGCCAACCTTGTTAAATGAAGAAATGTTTGGCCAAAAATTAGGAATTAATTGTGGATACTCCAAGGGCCAACACATGTGTGAAAACCGAATGTTGAAGAGTCTTCTAGTGTGAACAAGGTGAACCGAAAAGTCTTGCCATGTGAACATAGATGTGAAACGAATTAAGGAGATTTATGGGGAAGCTAATCGGCCAAGCTATCTCCATGCATATGCGGGTGTTCTTTGGCCGAACAGTCACCTTGAAAAAGGAAGAGATAGCATACCATACATGAATGGAAACATTCATGAACCTTGAAGACATTGAATGTGGCCATACATGCACTTAGCCGAACATGCACCTAGGAGATTCAAATCCATTGTGTTCCTACAAGAAATGTGAACAGAATTAATTCAAGCTAATGTGAACACAAATATCAACATTAAATTCGGTTATGACTAATTTAATTATCATCAATAAACATTTTTAAGACATATTTAATAAAGCTAATGTGAACTAAATTTATTATGTAGGATATTAATTAACTAATTATTGAACTTATTAAATAAAAAGTCAATAGTAGTCAAATACATTCAAAGTGAACTCCACGAGCTGATGTTTAATTTATGAGCTAAACCCGAGCTGATCTTTGACTCGTAAGCTGATAATGAGCTGGTCCCGAGTTGTGGAACTGAGAATGAACTAAATCTGAGCTAATAAGCTGGTGTTGAGCTGCATGGGAGCTAACTTGAGCTGGAGGTGTACTCGGTGAGCTGATCTGAACTTGTAGAAGAGTTCGGCATGGATTCCTAAAGTTGCCACCAGCTAGTTCGGTAGGTCTAGCATTGACATCATTCCATATTTGCTGAATTAAAGCTATAACAGCTTCTTTAAACTGTTTTGCACGAGCCCTTGTGATCGGCCCTTGAGGTAGCACCATCGGATCTCGGCTCGAACTTGACTTATGGGAAAGCGTGATCGTATCAGAAAGGTGGGAAGATTTTGCTATATTTTTGTTTGTTTGTTTTAGTGTTCAGCTAATGGTTGGGTTTATATTAATTTGATCTCTAAGTAATTTGATAGGAATTAGTGGTTGAGTTGGTTTTATTTCATTTATCTGATTTTATTTTGTTTTTATCATTTATTTGTTTAAAAAAAAATCCCAACAAACCCCTAAACTCCCTTTTAGTTTTTACGTTCCCATATACTCCCCATTTTTCTCCTTTCTTTCATTTTCATTTTCATTTGATTTGCTACCCAATTTGTTTCACATGGAATCAGTACATGTTTTGCTACAATTGTTTCTTGCTTAATCATTTGCAAACCTTTTCAAACAATTTTTGGTGAGGGTGTGTTGTCATTTTTTAGCCGAACTGTTCTTGAGTAAGTGATATGGTTCACCTTGGTTTGCTTTATTCATTTTATTATTTTGCTTAAATTATGTGTGGTGTGATGTGTTAATCGTTTAAGTGTTGTTAGGAGAAGTTCATGAAGCGGTTGAGCCTTCGACAAGTTAAGTTCTGTGGCGTTCGGCTATTCGTTTGGGGTAAGTTATGGCTATTTTGTTCTGTGTTCGGCTTAAATTATGTGTGGTGTGATGTGGAGGAAGTGTTCTATGTAAGGCGATATATCACCATTATACTGGCAACACTGTTGCATTTATTCTGAAAGTGTCGTAAGGACACTAAGTGGTGTATAGGGCTCAGTGGGTGTTTTATACCCCACATGGTGTGATGGGATGATCAGAGCTGGGGTGTAAAGGATAGGGGTAGGAATATAAATCTACATCTGTACTACACTGATATGTTTTTGATTCTGTATAAGATGTATATCTGTATTTGTTCTGCCATGTGATTAAATCTGAATTCTATTTCGTATGAGTTACACACTGAGTTATAAAAACTTACTCTTTGTTTATCTATCACTTTCAGGTAACCCTTAGGTTTAGGCGGGTCGGTGCGACGGGAGCTCGGTTATGTCCACAACTCCATAAACCCGATTTTGCTTAAATTTGACTTATTTGAAATTCTTGATTTGAAAGTTTTGTAAATTTTGGACTCTCCGGACATTTGAGATTGTTTTTAGTTTTGGATTTTTATTTGGATTTTTTTTTTGGCATGACACATGATAAAACAACTTTACGAAAATGACTATATTTCTAAAATCAATGGTTTTCAAGAAAACAAACTTGGTTTTCCAAACTATAACCTTCTTAAGAACCTCCACTACAACTTGTTAGATTTATTTAGAAAATGTAATCAATTAACGGTTTTTAACTATTAAGTATGACAAACGTTTTCAATTAAAATGGGTTTTTGAGTAACAAAGATTCATGAAGTTTTTCAAAAAGCGAAAGCCAAATTTATAACTACTTTACGTAGTGATGGTCACTAAACTAACTATAAATACGACAAAGGCAAACGCACCTATCGAACAATAGTATAGTTGTGGTGAGTAGGGAATATAATATCCAGGAGGACTAAAAGTACTAGTAATTACCATTTTTCTATTATTTTGCCGACGAATTGGAGTGATTGTTTTTAATCTAAATTTACTAATCTAATTTAACTAAGAATGCAACATTGAATGAAAAAGGAAAATAATCGAAGATAACCAATGAGATAGACAATACCCAAGAAAGAATTCACCTAGACTTCACCTATTATTATGAATCTGAATTAAACGATTTATTCACTTGTGTCTTGATCCGTAGAAATCCCTAAATTATGTTAATATCTCTTTCGAGAGTAAGAACAACTGAGTCTAAGTTGATTAATTGAAATCTCTTTCTAATTAAAATCCCTATTGTCGCATTAACTCGATCTATGGATTCCCTTATTAGATTTGACTTTACTCCGATAGATTTATGTAGTCCTATTTCTAGGATTGCATGCAACTCCTTTCAATTATGCTATATCTACTCTTAAACAGGGCATTTTGCTCTATTGAATTAAGCACATTAAACATGAATTAATATCTCTAGAAATATTAAAACAAGAAATAAGCATTTCCAGATTCAACCATGACGTCTAGGTCGGGTTTGGGGTGTTACATTTAGTGGTATCAGAGCTAGGTTACAAACTCAGGCTGTGAAAATTTTTGGTTCAAAATTGTATTTGTAAAAACTATTTTTCCAGGTAAAATTTAATTATAAATGAATATGAAAAGTAAGTTTGTGGAATACCGAGTCTTTGGCACCGATCTTGTAAATACTTCTGACTTAGAAATACTTTAGTTAGAAAAACTCCGAAATGATTAAAACTGTACTGAGTTAGTTAGAGACTAAAATTTTCTAAAATTTCTGAAACTCCTTCTGATACTTATTTGAAACATAAAACACTTGCTAATAAACAATGAAACTGATACATAAAACTTTGTAATATAGATAAATCTATGAATACGATGAGTGTTAGTGGAACATGTGGCCAAGGTACTCGAGCTGAGTCATCCTCGATGAGCAGTATGCCTAATCTGGATACGAGTGAGACACCAGCTACACCTTTTTGTGAGATCGAGACTTAAAGTTGCTCGACTAGGGACGACGTATTGTCCCAAGCCATGCTTAGAGTTTTGAAGAGGGTCACTGGACCCAATTCTGGTTCTGAGAGCCGTGGGTTGGTAACTGAATGACTTCAGTCTAACGACACAGAGTTATTTAGGGGCGTCAGTGGAGCGGCCCCGACTGTGGCCGAATATTGGTTGAAGGCCACTGAGAGAATCATGAATGATATCGAATGCGCCCCTAAGAAGAAATTGAAGGGTGCAGTATCTCTATTTTGCGATGAGGCATATCAGTGGTGGTTAACGGTTGAGGAGGGTACTCAGCCGGATTGGAATACTTTGGATTATTTTAAGATTGCCTTCTAGAGTAAATATCTGGGGGCGAGTTATGTGGATGCTCGTAAACGTGAGTTTATGAATCTCACTCAGGGGGATAAGACTGTGGTCAAGTGTGAGGCCGAATTTCTGAGACTGAGCTGTTATGCTCGTAGGATTATAACACCCTTTATCCGTATTCAATGCTGGAACAGGATACGAGGCATTATTGAACTTACATCACAAGCAAACATACAAATCCAAGTCATAAATTTTTGATCAAATTAAAACCATTTGCATTCAATCATAAAGTCCATAATACGAGCCTACGAGGCCCAAAACATGCTTCGAAAATGGTTTAAGACCAAATCGACAACTCAGGAAACTTTTACAAAACTTAGAAAATTTTTACTATAAGCAAAAGTCACACGCCCGTCTGGCAGGCCATGTGGTCACACGCCCGTGTGCTAGGCCATTTGGTTAATTAAATTTTCATAAAATAGGTGTAGACTTCACACGATTAGGACACACACCGTGCTTGAGGCTATGTCCCTCACACGGCTAAGACACACGCCCGTGTACTCAATTCTGAGCATTCTGTTTCTTAAAATTAAGGTGCAGAGGACACACACCCAGAACACATGACACACGGTCTAGACATACGCCCGTGTGTCTACCTGTGTGGGAAAATAAAGGCCATTTACCAAGCTATTTGCCACCCTTATTTACACTTAAACATGTACGAGTTCAAGGCACAATTCATAACATACTTGCAACATCATATTCTACCAAAACAAATCAAACCAAACTCACATCCCCAATTATCCACACATACTTTTATCATGCATAATTCGTCATAAATTTCATAGCATACCAATGATCCAACTTCAACCATTCAACAACACTCCACTAAACCACATCCAACCATTTATCAAGCATTATAAACCACATCACACAAGAGATTGTTGCACATGCATGCATATATATATATATTTAAGCTTATAATCAATTCAACCCACATTAAGTCCTTGACAATTACAAGCCAACACATTTGGCCAAATTCTTAATGACACATATAACAACATAACCAAGTCCCTATACATGCCATATACTCAAAATGCTAAATTTCATCAATACCCAAAATGATAGTTTTGTTAGTGTGAGGCGAATCTCTGACGATCCTTAATCCGAGCTAGCCTGGTGGCACTATAAAACATGAAAAATTAAATATGCAAGAAATAAGCAAACCTTACCATACAATCAACATTTAAGAAATATAATATAAGATGATGTAATTTAGCATAAGTTTTACAATCATAACTCATTTCTTCACAAACTTATCCTGAATTCATAATTTCTTGAATTCAATAAATATAAGCTTTATGTACATACCTGTACCAGCTCGAAATGAATTTACACTTATTCTCATCCTTGAGATACCCGTGAACCACTTGGAATAATAATGTCGGATACTCGGGAAATTTGCACACTAAGTGCACATATGTAGTCAATGCTACCTAAATCTCATATCACATAGTTGCTCACTCTCGAGCTAACAAAGGGCATGCTCACATAAGCTATTGGTCAAGACGTAACTACACGGTGCTGCTCACACAAGCTGTCAAGTAACCGCAACATATGCCGATATACTCAGCCATCGGTAAGAGGCACAAGACCAGCGCCCGAATCACATAATCACATAACACATGGTAACCCTACTGACATGTTACTTGTATCCTAATCTATTCCTAAGGTTCAAACGTGATTTCTTACTTATCGAATCATCATCGAACTCGATCATAGAATTAAACTCATCCACATAGTCAATCATATAGTTCATGCAATATTAAAGCATTTAAATACAATTATATTAAAGCTTATTTAACATACGAACTTACCTTGGTTACAAAAATGGCTATTAGTTCGATTTAGTCCACAACTTTGTTTTTTCCCCGGTCTAAACTCGAACTCCATTTTTCTTGATCTATAATATCAAATTTAACTTATTTAATCATCACATTATTCAATTCAACCAAAAAACACACTATGACAAAAATTATATTTTTTTCGCTAAACTTTTGACATTTTACATTTTAGTCCCTAGGCTCGTAAAATGATTTTCATTCGATTTCTTCATTACCCAAGTTTAGCCAAACATTTTTTATGCTCATGACAGCCCACATTTTTCATTTATTCACATTTTACCACACATTTTACAACATTTTATAAATAGGTCCTTTTTTTACATTTTCATCAAAAATCACTTTGTAAATGTTGTTTAACTAACAACAAACATGTATTTTCTACCATTAAACATCAAAGTACAAGCTTATTCAACATGGGTAAAATTTTAGACTTTGATTTTCTTTCAAATTAGTCCTTAGAATAACTAGATCAAGTTACAACATTCACAAAAAACGTAAAAATCATTAAAAATTGGACAAAGACGGACTTACAATCGAGCTTGGAAGCTTGGCCAAACCCTAGCTATGTCTTCTCTTGCAATTTTCGGCTATGGGGGACTAAATTGAAGAAGATGGACACTTTTATTTGTTAATTTTGTCTTTATTTACAAGATTACCAAAATGGCCTTCACTTAAACTTTGAAATTTTTTCCTAACCATGTCCATTTTTTTCCATACTAAAGTGTAGAATTTCATAACAATTTATTACCTTTAGCCTATAGAAATCAAAATTTTCACCTATTGTAATTTAGTCCTTCCAGTCAAATTGAGCACTCAATCGATAAAATTTCTTAACGAAATTTTCACACAATTGTTCTATCATACTGTAGACCTTAAAGAAATAGTAAAAGAAATATTTTTACTTCAGATTTGTAGTCCCAAAACCACTATTCTGGTTTGACCCAAAAAGGGGTTGTTACAAGGATGGTGTCGACTTAGTATGAAAAGTGTGTCTATTTTGAGGACGGATTAAGGGATAGCTTGAGGGTTTTGATTCTTCACAGAGGGAGCGAGAATTTGCCGTCTTGGTGGACAAGCAAAGATCACTAAGGAGGTTAAGCGCGTTGAGCACGAGAATAAGGACTAAGAGAAGGGTAAGAATAAAAGGGATTCAAAGCCCTCTAGTTCTGTTTAATGGCCTAAGAAATGAGCTAGGTCTGATGGGCCTTTGAGAGTTGGGGTTCTAGTTGCTCCTATTGAGGCCCAGCCATGTAGAGATTGTGGTAGACGCCATCCGAGTGAGTGTTGGAGAAGGTTAGCAGCGTGTCCACAATATAGGTCAATGGAGCACCGTATTAAAGACTGCCCACAGCATTTTGATAAGATGCAAGCACCAACTCTGGGATTTGTTCAGCCTTAGTGAGTAGTTTAGTAGGTGCTTAGGGGTCGTGGTCTGTATCCATGATGTATTCCATGTCTTTATGCTGAAGCGGTATCCGTCGGACCTATCTCATATTGTTCCAGTTGAGGAGATTGAGGTTAGACTGGATTTGACTTTTGAGGAGGAGCCTGTTTAGATTCTAGAACGAGACATTAAGTTATTGAGGAGGAAATCAATTTTTTTAGTTAAGGTTTTGTGGTGGAATCATGGCACAGAGGAAGCCACATGGCAACCTAAGGATTTGATTCGTCAATAATATCTGCATCTATTTGAGTCAAGTAAATTTTGAGGTCAAAATTTATTTTAGGGGGTAAAGTTGTAATGCCCCAAAGAATATGGTTGTTATTTGTTAAAAATTGATACAACTAAGTGCCTGTCTCAATGCTTAGGAGTGTGAGAGTATGTTCGGGGACTGGTCTTCGAGCTCATCAACTAATATGTCATATATATATATATACGAGCCACACACAATGGCTAAATTCACCAAAACATGCCATTATAATCATAACTCAAAATCATCAAATTCTATCAATTTAGCCTATGGATAGCGTGATGGATCTCTGACAAACTTCCAACCCGAATGAGCTTCCAATTATCTAGAAACACAAAGGAAAATAACACGAAGTGAGCATATAATGCTTAGTAAGTTCGTAATTCATAAACAAAGCTTACCATTTCAATTTATAAGCATAAAAACAATTTGAGATAGTTCAACATGACTTAGCATTAGCCTAAGCAACAACAACCTTTCAAGTTAGATAACCACATAGCTTAGCAAATCATCTCTAAACATTATAGCTTTTGCGCACACTACTTATAAGCATTCATACTTTCATATATATGGCTAAGCATATTTAGAACATCATCAACTCATACCTTTCATATTTTTTGGAATCGTTTATTGAAGCATTTGTCAAGCCTTCCCTTTTTCATACCCGTTGAACCACTAGAATAACATTGGAAACTCGAGAATCCTGCACACTATGTGCTAACATGTGGTCGAAACCACTACTATCTCATATCCGATATAATTGCTTTCTCTCAAGCCATAAGTGGGTCTGCTCACACCAGCTATCAGTCAAGACGTAGCTACACGGTGCTACTCACACAATCTGTCAAGCAACCGTAACACATGCTGGAAACTCAGCCACCGGTAGGTCGTAAAAGACCAGTACCCGAAACACAGTAACCCCTAATGACATGTCATTTGTATCCTATATATTCATAAGGTTCAAATGGGATCCAAAAGTTGCTAAACTTCGTTGGATATTTCCATAGAGTCGCAATATCAATATATATGACATGGAAGCATTTAATTCAAAAATAATTCAATGCTATTTAAATTAACGAACTTACCACAAATACGAACGGAGAAATACTATTGATTAACCCAATACTTTTTCTTTTCCCCGATCTAAATTCGTACATTGCTTTTCTTGATCTATATAATCAAATTTAGCTTATTCAAATTCATTCTATTCAATTTAATCCAAAAATCATTTTTTTTGCAAAATTACGCTTTTGCCCCTAAAATTTTGAATACATTACAACTTAATCCCTAGTTCATAAAAATGAACATTCATACAGTTTAGTACCAACCCATGCTAGCCGAATATCCATTAAGTCCCAAGCAAGCCCTGTATTCCATTTATTTCACATTTTTACCATGAACATTTTTCTATTTTTCAATTAAATCCCTAAATGACAAATTCATCAAAAATTCCTTTACAAAAATTGCTTAACTATCATCAAACATTCATTTTCATCCATCAAACATCAAAAGAAACTAATATTCATGGTAAAACCTTATACTTTTAACATTTTTACAAATTAGTCCCCGGGCTAGCTAGATTAAGCTATGACGACTCGAAAAACATAGAAATCATTAAAAACGGAAGAAAAATACTCACCATGCACCCAATGATATCATTGCTGAACCTAGCAAGATTTAATGGTTTTCTTTCCTTAGCAAAATCGATTGAAGATGGTGAAGAAAGATGAATAGCCATGTTTTATTTTATTTAATTTATCTTTATTTGATAATTTACTTTAATAACCTTTAAAAACATTACAAATTTCACTTTTACCAAGTCATGAACATCCACTATCTTCTTTAATGGTCTAATTACAATATAAGGACTCATACTTTAAGGTTCTATAGCTATTTAATACCTTTAGCTACTAGAACTCAACTTTTGCACTTTACGCGATGTAGTCCTTTTTATCAAATTAAGTATGCAAACGGTAAAATTTCTTCACAAAATTTTATACGATTCTACTATCATACCGTATACCTTAAAATAATAATAAAACAAAATTTTTAACATCAGATTTGTGGTTTCAAAACCACTATTTTGATTTCACTGAAAACGGGTTGTTACAACTCTCCCTAAAGAAATTTTCGTCCCTGAAAATCTTACCAGTAACTAGATTAGGATATTACTTTCTCATAGCTTCCTCGGGTTCCCAAGTGGCTTCTTCAATCCCGTGACGTTTCCAAAGAACATTTACTAAAGCTATACTTTTGTTTCTTAACTCTTTAGTTTCTCGTGCCAAAATCTGATCGGTTATTCTTTATACGACATGTTGGGCTAAATCTTCACATCGTCCAGAGAAATGATATGCGAAGGGTCTGATCGGTACCATTGTAACATGGATATGTGAAGTACATTATGAATCTTTTCTAACTTTGACAATAAAGCTAGCTGATATGCCGCTGGCCCTATTCTTTTAATAATCTCATACGGCCCCATCAATCGCGGATTAAGCTTCCCTTTGCGACTGAAACGAATAACTCTCTTCCAAGGCGATACTTTTAGAAATACTCTATCGCCGATTTGAAATTCAATATTTTTATGCTACAAATTTGCATACGACTTTTTTTGATCTGAAGCTGCTTTCAAACTGTCATAAATTACTTTCATTTTTCTTCAGTCTCACGAATCAAATCGACCCCATGTATCTTTTTCTCGTTAAGTTCAGTCCAATACAAAGGATGTAACAGCCTGATTTTGGGTCTAGTCGGAACAGTGGTTTTGGGACCACAAATTCGACGTAGTAAAGTTCACTTTTATTATATTTTTATAGTCTACAATTTCACGGAATGATTTTATGAAAATTTCGTTCGAAAATTTTGACGTTTGGGCACTCAATTTAGTCAAAAGAACTAAATTGTAAAGAGTGCAAAAGTTGAGTTCTACATGCTAGAGGTGTCCAATTGTTATGAAATTTTAAATTGGAGGTCTCCAAATGGTAATTAGACCATTGGTTAAGTTGGTGGACAAAAATGGACATGGTTTGGTATATTTCTAAAGTTTTTCATTAAGAGTAATTTGGTCATTTGGTAATTAAAATGAATTAAAAACAAAATTAAAAGCCAATTTTTGTCCATCTTCAATCCCATGGCCGAATTTCACAAGGGGAAACCATGACTAGGGTTTGTCAAGCTTCCAAGCTCGATTGTAATCCGTTCTAGCCTCGTTTTTAATGATTTTTACGTTTTTAAAATCCTTGTAACAAGATTTATCTATTTCTACCACTAATTTGAGATATGGTTAAAGTCTAGGATTTTGAACCATGATAAATATGTGTGTATTTTTGTGTTTAATTATTGAAAATTCATGTTTATAATTAGAGAAACAACTTTTACTAAGTGATTTTCGGTAAAAATGCCTATAAGGACCTATTTGTAAATGTTGTAAAAGTACGTACAGAAAATGTGATTTAGTGAAAAATATGAGCTACTATAAGAGGGAATATTTGAAACACCCCAAACCCGGCCTAGACGTTACGGCCGAATTCAGCGTGCCACATAGAAATGTTGCTAACGTTTTATCGAAAATCTCTTTATTAGGGTTTAATGTTTTAAGTTTAAGTGAATGGAAGCTGTGCACCAGGTAGGAAGCCAGAAAAGAGGAGGTGAGTCTATTGGACTGCTTAAGTACCAAGCTCTTCCTAGATCCAATCTTAGACATGCACACATCCATTGCCACACTTAAAGCATGTTACTTGTTCACGAATATCATCTTTAGCTTATGTCTATTTAAAATATTTATTTCTTTTGACACATTCACGTTACGCAAGCTTTGTTCGGTTATCGTGTTGCTTTGAAAATAAGTAACTTTTATAAAATGCGCCTAGTGCTAACCAGTTTAATAATCCAAAAATAAAATAATTAAAAGAGCGGCCTTATTACAACTTTAAGAAAACAAAATGAAAATAATCAAAAGTAAAAGAAATGTGAACTTATTTAAAAACCAGAATTTATTCTTCATGGCCACTCTGAATCCCGCCCAGCTCCAAGTCCACCAATTAGGGCTCACCTGCAAGGATGGAAGAGAAAGGGGGTGAGTTTGGGGAAACTCAGTGTGTACAAAAACCCATCCAAAGCCCAAGTTAGCTCGAGCCCTTTGGGCCTAAGCCCTATTCAGATAACAGTACACAGTGGACCGAAGCCCTTTTCAGAATACAGTAACAAGGCCTTAGCCCCTTTTAACATAACAGTGTGGCCCATAGGCCCAATTCAGTAACATGGGATCAATAATAACAATGAATGCAACCTATCTGGGGAGACTACTCAACCCACCAACCGCTACACTGCACCCGTACCAGCCCTACACTCCATGTGGGGAATATCTCAACCCACCCAGCCCTACACTCCACAGTTGCAGCATTGCTGCTCAATAACAGTAAGTTGAGGCAAAGCCTTCAGTTCGTCGATTAACCACTTTAAGCACTTCCTCCATCAATATCCCAACCCCATGCAACAGATATTAATAAAAGCATATCATGCAGAATACAGTATTAATTAATCATGCATTTCAGTCAATTTAAACCCTAGGGGTATATCGGTAATTTTTCTCTCTAGGGGTAAATTCGTAAACTTACACATCTATACAAGTTATTTCAGTAATTTTTAACAGTTTTATGCAATTTGACTCCATTGTCTAACTATCAGGCCAATTTGCCCATCTCTTACCCATATTGGTCCGTAAGCCCATTGGGCCCAGTTTTGGCCCATCGAGGCCCATTTACCGAAGTACACGAATTATCGCATGAGACCAGCTTACCACTTTGCGATGCCAGATCTAATCATTACTCTATGTCTTGAGAGCATTCGCATACTCACAAGCCCATGAAATGCCGGAATTTCGGCATTTCGGCTTTTGTCGATTTAAACTGAGAAAGGGTGTTCGACACACACCTGTTTCGCGACGACTGCTACCGAGATCCCTTTCGATGCCCTACAATTATTCATCACCATTTTTAGCGTACAAGTTATGCTTAACAAACTCAAAATCTACCTTACCTTATTCAGCCAAAGAACCCCTTATTGACCATAAGTTGCTTACCTTCACAGGGTCCAATAATACGATTCAAGCTTATCCAAGTCGATACTCCAAGCCTCGCTGCTCCTCCAAAGTTGTCTATATCACACAGTCCAAGTCAATCACTTGCCCACAAGGGCAAAACAGTCATTTAACACCCTAGGGGCAAAATGGTAATTCTACCCTACAGGGGTATTTCAGTAATTCTACCATACAGGGGTATTTCAGTAATTTTGCAAACCAGGGGTATTTTGGTAATTTTACAAACGAGGGGTACTTTGGTAATTTTACAAACCAGGGGTATTTTGGTAATTTTACAAACGAGGGGTATTTTGGTAATTTTATAAACTAGGTATTCTAAACAAGAATGACATAAAGCCCTTTCTCGGCCCAAATTGGCCCACACGCGCGTGTGGCCCTTTTAGCCCAAATCTAGCCACATATACGAGATTCACCTAGCCTAGTCCAATATTTACTACACAATCAAACAAATTATCCAATTAGGCCCGTAGGCCCATTGAGCACACATGGCCCCTTTCGGCCCATCGCCGCCCGAAGTAGCCATCCTACAGCTAGAGTAGTGAGAAATACACACCTGATAGGAGACTGGAGTTAATCCGCGCTCCGAGCACTTCTAGCCGATGCCCAACCCAAACAAGCATGCCATAACGCGAAAGGGATCAGCCAAGAAAGGTACCTTTGCTCTCCTCATGGTTCTCTCTATTTAAAGCCAGCTTCGCATCCACTCTTATGTTAGCTTACCGATGTGGGATCCCTCTATCATCAGAGTTTAAATTCAACACCAACTCTTGCCATCCCAACATAGCAAAATAATCAACCTTTGCATGCCAAGGGATTCGAACCAAAGTCCTTCTATATGCCAACTCACGCCACCACCACTAGGCCACCAACTCATTTGTGTCATAAATCCAACACATTAAACTTTAAAGTGCACCTACTTGCTTCCAGTTTATTGAAAAGAAAACCAAAATATATTGCAAGAGCCAAGACTTGAACCTTGGACCCTTTGCTTCCTCTATGGCGTCACCTTGCCACTACACCACACTCTGTTTTACATCATCTTTTCTCCCAACAATATTCTTAAGGCTTACCTACTACACCCGGGTTTGATTCACCTTAAACCAAAATTTTTGCTAGAGTCCAGGTTTGAACCCAAAACTTCTCCAACACTTCTCAGCACACTTAACCACTAAAACAAGCCTTTATTAACGAAATTTACATGCACAACAAAATATTAAAATCTGCCTTCAACCGCTCCCATGCTCAAGGCCCAAAACTTCTAGGCCCAAATTCAGGGTGTTACAATATGAATCGGCTAGGCTTAGGCTTTGAGAAAAATAAGTGCTTTTCATCTTACGAGCCTAGGGGTAAAATTTTAAATATGTGAAACTTTAGGGACAAAATTATAATTTTTCCATAGTGTGATTTTTGGACTAAATTGAATAACGTGAGTATTAAATGAGTTAAATGTGTTATTATAGATCAAGAAAAATGAGGAATTGACGTTGACCAGGGAAAAGAAAAGGTTGTGGACTAAATTGCAAATTTGTTATATTTTACACCTAGGTAAGTTTGCATGTAAATAATGCATCATTTTTACTTACGTTATCACATTTTATTATGTTTTCTAAAATGTGGCTGAATATTGAATGAAATTGACAAGTATCGAAAAGTGAAAAATTTCCTGATTGAACATTAGGAGCAGAATAGGATACAAGTGACATGTCACTAGTGACTCAAGTGTGGTACTATGTGAAGGCCACTTTGAGAAGTGATAGCTTGGTCACAAGTGTGGTACTATCTAAAGGCCATTTTGTAAAGAATGATAGCTTTGGTCACAAGTGTGGTACTATGTGAAGGCCATTTTGTGAATAAGGTAGCTTTGACTACAAGGGTGGTACTATGTGTAGGCCACCGGGTATCCGTTATTATTCCGATGTGTTCAACAGGAAATGACTAGGTGTAATTGAATATGAACATGTGATGAATAAGTGCAAGTACGTATGTGTAAACTGATGAGCAATGTGCTCGGTATGTGATCGAACTCTGGTAAGATTGATATGGAGTAAGTGTTACAATGAAAGTTACTACAAAGAAAACATGAAAGAGTGAAATTTAGTAATAAAACAGTTTTGGACAACAGCAATTGTGTGACTTTGAAAATTCACCAAAAATGGTGAAAATCAAATTAGAGGTTGAATAAGAACGAAATTAAATCTTATTGAGTCTATTTTCATATAAAGGAAACGGTATAAGCAAATGAGTATCATATTATGAGATATTTGAATTTTTGTGAGATAGAGTCAGAATGATTTTAGAATCCCCTGTTTTGATTTGGGAAAATCATTAAAAATTGTAAAAAAATAATTATAGGAACATCATCCGAATCCCGTATGAGGTGATAATTAATTTTTAGTGAAGAGAGGTCAAAACTGTCGAACAACGAAATAGGGGTAACTTTAAAGAATAAAATGTACTTATTGGCTAAACCAAAAATTATGAAAATTTTATGGTAAGAATATATACGAGTCTAGTTTCTGGAAAAATTACCAGATCTTAATTTGGAGTTCCATAGTTCTAGATATAAATAATTTAGTGACTGTGACTCGAATAGACAGCTTGTTTTAAACTTGAGTAAATAGTGGATCTATGTGTAGTTATGATTGTATTATTTTGAAAACATATTTTGAGGATTTATAAAAACATGTTAATAATTTGTTTATTATTTACATTTCTACTTACTAAGTTATATGCTTACTCCCCTCTCTTTTCCCTTGTTTTATAGTTTCACCAAGCTAGCTCTGGGTACAGAGACTGTCGGAGATCCATCTACACTATCATCATTCTTTTGTTATTTTGAAATTCTTATTTTGAATTATGGCATGTATAAAGGACTTGGTTATTTTTTTATATGTCATAGTTGATTTGGCCTAAAATGTTGGCCTTTAATATTTGATAACTCATTTTGTATAAAACCATCGATGTTGGCTAATATTAGTTAAGTTATATGTTATGATGATGCATTTTGTGAGAGGCATGAGTTGGTTGAATGAGTATGTAATGACTATGGAAAATGTGGCGTGTGAATGGTGTTTGAAAGACACGGCCTTGGACACGGGCGCATGCCCCTATTTTCAAGAAATTTTCCAATGTTTTCCAAAGTTCTCGATTTAGTCCCGAACCGCTTCCATAGTATGGTTTGGGCCTCGTAGATCCATATCAGGGACTTAGTGATGAAAATTGAAAAGTTTAATTTGGATGTAAAAATTATGTCTCAGTTTTGTACAATTGCATGTGTATGTTCCGGTAATGCCTCGTACCCTGTTCCGACGTCGAACACGGGTAAGGGGTGTTACAAAGGAGCTCAGCATTTATGACCATACAAAGCTTCGTACGGTGCCATCTTTATACTTGTTTGATAACTTTTATTGTACGCAAACTCAACCAACGGTAAAAATTTCTCCCAGTTACCCTCGAACTCTAATACACAACAACGAAGCATATTGTCGAGTATTTGAATTACTCGCTCAGACTGACCATATGTCTGGGGATGAAATGTAGTACTAAAATGTAACCGCGTATGTAAAGCTTCCTATAACTTGCTCCGAAATTGCGGTGTAAACCATGGATCTCTATCTGAAATAATAGTAACTGGCACCATGTGCAATCTAATAATCTCAGAGATGTATAATTCAACTAGTCTATCAAGGAGTAGTCTATATGTACTAGAATAAAATGTACTGACTTCATCAGATGATCAATGATAACCCAAATATCATCTTTCTTTCTCAGAGATAGGGGTAAACCTGATACAAAGTCCATAGTAATTTGCTTTCATTTCCATTCTGGTATCATCACTGGCTACAACAAACCAGAAGGTACCTGATGTTCAGCTTTTACTTGTTGACATACTAAACATCTCGATACAAAATCTGAAATCTCTTGCTTCATACTCAGCTACCAGTACATCTGTCTCAGATCGTTGTACATTTTAGTGCTACTAGGGTGAATGGACAAACTAATACAATGAGCTTTATGTAAAATTTTATAAATTAACTTTGCATCCCTCGATACACAAACTCTGCCTCTAAAAAGTAAGCAATCATCAGACCCAATCTGAAAATCTAAACCAGGATTCGGCTCACAAAATTTCCATTTAGATACCAATGTATCATCGCATTTCTTAGCCTTACAAATCTATTGTAAGAACAACGGTTTAGATTTTAACTCAGCTAAAATCGAACCATCAACAGAAAATGTCAATCGCATATTCAATGCTCGCAAAACAAACAGAGATTTTCTACTCAGAGCATCAACCACTACATTTGCTTTTCTTAGATGATAATCAATAATTAAATCATAGTCTTTTAACAATTCAAGCCATCTGTGTTGTCTCAGGTTCAAGTCTTTCTGTGTCATTAAATACTTCAAACTCTTATGATCAGTAAAAATGTGACATTTTCCACCACACAAATGATGTTGCCAAATCTTCAATGCAAACACAATCGCTGCCAACTCTAAATCATGTGTCAGGTAATTATTTTCATGCGGCTTTAACTGTCTAGAAGCATAAGCTATCACTTTACCTTCATGCGTCAAAACGCAGCTTAAACCATTCAAAGATGCATCTCTAAAAATTACAAATTCTTTACTCGATTCAGGCTGAATTGAAACTAGTGCCTCGGTCAACAGTGCTTTCAACTAAAACTTTGTTGACATTTCTCAGACCACCAAACTTCACATCTTTCTGTAATAGTCGCATCATCGGAGAAGCTACTATTGAGAATCTTTTGATGAATCTTCTATAATAACCAAATAATCCTAGAAAAATTCTGACTTCGGATACTTTTCTCGGCGGTTTCCAATCAACAACTGTTGAAATTTTACTCAGATCAACTTTGATGCCTTCGGTCGATACTATATGTCCTAAAAAACCAACTTCTCGAAGCCAAAACTCACATTTACTAAATTTGGCAAATAGTTGTTTATCACGTAGGGTTCGCAGCATAATTCTCAAATGTTCAGCATACTCAGTTTCGTCTCGGGAATAAATTTGAATATCATTAATAAAAACTATGACGAATCTGTCTAAATACAGTCTAAAAATTTGTTCATCAAATCCATAAATACTATAGGTGCGTTAGTTAAACCAAACGGCATTACAAAGAATTCATAATGTCCATACCTGGTCCTGAATGAAGTTTTCGACGCATTTGAATATTTAACTCGCAATTGATAATAACTAGAATGTAGATCAATCTTCAAAAGTACCATTGCACCTTTCAACTAATCAAATAAATATCAATTCGTGATAAGGGATACTTATTCTTAATTGTAACCTTGTTAAGATGACGGTAGTCAATACATAATCTCATTGATCCGTCCTTTTTCTTACGAACAGAACCGGTGCACCTTAAGGCGAGAAGCTAGGTCGAGCAAAAACTCATCTGTTAACTCTTGCAACTGAGTTTTCAACTCTTTCAACTCTATAGGAGCCATTCTGTACGAAGCTATCGATATCGGTGATGTTGCTGGTACTAACTTAATGGAAAATTCAACCTCTCTGCTTGGTGGTAATCTAGGTAACTTTTTTTGGAATACATCAGGATATTCACAAACCATAGGTACTGATTCAAGTTTCGACTCAGACACTTTAGAATCAAGAACATATGCAAGGTACAGATTGCAACCTTTTCTCACGTATTTATAGGCAACTCGCTTGACTCGTTTGATTCAATCTGAAGTGTCTCACCATTCTGACATTTCAGTACAATAAGCTTTCGTCTACAATTCAATATAGCGTCAAATAGAGTCAACCAATCCATACCCAGAATCACATTGAACTTATCAAATGGGAAAAGCATCAGATTTGCTGGAAAGCTATAACCCCCAGTCATCAAAGGATAGTTCTTACAAACTTTATCAACTAATACATAATGACCTAGGGGGTTTGATACTTTAACCACAAATTCAGTGGACTCAATAGGTAAATTCTTACTTGACACTAGATTCGTGCATACATATGAATGAGTTGATCCAGGTTCAATCAAATTAGTAACTTTAGTGTCAAAGATAGAAAAAGTACGTAGAAGCTTCTTTTCGTGCATGGATTGCATAAGCTCTAGCTGGTGCTAGTGCCTCGGACCTTACAGCGGAGTCCTTAGTCACACTACAACTATTATCCACATTTCTAGGGTTCATTGGTGGTCTCCCTCTTGCAGTTGTATTGCTTGGTCGAATAGTCTGAATCTTGTCTTTTTCAGGTAACTCAGGACAATCCAGAATAAAATACTCCTGTGAACCATATTGAAACAAGCTTCGTCTTTCATCCAGCGCTGACCAAAGTGTCATCGTCCATATCATTGACAATCAGGTTTGTTGGCTTTCACACTACCAACGCTTGCTATTGATGTAGCTTGAGGTTTAGAACTTGTGTGTTGCTTACCATGATCTCTGTTAGGATATCCCACTGAAGCGGTCGAACGATTATGGTAATCTTTAGATCTCTTTGACGATGAGTGATACAATTTTCTAGTTGATCTCTTTCTTGAATCTCTAGCTTCAAAATTAACTTTTCTTTTCTCTTTACTAAGCTCCTACAATGAATTCTTTCAATTTGAGAATCTCGACTAGAATTTTTATATCCTCGTTCAATCCATCTTCAAACCATTTACACATAGCAACTTCTATTGGAATGCATTCTCGGGCGTACTTGCTCAACCTGATGAAATCTCTTTCATATTCAGATACTGTCATACAGCCCTGTTTAAGCTCAAGAAACTCTTTGTGCTTCTGATCTAGATACCTTTGACTTATATATTTTTCCTGAACTCAGTTTGGAAAAATTTCCAGTCTACCCACTCTCTCGAGACAATAAAAACTAACGTATTCCACCATTTATAGGCTAAATCTTTACATAGAGATACGACACATTTAACACATTCAGTCGGTGAACAAGATAACTCATCAAAGACTAGGATTGTATTTTCTAACCAAAACTCAACTCTCTCAGGATCATCGTCAACTGTAGCTTTGAACTCTTCAGCCTCATATTTGAGGATTTTATCAACAGGCGGTTTATTCACACGTAAAGGTTCAAAACCTTAAGGAATAATGGGGATTAGTTGGGGAACAGGTGGGGTTAGAGGCCGTTGAGCAGCTAGATTTGTTCGAACAAACTTTGTGAACCACTCGTTCATCATTTGGAAGAAGGCTTCCTTAGCCTCTCCTCTCTCGCTCTCAGATACAGGCCTCAAACATGATGACACTGCTCCATGAATGGAGGCTTGCACGTTACTTTTTACATCATCAGAGTCGACTCAGTTGGAATCCATTACTATATGAAAACATGTTTTAAAACGGTCAGGAGATATCACACACCCCTAGCCTGTATCCTTCGCCGAATTAGGGTTATGGAGTATTACTGGAGCACAACATTATATAAAGAACATTTCATCATAACAAACAAATTACAATATAAAGCCTAGCAATATCATATAAAATCATACATACGGTCCATTTTAAAAGCCCTCGAGGCCCTAAAATGACATTAGAAACGAATTGAGACTAAATTGGAAATATATGAAATTTTTGAAAAAAAGACAAAAATTTTCAAACTGTAGGGGTCACATGGCCATGTAACTCACACAGCCAAGAGACATGCCCGTGTCTTAGGCCGTGCGGGCATTTGAAATAGGGACATATGGCCGTGTCCTAGCCCGTGTAACTCACTAACTTGGGTCACACAGCCAAGCCACACACTCGTGTACCAGGCCGTGCACCGTTTGAAATAACCCTACACGCCTGTGTGCCAGGCCATGTGTTAGGCCGTGTAATAGCCTGACTTGCAACCCTTTGAAAGCTACAAGGGACACACGGCCATGTTGCTTGGCCGTATGTCACACACGGCCACGCCAAGCCGTGTCTCACACACGGCTGTGTTTTTGCCTGTGTGGACGGAAAATAGGCCATTTTCAAGACATTTTTCTCACCCCATTTCCTACCACTTGCACAAGCCAAATACACCAATAATCAAGCATTCAAAAGTCACTAAATATTTGCAAATTCAAGCTTAAACAACCTAAAAACTATCCATACAACTAATGTGCCAAAATGGAACCTCAACATTCACAATCAAACTTACCTAAACAACTATCCAATTCATTCATCATTTAATCTACTAATTGAACAATCCCAATGCCACAATTACCACAATGTTCATATACAAAATATAAGCATAACAAGCACCATTTTGGACCATTTTTCCTTCCATCATACACCTTACCATTTTGTCTCAAAGCCAACCACATCCAAGCTACCAAATCTAGTCATTAACCACATCATGAATTATATCGAATCCAAACCAACCAACAATTCATAAAAGACTATTATGAGCTTCATTTCAGTTCTATCGTATTAAACACCAACTCATGGAAATAACAACCACACAAAATACCATAGATTCATAATATCATAACTACTAGCTCATCAACTAATATGTCACATATATATACAAGCCACACACAAGGGCTAAATTCACCAAAACATGCCATTATAACCATGACTCAAAATCATCGAAATCTACTGATTTAGTCGATGGATAGTGTGATGGATCTCCTGTAAAATTCCAACCCAAATAAGCTTCCGATTATCTAGAAAAACAAAGGAAAACAACATGAAGTAAGCATATAATGCTTAGTAAGTTCGTAATTCATAAACAAAGCTTACCATTTCAATTTATAAGCATAAAAACAATTTGAGATAATCCAACATGACTTAGCATTAGCCTAAGCAACAACAACCTTTGAAGTTAGATAACTACATAGCTTAGCAAATCATCTCTAAACATCATAGCTTTTGTGCACACTACTTATAAGCATTCATACTTTCATGTATATGGCTAAGCATATTTAGAACATCATCAACTCATACCTTTAATACTTTCATGGCATCACTTATCGAAGCATTTGTCAAACCTTCCCTTTTTCATACCCGTTGAATAACTAGAATAATATTAGATACTTGGAAATATCACAAACTATGTGCTAACACGTGGCCAAAACCACTATTATCTCATATCTCATATAACTACTCTTTCTAGAGCCATAAGTGGGTCTGTTGGAACGATGAAAATGTGCAAGTGTACACAATCGCAACAAGTAATAAAATGACAAGTAAATGTCGAGTTATCGTACCCACAGGGATTTTGAAAAGAATTATTTATGAATGCTATTTTAAACACTTTGGTGAAAAAAAACATTTTGTTTGAAGAGGGCGATTAAAAACTAAGATTTTAAACTAAATAAATAAATCTCAAATGTACGATTTCAAAATACGAGTTTAATCAAGATGACATAATTGTGTTAGATTAATTACATTTCTTAACTTAGAATCATTAAACTCATGTTTATATTGTTACGAATAAATTCACGACAACTCGATAATTTGCTAACTTATGAACATACTCACCTACCAAATCCATTCATCTCTTGACTATATCCCTATCTCATTTCAATCGATTAAACAAATCTTAATAGGCAAATATGTTATTAAATAGAAATAGAAATAATCTCTTGTACATTTCCCTATGTCAATTCAAACGACTAATTAAATCTAATAAGCACATAAAAGAATACGTGAGGGAACAAGGTATTCCTACCTTGAAGCAATTTAATCACAATAATCTTGCAAGTTATGCAAGGCAAATGTATTGTCAGATACCATTGCTAATTTAACCCTCAGCTGCCTTAGATGATTAAACATGCACTGATTAAGTATTGTTGCCCATTAATTACAATTTCAATCTGTTTAAATAATTAATTCATTAGCTACCTCACAATTGTAATGCAAGAATAACTTAGTCATAATTTTACTTAACCAAGCATCTTACCGAGGCCTATAACAATATAAACACAATTTTAGCAAACAAAATGCAATCAACCTAACACAAATTAAATTCAAGCTAAATTGATTAAATTAACAATTCCAACAACATAAATATTCATAGATATGTTCATCATAACAACAACAAAAATTAAAGAGATAGGGAACAAGAATCAAATCCGATGTTTTTCCGTGGCTTGACTCGTTTGCTCCGTTCTTCCTTCTCCATTGTCCTCGTCGACCAAGGCTGCTATGAACACTTAATTGCTGCTCCAAATGGCTGATGAATGCCCCTTTTCCACGAGGAGAAATCGACAAGAGAGCAAGAGAATTTTGAATGGAAAAGAAGAGAGAAAGTGGAGAGAAGAGAGAAAGATGTGAATGCTTGATGTGTGTTTCAAATGATCAGCTTAAGGGGGTTTTTATAGCTGAAGAGGGCTGCTAAAAAGAGCTAAAATTAGCATCCAAAGAGCCCTCCCTTGGCCGGCCACACATATGGCAAGTTTGATGATTTCAAGCTTGCTAAATTAAGCTTGGGGCAAATCTAGAAAGCCACCACATGTGGAGGGATTTGAATGTTATTTGAACAAGTCTTTAAGGGCCTCTTTGCAAGCTAAATAGTCAGCCAACAAGCTGATTTGGGTCAGCACATGTGGCGGTTTTGGGCTGTCCACTACTTGGTCGGTTCGATTCACTCGGTTCGACTCAACTGAACCACTTTTCATAATTTATTAATAATAATTTATTAACCCAAATTAAATTGGATATAAATTAAAATTAATTATATTATGAATTAATACACATAATTTTGGACCGTCTTAGGCTGAAAATTAATTCGCCTTGATACTTCAAATTGCTTCTCGGTTTTGTGCTTCTAGCAGTGTCTGCTGAGCCATTTTTCGCCATTTGTGTAAATCTGTCGAAAATAACCAAAATTCATCAAAATTAATTATAAAATTAATTAAAATCATATTTCAAGTACGCTTTAATTATTTTATAAAAATTAATTATTTTTCGACAAGAATTTTATTGAAACTGCATGAATTTAAGTTAAAAAGGGCATGAAAAAGTGTGTAAATTTTCGTGTTTCCACACCCCCAAATTTAATTCATTGCTTGTCCCGAGAAATGAAAAAATTTGAAAAGGATTTTTCAAAAACACGTATGGAAAACTCCTTCAGAACGACATTCTTCCCAACAATCATGAATTTGGCATACTTATGCTCAAGAACAAGAAATTCGATATTTATGCTATCTAAGTATACATATCATTCAAATTAATCTCAATCATTCTTATGATAGCCAAAAATTAGACTATGTTTTTCCTAATAAATTCATGTTAACCCTTACCAATTTAATTTTATTCCCTTATTCAAGATTAAGCTGCAATCATTAAGTTTAACTTATGCCTTCATGTGTTGCACATAGCAATTTCTCTCCACTAATGTAGGTAGCATTGGAACTTGAATCAATAGGTCCTTAACAAGGTTGTAATGTGGCTGGGCTTAGGGGTAGGTAAAAGATAGATAAATTTAGGCTAAAAACCCTAGACTCAGGTTGCATCGGATCTTCAAAATAATTGCCTTCAATACATCAACTTTCTTTGCTTTCACATGCTCTTTTGCACACCTTATTTTAAGAAATCATGCTCTCTTTTTTTTTTTTTTTTAATTTGAGCATTTTAATGTATGTACTATAATTTTTTAGAGCATTTGATACTTCTTTTCAACTCCCCCAAACTTATTTTCAAAGAATACTTTGAATAGTATTGAGTTTAGTGTTTGGGACAGTTTTAAGATAGTTAAGAGAGAAGTGATGGCTAAATTTACAAGGGTTCAAATAAAATTATGCCATATAGTCTCAAAGATGGGTTTCAGAGGACAAAAATTTCATCATGGTTGGCTTGAAAGGCTCAAACAGTGCAAACAATAGTTGCCTAAATAATTTTCAGCATTCCATGCTTCCTAGGATTTCGCCTCAAGAAACTACTAAGTCAATTCTAGAGACTTAAACTTTCATGCATACCTAACTTTCCTAAGGAACTAAAAGATTTTATGGTATGATTTGCATGCTTTATTAAAAATACACTTATGTCTTTATTAACCTAAC
Organism: Gossypium anomalum; assembly: GCA_025698475.1. Classification (NCBI taxonomy): domain Eukaryota; kingdom Viridiplantae; phylum Streptophyta; class Magnoliopsida; order Malvales; family Malvaceae; genus Gossypium; species Gossypium anomalum. The sequence continues at coordinate 27,027,313 of CM046957.1, forward strand.
ATAACAATTTATTGAAATAATAGAACTTTATTTATACTAAAGTTTAGCATACTTAACAACATTTCAAATTATTGAACAAAATATAACCTAATCATAACTAAAAGAAAAATTTATTCTGAGTGGAAATAATTTCAATTTTCGGTTCCCTCTACTTAAGATGAACAGTGTCCTCATTGTTAAAAGTGAATAGATACTATACACCAGGTAGGATTCTGGAGAGGAGGAGGTGAGTCAATTTGACTACTTAAGTACCAAGCTCTCTGTAAATCCAATCCTAGACATGTATATATCTATTGCCATACTTTATACTTTGCGACTTGTTCATTTTTATTCATGATTTCCATCTCTTGCTTTATTATGTGAAAAAAAATCCTAATTAAACGTAATCCTAAATAACCTAAGAACATAAATAAAATAAAGTCGAGATCCCCCTTTATTTATTTACAAATCCTTCCGAATTTGACTCATCTTTTGCTCCATCATCTTTATTTTTCCATGAATCGTTTCGCTCCCTCTTCGATAATGGACTCCATGGTTCAAATATGAAATCTGGAAACTCAGGCATAGAATTAAACGGGTCATTATGTATTTTTGTAAAAGTGCTTCTCATGGAGTCATCCCTTATTTTTGAATATCTCTAATAAGCTTGTTGCTACCACTGCATATGTTGCATTATGTCCATCAACTTTGATAGCTCATCTCAAAGATCTGGACGAGGCAGTTGAGCTCTGAACATTGAAGTCTCAACATCAGGTTCAGCTTCTGGTTCCATTGGTTCTGTAACGCCCCAAATTTTGGGCCTAGAGGAATTGGGCTTTGGGCTTTAGGTCTCATAAAATTTTTAAGTGAGCAAGAAAATGACAAATGATATGTTGGCTTTAAGGGTTTAATGAATTTCGAGTGTCTAGGTATGTTGGAGAAGTTCTAAGTTCGAGTTTTGTGGTGGAGGAATTTTAATTTAACTATTAAAAGAACTAGGGTTGTGAGTAGTTGGGCTTTTAAATAAAAATAGAGGAAAATGACATCAAAAAGCCTTGTGATGGAGTGGCTAAGTGACGCCACTTAGGGTGTGGAGAGGTTGAGTTAGTGGCTAGCAAGGAGATCCTAGGTTTGAATCCTACCTTAGTATTTTTAAAAGTTTAATTTTGGCTTTCTAGAAGGTTGGAAGTGGCGTGAAGATGGACTCTAAGGGGAGTGTTCAGGAGAGAAAATTAAGGAAATGATCAAGGGGTTATCAAGGAGAAAAATGAGAAGATGAGAAGGGGGAAGTGATGGAGCCGAATGGGGAATTGGGGGCCAGGCAATTCGGCTATAAGGGCTATAAATAAGTGCCGAATGCAGGGTTGCCAGGCTAGTGCCGAATTTCCTTCACCCTGTTACCGGAAACCCTTTTCCCTAAAAGTCGAAAACCCTTTTGTTTTACTTTCTTTTCCTTATGCCGATTTTCTATTTTTTCTTCTACTTTTCTTCTTTAATCTATACCAAATAAACCTTATTCACCATACTAACTTGAAAAGCTGAATCTTCCAAGGGCCAAATACTCTTAGACCGAATCTAGTGTAAGTGTGTGTTCTTCCAATGGGTTTTGCTAAGAATCTATTACGCTGTTCTTTCCTCACTCTTTCTAATCAACTGTGGTAGGGAATTAGTATCAGTTCTCAGATCTTAACTCTTTGTCGAAATTGCTCTTTAGGAGTTTGCAATTTTGGTAAGTATTCCTCTCCCATTGGCTAAGGGGGCCAAATGTTCATAGTTAGGGTAAGGGGACTTGTGTTGGATACGATTCACCTACTATTCTGGTTGTAATAAATAAGTTTAATACAGATCTAAGGAGTACGTGATCAGGGAAAAATTATTAGGGATTGGTATTCAAGGTACGGTTAAGGTGAGGCTTTGGTTTTTGGAAAAGTTATGTATTAAACATGCGATTAATCAAAGGGTGATATCGATTGTAGGTTTGGGGCTAAGGAGATCGCATCATGCTTGCTTACCAGACGTGTACATACATTGCACACACACTATGAATCGACAAAAGTCGAAATGCCGAAATGCCAAAATGCCGAAATGCCAAAAAGCCAAAAGTGTGGCTACGGTAGTCTTGCAAGTGCGCGAACACTCGTAAGGGAGAGACCGATAGGTTGCTTGAGACCCACAGGCAATTCTAGACTTGGGTTGTGATTTGGCCAAGTGGGCCGGAATGGGCTAAATGGGCCCGATGGGCTGTTGGGCCCCTAATAGGCAAAATTTGATAAGCGATGCTATGTGATAGGAAATTTGTATGTGAGCATGAATATAATGTGATTTGGGCCAGATGGGCCATATAAATGAGATTGGGCCGAATAGGCCATATGAATGTGAATTGGGCTATATGATTGAGATTGGGCCAAGAGGGCCATATGCATGTATGTAGGGGTTTTGGGCCTAGTATATGATGACTTCATAAAACTTAATTAATATATTGCGACCGTGGACAAGTTATAGGGTTAAGGTGTGGCAACGGGTATATGCATGTCTAGGATTGGATCTAGGGGAAGCTTAGTACTTAAGCGGTCTTAATGACTCACCTCCTCTTCTCTGAAATCCTACCTGGTGCATAGTATTCGTTCATCTTAGCTCGTGGGACTTGTTAACGGGCCAAGGTAAGTGGAAACCATACTTGAGAGAAAATTACCAAAATACCCCTAAGGGTGAAAATGACCAAAATACCCCTAGGTGTTGAATGTAAGTTTTATGGATGTGGCATGCATACATATAATGTTCTGCTTAGGTTGCATATGGGGTGGGAACTATGGAACGAAGGAAGTATATGAGGATCACATGGTCGCCTGACAATCGTGGATCCACCGACGGCTTTTAAAGCCCAATATGTATATGAAGGTAGTTCCGAAACCGGGCTACCATTGGTGTGTGGGCTGGGTGGGTCGATATTCATATCCCCACATGGTGTGATAGGGGACGGAGCTGGTGTGTAGCTGATGCAAAATTTGGATGGGATTGCATTGCATGTTTGATGTATGATGATTTTTGAATGCTTGTTTTCGTCAAGGGTTGTACACACTGAGTTTGCGAAAACTCACCCCCTCTTTTATTTTATTTTCAGGTGATGCTCAGTAGAAGGTTCGATGTTTGGAGTGACTCTGGGTGGCCAGCTAATAAGGTAATTTGGACTTGTTTTTCCTTTTAATGTTTATCAGTTTCTATGTTATTAAGTACTTTTCAATTCAGATTGTAATAGGGCTTCCACTTTATTATTATTTGTATTATTATTTTTATGTGATGTAATTATAAGAAGTTGAACATGGTTTCTTAAACTATAGTATGACTTTTGTACGTTTCCGTAACTACATTTTAAAATGACATGTTTTCATAAAATCATATATTTTAAACAAGTGATTGAAAGGAGTTTTTTTAAGGCTAGTTAAGGTTTCTTTTATTTTAACAAGGGTTTTCAATGAAAACATGGTTTTTGCTAGAACACTTCAATGTGATGCGCCAGATTTGGCCATAACGTCCAGGCTGGGTTTGGGGTGTTACAGGTTCCACCCTATCAGGGATATTAGTGGATTGCATTGGTTCGATCTCTGTGGGATCTTCTTCTTCTTTGGGATCCTCACTTTCTTCAACTCGTTGCTGTAGAACAAGTCTCCGGTTATTTGGTAAAGGTCCCAATCTGTGATTGTGCCCTGGCTATAACCTGTCTTCTTTACGTTTGCAAGAATTTTAGCTTTCAAACACAAAATTGTTATCATAAAGGGAAAGTAAGCTGGGCCAGAACGTCTAACGGTACAATTCCACATTTCTCTTAGGATGATTTTCCCATATCAATGGTCTTTCTAGTTAAAATCGAGTATAATAAGACCATTCGCTCCAATGAAATCGTAGTTCCATGTAAACTAGGCATAAGGCTGAATTGGATGAAATAGAACCATACCTTTGCAAGTGGTGTCAAATATTCTCTTCTACAAGTTGCTTTGACACGGTCCACTTAGAACCTGGAACTGTAAGTTCCTCGAGTATTTCTTGCAAATTTTAAGTCTTGATATTGCTCATTAAGGAAGAATATTCATCGTTTTTGAAATCAGGTAATTCAAAGAACTCATTAATAGCATTTGAAGTTGTTGGTACCTTGATTCGCCGGACAGATACTTCCTTCAATTCACTTGATGTTAAGTTTGCATAAAATTCACGAACTAACTCCTCATCCACACTAGGTCTTTTCTCACAAAACAACTCCCAATTGAGAGTTTTAGCAACTTGACGAATACGTGCCATAAAATCAATATAATTGCTCTCTTTCAATGTGAAGCCTTTCTCTGGATGCATCTGTTGATTCTTGAAAACACTTTCGTATTGGCTTCTTCACAGTGGAATTTGCTTTGTGATTCATCAATTTGGGCAAAGGCACGAGTTCTTTTGCAAGGCATGATTAACTTGAACATAAGATGAAAAATAATTTCTCAAAAATTTAATTAACATAAAATATTAATAATTCAATAAATTGAAAAATAAAATGATTAAATAAATTTTAAAATTTAAGAGAAAAATTTTGTCTTACCACCTTTTTATAAATATTAAAAACTCCTAAAAAAATAATTAGAAAACAAAAGAGGTCGATTTAGGATAGGTTGGAGGATTATCGGCTAAGGACAAAGTGTTGGTGTGAGTAATAGAGCTGATGTACCACACGGATGTTAAGTAGCAAGTAGACAAGTCAAGCATGATCGAGGAGCGGCGCAACCTGGCATGGGCAGCTGCTCGGCAACAGGCAGCAACGTGGGTGTGCGCGAGCTGGAGTGAGGAGCAGGTACGGCGCCAAGGAGTGGCTGCTGGTGCGCCTTTGTGCGTGGGCTGCCGGGTGCGCACGGGGGCAGCAGGTGTGCGTGGGGTGAGCTGCTGGCCGAATGGCTGTCAGGCGGTGTTGTGGCTGATAAGTTGGAGGCTTGTCGCTTGGGAGTTGAGGGCTACAACACTAGGTGGTTTGGTGGGATTGAAGTTTGAATGAAGAAAGATGGAGAATTGGTAATATTTATAGTGAGGGAAATAAGAGTTAAAGTAGAATTCTTAGAAAAATTTAATAATTAAAAATTCTAAGTTCTAACTCTACTCAAAGTAAATAACAATTAATAATTAATATAATGCATATTAAATTATTATTTGCTATTAATTTATTAAGATAAAAACTTATCAAAGAAAATATGATTAAATTAAAACTAATCCTAACTCTATATAAAGTTGATAATAATTAATATATATTATGATGGATATAATTATATATTAATAATTATCATCATTTTTATTGAACTAAAAACATTTATTCTAGATGCTTTTTGAAAATATTTACAAAAAGAGGCATCTAATTTTTAATATTTACAAAAAGAGATCAAATTTTAAAAATAGTTCAATTAAGTCCCTAGACTTAATGAAAATTTGAAATTGAGTTGCAATTTTAAAACTTGGATCAAAATTGACCCTTTTTATTTGAAAATATAAAAATTTATTTTTCCATTTAGGGAATAATTTCTCTGAAAATTATGTCAAAATCAATTCCCAGGAAAGATTAGAGGGGTCACAAGCGGTCCCGCTTAAGTTCCAATCTCCTAGACAGAATTTATTTAAACATACTAATCTCGAAAATACATCCTAAATCATTTATTTAAAAAGAAAACAAGAAAATTTAATCATTTGATAAAATGAATGAGTTTTGATCCCGTTCAATTTTATCTCCCTAGTAATGTTTCAAGCGTTGAGCATTAACTTGGAAAATATCTCCCTTACCTTGAAGGTCGACAACTCTGTATGGATAAACTCGGTGAATTGTAAATGGGCAAGACCAGTGTGATTTTAACTTACTTGGAAAGAACTTTAATCTGAATTAAATAACAAGATTTGCTGACCTGCTTCAAATTCTCGAACTCGAATATGCTTTCATGCCATTTCTTGAGTCTTTCCTTAAGTAATTTGGCATTCTCGTATGAAGACATTTAGAATTCTTCTAACTCATTAAGTTGAAGCATTCGTTTCTATTTAGCAAACTTGAGATCCAAGTTGAGTTGTTGGAGAGCCTAGTAAGCTTTGTGCTCTAACTCCAAAGGTAGATGATAGGCTTTCCCAAAGACCAACCTATAGGGTGACATCCCTAAAGGTGTCTTGTATGCTGTCCTGTAAGCCCATAAAGCATCATCCAGTCTTTTGGACCAATCTTGTTGATTTGGGCAAATACCTTCTCAAGTATGCCTTTGATCTCTTTGTTTGCTAGTTCAACTTGCCCATTCATCTGTGGATGGTAAGCTGTGGCAACCTTGTGCTTCACTCCATGTTTGTCAAGTAACCATTTCAACCACTTGTTCACAAAATGGGGCCTTTCATCACTAATGATGGCTCATGGGGTTCTAACCTTTGTGAACACATGCTTCTGTAAAAACTTCATCACAACCTTAGCATCATTTGTCAGATATGCTTCAACCTCAATACACTTAGACATGTAGTTTATAGCTACCAAGAAGTACTTGTGACCAAAAGACAGAGGGAAAGGGCTGAGAAAGTCAATACCCAAAACATCGAGCAATTCTACCTCAATGATGTTTGTTCGAGGCATCTCATTTCTGTTGGTGACATTTCCAACCCTTTGACATCGATCACAACTCTTTACGTAAGCATATGTGTCTTTAAATAGTGTTGGCCAAAAGAATCTGGCTTGTAATACTTTGGCCGCAGTGCCTGTACCTTCGAAGTGTCCCCCACTCGGAGCTGAGTGACAGTGGTATAGAATCTTATGCACTTCATATTCTACCATGCACTTCCTGATCATTTGATCTGCACACTTTTTAAACAAGATGGTTCTTCCCAGAAATAGTATTTCACATTGTGGAGAAACTTTTTCCTTTGATGATATGTCTTATCAATCAGCATCAAACCACAAGCTAAATAGTTAGCAATATCAGCAAACCAAGGGGTATTATGGACATGATTTACCTTCAGTATGTGTTCATCTGGAAATGTTTCCTAAATGGGTATAAGTGGAGAATTCCCTTCTTGCGGCTCCAATCTAGACAAGTGGTCTGCTACTTGGTTTTCTACTCCCTTTCGATCCTGAATTTCTAAATCAAACTCTTGAAGTAGATGTACCCATCGGATCAGTCTCGGCATAGCATCTTTCTTGGCAAGCAAATACTTAATCGCCGAGTGGTCCGTATAAACAGTCACCTTGGTACTACAAGATATGATCGAAACTTGTCAAAAGCAAATACAATAGAAATTAACTTTTTCTCTATTACCGTATAGTTCAGTTGAGCTCCTGTCAGAGTTTGACTTGCATAGTAGATGGGATTAAAAACTTTGTTCCTTCACTAGCCCATAACATCTCTTATTGCGAAGACACTTGCATCACACATCAGTTTAAATGGCAAATCCCAGTCTTGTGTGATGATTATGGGTGCCAAAACTAGTCAACCCTTCAAAAATTTAAAAGCTCTTAAGTACTCTTCATCAAATTTAAACGCCGCGTCCTTCTCCAATAATTTGCATAAGGGTTTAGCAACTTTGGAGAAGTCATTGATGAATCTTTGATAGAAACTGGCATGGCCCAAAAAGCTCCTAACACCCTTTACAGATGTTGGAGGTGGGAGTTTCTCAATAACATCTACCTTTGCTTTATCTACCTCGATTCCATGTCTCGTTATTCGATGCCCTAGAACAATACCTTCTCGTACCATGAAATGACAGTTTTTCCAATTGTGTACGAGTTTGTTTCTTCACATCACCTTAATACCTTGGCTAGATTGGCTAGGCAATCATCATATGTATCTCCAAATATTGAAAAATTATCCATAAAGACTTCCAAGTATTTTTCAACCATGTCAGTAAAAATAGACATCATACATCTTTGAAATGTAGCAGGTGCATTACATAAACCAAATGGCATGCGTCTAAATGTGAATGTACTGTATGGGCAGGTGAATGTTGTCTTGTGTTAATCTTTCGGTGCTACCGTAATCTGGTTATACCCCGAGTATCCATCAAGAAAATAATAGTAGTCTCACCCTACGAGTCTATCCAACATCTGGTCCAAAAACGACAAAGGAAAGTGATCTTTCCTAGTCACCTTATTCAGCTTTCAGTAATCGATGCAAATTCTCCATCCCGTAACCGTTCTAGTCGGTATTAACTCGTTATTATCATTTTTAATGACTATGATATGTCCTTTTTTTGGCATGCACTGGATCGAACTTACCCATGAACTATCTGAGATGGGGTAGATTATACCCGCATCTAACCACTTGATGATTTCTTTCTTGACTACGTCCTTCATGATGGCGTTCAGTCTTCATTGCCCATCAATCGTCCCTTTTTTTCCCTCTTCTATGATAATCTTGTGTATGCATACATATGGACTAATTCCACAAATATCGGCTATGGTTCATCCGATAGCCTTCTTGAATTGTTTCAATACCAGGATGAGATTTTCTTCTTGCTCAGTAGTTAATTCTGCTGAAACAATCACTGGTAGAGTAGAAGAGATACCTAAATAAACATATTTTAAATGTGAGGGAAGTGCCTTGAGTTCTAATTTAGGTGGCTCCTCGATTGATGCTTTTGGTTGGGCATAATCCCTATTCTCTAACTCCAAAGATTCAAAGTGGGATTGCGGATTAAATCCCATTTGATTAGCTTCTAAAAAAGCTAAGTATTCATCCTCCTCTTCATCATTTGGAGGATCTGATGTCAAAATTCATTCCAATGGGTCCTCAACATAGTTGAGCTCCTTCTCCACGATTAAATCCTCTAAATCAGACACTGTAGAGCAATAATCAATTGTGTTAGGAAATCACATAGACTTAAAAACGTTAAATGTTACCTGATCATCCTAAACATGTATAGTAAACTCGCCCTTCTACACATCAATAAGGGTCCTTCCGATTGCTAAGAATGGTCTTCCTAGGATGATTGGCACCTCTTTGTCTGCTTCAAAGTCTAAAATCACAAAGTCAGTAGGAAAGATAAATTTGTCTACACGTACCAATACGTCTTCAATTTTTCCTTCTGGATGTGCTAAGGATCGATCTGCTAATTGAAGTGTAATCGTAGTAGCTCTAACTTCACCTATCCCCAACTTCCTAAATATTGACATGGGCATCAAGTTAATACTCGCACCCAAGTTACATAGTGCCTTACCACAATATGTTGTTCCAATATTTCAAGGTATGGTAAAACATCCAAGATCCTTCAATTTTGGGGGTAATTTGTCTTGAAGATATGCACTGTATTCCTTCGTTAGGGCTACCATCTCAAATTCTCCAAGCCTTAGTTTTTTAGACACGATATCCTTCGTGACTTTGACGTAGTTTGGCATTTGTTCAAGTGCTTCAACCAATGGGATGTTGATATAAAGCTGTTTGAGTACGTCTAGGAACTTCTTGAATTGAATTTCTTGCTTTTGCTTCTAAAGTCTTTGAGGGTAGGGTGGTGGAGGTTTTGTAACACCCATAACCCGTATCCGTCACCGGAATGGGGTTACGAGGCATTACCAAACATAATACAACTCAGAACGGACTTTCATTTCAATGTTAATCATCTAGCAAAATTTTAACCAATATAACATGCTTTGATTCTGTAATTTATACAATTTCTAAATTTATATTCAATCAATACAACTGAGAAGTCATGGAAATCGAATGCTTAACTCATAACCAAGTATATTTCATTTCATATACCAATCATATATATATACTTAACATTTATGGCATTCGAATAATTTAAGTATAAAATAACTTATTAACTTACGACTTATATGCGCATACTTTAAAACATGAAAACATACATCGTTTCATTTCATATAAATAACATGTACCATTATGTCAATTTCATCTATCAAATATTAACGTACCATTATAACATTTGTTTACCTAATTTCAACAATTGCATAACATAGATATATATATATGTCATATTCTACTTAACATATGCCAAATATATCATCAACTTAACCAATTAAACTACTCAAATAAACTGACCAAAATATTTTAGTAATATGCCATTTGAAACTGACACAAAAACCACATTCATTAATCAAAATTTTTATAGCCTAACTTAGTCCATAAATATTCAATACCACAATTATAACATTAACATATAAGTAAACACATAATGACCTAATTTAAGCTCACTTGCTGAACCACAAAAATGGTATTTTTTCAACTCAATATAAAACCTAACATTTTAGTCTTTTATTATCGTACCTCAAACAAAGCATATTAACCAAAACAATAATATAAATACTCATTATTTGTCTTCAACGACCGTACTTAATTAGCCAACCATTCAAACATAAAATATATATGCACATACGTTTCCATTACAACCGAATCAAAACAACTAATACACATTCGAATATATATATCATTATCATTTTACTCCATTACTAAGCCAAATTAATAAACCATTCTCAAAGACAAAACATACCATACATTAAACTTACCGAAAGTGAACTAAACATAGGCTATTTTTGATACCTTAACAAAGCACAACAACCAAGTTCTCATATATTTTTTTCAATGCATAAATGGAAACACAAAAATTTATATACTTCCTTATACCCATTTTTACTTAAATTCGTGCAAAACCGGTTAAAATCTTGTCAAAAAATAATTAAATATTATAAAATAATTAAATTGTGTTAAAAATATGAACATGGTGAATTTTAGTTAATTTTATACTTAATTTTGATTAATTTTAACTATTTTCGACAGATTTGCGCAAAGGGCGAAAATTGGCTCGGCTGACTCTACTGAAAGCACAAAATAGAGAAACAATTTGAAGTATCGAGGTACATTAATTTCCCGCCTAAGACGGTCCAGAAATGTGTATTAATTCATAATTTAATTAATTTTGATTTATTCCCTATTTAATTTGGGTTAAATAAATTATTTTTAATTAATTATGGTGAAAGGGTCCAGTTGAACCGCACTAGTCGAACCATATTGAGTGAACCGAACCAGCCACTAATTGGGCAGCCCAGAACCGTCCATATGCTGACCTAAATCAGCATTTTAGCTAATTAAATATTCTTGCAAAAAGGCCCTTGAAAGACTTTCAAATTGCATTTAAACCCTAAGATAAATCAGCCATTAATTGACTTACTCCCTGTAGACCCTGAGATAAAACGAACCTTGAGACAGTGAAGAGACAAGCGAATTAGAGAAGGACTGAAGGAATGAATTTTGATAATATGAATAAAGAAAATGGAGCAAACCTTGCTTAAAATCCTATCCTTATTGCTGGTGATAAAGATAGAGCCTTAAGACAATATGTTGTGCCAGTGTTTAATAATCTTAATTTGGGTATTAAGAGACCCGAAATTAAGGCGCAACAATTCGAGCTAAAGCAAGTCATGTTCCAGATGCTTCAGACAGTGAGCCAATTCAGTGGAATGCCTACCGAAGATCCTCATCTTAATTTAAGACTGTTTATGGAGGTGAGCGGCTCTTTCAAATTAGCCGGAGTACCCGAAGATGCATTACAATTGAAGTTGTTCCCACTCACTAAGGGACAGAGCTCGAGCCTGGTTGAACTCATTGCCACCAAACTCAACTTTCACATGGGAAGAGTTAGCAGAAAGATTTCTCATGAAGTATTTCCCGCCTAACAAGAATGCTAAGTTGAGGAATGAGATCATTGCCTTCCAACAAATGGATGTTGAATCCCTGTATGAGGCACGGGAAAGGTACAAAGAGTTATTACGAAAGTGCCCTCATCATGGAATCCCACATTGCATCCAACTTGAGACATTTTATAATGGTCTCAACACTCACACAAGGATAGTAGTAGACGCTTTTGCTAATGGTGCTCTTCTTTCTATGTCTTATAACGAGGCTTACGAAATCATCAAGAGGATCATCGGTAACAATTATCAATGGCCAACCAATAGAGCCACGTCAGGAAGACGATTCACTAGAATACATGAAGTGGACACTCTCACTTAACTCGCATCTCAGGTATCTTCAATATCCTCAATGCTTAAGAATCTTACCACTAATGGGTCTAATAGTTTTGCAGCCCAACCACCTCACCAATTTGAGAGTATAGCCTGTGTTTATTGTGGGGAAGGACATTTGTTCGAAGAATGTCCATTGAACCCCGAATTCATATATTACATGGGTAACCAGAACCAAAATTGAGAAGGTAAGGACTGCAATCCAACTTCTATAACCCATCGTGGTGAAACCACCCGAATTTTTCCTGGAGTAACCAAGGGGCTGGAACTAGTAACAACTACGCCCAACCTAGACCGACTCAGCCGCCTAGATTTTCCCAACAAGTTCAGAAACCAGTTCAAGCTGAACCATCCAATAACTTGGAGAATTTGCTGAAGGCATACATGGTGAAGAATGATGCCTTAATTCAAAGCCAAGGAGCTATATTAAAGAATCTGGAAAACCAAATGGGCCAGCTTGCAACTAAACTTAGGAACTGACCATAAGGTGCTTTATCTAGTGATACAGAGAATCCAAAAAATCTGGGGAAGGAACATTGCAAAGCGTTAACATTGAGGAGTGGAAAGACAGTAGGGCCCAACACTATCGAAGCTGAAAAGGAGCCAACTGACACTTAAGACTCATAGGAAGTTCAACCAAGTGTTGAAATTCTAGTTTCACTAGAACCAGAATCTGCAAAAACTGACAAAGTAACCTCAAAACCACCCAATTTTGATCAACTAACAACTGCGTTAGATGCAGAATTGCCACCAAAGACAAATCAACCAGTACCAATAATGAACCATTCACCATCCTACCCTCAAAGAATTCAGAAGCAGAAATAGGAAATTCAATTCAAGAAGTTCCTTGATATACTCAAGCAACTTCATATCAACATCCCATTGGTAGAGACACTTGAACAAATACCGAACTACGTTAAGTTTATGAAAGATATCATGTCTAAGAAGCGAAGACTTGAAGAATTTGAGATGGTAGCTCTGGCGAAGGAATGCAGCGCATATCTTTAAGACAAAATACCCCCAAAGCTGAAGGATCTTGGATGTTTTACCATACCTTGCAACATTGGAGCAACATATTGTGGTAAGGCATTATGTGACTTGGGTGTAAGTATAAACTTGATGCCTATGTCAATATTTAGAAAGTTGGGGATAGGTGAAGTTAGACCTACTACTGTTACACTTCAATTAGCAGATCGATCCTTAGCACATCTTGAAGGAAAAATTGAGGATGTATTGATATGTGTAGATAAATTCATCTTTCCTACTGACTTTGTGATTCTAGATTTTGAAGCAGATAAAGAAGTACCAATTATCCTAGGAAGACCGTTCTTAGCAACTGAAAGGACCCTTATTGATGTGCAGAAGGGCGAGCTTACTATGCGTGTTCAGGATGATCAGGTAACATTTAACGTTTTTAAGTCTATGCGATTTCCTGACACAATTAATGATTGTTCTGTAGTATCTAATTTAGAGGATTTAGTAGTGGAAAAGGAACTCAACTCTGTTGAGGATCCACTTGAAAGAATTTTGACATTGGACCCTCCAAATGATGAAGAGGAGGATGAGTACTTAGCTTTGCTAGAGGCTAATTAAAGGGGATTTAATCTGCAATCCCGTTTTAAATCTTTGGTGTTAGAGAAGAGGGAGTATTCCCAACCAAAAGCGTCAATCGAGGAACCACCTAAATTAGAACTTAAGGTATTACCTTTACATTTAAAATACATTTATTTAGGTAACGCTTCTATTCTGTCTGTGATTGTTTCAGCATAATTGACTATTGAGCAAGAAGAGAAACTTGTCTTAGTCTTGAAACAATTTAAGAAGGCTATCGGATGGACCATAGTCGATATTCGTGATATTAGTCCATCTGTATGCATGCATAAGATTATCCTGGAAGATAGCGAAAAATGGACGATTGATGGACAACGAAGACTGAACCCCATCATGAAGGACGTGGTGAAAAAGGAGATTATTAAGTGGTTAGATGCAGGTATCATTTATCCCATCTCAGACAGTTCGTGGGTAAGTCCGGTCTAGTGCATGCCAAAGAAGGGAGGTATCACAGTCGTAGAGAACGAGAATAATGAGTAGATACCAACTAGAATAGTTACGAGATGGAGGATTTACATCAATTACCAGAAGCTGAACAAGGCGACTAGGAAAGATCACTTTCCTTTGCCGTTCTTGGACCAGATGCTGGATAGACTTGTGGGGTGAGACTATTACTATTTTCTCAACGGATACTCGGGGTATAATCAGATTACAGTAGCACTAGAAGATCAACACAAGACAACGTTCACCTGCCTGTACGATACATTTGCATTTAGACGCATGCCGTTTGGTTTATGTAATTCACCTGCGACATTTCAAAGATGTATGATGTTTATTTTTACTGACATGGTTGAGAAGTACTTGGAAGGTTTTATGGATAACTTTTCAGTATTTGGAGATACTTACGATGATTGCTTAGCCAATCTAGCTAAGGTACTAAGACGATGCAAAGAAACGAACCTCTTACTTAACTAGGAGAAGTGTCATTTCATGGTATGAGAAGGAATTGCTCTAGGGCATCGGATAACGAGACATGGGATCGAGGTAGATAAAGTGAAGGTAGACATTATTAAGAAGCTTCCACCACTAGCATCTGTAAAGGGTGTTAGGAGCTTTTTGGGCCACGCCAGTTTCTATCAGAGATTTATCAAGGACTTCTCCAAAATTGCTAAACCCTTATGCAAATTATTGGAGAAGGACACGACGTTCAAGTTTGATGATGAATGCTTAAGAGCTTTCAAGGATTTAAAGAGTCGATTAGTTATGGCACCCATAATCAACACACCAGACTGGGATTTGCCATTTGAATTAATGTGTGATGCAAGCGACTTTGCGATAGGAGCTGTCATGGGCCAGTGAAAGAACAAAGTTTTTCATCCCATCTACTATGCAAGCCAGGCTCTTACAGGAGCTCAACTAAACTATACAGTAACAGAAAAAGAGTTACTTGCTATTGTATTTTATTTTGACAAGTTTTGATCTTATCTTGTAGGTACCAAAGTAACTGTCTATACGGACCACTCGGCAATTAAGTACTTACTTGCCAAGAAAGATGCTAAGTCGAGACTAATCCGATGGGTTCTTCTACTTCAAGAGTTTGATCTAGAAATTCAAGATCGAAAAGAAGTAGAAAACCAAGTAGCAAATCACTTGTCCAGATTGGATCCGTAAGAAGGGAATTCTCCTATTATACCAATTCAGGAAACGTTTCCAGATGAACACATACTGAAGGTAAGTCATGTCCGTAATACCCCTTAGTTTGTTGATATTGCTAACTATTTGGCTTGTGGTTTGATGCCAATTGATAAGACGTATCAACAAAGGAGAAAGTTTCTTTACGATGTGAAGTACTATTTCTAGGAACAGCCATATTTGTTTAAAAAGTGTGCAGATCAGATGATTAGGAGATGCGTGGCTGAAGATGAAGTACAAAAGATTTTATACCATTGTCACTCAGCTCCGAGTGGGGGACACTTCAGAGGTACTCGTATGGCGGTCAAAGTATTGCAAGCCAGATTCTTTTGGCCAACACTATTCAAGGAAGCGTATGCGTATGTAAAGTGCTATGACTGATGTCAAAGGGTTGAAAATGTCACCAACAAAAATGAGATGCCTCAAACAAACATCATTGAGGTAGAATTGTTCGATGTATGGGGTATTGATTTTCTTGGTCCTTCCCTCCGTCTTATGGTCACAAGTATATATTGGTAGTAGTAGACTATGTGTCCGAGTGGGTCGAGGCTGCAGCTATTCTGACAAATGATGCGAAGGTTGTAATGAAGTTCTTGCAGAAACATGTGTTCACAAGGTATGGAACCCCAAGAGCTATCGTTAGTGATGAAGGGTCCCAGTTTGTGAACAAGTGGTTAAAATGGTTATTAGACAAGCACGGAGTGAAAAACAAGGTAGCAACAACTTACCATCTGCAGATGAATGGGCAAGCTAAATTGGAAAATAAGGAGATCAAAGGCATACTTGAGAAGGTAGTTTATCCGAACCGACGAGATTGGTCCAAAAGGATGGATGATGCTTTGTGGGCTTAAAGAACAACATACAAGACACCTTTAGGGATGTAACCTTACAAGTTGGTCTTTGGAAAAACATGTCATCTACCCTTGGAGTTAGAGCACAAAGCTTACTAGGCTCTTCAACAGCTTAATTTGGATCCTAAGATCGCGAAAGAAAAGCAGATGTTCCAACTTAATAAGTTAGAAGAGTTCCGAATGTTTTTATATGAAAATGCCAAATTACTTAAAGAAAGACTCAAGAAATGGCATGACAAACACATTTGAGTTCGAGAATTTGAATCAGGTTAGTAAGTCTTATTGTTCAATTCCATATTAAGGTTCTTCCCAGGTAAGTTAAAATCACGTTGGTCCGGTCCATTTACGAAATCACATTGGTCCGGTCCATTTACGATTCATCAAGTCTATCCATATGGAGTTGTTGAACTCCAAGGTAAGGGAGGTAATTTCTGAGTTAATGCTCAGCGCCTGAAACATTATTGGGGAGATAAAATTGAACGGGATAAAATCTCGTTCATTTTATCGGATACTTAATTTCTCGTTTTTATTTTTGAATAAATGATTTAGGGTATATTTTTGGGTTTAGTATGTTTAAATAAATTCTGTCTAAGAGATTGGAACTTAAGCTGGACCGCTTGTGACCCCTCCAATCTTTCCTGGGAATTTATTTTGACATAATTTCCTAAGAAATTATTCCCTAAATGGAAAAATAAAATTTTTAGTTTTTCAAATAAAAAGGTCAAATTTGACCCAAGTTTTGTTTGCCAACTTATTCTTATTTGCCAACTTTTGTTTCATAATTATTTTCCTTAGGAGCTTTTAATTTTTATGAAAAAGATGGTAAGACCGAATTTTCTCTTAAATTTAATTTTATTCTAATAATTAATCTTTCAATTTATTGAATCATTAATAATTTTATTAATTAAATTTTTGAGAAAATAATTTTTCCTATCTTTTACCACTCGCAAATGTATGGTTCTATTTCATCCGATTCAGCCTTATCCCTGATAAGGTGGAACCAATGGAACCAGAAGTTGAACCTGATGACGAAAATTCAATATTTAAAGCTCAACCGCCTAGCCCAAACCTTCGAGATGAGCTATCAAAATTGATGGGCTTAATGCAACATATGCAATGGCAGTAACAAGCCTACTAGAGATACTAAAAAATAAGGGATGGCTCGATGAGAAGTGCTTTTAAGAAAATATACAATGACCCATTTATTTTTGTGCTTGAGTTCCCAGATTTCGTATTTGAACCATGGAGTCATTATCAAAGAAGAAGCGCAGGGGTTCATGCAAAGGCAATAATGATGGAGTAAAAGATGAGTCCAATTCGGAAAGATCTGCAAATAAATAAAAGAGAGGGATCTTAACTTTACTTTATTTTTGTTCTTAGATTATTTTTAGGATTAAGTTTAATTAGGAATTTTTATTTTTGCATAATATAACAAGTGATGGAAATTATGAGTAAATATGAACAAGTCACAAAATATAAAATGTGACAATAGATATATACATGTCTAGGATTGGATTCAGAGAGAGCTTGGTACTTAAGCAGTCAACTTGACTCACCTCCTCTTTTCTGGAATCCTACCTGGTGTATAGTATTTATTCACTTTAAACAATGAGGACATTGTTCATTTTAAGTTGGGGGGACCGAAATTTCCACTCAGAATAAATTTTTTTTCTTTAATAATGATTAGGATATATTTTGTTCAAAAATTTGAATTTTGTTAAGTATGCTAAACTTGAGTATGAATAAAGTTCTATTATTTCAATAAATTATTATATTAGCTTAATAATGACATGAATGTATTTTTAATAAAGCATGCAAATTCGTACCATAAATTTTTAGTTCTTTAGGAAAGTTAGGTATGCATGAAAGTTTAAGTCTTTAAAATTGACTTAGTAGTTTCTTGAGGCGAAATCCTAGGGAGCATGGAACGTTGGAAATGATTTAGGCAACTATTGTTTGGACCGTTTGAGCCTTTCAAGCCCACCATGGTAAATTTTATCCTTTGAAACCCAACTTTGAGACTATATAGCTTAATTTTGTTTCGACCCTTGCAATATTTAGTTATTACTTTTCGCTTAATGATCTTAAAATTGTCCCATACACTAGACTCAGTACTATTCAAAATGTTCTTCGAAAATAAGTTAGGGGGAGTTGAAAAGAAGTATCAATTGCTCGAGAATTGTAGTACACAAAGTAAGTGCTCGTGTTAGTAAAAAAAAGAAGAAAAGCACATGTATTTGAAAGAGATGTACAAAAGAGCATATGAAAGCCAAGTTGGTGTATCAAAGGTAAAAATTTCGAAGGTTCGATTAACACTGAGTCTAGGGCTTTAAGCCAAAATTTATCCATCTTTCACCTACCCGTAGCCTAGCCACGTTACGACCTTGTTAAAGACCTATTGATTCAAAAGTTCTAATGCTACCTATATTAGTGGAGAGAAATTGCTACGTACAACATATGAAGACATAAGCTAAACTTAATGATTGCAGCTTAATCTTGAATAAAGGAAATAAAATTACATTGGTAAGGTTTAACATGACTTTATTAAGAAGCATTTAATCTAATTTTTGCTATCATAATAGTTGTTGAGATTAATTTGAACGCTATGTATACTTAAGTAGCATAACTATCAACTTTCTTATCTTTGAGCATAAGTATTTTAAATTCATAATTTTGGGAAAAATGTTGTTCTGAAGGAATTTTTCAAAGGTGTTTCTGAGAAATTCATTTCAAAATTTGTGCATTACTCGAGACGAGCAATGAATTAAGTTTGGGGGTGTGGAAACACAAAAATTTATATACTTCCTCATACCCATTTTTACTTAAATTCGTGCAAAATCGGTTAAATTCTTGTCGAAAAACAATTAAATATTATAAAATAATTAAATTGTGTTAAAAATATGAACATGGTGAATTTTAGTTAATTTTATACTTAATTTTGATTAATTTTGACTATTTTCGATAGATTCGCGCAAAGGGCAAAAATTGGCTCGGCTGACACTGCTGAAAGCACAAAATCGAGAAGCAATTTGAAGTATCGAGGCACATTAATTTCCAGCCTAAGACGGTCCAGAAATGTGTATTAATTCATAATTTAATTAATTTTAATTTATTCCCTATTTAATTTGGGTTAAATAAATTATTTTTAATTAATTATGGAGAAAGGGTCTAGTTGAACTGCATTGGTTGAACCATATTGAGTGAACCGAACCAGCCACTAATTGGGCAGCCCAGAACCGTCCATATGCTGACCCAAATCAGCATTTTAGCTGATTAAATATGCTTGCAAAAAGGCCCTTGAAAGACTTCCAACTTGCATTCAAACCCCACCTTTAATTGTGGTTTTGTAGATTTGCCCCAGACTATTTTTAGCAAAGTTGAAAATCTCAACTTTTGCCAAGTAGATGGCCGACCATAGCGGGGCTCTTTGTATGCTGGAATTTTCTATTTTTAGCAGCCACAATCAGCGATAAAAATCACCCCTTTCTGATCATTCAAACCATCCCTCAATTCCACAACATTCTCTCATTCTCTCTTCTCCTCTCTCACTTTTCTCTCCATTTTTTCCATCCCATTTCCCTTTTTGTTCAAGTGCCGATTTCTTCTCTTGGGAAAGAGGCTCTCATCAGCCATTTTTGGAGCAGAAATTAGGTGTTCATAAGCCACCTTGATAGCCAAGGGCAATGAAGAACGAAGAACGAAGCAACTAGTCAAGCCACAGAGAAACACCGGATTTGCTTCTTGTTCCCTATCTCTTTAATTTTTGTTGTTATTTTGACGAACATGTTTATGAATATTTATGCTATTGAAATGGTTATTTTAATCAATTTAGCTTAAATTAAGTTTGTGTTGGGTTGATTATGTTCTACCTGCTTGAATTGTTAAAATGATGTTTATGCTGTTATAGACCTCGGTAAATTGCTTGGTTAAGTAAAATCATGCCTAAGTTATTCTTGCAATATAATTGTTAAATAACTAACGAATTAATTATTAAATAGTATTGAAATTATAATTAATAGACACAATGCTTAATCAGTGCATGTTTATTCTTCTAAGGTGGCTGAAGTTTAAATTAGCATTGTATTCGGCAATACATATGCCTTGCATAACTTGCAAGATTTTTGTGATTAAATTGTTTCAAGGTAGAAATAACCTGTTACCTCACTTAATCTTTTATGTGCTTGTGAAGATTGATTAACCGCTTGGATTGACATTGAAAAATGTTTAAGAGATTGATTAATTTAATAAGTATGTATGAGCAGTGGTTAGCAAATTACCGAGTTGCCGTGAATTTATTCGTAGCAATATAAACATAAGTTTGATAATTCTAAGTTAAAGAAATGTAATTAATCCAACACAAGTATGTTATCTTGATTAAATCTTATTTGAAATCATGCATTAGAACTCCTTTGTTTTATTTTATTTATTTACTTAGTTTTTAAATAGTCTTTGACCATCTTTTAAAACTAAATTATTTTTACCTCATCAAAGTGTTTTACAATTAATTTCATAAATAATTCTTTTTACAGTCCCTGTGGGTACGATAACTCGACATTTACTTGTCACTTTATTACTTGTTGCGATTGTGTACACTTGCACATTTTCCGTCGTTCCAATAAACCATAGCCGAATCAACCAAACACACATCCAAAATCACCAACCATTTTCAATACATATAACACATATAACTTGACTAAAGTTGCATATACTCACATATCATATTAGCCATTTTCGCATGGTTTAATATATACATAACTTCAAACTTAACCAAATATAATCTAGCCTATACATGCCATAGGTTTAAGTTCAAACTCATAAAGTACCGAAAACAGTCAATAGTATGATAGACTTTGCTGACGATCCACGAGCTCGTAACTTGAATCCAAAATCTATAAAAAATAGGTAAACATAAACAAACACAGTAAGCTATCATAGCTTAGTAAGTCATAAGCAAATAATTAACTCAATGAAAATACCAACTCAAATTAACCAAACCAATTCATACTATCATAATCACATTTAATTTTAAACTTACAATTTCAAGTACACCATAAACTTTCATTTAGCTGATTATACATATAACCAATATCAAAACCATAATATCATTTTTTAACCAAATATACATAAACTCATATACATATGATCATGAATCATTTCATTAATATTCATACTTTATATTCATAAGGCCGAATATAATCATTCATATATGTTTGTACATAGATCACAAATATGATATCACTATATATAACCTTTGGCCGAATGTACTTTTCATATACACATATATTTTCATTTACATCATATATAATTTGCATCACATATTAAATAACCAACTTACCTTAATTTTAAAATAGGTGATAACTATCTTATACCTGATCACTTTAGCTCGATTTATACATTCGATCACAACTTATCATTGTCTGTTGAACCATTTGGAATTAAATAGGATAATCGGTTAGTCACACATATCGTACAATGCCAACGTCCCAGACGTGGTCTTACATGTAATCTCATATTGATGCTATTGTCCCAGACAGGGTCTTACACGAGAACACATCTCGTTGCCAATGTCCTAGACGTGGTCTTACACGATAACACATATCGAAAATCCTATGTCATGACATATATATCCTAGCTATTCCTAAGGTTCATACGAGGATTTTAGCGTCGTAACTCAGTCGAATCAAACTCGTACACATAGATTTCAAGCTTACATATTCGGTTTCCACATAAATATTATCACATTATTACTTTCAGCATATATAGTTCGTATTTAATCAAATAAATAACATCTATTTGCTTATAAACTTACCTCGGACAACAGTAATCGGAACAAAACAACTAACCGACAACTTTGGTTTTCCCCCGATCCAAATCTGATTTCTTTGGTACTTGATCTAAACATATTCAAATTAAACTCATTCAAACATATTTTCACTCAATTTAGTCCAAAAACACATAAATGGGTAAATTACCATTTTACCCTTAACATTTTACACTTTTAACCTTTATAATTTAATATAACAACTTAATAATCCATGCCTTTACCGTCCATTCATATATTCAATGGTCTAATTGCAACATAAATACTTCAAATTATAAAGACACTCAATTTTGCTCTTACACATTAAACCATGAAATTTTCATTTTACACGATTAAGCCCTTTTTATCAAATCGGCACTCAAACAACAAAATTAAAACACGAAAATTTCACAGATATAAATTCACACATAATAAACATAGAAAATAGTTTTAAAATATTTTTTGACTCAAATTTTTGGTCCCAAGACCACCATTCCGAGTAGGGTCTAAATCGAGCTGTTATAGGTTTCTTTACTAGAACTGGTTGATTCGTCTTCTGTGGTAATTCTGCATCTAACGGAGTTGTTAGTTGATCAGAATTAGCTGGTTCTGAAGTCACCTTGTCAGATTTTGCAGATTCTAGTTCTTGTGAAACTGAAATTTCAACACTCGGTTGAACGTCCTCTGAGTCTTGAGCATCAGCTAGCTCCTTTTGTACTTCGACGGTGTTGGGCTCTAAAGTCTTTCCGCTTCTCAATGTCAACACTTTACAATGCTCCTTCCCTAGATTCCTCGAATTCTCTGTATCAGTAGGTAAAGCACCTTGTGGTCAGTTCCTGAGTTCAGTAGTAAGCTGGCCCATTTGGTTTTCTAGATTTTTCAATGTAGTTGCTTGGCTTTGGATTAAGACATCATTCTTGGCCATGTATGCCTTCAACAAGTTCTCTAAGCCATTGGATGGTTCAGCTTGAGGTTGTTTCTGAACTTGTTGGGGAAAACTAGGTGGTTGGGTCGATCTAGGTTGGGCGTAAGTATTACTGGTTCCAGCCCCTTGGTTACTCTAGGAAAAATTTGGGTGATTTCACCATGATGGGTTATAGAAATTGGATTGCAGTCCTTGCCTTCCTCGATTTTGATGTTACCCATGTAATATACGGATTCTGGGTTTGATGGACATTCTTCAAACAAATGTCCTTCCCCATAATAGACACAGACTTTATTTTCAAATTGATTTGGTGGTTATGCTGCAAAACTATTAGACCCATTGTAGTAAATTTTTTTAACATTGAGGATATTGATGATACCTGAGATGCGAGTGAAGTAAGAGCGTGTACTTCATGTATTCCAGCAACTCGTCTTCCTGACACTGCTCGATTGGTTGGCCATTGATAATTGTTGCTGGCAATCCTCTCAATGATTTCATAAGCCTCATTATAAGACTTAGAAAGGAGAGCACCATTAGCAGAAGCGTCCATTACCATCCTCGTGTGGGCATTAAGACTATTATAAAATGTCTCTAGTTGGATGCAATATGGGATTCTGTGATGAGGGCACTTTCGCAATAATTCTTTTTACCTTTCCCATGCCTCATACAAGGACACAACATCTGTAACACCCCTAACCCGTATCCATCGCTGGAATAGGGTTACAAAGCATTACCGGATAATACACATCATTCACATACGTTTATACATTCATAATCAAAATCTATTCAACTCATTCACATTGTTCTTTATAAGGTCTTACGAGACCTTAAAATATGCTTAGAAGTGGTTCGGGACTAAACCGACAACATATCTGAACTTTGAGAAACATATAAAATTTTTCAACATTTAAGGGTCACACGCCTGTGTGAACAGGCCGTATGCCTCACACGGCTACCAGACACGCCTGTGTCATAAGCCGTGTGAAAATAGGGCATATATACTGACTTGCACCACACGGTTGAGGACACACCCGTGTGCCAGGCCGTGTGAAATCTAAGGGGGTTACTGACTTGGGTCTCACAGTTGACCGTACGCCCGTGTGTCTAGCCCGTGTACCCTTCGAAATGGCCACACACGCCCATATGCCAAGGTTGTGTGCCTCACATGGCCAATAGACACGCCCGTGTGTCTAGGCCATGCTAAACCTGTAGGGTATACTGACTTAATTTCAAAGGGTACCCTAGGGGACATACAGCAGTGTAGCATGACCGTGTGTCACACATGGCTGAAACACATGCCCATGTCTCTACCCGTGTGGACAAAAATACGCCATTTGAAAAGCTAATTTGCCACCCTTTTCTCATGCACACAAAATAACTAAATTGGTACCATTTCAATACATCTTTAAACAACCAAAAACATGGCAATTCATACTCATATCATGCCATCTATTCACAATCATATCAACCACTCAATTCCATATTCAAAACATACCAAATCATTATGCCAAAACCATCACAATTTACCTAATTTCCAAATGCATTAACTCATCAACTTATCCCTTATTTCAAATCACTTAATACACCATATCATCATCCCAAATCAAACCACAATATGCCAACTTCCAAGCATTAGTACATCAATTAACAACTGTCCAAAATAACCAACACATAACCACACCAATTAAGCCAACATATAAGACATTATATACAACACATTTATAACACTTACCAAACACAACTCAAGCCAACATAAATGGCAATACATACCAAAATTTACAAGCCAAATCTTATGGCTATAATCACAACTCAAAACATATCAAAATGACACTAGCCTATACATGCCATATACTATATATACAAAGCTTCAAAAGTACCAACTAGATGATCGATAATGTGATGACGTTCCCCAACAATCCCCGAGTCTGACCTAGCTTCGATAATCTATAAAACATGAAAAGAACACACAAAGTAAGCTTTAAAAGCTTTGTAAGCCATACACAAATAAAGTTATCATATGAACCTTTGCATATCAATTTAAATATGCTAAACATAACTAATCCACACAAAAGTTCGTAAACCTTTCTCATTGAACACATATTTAATATCATGGTCACATTCATCATTTACTTTACTTCTCAATACTTGTATGAATCTTATACGTACTTGAGTCACTTAGCTCATTCACATATTCTTTCTCAACTTGACTTTGCCCGTTGAACCATCTAGAACCATTAAAGGTACTCAGAAATCACATAAGCTCGAACAATGCCATATCCCAGATATGGTCTTACATGTTATTACATATCGATGCCACTATCACGGACAGGGTCTTACACGTAATCGATTAACGATGCCAATGTCCCAAACATGGTCTTACACGTAATCTCAATACAATGCCAATATCCCAGACATGGTCTTACATGTAATCATATCTCGATAACCTAATGTCATGACATTTGTATCCTATACTATTCCTAAGGTTCGTACGGGACTTTCAGATGTCGTAACTTCATCGATTCTTGCTCATATTTGCTCGTTTGACATTCATAGCAATTCAATGATAATAAAACATATATAATATAATTCAAGGACATTTATTTGTATATGAACTTACCTCGTATTCAAGATAAACGGACTGGACCGACTATTCGTCAACTTTCGATTTTCCCCGATCTAAATTCGTTTTCTTTCGTTCTTGATATATATACATTCAAAATTAACTCTTTTATTTATCAACATATTCTTTAGTCCACAAATACATATTTGGGCATTTTTCCACTTTAGCCCCTAAAGTTCCACATTTTTACAATTTAGGCCTTATTTCATAAATAGACAAAATTTACACAATTCAATTTAATCCATGCTTAGCCGAATTACCATAATACCCCTAGTAGCCCATAATTCATATTTAATCACACTTTTAACCCCACATTTTCATCTTTTAACAATTTAATCCCTAATTTGTATTTTTATCAAAAATCACTTTACAAAACATGAAAATCTATCAACAATAATTCATTTTCCATCATCAACACTCAAAAACATCAAGCTATCATCAATGGAACCTCATAAATTCATCAACCAATTCAAAAATTGAGGCATGGGCTAGCTAGTACTCAAAGCAACGATCACAAAAAACATAGAAATCATAAAAAACGAACAAATTTCATACCTCAATAAAGATGAACAATGGCTGAACCCTAAATGTTCTTCAAAGCTTTCTTTTCTCCTTAATAATTGGCCAAGAAAGATGAAATGAAGCTTAATTTTTTATTATGCTTTAATTTATGTTAAGTTATTTAACATTTTACAAATTTAACCTTAATTAAAAGCCATTAATAAACATATAATGGATGGCTATTCATGTCAATTCTCACTATCCATGGTCTATTCACAACATAAGGACCTCACATTTAATAAACCATAGCAATTGAGCACTTTTAACTTATAGAATGCCACTTTTGCATTTTACGCGATTTAATCCTTTTTCTCAAATTGAGCTATTAAATGATAAAATTATCTCACGAAATTTTCACACATATATATATTCACATGCTGTAAACACCAAAAATAATATTAAAATAATTTTATGACCTTGGATTTGTGGTTCTGAAACCACTGTTCCAATTTAGCTAAAACTGGCTTGTTACATCAACCATTTGTTGGAAGGTAGTGATCTCATTTCTCAACTTAGCATTCTTGCTAGGCGGGAAATACTTCATAAGGAATATTTCTGCTAACTCTTGCCATGTGGAAATTGAATTGGTTGGCAATGAGTTCAACCAGGCTCGAGCCCTATCCCTTAGTGAATATGGGAACAGCTTCAATCGTAATGCATCTTCGGGTACTCCGGCTAACTTAAAAGAATTGCTCACCTCCATAAATAGTCTTAAGTGTAGGTGAGGATCTTTAGTAGGTATTCCACTGAATTGGCCCACTGTTTGAAGCATCTAGAACATGGTTGGCTTCAACTTGGATTGTTGTACCTCGATTTCAGGTCTCCTAATACCTGGATTAAGATCATTAAACAATGGCACTGAATACTGTCGTAAAGCTCTATCCCTATCATCAGCAATAAGGATAGGATTTTGAGCAGGGTTTGCTTCGTTTCCTTGATTCGAATTTTCGAAGTTCATCTCTACGGTCCTTCTCTGACTTGCTTTTCTTCTTCGTTGTCGAAAAGCTCATTCAATCTCAGGGTCTACAGGGAGTAAATCAATAATTTAGTCAATACTCATAAACACCTGAAATAATCACAGAAAAATTAATTAAGTTAAAATTTGAATAGAAAAATAAACCAAAATGCAAAACTAACAAATTCACAAATAATGACTTTTTAAAACAGTCCCCGGCAATGGCACCAAAAACTTAGAATGACGAAAATGTGCAAGTGTACACAATCGCAACAAGTAATAAAGTGAGAAGTAAATGTCGAGTTATCGTACCCATACGGACTATGAAAAGAATTATTTATGAATGCACAAAAACACTTTGGTGAAAAAAAATATTTTGTTTGAGGAGGGTGATTAAAAACTAAGAGTTTAAACTAAATAAATAAATCTCAAATGCATGATTTCAAAATACGAGTTTAATCAATTGTGTTAGATTAATTACATTTCTTAACTTAGAATCATTAAACTCATGTTTATATTGTTACGAATAAATTCACGACAACTCAGTAATTTGCTAACTTATGAACATACTGACCAACCTAACTCCATTCATCTCTTGACTATATCCCTATGTCAATTCAACCGATTAAACAAATCTTAGTAGGAAAATATGTTATTGCACGTACATACTTATTAAATAGAAATAATCTCTTGAACATATCCCTATGTCAATTCAAACGATTAATTAAATCTAATAAGCACATAAAAGGCTACGGAGGTAACAAGATATCCCTACCTTGAAACAGTTTAATCATAATAATCTTGCAAGTTATGCAAGGCAAATGTATCTTCAGATACCGTTGCTAATTTAATGCCTAGCTACCTTAAATGATTAAACATGCACTGGTTAAGTACTGTGTCCATTAATTACAATTTCAATCCGTTTAAATAATTAATTCATTACGTAACACCTCTAACCCGTATTCGTTGCCAGAATAGGGTTTCGAGGCATTATCGATCAATCACAACATAAATCATACATTTTCACATAAACATCAATCAAATATAATCACAATGTCCCTTATAAGAATCTACAAGACCTTAAAATATACTTAGAAGTGGTTCAGGACTAAACCGATAACATTTGCAAACTTTAGGAAACTTATAAAAATTTTTAGCATTCAGGGGTCACACGCCCGTGTGAACAGGCCGTGTGCCTCACACGGCCACCAGACATGCCCGTGTCTCAGACCGTGTGAAAACAGGGCATACTTACTGACTTGCACCACACGGCCGGAGACACATCCGTGTGCCGTGGCCGTGGGAAATCTAGAGGGGTTACTGATTTGGGTCACACGGCTAGCCACACGCCCATGTGCCAGCCCGTGTGCCACATATGGCCAGTAAACATGCCCGTGTGTCTAGGCCATGCCAAACCTGTAGGGTATACTAACTTAATTCGAAAGGGTACCCCAAGGGACACACAGCCGTGTACCAAGGCCATGTGTCACACACGTCAAGCCACACGCTTGTGTGGTCAGCCGTGTGGAGTTAAAATAGGCTTGAGTAAAGCCACATTTCTCACCCTCCTTATGCCTTCCTACAACAAGACATTTTATACCATTTCAATACATTTATATGCATCCAAAATATCATCAACTCATCCACATTTCATACCATAATAACACTAGCCAATTCAATACACATTTACTACTCCAATCATATTGATTTCATATGCCAAAACAACAAGTCATAACCTTAATTTCTATATGCATTTTCTCACCATCTAACTAACTATTTTATGCCTTATAACATACCATTTCATCATCAATATACCAATCCAAAAAATGACATGACAATCATACCAAAACACATGGTATTTATTACAACACATTTCATTTGCCAAACTCATAACTTAAGCCAACTTAAATGGTCAAATACACACCAACATTTACATCATATACAAGCCAAATATCATGGCTATATCATAATTCAAAACATATCATCATATCTCTAGCCTATACATGCCATATACCATATTTACAAATCACCAAAAGTACCAACAAGTTAATTGATAGTGTGACGATGTCCCTGATGATCCCCAAAGTCCAAGCTAGCCTCGGTAATCTATAAAATAGGGAAAAAACACACAAAGTAAGCTTTAAAAGCTTAGTAAGCCACAGAGAAATAAAGTCATCATATGAATATTTGCATATCAATTCAAATATGCTAAGCATAGCTAAACACATACAAGTTTACAAACCTTTATCATTGTACACATATTCAATATCATAATTAAATTCATCAAATACTTCCCTTTTCAATACTTGTATGAATCTTGTACGTACCTGAGTTACTTAATTCATTCACACATTCTTTCTCGACTTGAATTTTCCCGTTGAACCATTCAGAATCGTTAAGGATACTCAGAAATCACATAAAGCTCGTACAATGCCATATCCCAGATATGGCCTTACATGTTATCACTTATTGATGCCACTGTCCCAGACAGAGTCTTACACGAAATCAAATAACGATGCCAATGTCCTAGAGATGCTCTTACACATAATCACAATACAACGCCAATGTCCCAGACATGGTCTTACATGTAATCACATCTCGGTAATCCTAATGTCATGAAATTTGTATCCTATACTATTCCTAAGGTTCGTACCGGACTTTTAGATGTCGTAACTCTATCGATTCTTGCTTGCATTTGCTCCTTCAACATTCATAGTAATTCAATGACAACTAAACATGTATAATTCAATTTAAAGCCATTTATTTGCATATGAACTTACCTCGTATTAGGGATTGACGTATCGGGTCAACAATTCGACAACTTTCGATTTCCCTGGATCTAAATTCGATTTCTTTCTTTTTGGATCTATATGAATTCAAAATTAATTCATTTATTCATCGATTCATTCAATTTCATCCAAAAATACCTATTTAGGCATTTTTGCATTTTAGCCCCTAAAGTTTCACATTTAGTCAATTTAGTCCTTATTTCAAAAATACACAAAATTCATACAATTTCATTACACCCAAGCCTAGCCGAATTTCATGTAAGTCCCTAGTAGCCCAAAAATTTCATTTATTTCACAATTTAACCCCTCAATTAACACTTTTCACAATTTAGTCCTATTTAGGCATTTTTATCAAAAATCCCTTTACCTAACATGTAAAACTATCAACAAATATTCATTTTCCATCATCAAACAATCAAAAGCTCAAGCATTCATCAATGGAACTTCAAAAAATCATCAACACTTTCAAAAATTAAAGCATGGGCTAACTAGAACACGAAACAACGATCTCAAAAACATAGAAATCATCAAAAACTGAGCAAAAATCACATACCTAATAAGCTATCAAAGTGCCAAATTTAAACAAGCTTCATGCCCTAGTTTTTATTCTCCAATTTTGGCTGTAAACAAAGATGAATGAATCTATTTTAACTTTTGTTTTTATTTAAATTTAACTTAATTACAAATGACATAATTACCCTTAATGATTAAACATTAAAATTCCACTAACTATAGGCATAATTGTCCATCCATTATTCAAATGGTTTAATAACATCATAAGGACTTCATATTTTATAAACCATAGCTAATAAACACTTTTACCTTATAGCATGCTACTTTTGCATTTAATGCAATTTAGTCCATTAGTCAAATTAAGCACTTAACTGCTAAAATTATTTTACGAAACTTTCACACATATATAATCACATGCTATAAACACCAAAAATAATATTAAAATAATTTGTTAACCTCGGATTTGTGGTTCTGAAACCACTATTTTGATTTAGCTAAAATCGGGCTGTTACACATTAGCTACCTCACAATTGTAATGCAAGAATAACTTAGTCATGATTTTACTTAACCAATCATCTTACCGAGGCTTATAACAACATAAACACAATTTTAACAATTTTAGCAAACGAAATGCAATCAACCTAACACGAATTAAATTCAAGCTAAATTGATTAAATTAACCATTCCAACAACATAAATATTCATAGATATTTTCATCATAACAACAACAAAAATTAAAGAGATAGGGAACAAGAATCAAATCCGGTGTTTTTCCGTGGCTTGACTCGTTTGCTCCGTTCTTCCTTCTCCGTTGTCCTCATCGTCCAAGACTGTTATGAACACTTAATTGCTACTCCAAATGGCTGATGAATGCCCCTTTTCCAAGAGGAGAAATTGGCAAGAGAGCAAGAGAATTTTGAATGGAAAAGAAGAGAGAAAGTGGAGAGAAGAGAGAAAGATGTGAATGCTTGAGGTGCATTTCAAATGATCATCTTAAGGGGGTTTTTATAGCTGGAGAGGGCTGCTAAAAATAGTTAAAATTAGTAGACAAAGAGCCCTCCCTTGGCTGGCCACACATGTGGCAAGTTTGATGATTTCAAACTTGCTAAATTAAGCTTGGGGCAAATCTAGAAAGCCACCATTTGTGGAGGGGTTTGAATGCTATTTGAACAAGTCTTTAAGGGCCTCTTTGTAAGCTAAATATTGAGCCAATAAGCTGATTTGGATTAGCACATGGGGTGGTTTTGGGCTGTCCATTACTTAATCGGTTCGGTTCACTCGATTCGGTTCACTCGATTCGGCTCAACTGGACTACTTTTCATAATTTATTAAAATAATTTATTAACCCAAATTAAATTGGATATAAATTAAAATTAATTATATTATGAATTAATACACATGATTTTGGACCATCTTAGGCTGAAAATTAATTCGCCTTGATACTTCAAATTGCTTTTCGGTTTTGTGATTCTAACAGTGTCTGTCGAGCCATTTTTCACCCTTTGTGCAAATCTGTCGAAAATAACCAAAATTCATCAAAATTAATTATAAAATTAATTAAAATTCAACATGTTCATATTTTAAGTACACTTTAATTATTTTTTAAAAATTAATTATTTTTCGACAGGAATTTTATCGAAACTGCATGAATTTAAGTTAAAAAGGGCATGAAAAAGTGTGTAAATTCTCGTGCTTCCATCTGCTCACACAAGCTGTCAGTCAGGACGTAGATACACAGTGCTGCTCAAACAAGCTATTAAGTAATCGAAACACATGCTTAAAACTCAGCCACCAGTAGGGCGTACAAGACCAACACCTGAAACACAGTAACCTCTAATGGCATGTCATTTGTATCCTATATATTCTTAAGGTTCAAATGGGATCCGAAAGCAGCTGAAAGTTGTTGGATATTTCTGTAGAGTTGTAATATCAATATATATAACATGGAAGCATTTAATTCAAAAATAATTTAATGCTATTTAAATTAACGAACTTTCCACAAACACGAACGGAGAAATATTATTAAATCCAACATTTTTTCTTTTCCCCGATCTAAATCCGTACATTGCTTTCTTGATCTATATAATCAAATTTAGCTTATTCAAATTTCATTCTATTCAATTAATCCAAAAATCATATTTTTGGCAAAATTATGCTTCTACCCCTAAAATTTTAAATTCATTACAATTTAGTCCTTAGCTCATAAAAATAAAAATCCATGTAATTTAGTACGAACCCATGTTAGCCGAATATCCATTAAGTCCCTAGCAAGCCCTATATTCCATTTATTTCACATTTTTACCATCAACATTTTTTTAATTTTCAATTAAATCCCTAAATGACAAATTCATCAAAAATTCCTTTACAAAAGTTGCTTAACTATCATCAAACATTTATTTTCATCCATCAAACATAAAAAAGACTAATACACATTCATTTAAAACCCTAGACTTTTAACATTTTTGCAAATTAGTCCTCGAGCTAGCTAGATTAAGCTACAACGATTACAAAAACATAGGAATAATTCAAAACGGAACAAAAAATACTCACCATGCACCCAAGGATATCATGGCCGAACCTAGCAAGCTTTAATGGTTTTCTCTCCTTAGAAAAATCTATTGAAGATGGTGAATAAAGATGATAGCCATGTTTTATTTTATTTAATTTATCTTTATTTACTAATTTACTTTAATAACCTTTAAAAACTTTACAAATTTCACTTTTACTAAGCCATGAACATCCACTATCTTCTTTAATGGTCTAATTGCAATATAAGGACTCATACTTTAAGTTTCTATAGCTATTTAGTACCTTTAGCTACTAGAACTCAACTTTTGCACTTTACGCGATGTAGTCCTTTTTATCAAATTAAGCATGCAAATGATAAAATTTCTTCACAAAATTTTTATACGATGCTACTGTCATGCTGCTAACCTTAAATTAATAATAAAATAAATTTTTTGATGTCAAATTTGTGGTCCCGAAACCACTGTTTTGGTTTCACTGAAAACGGGCTCTTACAACTCTCCCACCAAGAAATTTTTGTCCCCAAAAATCTTACTAGAAAATAGATTAGGATATTGCTTTCTCATAGCTTCCTCGGGTTCCCAAGTGCCTTCTTCAATCCCGTGATGTTGCCAAAGAACCTTTACTAAAGCTATGCTTTTTTTTCTTAACTCTTTAATATCTCGTGCCAAAATTCTGATTGCTTCTTCGTTATACGACATGTCGGGTTGAATCTCAACATCTGTCAGAGAAATGATTGCGAAGGGTCTGATCGATACCTTCATAACATGGATACATGAAACACATTATGAATCTTTTCTAACTTTGATGGTAAGGCTAGCTGATAGGCCACTAGCCATATTCTTTCAATAATCTCATAGGCCTGATAAATCGCGGACTAAGCTTTCTTTTGTGACCGAAATGAATAACTCTCTTCCAAGGTGATACTTTTGTCGCCGATTTAAAATTCAATATCTTTATGCTTTAAATCTACATATGAATTCTGTCGATTTGAAGCTACTTTCAAACTGTCACGGATTACTTTCACTTTTTCTTCAATCTCACCGTGTATCTTTTTCTCATTAAGCTCAGTCGAATACAAAGGAATTTAGTATTTATGACCATACAAAGCTTCATACGGTGCCATCTTTATACTTGTCTAATGGTTGTTATTGTATGCAAACTCAACCAATGGTAAATATTTCTCCCAGTTACCCTCGAACTCTAATACACAACATTGAAGCATATCTTCGAGTATCTGAATTACTCACTCAGACTAACCATTTTTTTGGGGATGAAATGCAGTACTGAAATGTAATCGAATACGTAAATCTTCCTGTAACTTGCTCCAAAATCGTGATGTAAACTGCAGATCTCTATCTGAAATAATAGAAACTGACACCCCGTGCAATCTGATAATCTCAGAGATGTATAATTCAGCTAGCCTCTCAAGGAGTAATCCGTATGTATTGGAATAAAATGTGCTAATTTCGTCATATGATCGACAACCCAAATATCATATTTCTTTCTTAGAGATAGGGGTAAACCTGATACAAAGTCCATAGTAATGCGCTCTCATTTCCATTTTGGTATCATCACTACCTGCAACAAACCAGAAGGTACCTGATGTTCAGCTTTTACTTGCTGACATACTAAACATCTTGATACAAAATCTGAAATCTCTCTCTTCATACCTGGCCACTAGTACATCTATTTCAGATCGTTGTACATTTTAGTGTTAGTAGGGTGAATGGACAAACTACCACAATGAGCTTCATGTAAAATTTTCTGAATTAACTCTGTATCCCTCAGTACACAAACTATGCCTCTAAAAAGTAAGCAATCATCGGACCCAATATGAAAATCTGAATCAAGAGTTGAACTCGACGACGCTGCTCCGTGAATAGAGGCTTGCACATTGCTTTCTACTTCATCGGAGTCGGCTCGGTTGGAGTTCATCACCATAAGAAAACATGTTTTAAAATAGTCAGGGGATATCACACTGTCAAAGGTTATATAATAGCATGTATAGCTAGAATCACACACGCTATGTTTAGTCTGAGAATCTACTAAACCGTAGTTCTGATACCAATAAATGTAACACCCCTGGCCTGTATTCGTTGTTGGATTTGGACTATGAAGTATTACCGAAGCATAACATCATATACTGAACATTTTATTATCATAAACAAATCACATCGTAAATCATAGCAACAATAACCAAAATCATACATGCAGTCCCTTTTTATGAGCCCTCGAGGACCTAAAAAGACATTGGGAACGAATCGGGACAAAATAAAAAACATATGAAATTTTTCAAACAAAGGAAAAAATTTCAAACTCCACGAGTCACACGGCCAAAAGACACGCCTGTGTCTTAGACCAAGTGGGCATTCAAAATAGGGACACACGGCCGTATCACAGCCCATGTCCAAACCCATGTAACTCACTGACTTGGGTCACACGGCCAAGCCACAAGGTCATGTGCCAAGACATGTACCCTTTGAAAGCTAAGGGGACACACAGCCGTTTCACCTGGCCATGTATCACACACAGCTGAGACACACGCCCGTGTCTCTGCCCTTGTGGACGAAAAATAGGCCATTTCCAAGCCATTTTCTCACCCAATCTCACACCTCATGCACAAGCCAATTGTACCTATAATCAAGCATTCAAAACACACTTTACATATGCGTATTCAAGCTTACACAACGTAGAAACTATCCATTCAACCAACATGGAAATATGGCAACTCAATTTCAACAATCAAACTTACCTAAACACCCAACCCTTTCATATACACAAGCCACACATAATAGTTAAATTCATCAAAAAAGACACCTATACATGTCATTATAACCATGACTTAAAATCATCAAAATCTACCAATTTAGCCGATGGATAGTGTGATGGATCTTTGACAAGCTTCCAACCCGTACGAGCCTCTGATTATCTAGAAATATAGGAGAAATCACACAAGTAAGCAATAATGCTTAGTAAGTTCTTAAATCATAAATAATACTTACCATTTCATTATAAAAGCTTAAAGGCAATTAATGAACATATCCAACATTGCTTCGCACAAGCCTAAACACCAACAACTATTCACATTAGTGATTAGCACGTAACTTAGTCGAATTCATTACACAACAAAGAGCTCCCTTATACTTTCTATATAAACATCCATACTATTATGAACATACTAGAAATCTTTAATCTCTATCATTTCATACCTTTCTCATGCTTTCATGACATTATAAATCGAAGCATATATCCTTCCCTTTTTATATGCTCGTTGAACCTCTAGAATAATATTAGACTCTTAGGCATTTCACACACTATATGCTAACACGTGGTCGAAACCACTACTATCTCATATCTCATATAATTGCTTTCTCTCAAGCCATAAGTAGGTCTGGTCACACAAGCTGTTAGCTAGGACATAGCTATACGGTGCTGCTCACACAAGCTGCTAAGTAACCGCAACACATGCCAGAAACTCAGCCACCAGTAGGACGTACAAGACCAACACCCGAAACATAGTAACCTCTAAAGACATGTCATTTGTATCCTATATATTCCTAAGGTTCAAATGGGATCCAAAAGTTGTCGAAACTTCGTTGGATATTTAAATAAAGATAACATAAAACATTTAAATTGAACATAATTCAATTTATTTCAATTAACGAACTTGCGTCAAACGCAAACAGAGAAATACGATCGATTAATCTACTACTTTTTTTTTCCCCGATCTAAATCCTTACGTTGCTTTTCTTGATCTATATAATCAAATTTAACTCATTCAACTTTCATTCTATTCAATTTAATCCAAAAATCATATTTTGAAAATAATACGCTTTTGCCATTAAAATTTTGAATTCATTACAATTTAGTCCCTAACTCATAAAAATGGAAATTCATGCAATTTAGTAACAACCCATTATATCCAAATATCACTTAGGCCCTTAGCAAGCCCTACATTTCATTTATTTTACAATTTCATGATGAATAATTTTCTATTTTTCAATTTAATCCCTAATTGACAAATTTATCAAAATTTCCTTTACAAAAGTTGTTCAAATATTATCAAACATTCATTTTCATCCATTAAATAAGAAAAACTAACATACTTTCATGGTAAAACCCTATATTTTTAACAGTTTTGCAAATTAGTCCCCGGACTAGCTAGATTAAGCTATAAGGACTCCAAAAACATAGAAATCATTAAAAACGGGACCAAAAATCACTTACGTGCACTAGGAAGTGTTTGCCGAATGCTTGGATGCTAAAAAATGGTGATTTTTTTCCTTATAAATTCGGCTAGGAGGCGATGGACAAGGTAATTTTGTTTTATTTTACTTATTTTGTTTATTTAATTATTAAATTACTTATATAACCTTACTTAATCCCATTAATGATGTCCCAAATTGTCGAGTACTAATTTAAATGGTCTATTTACAACATAAGGACTGATACTTTAATGTTCTATAGCTATTAAATACCTTTAGCTATTAGAACTCAACTTTTGCACTTTATGCGACTTAGACCTTTTTACCAATTTAAGCATGCAAACAGTAAAATTTCTTAACAAAATTTTTATACGATGCTACTATCATGCTGTAGGACTTAAAATAATAATAAAATAAATTTTTTGACATCGAATTTGTGGTCCCAAAGTCATTGTTCCGATTTCACTAAAAATGGGCTGTTATAGTACATGTCGTCCCTATCGACTGTAGGCCTTCCTGGGGTCAGTATGTGGTTATATAATCTATAAGGCATGATTTCTATTAATTTTTTAGTATGAAACTTGACGTAAATGACATTTAATTTCATGTATTATGATGAGATAGATATGATCTGTTATGTATAAAGCATATTCTACATTTGTTAAACAAGCATGTATGTAACACCCCTCACCCGTATTCAACGTCAGACTAGGATTACGAAGCATTACCAAACTTATAAAACAATTAAACATTTCCTTCACATACATTTTCAAATTTTATGAAATCATCATTCAAACTCAATCACATTGTCAGTAATACGAGCCTACGAGGCCTTAAACATGCTTTAGAAATGGTTCGAGACTAAATTGATAACTCAAGAAATCTTTGAAACACTCAAAAAAGTTTTACAAAATACAAAGGACACACGCCCATGTGGCTTGGCCGTGTGTCTCACACGGCTGAAGACACGTCCGTGTCACAGGCCATGTGGACATTCAAAACGGGATCACATAGCCGTGTCCCAACCCGTGTCCAACCCCGTGTAACTCTCTGACTTGGGTCACACGGCCAACACACATGCCCGTGTGATTAGCCCATGAGCCCTTAAAATGGCCACACACGCCCGTGTGTCAGACCGTGCTGAACCTGTACGGTATACTGACTTATGCGACGCGGCCAAGTCACACGCCCGTGTGCTAAGCTATGTGAAGCATACTGACTTGGTTTCAATTTCAGCACTAGGGGACACATGGCTATATAACCTGATTGTGTGTCACACACGGCTGAGACAACGCTCGTGTCTCTGCCTATGTGGACAAAAATAGGTTATTTACCAAGCCATTTTGCCACCCAATTTGCATGTACCTACACCAAACTCAAATGGAACAATTCATGGCATAAAATAGGCGTTCAATCAACCTCAATCAAGCATATTTCATGCCATTTCTGTAACAACCCGATTTAGGGCCTAGTCAGAATAGTGGTCTTGGGGCCACAAATCCAGGGTTGAATAAATTATTTTATTATTATTTTGATGTTATATCATGATTATATGAGTGCATGAAAAATTTGGTGGGTTAATTTTGACGTTTGTGAGCCCAATTGCGAAAAAGGACTAAATCGCATAAAGTGTAAAAATCTTAATTTGATAGCTAAAGGTGTTATTTTATTAGAGAATCAAAATTGGGGGATTTTAAAGGGTAAATAGACCTTAAAAGAAAGCATAGCCGACCATAGAGTCAAAGAGGGGACAAAATTTTCAAATTTGGTGAGTTAGATGGCTTATTTTTGACTAAAATAGAAATATATAAAGAAAGATGATATCATCCCTTTTCCATCATCTTTCTCCACCGATTTTTAGCCATTTTTGGGGGCTTTGAACTTTAAAATTTTTAGCAACTTGAAGCACTAACAAGTAAGTGATTTCCATGTCCTTTGTTGATGATTTTTACATTTTTGGACTCCTTGAAGCATGAGCTTTCAAATGAGGGGTCTATTTTCAAAAATGACTAAGAGTTTAGGATTTTGCCATGAATGGATTTTTAATGGTTGCTGAGTTTTTATGGAAGAATATGAGCCTTGGTTGTTGAATGAACAACTTTTGTAAAGGAGTTTTCATAGAAAACCCTTATAGGACCATTTTGTAAAGTTCGTAAATAGATGATAAATGTGTGAAATAATGAGAATTTGGAGTTGCTATAAGAGTAAAAAGAGTTCAGCTAGGCTTAAGGTGCGAAGAAGTTTGATAAAAATTGATTTTCGAGCATAGGGGTAAGATGGTCATTTTGTCAAAGTCTAGGGGCAAAATGGTTATTTTACCGAAGATGTGACTTTTAGATTTCCTAATTGTATTTAGTGACTAAATGAGTGTAATTTTCTAATATAGATCAAGAATTGCCAAATCTGAACCCATACCGGGGGAAAGCCAAGCAAATGGACTAAACCGACTAGTCGTGTACGATTTGTAATCCGAGGTAAGTTGTATGTAAATAATACAACTACATTGTTACCATATATGTTTGAATTATTATTGAATCGATATAGCATAAATTGTTTGATTGTGGAATTGAGAATGTATATTAAAATTGAGATAGTAAGATTCCTGTTGGAACCCTAGGAAGTAAATCGGATATTCATGCCATGACAGTTGGGTCATTTGTGTGAGCTAGTGTAAGACATGTCTGGGACATGCATCAGCCATATTATGAGAGCCAGTGTAAGACCATGTCTGAGACATGGCATCGGCATTAAGACAAGTGCTAGTGTAAGACATGTCTGGAACATGCATCGGCTACGAGATGTGTCAGTGTAAGACCATGTCTGGGACATGGCATCGACACGGATATGCGAGAGCTAGTGTAAGACCATGTCTGGAACATGGCATCAGCCTCGATGATGATAGCCAATGTAAGACCATGTTTGGGACATGGTGTCAACAACTTACCCCATGTTTGTGGCTTATGGAATATCCATTAGTGTTTCGAATGGTTCATCGGTGAGAGTCATGTTTTCAAGTTAATGAAGAAAAGCATAACCTTGTGGTGTAACACCCCAAACCCAGCCTGGACGTATGACCGGATCCGACGTGCCACATCGAAGCGTTCAAAACATTTTATGTCGTTGATCTCGTAGTATCTACTTAGTGTTTGAAAAGATAATGTTATTATAAGTTAAAGTGAATGGAAGTCATGCACCGTAGGAAACCGAGAAAGAGGAGGTGAGTCCATCGGACTGCTTAAGTACCAAGCTCTCTCCGGAACCAATCATAGACATGCCCACCGCCATTGCCACACTTTAACGTCGAGTTTATTTTTAGGAAACCAAGTCAATTAAGTCCATTTTAGGAAAAGTGGTTAATTTCGGAAAACATTTTCATTACGGAAGCTTTGCTTGTTGTCGTGTTATTTTGAAATCAAATGCTATTTTTTGAAAACGCGCCCTAAGCTAATCAAATTCGACGGTTAAGTGTAAATTATATCTATCTTAATAAAACCTATCAAAACCATTAAAAATAATTAAAACGGCCTTATTACAATTAAAAACCCAAAAACATTAAACGTAAATAAAAGAATGTCCAGTTCATCAGAAAGAAACTGAATTTGTAGAAACGTGTGGCCACTCCGAATCCCTCACAGCTCCAAGCCCACTATGGTTGGGGATTACTCATGTGATGAAAATAAAGGGTGAGTTTGGGGAAACTTAGTGTATAAATTAACCCAACCATAGCCTATATCACTCAAACCACGTAAATGAATAAATTGGCCTTAGCCTGCAATGCAATCTGAATAAATCCCATAGGCCCATGACAGATCAGAACAGATATTACATGTTTATGCAAAACCCAACCCATATCCAACCACATGCACCTCCATACCAACCTTTCACCATATGGGGAGACTACTCGACCCACCCAACCGCTACACGCCATAGAAACATGCAGCATGGCTGCTAGAACAAATAGTGTGACAGAGTCACCAGAAACAGATAATCGTGGCAGAGCCACCAGAGCAGATATATGTGGCAGAGCCACTAGAACAGATAATTTGTGGCATAGCCACCAGGACGCTTCCTCCATAATATAACCCATGTCCCCATGCAACATATATACAATCATGGCATACATCATACAGAATCAGATCGTCATGCTTTTCAGACAAAGTTAACCCTAGGGGTATAATGGTCATTTTGCACCTAGGGGTATAATAGTAATTTTACATACATAGGGGTATCCTAGTAATTTAACTACTTTTAGGGTTTTCATGCATATCATAGACATTTACGTACTAACAGAAACACTTACCGAGTGTTCTTACCAAATTAGGCCCGTTGGCCCTTTTTCCCGATTTTGGCCCATTAAGCCCAAAAACATCGAAATGCACAGAAACATGCACTCTGCAGTCTTAACACTTTAATTTATCATACACGTCAAAATATTAATCTTACGAGCACTCGAACACTCGCAAGTTCTCAGAATACCGACTTTTCGATATTTTGGCTTTTCGGCTTTTGCCATTCTAGTCTATGAGAGGATGTCAGTTACACACTTGTTTTACGATGATTCGTTGACGAGATCCATGCACGAATTCCTATATTTATATTACTACCATGTTAATTCTAACTACTGAAATGAACTTCATATTAACCCTTACCATATTCGGCCAACCACACCTTAGGCACTAGCGATCCTACCTTTGTCGAAAGTAGCGACTAGCTCAAGATCTGATCGTTCCACTTGCCCAAGCCCTTGATCAGTAGCCTCTAAATCACACCATTATCAAAGTAAAATAGTTACCACAACCCCTTAGGGCCATAGTCCAAATCGACAGCCTCCCTAACTTTTAAGGGTTTCGACTTTTCTAAACTACGAAAGAAAGACTAATGTTGGAAAGACTTACGACCAATTCCTTTAGTCAACGATTCCCTTTAATTCCTACTCGATTCTGATACATTTCTAAGCCCTCAAATGATAAAAAATTCGAGCCTTTAGTGATCTTTAGAATTCAGCTATGTCCCTATGGTTATGCGTTTTTGGCTTTTTGTAACAGTGAAGAAAAGATGAAGATTTGTAATGGCTTTGTCGATAGACACTTGGGGTTTAGAGGACTAAAGAATCGACCAAGAATGATGAAGAGAAGTAAGGGGTTTTGGCTATAAGAATTCGGCACAGAGAGAAATATGGCTTTCAGGATTTCGGCTTTTATGGTGAACGGTTATGAGGGTTTAGAAACAACTGATAAAAGATGGAGATGAACAGGATGGTAGGAATATTCAGCTATGGAGGAAAGAAAAAGAAAAAGAAAGTAGATGAAGAGAAGAGAAAGGAAAAAGTAGAGGATGAATGGTCAGAAAATGGCACAACTTACCCCATCTGCCGAATTTATAACTATCAAATGACCTAGCCGAATGTTGCCCTCTAATGAAACCTTTGGCTGGCCAACTCTTCTCCTCAAGAGTCCACCATTCGGCCAACTCTGCTCTTTCTAATCAGCTCCTAAATTCTCTCTCTTATCCCCTCCTTGCTCAATCTCTTGAGCAACTCAAACTCCTCTTGACAGACTTTTACTTGAGTTCCATTACTTCCCTTTTCTGTACATAAAAATTAATTCCCTTAATATGCTTTCATTGTGATTTGAACTGGGTCCTCACTAACATCCACACGCCACTTTTATAGCCTTCCCAGTGGCGTCACATGCCACTTTGCCACCTGCTTCCTTGTGTTTTATTTTACACAATTAATACTTAAAAGCCCACTTTTTACTGTAACCCCTTTTCTTATGGAATTAAAATTAACTAAAATTATCGGGTTTTAACTTGAGCTTGGGCCTTCTAGAGGCCCACTAACATAGTTAAACCTACACCTAGCAGACAGAGCACAGAAAATTTTAAAATTTTCCAACATTTTTAGAATTCCCAAAAATTGGGGTGTTACATGTGGTGAGTGGTACAGGCACCTATTTGGTACGAATGAGATATGAGCTCATTACATAATATGCGACTTGTATGGACGGTAATGAGTAAGTTATGATTATGCCACCTTTGAGTTATGAGCATGTTGATTAATGATAAATTGTTGTTGCATATTTATTTATGTGCAACTTACTAAGCTTTTATGCTTACTCCTTTCTCTTTCTATTTTTCTTATAGTGTCGCCTACTAGCTCAAGGTTCACCGGAAGTCAGAGATATCGATCACACTATCAACTGAAGCAATCGGTATAGTTGGATTTATATTTTTGAATATGGCATGTATAGAGCTTAGACTTTATTATTTTGTGTCTTTGAGAATTGGCCAAATGTGTGGGCTTGGGTTGGAAACCCTTCATTTTGTATCAAGCCTTGAATGATGGCTAACATTTATTTTGATTTATAAAGCATGCATTTTCATAATTGAATGAATGTCTATTGCGGCTGATTGCTTATATGAAATGTGTTTGTTTTAGTATTGGCTGATAATTGTATGGAACTATGTATGTAAGGGTGGCAACGAGGCTTGGCAAATAGCCTCATATTGTCCACATGGGTAGACACACAAGCATGTGTCTAGGCTGTGTGTGACACACAGTGTGCCCCATGGGTGTGTGGTTTGGCCATGTATCACCTGCATGTAAAAAGTTCAAGTCAGTATGCATGATAGTAAACACACGGGCAGAGACACGACC
Organism: Gossypium anomalum; assembly: GCA_025698475.1. Classification (NCBI taxonomy): domain Eukaryota; kingdom Viridiplantae; phylum Streptophyta; class Magnoliopsida; order Malvales; family Malvaceae; genus Gossypium; species Gossypium anomalum. The sequence goes on from CM046957.1 coordinate 27,070,951, forward strand.
CTGTGTCTCAGCCATGTGAATGACACGACCTAGCACACGGGCGTGTGCCTTGGCCATGTGACATTTTGAGCATGCTGACGTCAGAAAAAGAATGTCCATGTTTTTGTACATGGGCTAGGACACGAGCGTGTCGTGGTCGTGTGAGGGCCATGGACCATTGACATGGGCATGTGTCTGGCCGTGTGAAAATCCCTGTAGGTGTGAATTATAAATTAATTTTACATGGGTGCGGGACACAGGTGTGTCCCAGGGTGCTTAGGCCGTGTGAGCCACACGGGCCATCAGCACAACCATGTTGAAATGGTCACATGGGCGTGTCGTCCTTCCACACGGGCGTGTGCCTTGTTTTAAAGGAAAAATTTTCACAGTTGGTTTGAGGACCCAGAATGGTCCCGAATAGTTCCCAATGGTTGATTTGGGGCTCGTAGGCCCATAATAAGAAGTTTAAAGTAGAAATTGAAAAAATTTTAATTTGGACCGAGTCTTGGCGACTTGAGATTGTTTGTGTACACGAGATCAAGTTAGGTAATGCCTCTTACTCCGTCCTGCCGTGGGTTACGGGTATGGGGTGTTACAATTTCAATACCAAACCTCATAATCTCAAATCATCAATATGGTCATTTTCAAACATTCATTATTTTACCTAAATTCACCAACATACCAAGTTCAAAACTCAACCATTTGCTACCTAAGCTACTAATCCACAATCCAACCATTCAACAAGCAACTATAAGCCACATCACAAAAGGGCATTAGTACTCATATAATCACTTCACCAACTAAACCAAATATAGGCCAACTTACATGGCTTTACACAAAACCAAACCATACATCATTTACAAGCCAATTCAAATGGCTATATTCATTGCAAAACTATATATCAAAATGACCATAACTTCTATACATGCCATATACCCAAAATACTTAAGTTCAAAAGTACCAAAGTGGTAGTTGGATAGTGTGACGAAGTCTCCGACAATCCCCAAATCTGAGATAGCTTTGATTTCATTATAAAACATGAAAAATAAACACAGTAAGCTATAAAGCTTAGTAAGCTCTATAAAAATAACTCAACTTGTCAAAGATATACAATTGAAACAATTTATCTTATGAATATACAACTCATGTAAATACACAAACCAATCACATTTTCAATCACAAAGTTAGATGTGAACTTCACAAATTTCTTCAATTCAAGCTTATACGGTTCATGTATGTACTTGTACCATCTTGTATCAATTTCATATTAATCTACATCAATGATTTACCCGCTGAACCATTCGAAATACTATCGGATACTAGGGATTCTCGGACCGTAAGTGCCACATATATATAGCAGAAGCTATCCCAATCTCATATCACATATAATGCTCACTCTTGAGCTGTCAACAGGTCTGCTCACACAAGCTGATGGTCATGACAAAGCTACACAGTACAGCTCACTAAATCTGATGATAATTTTCAACACATGCCGGATAACTCAGCCACCGATAGGACGTACGGACCATCACCCAAACACAATAATATCCCCTAATGACATGTCATTCGTGTCCAAATCTATTCCTAAGGTTCAACCCGAATTTCTCACTTGCTGAATCATCGTTGAGTATATCCGCATTGTCGTATTCTCAGTTTATGCAATATCAAAACATTTAAAAGCACAAATATAAGAAATCTTATTACATACAAACTTACCTCAGATGCAAAAATGGCGAAATGAGTCGATTAATCCAAAACCTTGTTCTTTCCTAGATCTAAGTTCGTATTTTACTTTTCTTGATCTATATAATATCAAATTTAGCTTATTTAATAATCTCTTTATTCAGTTCAGTCCAATCCAAAATACACTTTAAAGCCACTTTACACTTTTGCCCCTAATATTTCACATTTTTACAATTTAGTCATTATTTCATAAAATCACAAATTCATGCAATTCAACCAAAACCCATGCTAGAAAAATTCCAATTAGGTCCCTAGCAGTCCTTAATTTTCATTTATTTTACAATTTAACCCAAAAAATCTCACATTTCACAATTTAATCCCTAATTGGACATTTTACGAAAAATTACATAACAAATGTTGTTTATCTAACAACAAGCTTGCATTTTCTACCATTAAACATCAAAATACATCAACATTCATCAATGGAAAACCCTAAACCTTTAACATTTTTGCAAATTAGTCCTTAGGCTAGCTAGATTAAGCTACAACGATCTTAAAAACATAAAAATCATTAAAAACGGGACAAAAATTGCTTACCAATTTAGCCTCAAAGTGACCGAACCCTAAATGCTTAAAAATTGCTTCCTCCTTTTTACTATTCGGTTGAAGATGAAAAAACAAAAAGATGACGACTTATTTTATGTTATTTTTACTTAAGTTTATTTTACAAATTACTATTTTAACTTTTAATAAAAACATCATAAATCATCTAAATTATGTCCATAATCATCCAAAATGCTATTAGTGGTCTAATTACCACTTAAGCACCTTAACTTTAAGATTCCATAGCTATTAGACACCTTTAGCTATTAGAACATAACTTTTACACTTTACGCGATTTAGTCCTTTTATCAAATTAAACACTCAAATGATATAATTTCTTAACGAAACTTTCACATAATTATTCTATCATACTCTAAAGATAATAATAAAATAATTATTTCGACTTCAAATTTTTGGTCCTGAAACCATTGTTCTGATTTGACTAAAAATGAGCTGTTACATTGTATGATAAGTAAATTTCGGTATGTGATATATCTATTATTTCTGTTTATGTCTAACCAAGAGGTGGGACATATATTATGTGAAGGGAGTGTTCTGTGTGAGGTGATATATTGCCATTATACCAGTAGCACTGCTGCATTTATTCTAAAAAGTGTCGTAAGGACACTAAGTGTGTGTAGGGCTAGGTAGGTGTTTTATACTATAACACCCCTAACATGTATCCGTCGTCGGAACAGGGTTACGGAGCATTACTGGAGTTTTCAAATCAAACGAATATAAATTTCAAACATTACAAATCATATCAATAATCATATTAAAACCAATCTAAAGCATTCACAATGTTCCTTATATGAACCCTCGAGGCGCTAGAAACACATTACAAACAAGTCGGGACTAAATCAGAAACTCAGAGAATTTTTTAGAAAATAGTGAGAATTTTCAGCACTGCAGGGATCACATGACCAAGAGACACACCCGTGTCTCAAGCCGTGTGGGCATTCAAATTAGGGATAAACGGTCGTGTCCCAGCCCGTGTTTGTGCTCGTGCAACTCACTGACTTGGGTCACACGGCCAAGCAACTCGCTCGTGTGCCAGGTCGTTTATAGGCTGTGTAACAACTTGACTTGCAACCCTTTGAAAGCTGCATGGGACACACGACCATGTCGCCTAGCTGTGTGTGACACCCAGCTGAGACACACACTTGTGCCTCTACCCGTTTGAACAAAAATAAGCCATTTTTCTCACTCATCTAGGCATGTACTTACACTCAAAATTGCACATATATAGAAGACATAACAAGGCACCTAAATCATGCATAACCAAGCTATATACATAGGGTATACTAACATACATCCTATATGCCTATAGGCACCTCAAATGATAACATGTAAACATGTATAACCATGTAATCATTTTGGCCAAAATGATAAACTAACTTCCAACTATATTTGCATCAATACATACCATAGATTTCACTTACCAAAAAACATACCCAAATGGTACTTAATATACCAATCAACCACTAACATCAATAGTCATATAAGTCATTCATAACAAAGTACCAATTCACAAAATTTCCAACAAGTTACGAGCCATATATAATATGCATATTCAAAATATAATTTCATCTTCCGTAATTCAAGCATATCATGCCAAACATCATCCCTATTAAGGCTAATATTTACATGACAAAACCGGATTCATTTGAACACCAAAATACCATAACTGAAGCCAAGCCAAATGATCATTTCAACAACCGAACATATCGGCCAACATTAGCCAAAATACTTATACATGCCATCATAACCAAAATTAAAAGACCCAAAGTACTGATGGATAGTGTGATATAGCTTTGACAAGCTTCCAACTCGAATGAGCTTCCTATGCACTGTAAGACACGAAAAATAACACAGAGTAAGCATATAAACTTAGTAGGTTCATATAACATAAAACACAACTTATCGATAGATACATATTAGGTAAGATAAACATGGTACAATCCAACCATACTTGGCCAAAGCTTAATCATGTACTGTAACACCCCAAACTTGACCTGGACATTATGGCTAAATTTGGCAATGTTACCTTGAAGTGTTTCTCGTAAAGTGCGATACCGTTGAAAAATCCCAATCTTTATTTAGCCTAATTGTGTGATCTTAAAGATGATTTTAAGACGTTCGTTCATTTTCAAAAACTTGCGTCACTATCAAAAAGTATTTACTTTAAAAAGTTATTAATTTCAAAATCTCATTGAATAGCGGAAGTTTTTTAAAACAGTTGTGTATTTGCGTTTACTTTGAAAAACATTGTTTCCTTTGGAAAACTTGAACTTTGAAGTTATGAACCAAAACAAATAGAAATCCCAAATTAAATTTAAAATCCATAAAGGCCTTATTACAGTAAAAATACACAAAATAAATTACTTATAAAAATTAAGCAAATATGAAAGTAGATGTAGCTGTGTGGCCGCCTTTGAGTCCCTCGCAGCACCGGCCTACTTCAGCTTAGGAAATACCTGTACAGATAACCAGATGGGTGAGTTATGGAAACTCAGTGTGTAACCCCATATCCAAATAAGCAAACAGTGCATATACAGTCTGGGCCTAAGCCGAGTTCAGTAATGGTTCAGTCTCAGTTAGGGGCTTACCCCATTATAGTATCGATGTCAGGGTGCTCTGAGCCCATCTCGATGGCAAGACAAAGATGATATGCAATCAATAGATCCCACCCAACCAGCCTCTACACTCCATCTCCGTCCAACCCTGCACTCCATGTGGGGAATAAAATCAACCCACCTATCACTACACTCCAAGTAGTACCAGTTAGGCAATAAATAGTACTTGCAACAGAGCTGCCAGTACAGTGCACTTCCTCCAATCATAATAAACCCCATCCCCATGCAACATATCATACATTATGTCATAATATCATACATGTGATCAATATATTTGAAATTGCATGCTCAAACATAATCATACATCTCCTAGGGGCATAACAGTCATTTTACCATGTAGGGGCGTTTCAGTCATTTTATCGATTAGGGGGTTAGGTACACTTACCGACCCAACAATAGGTCCACAGTCATCTCGGGCGACCCGTGGAACCTTAATTGTCAAATAGTGAAAATGGGCCCAAGGCCCATAATGCGGGCCCATGTGGGCCCACACACCCGTGTAGCCCACATAGTCCAAAAATGCCTTGGCTGTGTGGATTACACAACCTTGCCCAATATTCTCCACACATCCGTGTGGTTTACTCGGGTGGGGCCCACATGTCCGAGGGCCCACTCGGCCCAGTTTTGCCCAATAAGGCCCAAAATAGCCTCGTCCCATGAATTCATTCATTAGTGGCCTTGACGAATATATGCCCATATTTAGCCACATGGGCTACCACACGAGCGAGCGCACGCCCGTGTAGCGTCGTCGTCCACTCATTCCAGCTTTTGCCGATTTCCAAAGTTGGGATTGCGTTACACACCTTGTTTACGAAGATGTGCGAAAAGCCCACGAGCACCAAAACCTATGTTCAATCAAGATATTCTATTAGTCATTTGACAATAGGGTTAAACAAGCTCTCTTAACATTCATCCCAAAATATTCAATAACACTTGCCTTGGTCGATCGAATCACACACTTAATCTGTTATACGAGACTGATTACGAACCCCTTTAGAGATATCCTGCAACACAACCAAGACTTAATAACCTAAACCATTTATTAATTATACAAACAAATTGCACCAATTGCATAACCACTTACCGAAAATGCCAAACCCAGAATAGGAGAAGAAACAATTGGCCCACACCCCCAACAAAAGTTGAAACCACACGATTTTACAGAAGTAAGGGCTAGCACAACCACACTCCTAGCAAAAATCAGCAGCAAAGGAGGGTGTTAGGTATAAGACTATTACGGCAGAAAGAGAGGGAAAAATAATAACTGTACACTCAAACTTGAGATGGAGTATTCAGCTAACACAAAAAGTGAAAGGAGAAGAGAATAGAGAGAAAGAAAAGAGAGGAAGAGTATTCAGTCAAAGCTTGAGAAAGAGAAGGAGAAGAATTAATCGGTCAAGAGGAAAATCGATTGGGGGAAAAGAGAAAGATGACTATTCGGCCAAAGCAAAGAAACAAAAACACGAGAATGGCCAAATGATCTTTTGCAATATTCGGCCAAAGGTAACAAGGGAGGTACACTTGAAAGAAGAGTACAGGAAGAACAAGGAATCGGTAAAAGAAAAGAAGGGTAGGGAAAAACCAAGTCGAAACAAAAATGAAAACGAGTGGTACAAGCACGAACCCCTAGCTCAACTCGGCCACCAAAAATGAAAAAAAAAATTTCCAGAAATTGAAAACTAGAGGGATAACCTACCTCAGCCAAAATTCTTGAGTAGCTAGCATACCAATTCGGCACTAACTCTCCCATACTTCAAAATCCCTCATTTTCCTCCTACAATCTCTCCAACATAATCTCCTCAACCACCAAATTCGAACTCCCCTCAACTCAGCAGTGTTTTGGTCAACCTCAACTTCTCACATGGCAAAGGCAGCAAAATAAAACACTCCTTGCGCAAATTAGGACTCAAACTCAAGACCCTTAGTAACAGTAACACGCCATCTATCCCTTAGACCAGTAGGCCCATTCTGCCATGTTTTACCCATATTTATTTTAAAAGCCTATTGACTAGAGACAGGGTTTATTCTTTTAAAAACAAAACTTTTACACAAGCCAAGGATTGAACCCAAGACTTCTCAGACACTATCCAAAGCACTTAACCACTGAAACCAACATGTGTTTGTGTAACACAAACATACAAAAATAAATGCTTAGAATTTTGGTGCATTACATGTACACCAAACATGTTAGCTATATTAAACATATAATAGGGCATTAAGAACAATGATGAGCACAACATTTATTCTTGTAGCATATACATATATCATCCATTTCTACTTTCAATATACCATGTAATAACATTTCAATGTAATTAACATGTGTCCCTGTAATAATCCGCATCAAACTCTTACAATTTCGTATTAGAATAATGCCCGTCGAACCATTTGGATGGATTCGCGGGATAGCTCACACATAGTGTGCTAACTCATATAACTGTAATTCGTCAAATCTTGTACATGTATGCTCACACGAGTTGTGAATCAGAATACTCTTATGAGCTATGAATCAGAATACTCACACGAGCTCTAGGTCAGAACATAGCTACACGATATTGCGTACACAACTGTGGAGTACCCATAACACATGCTGGACCTCAGCCATCGGTAGGGCATTTAGGACCAACACCCGACTCATGTAAACCCTAATGACATGTCATTTGTATCATACGGATTCCTAATGTTCAAATGGGGCTTGGTAATTGTCGTATGTTATTGGATATGCAATCGTGTATATATATGGCAATTCACAACTGATACATGATTCAATGTAAAACATATAAACACAATTTAGTCACACGAACTTACCTCGATGAGTATATGTAGATACAAAGCTGATTGATCCAAGGCTTTTTCTTTGCCTTGATCTAAAGCGGTACGAGGTCTGTCTTAATTTAAACAGATAAATTTAACTCAATTAAATATGTAATTCATTCAATTTAACCAAAAATAATATTTTGACAAAATTACATTTTGTCCCTATACTTTTAATTTTTTTACAATTTAGTCCATAGCTCATAAAATGGAAATTTCTGCAATTTCACCACAACTCATCTTAGCCGAATATCAATTAGGTCCCTAGCAAGCCCTATATTTCATTTATTTCACAATTTCACCATGTAAAAATTCCTATTTTTTAATCTAGTCCTTATTTGACAATCACATCAAAAATCGCTTAACAAAATCAAAAATCGCTTAACAAAAGTTGTTTATCTAACAACAACCATCCAATTTCTTTCATGAAACATAAAAAACAACCTATATTCATTCATGGAAAAACCCTAATAGTTTAACAGTTTCTCAAATTAGTCTCAAGTAGCTTCTTCTATTTTGTGTTGTTGCCAGAGAAATTTTACTAAAACTATGTTCTTGTTTCTCAATTCTTTCACTTCTCGTGCCAGAATCTTGATCAGTTCCTCACTGTACGACATATCAAGCTGAATCTGAACATTCGTCAAGGAAATAACATGTGAAGGGTCAGATCAGTACCATCGTAACAGAGACATGTGAATGATGTTGTGGATCTTTTATAATTCTGACGATAACACTAATCGATACACAACAAGTTTGATTCTTTCAATAATTACGGACTTAGCTTTCCTTTGCGACTGAACCGAAGAACTTTCTTCCACAGTGATACTTTCAAGAATACTCTGTTACTGATTTAAAATTCTATGTCTTTATGTTTAAGATCCGCATAAGATTTTTAACGATTTGAAGTTGTTTTCAAACTATCTCGGATCATTTTTACTTTTTCTTCAGTCTCACGAATCAAATCAACCTGGTGTATCTTTTTCTCACTAAGCTCAGTCCAATATAATAGAGTTTGGCATTTACGACCATACAAAGTTTCATACGGTGCCATCTTTATGGTCGATTGAAAATTGTTGTTATACGTAAATTCAACCAACAACAAATTATTTCTCCCAATTGCCTTGAAACTCTAATACACAGCAATGACACATAACTTTGAGAATTTGAATTACACGCTCGGACTGACCATCGGTCGAAGGATGAAGTGCAGTGCTAAAATGCAATCGCGTACCTAGAGCTTCCTGTAAATTTCTCCAAAATCATGATGTAAACCGTGGATCTCTATCCGAGATAATGGAAACTGGAACTCCGTGTAGTCTGACAATCTTAGATACGTATAACTTAGATAATTTCTTAAGTAATCTATACGTACTAGAATAAAATTTGCTAACTTCATTAAACAATCAACGACAACCAAAATGGCATCTTTCTGTCTTGGAGATAGGGGTAAACCTAATACGAAGTCCATAATAACTTGATCCCATTTCTACTCCGGTATCATCATTGGCTGTAATAATACAGAAGGTGCCTGATGTTCAGCTTTAACTTGCTAACATACCAGACATCTCGTTACAAAGCCAGAAATCTCACGTTTCATTTCCGGCCACTAATACATCTGTTTCAAATCACTGTACATCTTATTACTTCTCGGAGGAACAGAAAAGCTACCACTATGAGCTTCGTGCAAGATTCTCTGAATGAGCTCTGGATTCTTCGATACAAAAATTCTGGCTCTGAACAATAAGCAATCATTGGGTCCTATCTGAAATTGTAAATTAGAAGTCGACTTATCCTATGCCTGCTTAGCTAGCAACTCAATATCACATTTCTAAGCTTTGCAGATCTATTGTAAAAACATCGGTCTAGCTTTCAACTCGACTAAGATCGAGTCATCATTAGATAATGTTAGTCGCATATTCATCGGTCGCAGAGCAAATAAAGACTTTCTGCTCAAAGTATCAGCAACTACATTCACTTTTCCCGGATGATAATCAATGACAAACTCATAATCTTTTAACAGTTTGAGCCATCTACGCTGTATCAGATTCAAATCTTTCTTTGACATTAGATACTTCAAACTCTTATGATTGGTAAATATATGAAATTTTTCACTGAACAAATGGTGTCACCAAATTTTTAATGCAAACACAATAGCTGCCAACTCTAGGTCATGTGTCAAGTAATTCTTTTCATGCGATTTTAACTATCTGGAAGCATAAGCTATTACTTTACCTTCCTAGATCAAAACATAGCCTAAACCATTTATATATGCATCGTTGTAAATTAGAAATTCTTTACCCAATTAAGGCTGAACCAAAGTTGGTGCATCGGTCAACAATGCTTTCAACTAATTAGAACTTTGTTGACATTTCTCAGGCCATTCAAATTTCACATCTTTCTATAATAGTCGCGTTATTGGTATAGCTATCATCGAGAACCCTTCAATGAATCTTCGATAGTAAACAATTAATCCCAGAAAACTTCTAACTACAAATAAGTTTCTCGGTAGTTTCCAGTCAACAATTGCTGAAATTTTACTCGGATCAACTCTGATGCCTTCTGCCTATACTATGTGCCCCAGAAAATCGACCTCTCAGAGCCAAAACTCACATTTAATAAATTTAGCAAAAAATTGTTTATCTCGTAGGGTTTGCAACACAATTCTCAAATGTTCAGCATGCTCGGACTCATCTAGTGAATATATCAGAATGTCATTAATAAATACCCCAACAAATCTATCTAAATACGGTCTGAAGATTTTGTTCATCAAATCCATAAATACTTCAAGTGCATTAGTTAAACTAAATGGCATCACAAGAAATTCATAGTGTCTGTACCTAGTTCTGAATGCAGTTTTTGGCACATATTAATCTTTAACTCGTAGCTAATAGTAGCCAGAATGAAGATAAATCTTTGATAATACTATTGCACCTTTCAACTGATCAAACAAATTGTCAATTCAAGGTAGTGGATATTTGTTCTTGATTGTAACCTTATTGAGCTGACAGTAATCAATACACAATCTCATCGATCCATCCTTTTTCTTAACGAACAGGACCGGTACACCCCAAGGTAAGAAATTGGGTTGAGCAAAACCCCTATCTAACAATTCTTGTAGCTATGCTTTCAACTCTTTCAAATCAGTAGGAGTCATTCTGTAAGGTGCTATCGATACCAGTGATGTCTCCGGTACTAGTTCAATAGCAAACTCAACCTCTCTGATCAGCGATAATCTAGGTAAGTCCTCTAGAAATACATCAGGATACTCACAAACCACTGACACTGATTCAATCTTTGATTCAGACATGTTAGTATCCAATACATAAGCAAGGTAAGCATTGCAACCTTTTCTTACATATTTCTGCGTTGACATAGTTAATATAACAACAGGCAACCCACTTACATTATCTGATTCAATAAGAAGCATCTCACCATTCTGACATTTCAATAAAATAAGCTTTTCTTTACAATTTACAAAAGCATCATGTAGAGTTAGCCAATCCATGCCAAAATCACATTAAATTCATCAAACGGTAAGAGCATCAAATCAGTCAGAAAACTGTAACCCCCGAGTAATCAAAGGACAGTTCTTGCAAACTTTATCATCTAACACATATTGACCCGGGGGTTCGATACTTTAACCACTAATTTAGTGGACTCAACAGGTAAATTCTTACTAGATACTAAATTCGTGCATACATACAAATGGGTTGATCCCGAATCAATCAAAGCAGTAACATCAGTATAAAACCTAGAGAAAGTACCGGTAATAACATTTAGTGCATAAGCATCCTCTCATGTACGAATAGCATAAGCCCTAATTGGTGCTCATGCTTTGAATCTCACAGTAGAATCTTTTGTTACACCACGGCTACCACTCATATTTTTGGGATTACGAGGTTGTCTACCTCTCGTAGTAATATTGCTTAGCCTTATAGTTTGAGCTTTTTCTTTCTCAAATTTCTCTAGGCAATCATGAAGATAATGCTTGAAGGAGCCATACCTGAAAGCATGCTCCGTTCTTCAATCGACACTCATCATAATACGGTTTTTTATAGTACTTGCACTCGGGTCTGACATCTCTGACACTACCCACACTTGCTACAGATGTAGCCTGAGGTTTAGGAGTCGTCGATTACCTCTGTCTCTACTGGAATACCCCACTGAAGCTGTAGAATAGTTGTGATGTTCTTCTGATCTTTTTGATGCTAACTGATATGACTTCTTAGTCGATCTCTCTCTCGAGTCTCTAGCTTCAAAATCATCATGTCTTTTCTCTTTACTCAGTTCCTTAACTTTGTGCGCTCGATCAACTAAGACAGAAAATTCTTTTAGCTTAAGAATTCCGACCAGAAGCTTTATATCTTCATTCAATCCTTCCTTGAACCTCTTACACATGGTAATCTTGGTTGGAATACATTCATGGGCATATTTACTAAGTCTGACTAATTCCTGCTCGTACTCTGACACAGTCATATGGCCCTGTTTGAGCTTAAGAAATTCCTCACATTTCTAATCTAGAAATCTTTGACTAATGTATTTCTTTCAGAACTTGGTTTGAAAGAATTCCTAGGTGATCCGCTCTCTTGGCACAACAGAAATCAACATATTCCACCATTGATAAGCCAAATCTTTCAACAAAGATACTACACACTTAACACATTCAGCCAATGAACAGGATAGTTCATTAAAAACCTTGATTGTTTCTCTAACTAGAATTCTACTCTATTAGAATCATATGAAACAGTAGCTCTGAATTCTTTAACCCCGTACTTACGTATCTTGTCAACAGACGGCTTACTAACTTATATTGATTCCATACCTTGATGAATAATGCAGACCGGTTGGGGAGCAGGAGAGGGTGGAGGTTGTTAAGCAACCGGGTTCGTCCATACGAACTCGGTAAACCATTCACTCATCATTTGGAAGAAGGCTTCCTAGGATCTCCTCCCCTGCCCTTAGATATAGGCCTTGTACTGCTTAATGCTACTTCGTGAACGGAGGCTTGAGCGTTGCTTTCTACTTCATTAGAATCTGCTTAGTTGGATGTCATTGCTTTATGAAAACATGTTTTAAAACAGTCAGGAGATATCACACTATCACAGGTTATATAATGGCATGTATTGCTAGACTTGGACATGCTATGTTTAGTCTAAGAATCAACTAAACAGGGGCTCAGAGACTAAGAAATATAACACCACTAACTCGTATCTGTCATCGAAATAGGGTTAAAGAGCATGACCGAAGTTTTCAAATCAAACGAACATAAGTTTCAAACAGTATAAATCATATCAATAATCATAATAAAACCAATCTAAATCATACATATTGTTCCTTATATGTGCCCCTGAAGCCCTAAAACCATGCTAGAAACAAGTTGGGGCAAAATTAGAAACTCAGAGAATTGTTCAAAAAATAGTGAAAATTTTCAACACTGCAAGGGTCACATGGCCAGGAGACACGCCTGTGTCTCAAGCCATGTGGGCACTCGAAATAAGGACACACGGTCGTGTCCCAGCCCCTGTCTGTGCCCATGTAACTCACTGACTTGGGTCATACGGCCAAGCCACACGCCCGTATGCCAGGCCATGTACCTTTCGAAATAACCTCACAGGCCCGTGTGCCAAGTTCTATGTTAGGCCATGAGCCTGACTTGCAACCTTTTCAAAGCTACAGGGGACACATGGCCATGTCACCTAGACGTGTGTTACACACAGCTAAGACACATGCCTGTGTCTTTACCCGTGTGAACGAAAAGAAGCCATTTTTTCTCACCCATCTTGGCATGTACTTACACCCAAAATTGCACATATATAGAAGCTATAACAAGGCACCTAAATCATGCATAATCAAGCTATATACATCAGGTATACTAACATACAACCCATATGCCCATAGGCACCTCAAATGACAACATGTAAACATGTATAACCATGTAATCAATTTGACCAAAATGATAAACAAACTTCCAACTATATTTGCATCAATACATACCATAAATTTCACTTACCAAAAAACATACCCAAATGGTACTAAATATACCAATCAACCACTAACATTAATAGCCATATAAGTTATTCAAAACAAAGTACCAATTCATAAAATTTCTAACAAGTTGCAAGCCATATATAATATGCATATTCAAACTATAATTTCATCTTCCATAATTCAAGCATATCATGCCAAACATCATCCCTATTAAGCCTAATATTTACATGCTAAAACTAAATTCATTTGAACACCAAAATGCTAGAATTCAAGTCGAGCCAAATGATCACATCAACAACCGAACATATAGGCCAACATTAGCCAAAATACTTATACATGCCATTATAACAAAAATTAAACACCTGAAAGTATTGATGGATAGTATGATATTGCTCCGATAAGCTTCCAAAACCCGAACGAGCTTCCTATGCACTATAAGACACGAAAAATAACACTGAGTAAGCATATAAGCCTAGTAAGTTCATATAATATAAAACAGAACTTACCAATAGATACATATTAGGTAAGATAAACATGAAATAATCCAACTATACTTGGCCAAAGCTTAATCATGTACACCAAATAGGTTAGCTATATTAAACATATAATACGACATTAAGAACAACATTTATTCTTGTAGCATATACATATATCACCCATTTCTACTTTCAATATACCATGTAATAACATTTAAATGTAATTCACATGTGTCCCTATAATAATCTGCATCAAACTCTTACCATTCTCTATCAGAATAATGCCCATTGAACCGTTTAGAATACCGTTGGATACCTGGGATAGCTCACACATAGTGTGCTAACTCATATAACTATAATCTGTCAAATCTTGTACATGTATGCTCACACGAGCTGTGAATCAGAATACTCACACAATATGTGAATATGGGACTGCTTACACGAGCTGTGGGTTGGAACGTAGCTACACGATGCTACTCACACAAGCTATGGAGTATTCGCAACACATACTAGACCTCAACCATCGGTAGGACGTTCAGGATCATGTAAACCCTAATGACATGTCATTTGTATCCTACGAATTCCAAAGGTTCAAGCAAGGCTCGGTAATTATCATATGTCGTTAGATATGCAATCATGTATACATACAACAATTCACAACTGATACATAATTCAATGTAAAACATATCAACACAATTTAGTCACACGAACTTACCTCGACAAGTATATAAAGATACAAAAACAATTAATCCAAGACTTTTTCTTTGCCTTGATCTAAAGCCGTACAAGGTCTGTCTTGATCTAAATGGATAAATTTAACTCAACTCAATATGTAATTTATTCAATTTAGCCGAAAATCATATTTTGAAAAATTACCATTTTGCCCCTATACTTTTAATTGCTTTACAATTTAGTCCTTAGCTCATAAAATGGAAATTTATGCAATTTCACCACAACCCATCATAGTCGAATATCAACTAGGTCCCTAGCAAGCCCTATATTTCATATCTTTCACAATTTCACCATGTAAAAATTTTTATTTTTCAATCTAGTCCCTATTTGATAATTTCATAAAAAATCTCTTAACAAAAGTTATTTATCTAACAACCATCCAATTTCTTCCATAAAACATAAAAAAAAAAACTATATTCATTCATGGAAAAACCCTAATAGTTTAATAATTTCACAAATTAGTCATTGGGCTAGTTAGATTAAGCTACAATGATCTTGAAAACATAAAAATAATTAAAACGGGACAAAATATCTTGCCAATCAAGCAAAAAAAGTGTGGCTAAGCCCTACTATGGTTTTTCCATGTTTGAATAGGTTAAAGTGTTTTTGTGAAGAAGATGTGTAACAGCCCATTTTCAGTGAAATCAGAACAGTGGTTTCGGGACCATAAATCCTACCTGGAAAGAAAATTTATTTTAATATTATTGCATGGTCTGCATTATAATAGGAATATCATATGAAAATTCTGATAAGAAAATTTTGCCAATTGTGTGCTTAATTATGGAAAGGACCAAATTGCATAGAATGCAAAAGTTGAATTCTAATAGCTGGAAGGATCAAATAGCTATGAAATTCAAAAATTGAGGTCCTTATATGGTAATTAGACCATTAAAGAAAAGTTAGTAGATATTTTTAATGAATCATCCATGGAAAATTAGAAAAAGGCAAGGACTAAATTGAAAAGTGGAAAAATTAATGGATGATAAATAATTAAAAAGAAATAATATAATTTTATATCATCTTCATCCCCAAAAAAATTCTATGGAAATCCTGAGAGAGAAAGGAAACTAATCAAGCCTAATTAGGTATCTTTTATTATCCTATTTTTAGTAATTTTTATACTTTTGAGATCGGGATAGTCTAATATATCTATTTTGGGGATTAATTTGAAAATTTATCAAAATAACAAAGTTTTTCCATGGATGAATATGCTAAAATTTTGAAATTTGTGGTAGAAAATGAAAGGCTGTTGATAGATAAACAACTTTTACAAAGAGAATTTTAATGAAATTATGATTTAAGGACTAAATTACAAAGATATAAAAGTTATGGAAAAATTTTGAATTTTGTGAAAAACATGTGTTGTAAATGTTATATGAAAATTTTAGTTAGGCTTGGAATAAGGATTAAATTGCATGAATTTCATTTTCTGAGCCTATGGAAGAAATGGTCATTTATGAAAAGTTTAGGAGCAAAATGGTAATTTTGCCTAGGATGTAAATTGAATCCAATTGAGTATGAAATGGATTAAATTGATGATTAAATTCATTTATACAGATCCCGACAACTCAAATTTGAAGCTAGATCGAGGAAAAGAAAAAGTTTCAAATTAGTAGATTTTTTATATACAAACAAGTGTCAAGGTAAGTTTCTGTAACTAAATTGTGTACATTTATATGTTTGAATTAAATGTTGTATATGTGAATTGTATAATTGTCATGTATGTGAAATTGATTGAATATCCGATAATGCTTGATAAATGTCAAATCCTGTTTGAATAAATGGAAGTCGATGGATACAGGATTTCCCGTATTGGTTGTAGTCCAACATAAGTTGCAGACACACCATAGCTCAAAAGAGCATCCC
The DNA here is from genome assembly GCA_025698475.1 of Gossypium anomalum. NCBI lineage: Eukaryota > Viridiplantae > Streptophyta > Magnoliopsida > Malvales > Malvaceae > Gossypium > Gossypium anomalum. Next base: position 27,087,725 of record CM046957.1, read on the forward strand.
GTTATTAGCCCTCTTGAGCTTCCCGTTATATGGTTTAATGAGTTTCCCGTTATAGCTCTTCAGAGCGTCCTGATAGGTTGTGACCCTACATTTGTTGTGGACACACCTTAACTCTTATGAGTATACCGAATAAAGGCTTTTCATGAGCTTCCCGTTAAATTGGCTCTTTGTGAGCTTCCCAATAATGCTCGCTTGAACTTACCGATATTGGTTTGTCGGAGCTTCCCAATATGGTTATTTGTGAACTTCCCATTATGGTTCTTTGTGAACTTCTTGATTATGGCTCTTATGAGCTTCTCGTTATATAGCCTGGATAAGCTTCCCGATAGGCTCTTTATGAGCTTCCCGAATGGCTCTACATGAGCTTCCCGTTATAGGGCTCGAGAGTGTGCTTCCTGATTATCCAGCCTAATTGGGTACTCCCGGATATGAATTGATAAGTTATAGTAGTGTACACTAAAGTGTACTTCATGTGTGTAGCCATCAATATTTCAAATAAATTCAATGGGTAAAGTTTTGATATGATTAAATTGAACATGAAATGATTTGTCATTAAAATGTACATGTAATATGGAATAATGTTATGGAAAGCATATGTGTATGAAAGACATTAAATGATGAGCACATCCATGTTCTTGGTATTATATGAATTACTTGACTAACATGATTGGTAAAGTTGTATTATAGGCTATAAGCCAAATTGCTTGGATGCATTTTTTATGTTTATCTTAAATGTAAATATATGGTAAGTTAAATTCCTATTATACGAACTTACTAAGCATTAAATGCTTACTAGGTTTTATTTTCTCTGTTTTATAGTGCTCGAAAGCTCGCAAAGGTTGGAGATCGGTCAGAGCATCATCACACATCCACTAGCTCATTTTGGTGTAAATAGTAAACTTATTTTGGTATAATGGCATGTATATGCTAACTTGGCCAAATGATGGGTTGTAAATGGATGTTTGTAATCTAGCCATTGGTATGGCTAGTGATGTTTAATTTGGTATATTACTGCAAAGTTATATCATATTAATATATATGTGTGTGTGCATGGTATGGTTAGATTAAATTAAGGTAAACTATATGCCTTAACAAAAAGGTAAGTTTGGCTCTACGAATATAGGTGATGTTATATCATACATGTTAATGAAGTTTGCTTGGTTTAATGCTTGGAATTGGTTGATATATGTGTATGTGTGTAAGTGTTTTGGTAGGTTGATGGTAAATTTTCGGTAAGAAATAAAGCTAGGAAATGGCTTTATTTTGTCCACACGGGTAGACACATGGGCGTGTGTCTTGACCGTGTGCGACACACGGCCTGGCACATGGGCGTGTGTCTTGACCGTGTGCGACACACGGCCTGGCACATGGGCATGTGGTTTGGCCGTATGTCCCCTGCATCTTAAATTTGAGAAACAAAATGCTCAGAACTGGGCACATGGCAGAGACACGGGCGTGTGTCTTGACCGTGTGAATCCTGCACCTAATTTGTGAAAATTAAATTTACCACATGGCCTAGCACACGGACGTGTGGCTGGCAGTGTGGAACAAGTCAGAGAGTTGCACGGGTAAGGGCACAGGCTATGACACGGGCATGTGCCTCATATTGAATGCTCACACGGCCTGAGACATGGGCATGTCACTTGGCCATGTGATCTACATGGCCTACTCACACGGGCGTGTGACCATTGTATTAAAGAAAATTTTTTAAATTTCGTGAAAAATTCTCTGAGATCCCAATTTAGACTTGACTTGATTCTAATTTTTAAATTGGGCCTTGAGGGTTCATTTAATGGACAATATGATTATTTTCAAATGTGATTAGTAGAAAATATGAATTATCTATATTTGTTCTGTAAACTCCAATAATGCTCTAAAGCTCTATTCTGATGACGGTTAAGGGTTAGGGGTGTTACGTTTATTGGTATCATAGCTACGGTTTAGTCAATTCTCGGACTAACCTAGCAAGTATGAGTTTAGCTATACATGCCATTATATAATTTTTGATAGTGTGATATCTCCTGACCATTTTTAAATGTGTTTTTTTCATTTAGTAATGTCATCCAACCAAGCTAGAGCTGAATCCGAGGAAGCTGAGAGCATTGCTCAAGCTTCCATTCAACGAGCTCTGTCTAGTAGTAGTAGAAGGCACGTATCTGAGGGCTGAGGTGAGGACGCAAAAGAAGCCTTTTTTCAAATGATGAATGAGTTGTTCACTGTATATTTAAGAACAAATCCTACTGTATAGCAACCTCCCCCACCTGCTTCTCAATTGGTTCTAGAGATGCCACAGGGTACTGAACATGTTAGAATCGGTAAGCCTTTGGAGGACAAAATTCGTAAGTATAGGGCAGAGGAATTTAGGGCTACTATTGATGATAACCTAGAGAGGGCTGGGTTTTGGTTGGAAAATACCATCAGGGTTTTAGTTGAATTATCATGTACACCAGTTGAACGTTTGAAATGTGCAGTTTCTTTATTAAAAGACACAACCTACCATTGGTGGAATACTTTGACTTTTGTTGTACCGAGAGAAAATGTTACTTAGGAATTCTTTCAGACATAATTCAGAAAGAAGTACATTAGTTTGAGATTTCTAGATTACAAAAGAAAGAATTTTTAGAGCTGAAACAGGGAAACATGACTGTATCTGAATACGAGCGGGAATTTGTTTGGTTGAGCAAGTATGCCAGAGAATAGGTTCCAACCGAAGCTGATATGTGTAAACATTTTGAAGAGTGCTTAAATGAAGATATCAAGTTGTTGATTGGAATTTTAGAATTAAGAGAATTTGTTGTATTGTCTGATCGAGCACATAAAGCTGAGGAATCAAGTAAGGAAAAGAAGTAAGCAAAGAAAGAAGCTCGGATTTCTGGTAAGAGATTTATGGGCAAGTCACAATCATCTACTTCAAAGAAATCAAAGAAGTACCATGATCATTTTACTGTATCTGTGGGGTATTCTGGAAAAGAATGAGGCTCCCAATGCTCTAATACAAGATCTCCGTCTTCATCCGTTACAAGTGTAGAAGTGTTGGAAGTCTTAAACCAAGATGAAAACATTGCAATAAATTTCATTTCGGTGAATGCCGCATAAGAAGTGAAGCTTATTTTAGATGTGGTTCTTTCGAACCCTATCTTAGAGACTGCCCAGAAAAGCCTATAAAAGATACTGTTCAAACCTCTAGGCCAAGTAATCCTGTCTCGAGAAGCAGACCACCTCGACACCCCAGTAATGTTAGTGGTAGTCGAGGTGTGACAAAAGATTCAACAAACAAATCTGAAGCCAGAGCACCGGAAAGGACAAATGTTATACATGCAAGAGAGGATGCTTCTACATTTGGTGTTATTACTAGTACATTTTCTCTTCTTAACACTGATATTATTGCTTTGATTGATCCCAGTTCAACACATTCATACATATGTATGAATTTAGTGTCTGTTAAAAATTTACCTGTTGAATTCATTGAATTTGTGGTTAAAGTTTCAAACCACTAGGCCAGTATGTTGTGGTTGATAAAGTTTGTAAAAATTGTCTGTTGATGGTAAAGGGTTATTATTTCTCGGCTGATTTGATGCTATTGCCCTTAGATGAATTTGATGTAGTTTTGGGAATGGATTGGTTAACTCAACGTGATGCAGTGGTGAATTGTAAACAAAAATACATTGTGTTGAAATGTCAAAATGGTGAATTACTCCATGTTGAATCTAATAAACTGGATGGGTTATCTAATGTGATTTTAGCTATATCGGCATAGAAATATATCAAAAAGGGATATGATGCTTATCTTGTATATGTGTTAGATACTAAAGTATCTGAGTCAAGAATTCAGTCAGTGGCGGTTGTTTGTGAATTTTCTGATGTATTTTCAGAGGAATTACCTGGTTTACCACTAGTTAGACAAGTGGAGTTCTCTATAGACCTTGTTCCAGGGACACAACCAATATCCATAACACCCTACAGAATGGCTCCTTTTGAATTGAAAGGGTTGAAAGCACAGTTGCAAGAATTGACTGACAGAGGCTTTGCTCGACCCAACTTTTCACCTTTGGGTGTACCGGTTCTATTTGTAAAGAAGAAATATGGATCATTGAGACGGTGTATTGATTACACATAATTGAATAAAGTCACAATAAAGAATAAGTATCCATTGCCTCGTATTGATGACCTGTTTGAACAGTTGAAAGGTGCCACTGTATTTTCAAAGATTGATCTCTGTTCTGGCTATTATCAGCTACGGGTGAAAGACTAAGATGTTCCAAAGACAACTTTCAAAACCAGGTATGGACACTATGAGTTTCTTATAATGCTGCTTGGTTTGACAAATGCACCTATGGGATTTATGGATTTGATGAACAAAATCTTCAGATCGTATTTAGATAGGTTTGTGGTTGTATTTATTGATGATATTTTGGTAAATTCCTGAGATGAAAATGAGCATGTTAAACATTTGAGGATAGTGTTGCAAACTTTGCGTGATAGGGAATTGTATGCCAAATTAGTAAATGTGAATTCTGGCTACGGGAAGTTAGTTTCCTCAGACATATAGTATTTGCAAAAGGTATTCGGGTGGATCCAAATAGAATTTCAGCCATTGTTAATCGAAAGCCACCAAAGAACGTGTCTGAAGTCAGAAGTTTTCTAGGATTGGCTGGATATTATCAGAGGTTTGTAAAAGGATTTTCAATGGTAGCTTCTCCGATGACTTTTTTATTGAAAAAAGAGGTGAAATTCGAGTGGACTGATAAATGTCAGCAGAGCTTTGACAGATTGAAAACTTTGTTGACAGAAGCACCTGTGCTAATTCAGCCTGAATCAGGTAAAGAATTTATAATTTACAGTGATGCATCGTTGAATAGTTTAGGCTGTGTATTGATGTAAGAACACAGAGTAATAGCCTATGCTTCTAGACAGTTAAAACCACATGAGAAGAATTACCAAATACATGATCTAGAATTGGCAGCCATTGTCTTTACACTAAAAATATGGCGACATTATCTGTTTGGTGAAAAATGTCACATTTTTACTGATCACAAGAGCTTGAAGTATTTAATGTCACAGAAAGACTTGAACTTAAGATAGCGCAGATGGCTTGAGTTATTAAAAGATTATGATCTAGTTATTGACTATCATCCGGGAAAAGCTAATGTGGCTGCAAATGCTTTGAGTAGAAAATCCTTATTTGCTTTACGAGTGATGAACACCCGGTTGTCTTTATCTGATGATGGTTCAGTTATAGCTGAGCTAAAAGCTAGACCTACATTTCTACAACAGATCTGTGAAACTCAGAAGGGTGATGAAGAATTATAAGCTAAACAAAAACAGTATGAGTTGAATCCTGATTCATAATTTCAGATTGGGTCTGATGATTGTCTGTTATTCAAAGGCAGAATATTTGTATCGAAGAACTCAGAACTGGTACACAAGATTTTACTTGAAGTTCATAATGGTAATATGTCTATTCATCCTGGTAGTAATAAAATGTACAATGATCTAAAAAAAGATGTACTGGTGGCCGGGAATGGGGATATTTCTAAATTTTTATCTAAATGTTTAATATGTCAGCAAGTAAAAGCTGAACACCAGCTACCTTCAGGATTATTACAGCCAGCTACAATATCGAAATGGAAATGGGAAAGAATTGTCATGATTTTGTATTAGGGTTGTCTCCGAAAAAGAAAGATACCATTTGGGTAATCGTTGATCGGTTAACAAAGTCTGCACACTTTATTTTGGTAGGTATGGACATTTCCTTGGACAGATTGGCTGAATTATATGTTTCTGGGATTCTTAGACTGCATGGAGTGCCTGTCTCTATTATTTTAGACAGAGATCCTCGGTTTACATCTCGATTTTGGAATAAGTTGCAAGAAGCATTAGGTACTCAATTACATTTTAGTACTGCATTCCATCCTCAAACTGATGGACAGTCTGAATGTGTTATATAGATTTTAGAAGATATGCTTCGGTGTTGTATTTTAGAATTTGAAGGTAATTGGGAAAAGTGTTTGCCTTTGGTTGAATTTACATATAATAATAGTTATCAGTCTAGTATTAAAATGGCACCGTATGAAGCTCTGTATGGTCGTAAATGTAGAACTCCATTGTATTGGATAGAGCTTAGCGAGAAAAAGATACACAAAGTTTACTTGATCCATGAAATGAAAGAAAAGGTGAAGGTGATTTGATAAACCATAATTTTATACATATTATTATCCCATGCTTAACACATTTATGAATGAATTCTCCTTAGATTTGCTGAATTTGATGCTTCTAATCCTTTAATTATGCTCCTAACCCTTTAATTTCATGCTTTATACTTAGGTGAGCATAAGAGAGAAAAAAGAACAAGAAACGGGCCAAAAATGGAGAAAATGGTCCGGCATGGGAAAACAACAGGGCTTGGATTCCTCACACGGGTATCACACATGCCCGTGCCATTCTAGTAGGCTCGAACACAGCCTAAAACAACCTTAACATGGGCGTGTTGATCTCTCAACCCTGACCACGACTTAAAGTAATCACACACGGGCGTGTCACACGGGGACCTGCCGAGCCCTAGTTAAGTTCTATCTGGAAAAGGGCGATTTGGAAGGCTTTTAGGCATTCTAAAGCCTATTTAAACACCCTAGAGGAGGATTAAAGAGGGGACACAGAGTAAGAAGCAAGGAATTACTTGAAGAAAGCTGATTGATCCATCTCAGAAGCTAGATTCATCATCAAGACTGAAGATGTCCCCCTAATTTCCCTTCAGGAGTTTTGGGTTTTCTTTATGTTTTGTATTCATTATTCTTCTCAGATGTTTTCATTTTTAGTTATGAACTAAACCCCCTAAATACCTATGGGGAATGAAACCTGAGAAGAACCTTGTTATTATTATCTGAATTGTATGATAAATATTCAACTTGTTCTTAATTATGTGTTCTTATTTCTTGCTTTGGTATTTCAGGATATTGATCCAAGTTAATGCGCTTATTCGAAGGATGAATAGTCCCTATCTAAGAGTAAATTTGTGATAATTAAGCAGAGTTGATTGCACGCCTAGAGATAGGGTGACAAGATTTTGTCGGATTAGGGTGAAACCTAATAAGGGGATCCATAGATTGAGTTAATGCAACCCTAGGGTGTTCATTAGAAAGAGATTTCAATTATTCAACCTAGGGTTAGACGTTATTAGTCTTGAATAGGGATAATAACATAAATTAGGGATTTCTACGGGACAAGTTGAATGAATAAATCGTCCGATTCAGAGTCAAATAACAAGTGAAGTCTAGGTGGATTTTTCCTTAGGTATTGTCTTAATCAATCGAATTCTCTAAAAAGTATTTTCCCCAAACCTATTTGCCGTGCATTCTTAGATTAGTTAATTAGTTAATTAAAACCCCCATTATTCTTAGGCTAGATAAGAAAAAAAAGTTAATACTAGTACTTTTAGTTCCTTTGGGTTCGACATCCTGTCTTGCTAGAATTATACTGCTATTCGATAGGTGCGCTTGCCTTCTTCGTGATAATAGTTAGTTTTTTGCGAGTGACAATCAAGGTTTTTGCGCCGTTTCCGGGGAACTAAAATATTAGGAACACTTGATTTTTATTACTTTAGCCATTTACTTTTTCTGCAATTTAAATTTTTTTTGTTACTAAATTTTCATTTTCTCTCTTCTAGCAGGTTCTTATAGTTTATGACTAGAAGAAACCCGTCGGGACCATTACTTTTTGACGAAAAAATTTATCGCACAGCTCGCAGTGACCGAAGAGAAATAAGGTGAAGCCTAAGATACACAAAGGAAGAGCAAGAGGATGATATCTCGACTACAACCGAGGAGATGGCAGAAAATCAGGAAAATCTGCTACCTCCTGCAATTGCCGCCGATCAAGTAAATCAGAATCAAGCTCCACGCACTATGTATGATTATGCTAAGCTAAATTTAACAGGAACTGAGTCAAGTATTGTTAGGCCTTCTGTTGCTGTAAATAATTTTGAACTGAAACCTAACACGATTCAAATGATACAGCAATTTGTTCAGTTTGATGGTTTGCAGGATGAGGACCCCAACATTCACTTGGCAAATTTTTTGGAGTTTTGCGACACATTTAAAATTAATGGCATTTCTGATGATGCCATTTGTCTTCGGTTATTTCCTTTTTCGTTAAGGAATAAACCTAAATAGTGGTTAAATTTGTTACCACTAGGGTCAATCACTACTTGGGAACAAATGATTGAAAAATTTTTATTAAAGTATTTTCCGCCAGTTAAAACAACTAAATTACGTAATGATATCTCTTCTTTCGTGCAGATGGATTTAGAAACCCTTTACGATGCATGAGAGAGATAAAAGGACCTACTGCGAAGGTGCCCTCACCATGGGTTACCTCTATGGCTGTAAGTTCAAACATTTTATAATGGTGTGAACCCCTCGACAAGACAGATGATTGATGCAGCAGCTGGTGGAACCATCAACAACAAAACACCTGAAGCGGCTTACGAATTTACCGAGGAGATGTCATTGAATAACTATTAGTGGCAAGTCATGAGGACTAAGCCAACCAAAACAGCAGGCATTTATAACGTCAATGCAGTTAATATGTTATCAAATTAGGTGGAACTTCTAAATAAAAAAATTGATGGTTACTTGGTTCTACGCAGGTACATCCAATGATGAGGTGTGACTCAAGTGGAGGAGGCATACATACCAAGTATTAACCCTTCAATCCTACAACTGAAGAGGAACAAGTCCACTATGTAGGTAACAATAACTCTAGACCTCAAAATAACCAATACAGTAATACTTATAATGTGGGTTGGAGGAACCACCCAAATTTTTCATGGGGTGGTCAAGGAAATCAAAGGCCACAAAATCCTCCGGGTTTTCAACAACCACCTTATCAACAGGAAAAGAAACTGAACCTTAAGGAGATGCTATCCAAATTGATCTCGGTGTCAGAAACTCGTTTCCAGAATACCGAGACATCACTTAAGAATTAACAAGCATCGATCCAAGGGCTCTAAACTTAGATAGGCCAGCTGTCCAAACTAATTTCTAAACGACCACAAGGTAGCTTGCCAAGCAATACTAAACCTAACTCAAGGGAACAAATCAATGCAATCAATGTTAGAAATGAGGAAGGGTTAGTTGCATCTGAACCAGAACTAAAGCAAGAAACTATGGTTAGCAAAGATAAAGGTGAGGTAGGTCACAATGAAAAAAAATCGGTAAGTGTAGAATATAAACCTCGTGTGCCATATCCCAATGCGACAAGGAAAGACCGCTCAGTAGAGAAATTTGGTAAATTCCTTGAACTTTTAAAGAAATTACATATCAACTTACCATTTATTGAAGTTCTCTCGCAGATGCCGAGCGCAACGTAGTTTTTCAAGGAGCTCTTAAAAAATAAGTGGAAGTTGGACGAGGCGTCGCATGTGGAGTTAAACACAGTTTGCTCAGCTATTCTTCAAAATAAGCTACCCAACAAGTTAAAAGATCCAAGGAGTCTTACAATTCCTTGCTTAATTTGTAGCGTAGATATTAATAATTTATTGGCTGATTTAGGGGCTAGCATCAACGTCATGCCTTACAAAATATTTAAACAACTAGGTCTTGGGAAACCCAAACAAACTAGGATGAGTATTCAATTAACAGATAAAACTATCAGATTTCCTAGGGGTATTGTTGAAGATGTACTTGTTAAAATTGACAAATTCATATTCCCAGTGGATTTTGTTGTTCTAAACATAGAGGAGGATAGTAATGTTCCTTTAATTTTAGGAAGGCCCTTTTTAGCGACTGCTAGAACAATTATTGGTGTTGGCACAGGTGTACTCACACTTCGTGTGGGAGACGGAACAATCACCCTTCAGGTTTGCAATTCGAGTAACACATCAAAAGTTGAAGGTGGTTGTATAAATCATTCTACTAAAACTGACCATATGGTGCAACCTACTTTGTAGGAAATGGGTTCGAAGAATATGCATGAGCCATGCTCAAGCAACAATAAGGGACCTATTCATAAAGAACGAAGGCTACAAATCGAGGAGCTAGATGAATGGTAGACATATAAACTGAGAACACACGATAAACCAAAACTACACTAAGACGAGCTCAATACTTCAACAATTCAACTTAAGGTTAGAGATAAAGTATTATTAGATGCCACAGATCCGCGCATTGCCACTGCCAAATCAAATGAAGAAATTCCTCTTACGGTACTTAGCATTTCCCATTCAGTACAATCGAGGTAATTCATCCCAAATTCGGCACTTTTAAGGTAAACAATACCCGTCTAAAACCTTATTTTGATGAGATTGATAGCAGGAATGAAGAGTGTAAACTCCTCGAACCACCATGACCATTCAATGGAGAGGTAAGTCGAGCTTGAACTCTAAATAAGCACTTCTCGGGAGGCAACCCGAGCACTAATGGTATTAACTTCCTTAAATTTTAGTATATAACACCTAACCTACTAACTGAGCTCTTGAATATAGGTTTTCCACACCCACACGGCCAGGCACATGGGCGTGCTGTAGACCTTCTGAAAATAGGGCAAAGACTTTTCCCCAACACGGGCTGCGGTAAATCGCTACGGCTGTGCGACATGGCCGTGGGTGATTCTACCAAAATAACACGGGCGTGCAACACGCTCGTGTCCTGAAATCGTGGTTGATCTTGCTAAAATAGTATGGGCATGCGACACACTCGTGCCTAGCACCCGTGGTCGAACCTATCAAAATAACACGGGCGTAGACCTACTTACACGGGCGTGGGAGAAGCGAACGAAGCTAGGCACGGCCGCGCGACACGGCCGTGTTCACCAACACGCCCAAGGTACACGTGCATGGGGCGAATGTCAGACGTGCTGAAATTCAGAAAAACGCGAAACACACTGGCTAAAATTAGGACACACGGGCGTGTCCCATGGCTGTGTGCCCCAAAATATATAAAAACCCCTCACTATTCATCATCTTCTTCACCTAAAATCCCTAACCCTAGCCGCTACAACTTCACACGCCCACTCTGTCATGCTCGTGTGCCACCTTCAACTCCATTTTTTGATGCCCAAGCTCTTCCCTTTTGCGTTTGTTTACTTTTTCCTCTCTATTTGCTGTAATTATTTTACTTATTTCATGATTTCTCAAGCTTCATTTACCTATTTTAAGTTAATATTCATAGTTCTCACTATAGTCATATGTATGCTTATTATTCTTTTCTATTATAATCCATGCATTGTGATACATTCATGCTTTTTATGTCTCCATAGAATTATTTGCCATTTTTATGAAACCCATACTATTATCATGCATATATTCATACTATTACCATGCTAATGCCATAAAATTATGCCATAAAATTTATTGTTTTGGTTAGGTTTGTTAGTGTTAGTAGTTGTGGCTGAAATTATTAGTTTTAATTCATGACTTTTTCCTTTTTGAATTTGTTTACATTTTACCTTGTTCATTCATCAAGACAGAATAATGGTTTTGCTTGCAGGTATACCATGTCATCTTCACGTGGGAAGAAGGCCACCATCCCCGCTTCGAAAAAAAGGAAGAGAGCGTCATCTTCCTCGGGTCTTACCGTTAAAATTCCCCTCCCCTTCCTGTAGTTTCCCATTGGACCCCAAGAAGAACTTTTTCAGATTCTTCGGGCCCGACCTTTAGTTACGGGCCGCTGCATCGACTGGGTCACAGTAGAACAAGTCCAACTAGCTTATGCGATTCGAGCCCTCCTCACCACCGACCCTTGGGAGCTTTTCTTTGAGATCGTTTAGCCGATGTATCTCGAGCTCAAAATAGAACTATGCTCAACATTCCATCTTCAGACCGTAATGACCAACTATGATGATCCCGACACGGTCCAATTTCGCCTCTACAGTTTAGTCTGCCAGTTGAGCATCCCAGAATTTGGTACTGCACTGGGCCTCTACACGGAGGAGTTCAATGAGGAGAGCGGCCTCGATACTCTCAACCGCCACATCCATTATTTTCCCTCGAAGTTCTGGAATGCCCTCATCCCTTGCTCAGCCACCTACGACCCTAGCCGCTCCAATGCATCGGCTCTCCATTCATCTTTGAGGTACCTCCACGCCATCTTGGCCCACACTCTGACAGGGAGACGAGAGAGCACCAGCGTCGTCAACACTCACGACGCCTATTTCCTATGGTGTATGTCGGATGGGCACGTCTTCGACCTCGGCTACTTCATCGCCCTCGCCATTCGCCATCAGACGGAGTAGCATCGGAAGTGGGTCGTCTCTATTGGCCCCTATGTGACTAGATTGGCTCGGTACTTCGGGCTCTTCAACACAGCAGCACAAGAATCCTCTCTTACCCTCATTGCCCAGACGTCTCCACAAGGCATTTCGAGCATGCTAAGTATGAGGATGATTGAAAAGCACCATGGAACCTACCCTCCTCAGTATCGTCTTGCCCAATCAACCGTGGAGGAGGCCCCCGAGGAAATTACTGATGATGTCCCTCCATGACACGAGGACCCACCGTCTCAGCCACCACCCACCCATCGTCCAGTTCATGCGGCGGCTTCAAATTCTGACATCTCTGAGCGCCTCACTCGATTTGTGCAGCAGTGTTTTTAGTGATTTGATAACATTAATGCTACTCTACAGCAGATTTGTCAGCATCTCCACATCTCATCACCGCCACCAGCTCGTGAACCATCCGGCGATAATGATGTTTAAAGATTTTATTTTATTTTATCTTTATTTTTATTTATCAATTTTCTTATTATTTTCACTTCTAACTTTTAATTTTATTTCCTTTTTGCTACTATTTTATTTTTAGGTTTTATAAACAAATTCTAATCTCGACTAATTCTTTATGAGTAATTATTCTTTTTTATATCCCCTAAAAAGTTCCTGATTTTATCACAGTTATAAAGAGCTACAAAGCTCACAATTACTTAGGAACTTCAAACTCCATTGAAAAAGGTTCTCCACAACTGCCATGCCCTGCTCAACCATGAGATATAATATTCTTTTGGCGCAGCGCTTGTGGAACCCAACCTCTACCACCACCGGAGTATCCTCCTCCACTCTACTCCAAATTAGGGAGTTCATTCACTTAACATTCAGGAAGTTTCACTTCTCTCCCTATCTTATGATCTTATATCTATAATTGCCACTAACTTTATCTTTGTACATTAAGGGCAATGTACATCTTAAGTGTGGGGGGGTCAATTATATCACTATCAGAAAAATCCCTGAATTTTGTCTTGCTTTCTTAAAAATCTCTCATATCATTTTTTGGATGACTTTTAATTAATTTATGATTTTTATTGATATATCTTGAATTAAAACATAGGCATTCATGCAATGATTATTTAAACTTTAAGACATTAGAGAATTAAGCATGATAAGTTGATTTTTGAGAATTTAAAATTTTAGGTTGTTTTCCCCAAGTTTAGGTATTATCTAGAATTGAAATCGATAGGTTTAAACATCAAAAAGCCATAATTTTTTTTGAGATTTTGAGCCTTTAAGAGGATCTATTATTTCTTTCATGCTCACTTTTATTGTTGCTTTGAGTGCGTCAATATTGAATTGTTATTCTAGAACTTGCTTGATTATGCATGTCAAGACCACACCATTTGATTTGATATGTCAAGATGATAGAGCCACTTAGGTTTAACCTGCTCATGCCATGAAAAGCCTACCTTCACAACTAACCCCTAGTAAACCCCTTTGAGCCTAACAAGCCATTCCTTGATTTATCCCCAATATTAACCCTTAACTCATTATTGTTGAAATCCCCTCAATTAATTTGAACCCTATTTTTGTCGAGATTTGATTTGAATAAATTGCTTAGCTATGTCTTGTTCTTAATAGTTAGTCTATGTTATTTGACTTGTTCTTAAAGAAAAAACATACATATTTACATATCAGTAGTGATCTTTCGTTTTTGAGCTTAAGTTTTTAAATTCCATATTCTGAAAAGAAGCTCTGTTGTACGCAAGTGATAATTAAATATTTTTCTAGTTAAGTAATTTTTCAATTCAATCTCGATTCTAACCATCTCTTTTAGCTTGTTACCACACCCCCTAACCAAAGCCGCGTTACAACCCTCTAAAGACCTTTTGATTGATGTATTATCTCAATTTATAGTGGTGGAGATTTGATTTTCATGCAAGCCTATGGTAATAACTTTTCATATTGACTGTAGAGTATTATTGTAACGCCCCCACACCCGAGACTGTCGTCGGAGTCGAGTATGAGGTGTTACTAAGCTTAATTTAACATTTTTAGAACTTTGGATTATTTGTTTCTACATTCACAGCTTTTAAGCTGCTTGCATCACAGTCACAAGAAAAATCATATCTCGAGTTACAAAACTCGAAATCAAGATCCGTAAATTTTCATTGAATCTAGACTCATATATCTATCTACTAATTTTTTTCTAGAATTTTTGGTTGAGCCAATTAGTACAGTTTATTAGTTAAAGTTACCCCTATTTCAGGACTTGACTGGTTTGTCCTCTGCTTACTTCGAACCACATTTATCTCTTTACAAAATTCATATGACTATAAGGTTTATTTTTACTAAAACTAGACTCAATAAGGATTCTGAGGATATAAAATACACCACCTAATTATATCTTTACAATTTATGGTGAATTTCTAAATTTGGAACAGGGGATTCAGAAACTGCTATGACCCTGTTTCACTAAAATTCAAATATCTTTTAACATATAATTCCTTTACCTGTTTCATTTGTTTCATGTGAAACTAGACATAATAATATTCAATTTTATATGTACTCCATTACCAAATTCAATTTCTGTGATTTTTAGTAAATTTTCAAACTCGTGTCAGTGTTGCTGCAGTATTCTGTTTATGGCAAATTTCATCCCTTTTATGAGTTTTTATGCACTAAGTATCTTAATAATTTTCCTTAACATCAAACATAATCTAAACTAACCATTTTCATAATTTATCATTATCAAACATTTTCTCAACCATTCCATCACCATATCATAAGATCATTTACACAAAATAGGTATATTGCTATACATGCCATACTTAAATTTACAAGCCATTTACCAAAAGTCTTCCGGATAGTGTGATTGAGCCTTCGACCTATCCCGACTCCTGAGCTGGCTTGTCCAAAACTACAATGACTAAGAAGGAGGGAGTAAGCATAAATGCTTAGTAAGTTCATATGCAAATAATAAGTAACATAACAAACGGTCATACCAATCAACATTAGCATGCATCACTAAAACACATATCACATTTCTAATCATTTTTCATCATCTTATTACCTTATCGTGATTGTATCAATACTCAACCCGAGGGTTAAATATATACCTGTCCAAAATATCCATTTCACATCACTTACCAATACATCTCTTTACATCTCGAATATTCCTCCATTTGAGTATAACTTTACCCGTTGAACACATCGGAATATAATTTGGATACATGGATAACTTGCACATAAGTGCCATATATGCAATCAAGCAATCATGTAACCCGCCCATAAGCGAACTCGGACTCAACTCAACGAGCTGGGGCGTTCGCATCCATAAGTGAACTCGGACTCAACTCAACGAGCTCGGATGCCTAGTTATATCTCACGAACTCGGACTCAACTCAACGAGTTCGGACATTCGCATCCATAAGTGAACTCGAACTCAACTCAACGAGCTCGGATGCTCAACCATCCTAGTGACATGTCACTTGTATCCTAATCTATTCCTAAGGTTCAAACGGGATTTTCCTCGAACACATATCCTTGCCATCTTCCTAAAATACCGAAACCAATACTCGGTAACACTTTATATTTAACAAATAATACAAATAATTTGCATTTTATTCGAAAATAACCACAAAGCATATATTTCATGATAAAAATCAGCATATCATATAATTAACATCAATAATTTAAAAAAAAAAATTATACTACATTATTTACACATGAACTTACCTTGGTACCAAAATACAAAGATTTTGCAATTTAGTCCACAATCTTTTCTTTTCCTCGATTGAGGTCGATTCCACGTCTTTCTTGATCTAAAATAACACATTTAGCTTATTTAATACTCACATTATCAAATTAATCCTTAACTCAAATTTTGGCAAAATTACAATTTTACCCCTAAATTTTTACATATTTACGTTTTTGCCCCTAGGCTCGAGATTAAACTTTATTCCTTATTATTATGTTTTACAACATGCTGATCACTTTTCTCTTCAGTGGCAACATCAAATTCTCACTCTAACATGTACTTCTGACTATTAGGTATTTTTACCGATTAAGCCCTTTTACTCGTTTTTGCTTAAAATCGAGTAGTACAAGTTGTCTAACATAATTTAAAACTTCATATTCTATCATAAAACATCAAAATACACAAATTTCACCTATGGGTATTTTTCCAAATATAAACCCTAGGTTAAATTATTGCTAACATAAGCTTAATCGAGTTATCGGGATCTCAAAAACGTAAAGAACATTAAAAACGGGGCTTGGAATCACTTACTATGGAGCTTGGAAGCTTGAAACAAACCCTAGCTATGGAGAACCCTTGAAATTTGGGCCTAGTGAAGAAGATGGACAAAAATTGGCTTTTAATTTTGTTTTTAATTCATTTTAATAACTAAATGACCAAAATGCCCTTACTACTAAACTTTCCAAAAATTCCTTCCATGTCCTAATTTTGTCCATGAACTTAAATTAGTCAAATTGCTATTTAAGACCTCCTAATTAATATTTCAATGCAATTTCATACTAAAAACTTCTAGAATGCAAATTTTGCAACTTATTCGATTTAGTCCCTACTTTCAATTTAAACACTTTAGGCATAGAATTTCTTCACGAAATTTTCACACAATCATGTAATCATATCATAAACCTCAAAATAATTATAAAATAATTATTTCTATCTCGGATTTGTGGTCACGAAACCACTATTCCGATTAGGCCCTGATTCGGGATATTACGACTACATTCATTATCCTTAAACACTCTGAGTGATTGGAGTAAATCTTTAGTGAGGATGTTAAACTCTGTGAGATTTTGAATCAAAGGTGATTACTTAAATAAGGGGAGATGTCCTATATTTTTCATGATTAAATGCTCAACTTGGAATGTTTAAAACTTTAATGTTCTTCTAGTTGAATTCTCATTGTATGATTACTTATGGATTAGCTTGAGATATTATTGATAGGAATTATAAGTTGAGAAAAAGGAATTCTTCACTGTGAATTGAGGATTTTTCTTGAGGACAAGCAAACGCTTAAGTGTCGAGGTATTTGATAAACCGTAATTTATACATATTATTATCCCATGCTTAACACATTTATGAATGAATTCTCCTTAGATTTGGTGAATTTGATGCTCCTAATCCTTTAATTTCATGTTCTATACTTAGGTGACCATAGGAGAGCAAAAAGAACAAGAAACGGGCCAAAAACAGAGAAAATGGGCCGGCATGGGAAAGAAACATGGCCTGGACTTCCTTACACGGGTATCACACACGCCTGTGCCATTCTAGCAGGCTCGAACATGGCCTAAAACAACCTCAACAAGGGCATGTTGATCTCTCAGCCTTGACCACGGCCTGAAGTAATCGCACAAGGGCATGTCCCTGCCGAACCCTAGTTAAGTTCTATTCGAAAAAGGACGATTTGAAGGGTTTTAGGCATTCTAAAGCCTATTTAAACACCCTAGAGGAGGATTAAAGAGGGGACACGGAGTAGGAAGCAAGGAATTACTCGAAGAAAGCCGATTGATCCATCTTAGAAGCCAGATTCATCATCAAGGCTGAAGATCTCCCCTCAATTTCCTTTTAGGAGTTTTGGGTTTTCTTTATGTTTTGTATTCATTATTCTTCTGAGTTGTTTTCCTTTTTAATTATGAACTAAACCCCTAAATACCTAAGGGGAATGAAACCTAAGACGAACCTTGTTATTATTATCTGAATTGTATGATAAATATTTGACTTGTTCCTAATTATGTGTTCTTAATTCTTGCTTCGGTATTTCAGGATATTGATCCAAGTTAATGCACTTATTCGGAGGATGAATAGTCCCTGTCTAAGAGTAAATTTGTGATAATTAAGCGGAGTTGATTGCACGCCTAGAGATAGAGTGACAAGATTTTGTCAGATTAGGGTGAAACCTAATAAGGGGATTCATAGATCGAGTTAATGCAACCCTAGGGTGTTAATTAGAAAGAATTTCAATTATTCGACCTAGGGTTAGACGTTATTAGTCTTGAATAGGGATAATAACATAAATTAGAGATTTCTACAGAACAAGTTGAATGAATAAATAATTCGATTCAGAGTCAAATAACAAGTGAAGTCTAAGTGGATTTTTCCTTGGGTATTGTCTTAATCAATCGAATTCTCTAAAAAGTATTTTCCCCAAACCTATTTTTTGTGCATTCTTAGATTAGTTAATTAGTTAATTAAAACCCCCATTATTCTTAGGCTTGATAATAAAAAGAAAGTTAATACTAGTACTTTTAGTTCCTTTGGGCTCGACATCTGGTCTTGCTAGAACTGTACTGCTATTCGATAGGTGCGCTTGCCTTCATCGTGATAATAGTTAGTTTAGGTACGATCATTTATAAATTTTAAAACTTATCGTGAGTGACAATCATGATTCAAGATAGTTTGAAAGCAGCCTCTGATCGTCAAAAGTCTTATACCGATCTTAAATGAAAAGAAATAGAATTTCAGGTCGATGACAAGGTGTAACACCCCTAACCCATATCCATTTCTAGAATACGGTTACATAGCATTACTGGACTAATCTCATAAACAATCATACAATTCAAATTAAACGTAACACCCCTAACCCGTATCCGTCACCAAAATAGGGTTATGAGGTATTACCGTTCAAATCATAACTTACAACAGACATTCCTCATACGTAAATCCAATATCACATAAACATCATTCAAACATAATCATATTGTCCCTTATAAGGTTCTACGAGACGTTAAAACATGCTTGGAAAAGGTTCAAGACTAAACCAATAACTTTTGCAAAATTTGGAAAACATAGAAACTTTTCAAACATTTTCGGGTCACACGCTCGTGTGAATAGGCCTGTGCCTCACACGATCACCAGACATGCACATGTCGCAGGCCTTGTGAAAACAGGCATACATTTTGACTTGTACCACATGACCGGAGACACGCCCGTGTGCCACAGTCATGGACAATCTGAAGGGGTTATTGACTTGGGTCATACGGCTGACCAGACGCCCATCTGCCATCTCGTGTGTCACACACGACCAGTAGACACACCCGTGTGTCTAGGCCGTGTCAAACCTGTAGGGTATATTGACTTAATTCGAAGGGTACCCTAGAGGACACACGGCCGTGTACCAAGGTCATGTGTCACATATGGTCGAGTCACATGCCCGTGTACTCAGCCGTGTGGAGTGAAAATAGGCTTGGTTGAAGCCATATTTCTCACCTTCCTTGAGCATGCCTAAAGCATCACATTTCATGCCATTTCAATGCATTTATAGGCAGCCAAACAATGCTATTTCATAATCAAGCATTCATATACTTAATTCGATACCATTTTTACATTCAAACACATACTAAACTAGCATGATTCATTCCACATTACTCACCTATTCAATCATATACCAAAGTACATATCATACTCATCAATACAATCTATTTCAATATGTATTTTTACTACCGTTAATCACACATAAAGCTTGACTCATAAATCATCTATTAGCCATACCTTTATCAAGTCCAAAATCATGCTTTTCATAAGTAAATACTCATCATATACCAAATGACCAAATGATCATCTTGAACCATCACCATTCATACCAAATTATGTCATTACACAAGTGAAATTCCACATCAAACATAAGTCATTAATAAACCATATAAAAGGACCAAATACATCACCAAAACCTTTATAAAAAATACTCAAGCCTATACAAGCCATATAACCAAATCACAAAGCTCATATGTACCAAACCATAGCTGGATAGTGTGATGAGATCTCTGACGACGTCCAACCTGAGCAAGCCTCCAAAACTCTATAAACATAGAAAAAAAAACAAAGTAAACTATAAAGCTTAGTAAGCTCGTATGGTAATAAACTCATATTATTAAATAACCGCATTTTAAACAATTTCTCAAAACATGCTATAATTTATATGATTTCACCATCCAATCTCGAATTCATGCACATAGATGATCAAGATTTTCATGAGTTTATTCATTCAAAACACGTATGGTTTGAATACTTCTTATCAATTCATTTACATTTTCATATGCATAAGCAATTATATATAAACTTTATTCAATTCCATATTCATCACCTTTTCTTAGCTAAGTAAAATATGTGAAATATCATCAATTAATGATGTTTCGCACACTATGTGCCATATGCATATTTAGTTAAAGCAACTATAACCCATATCTCACATATCATTCACTTCATACCTCATTATAGCCAAATAAACACTTTTTGGCATGAAACATACTTATACATAAATCTTTCTCATTTCATATACTTGATACACTAAAAACTGACCATATTACCTTCATTTGATTTTCATATAAGTTCTGTACGAACATGTATCACTTAATTCAATTGTACTTTCCTTCTCGTCTTGACTATGCTCGTTGAACTGTTCCAAATCGTTAAGGATACTCGAAATCACATAAAGCTCGTACAATGTCAAATCTCAGATATGCTCTTACATGTTATCACATATCGATGCCGTTGTCCCAGACATGGTCTTACACTTAATCAAAATACAATGCCAATGTCCCAGACATGGTCTTACATGTAATAACATCTCAATAATCCTAATGTCATGACATTTTTATCTATACTATTCCTAGGGTTCGTACGGGACTTTCGGATGTCGTAACTCTGTCGATTCATGCTCGTAGTTGTTCATTCGACATTCATAGCAGTTCAATGATAAATAAATGTATATAGTTCAGTTCAATTCAATAATAAATAAGCATTAATAACACAATTTAAATACGTTTATTAGCATACGAACTTACCTCATTCGCTGTAACGACGAATTAGGTCGACTAATCTGATACTTTATTTTTCCCCCTATTCTAGATCCGAATCTCATTTTTCTCAATCTATTTAATAACAAAACTTACTCATTTAATCATTAATTCATTCAATTTAACACAATTTACACATTTTAGAAAAATTACACTTTTGCCCCTATTATTTCACATTTTTCCAATTTAGTCTTTATCACATAAAATCACATATTCATGCAATTTCATCATACCCATGCTTAGCTTAATTTTTCTTATTGCCTTAGCAGCCAACATTTTCAAATAATCACACTTTTAACCACATAATTTAAATATTTCACAATTTAATCCCTAATTTGCATTTTCATCAAAAATCACTTTATAAAACTTGTATATTTAGCTTCAAACATTAATAAACTATCATAAAACATCTAAATAACCAAGCATTCAAAAATGGAATCATTCAAAATCTATAACAGTTTCTAAAAAAGAGATACGGGCTAGCTAGATTAAGTTGCAACGACCTCAAAAACGTAGAAATTATTAAAAACGGATCAAAATCCATACCTAAATGAGAAAAACAATGTTGGCCAAACCTATCTAATCCATGGTTGCCATTCTTTTCAAATTTTGGTGGAAGGAATGATAAAAATAAGGATTTTGGCTTTTGTTTTATTAATATTAACCTTTATTAACCTTTATTAACTATTTACTTAATTAACCTTTAAAAACATTAATAATTATACCAAATGTCACTCCACTAACATCCACTATCTCATAAATGGGCTATTTATCACATAAGGACCTTCACTTTTAAGTTCTATAGCTATTTGACACCTTTAGCTTATAGAACACAACTTTTACGCTTTATGTAATTTAGTCCTTGTTACCGAATTAAACACTTAAATGATAAAATTTCTTTACGAAATTTTCGAAAGAACATTCTATCATACTGTAAACCTTAATAAAATAATAAAATAAATATTTTGACTTTGGATTGTGGTTCCAAAACCACTATTCTGATTAACCCTAAAAATAGGCTGTTACAACTCTCCCCCCTTAGGGATTTTCGTCCCCGAAAATCTTATCAGAGAATAGATTAAAGATTTGCTTTCACATAGCCTTACCAATTTCTCACATAACCTCAAATTTCTCAACTTTTCAATCTTACGAGCTAAGATTCTTGTAACACCCCAAACCCGACCCAGACGTTATGGCCGAATCTGGCGTGTCACATTCAAGTGTTTTTTGAAAACCTTGTTTTCATTGAAAACCCTTCTTTGAAATAAAAACCTTGAGTAAAATCCCAGCTTGTATTTGTTGCTTTCAAAGCGAGGTGTATTTAAAAAAACTATCCCTTCTTGCATGATATTAATTACTTTGTAAAATCTTTTTTCAGTTGCGGATGCTTTATTTAAAACAGATGATCTATGAAAACTTGTCATTTAAAGATTGAGTTGCGAAAACGTAGTATTTAAAAATAGTTATGGATTAGGAAAACCATGTTCTCCTTCTAATAAATATAAAGCATAAAAATAATAATAATCCTAATTTGAAATAATAACCAGAGGAAAGGCCTTATTGTAATCCGGATTGAAATAACTTAAAATACTAGAAATTATAGGCTTAAGAAAACCAATCCAAGTCGTCTTTCTAGCTGGCCACCTCGGAGTCCCTCCAACTGTCGAACCACCTAATGAGGATCACTTGAGAAAAATAAAAGAGGGGGTGAGTTTTCGAAAACTCACTGTGTACAACCCTCGACAAATAGAAAAGCATGAAATAGCAAGTCTTTTTGGGCCTGAGCCCAATTCAATATCAGAATAGATGTAAATCAATCAAATATGCACGGATCCCACCCATCCAACCACTACACACCATCTCCATCCCCCAATACACACCATGTGGGGATATAAATATCGACCCACCCATCCAATACACATCAATGGTAGCCCAGTTGTGGTACTACCTTCATTACAGCAAGCTGCTAAACAAATATTGGGCTTAATAGCCATCGATGGATCCACAGTCGTCAAGCAACCATGCGATCCTCATATACTTCCTCCATTCCATAATTCCCAACCCATATGCAACCTAAACAGAATATCATATGAATGCAGCAGGTATACATGTAACATCCATAAATCTTACATTCAACACATAGGGGTATTGTAGTCATTTTCGCCCTTAGGGGCTTTTCGGTAATTTCTTTTTATTATGGGTTACTACTTACCTTGGCCCGTTAACAAGTCCTCGTTGGCGAATAGATACTATGCACCAGGTAGGAATCCAAAGAAGAGGAGCCCGGTCAATAAGACCGCTTAAGTACCAAGCTCTCCCTAGATCCAATCCTAGACATGAATATACCCATTGCCACACCTTAACCTTATGGCTTGTCCGCGGTCACCGTCAATTAATTATTTAAGTTTTATGTCTATTTAAGCAGTTATCTGATACTAGGCCCAAAACCCCTTACAAAGCCCAAACGAATCTACATACATGCATATGGCCCACTAGGCCCAATCTCATTCATATGGCCCATTAGGCCCAAATCACATTCGTATGGCCCATTAGGCCCAAATCACATTCATATGGCCCGTTAGGCCCAATCACATTCATAGTCATGCAATCATATGATTTTTCATCACTTAGTAACAAATTGCCAATTTTGCCTATTATGAGCCTACAGCCGATCGGGCCCATTTAGCCCACTCTGGCCCGGTTAGCCAATACACGGCTTAAGTCCACGGAATATCTCATGGGGCCATTGATAACCTATCAGTTTCCCCTTACGAGTGTTCGTGCACTCGCAAGTCTATTGTAGCCAAACTTTTGGCTCTTTGGCATTTTAGCTTTTCGGTATTTCGGCATTTTGGGATTTACCGATCTACTATGTGTGTGCAGTGTATGTACACACCTGGTACTAAAATGTGCTGTGATTTCCTTAGCCACAAATGTACAAACGATGACACTCAACGATTAATCACACACTTATCAAATACGATCACCAAAATCCAAAAATCTCACATTTGCCTTACCTTGAACGACAAGCCTTAACATCCCTTCCTTGATCACTAATCACGAGTATTTCTTAAATCTGCATCAATCTTAATCATTAAAACTAAATAACAAGTGACTCACAATCATCTTAAGTCACTCTCAAATCTTCCATGGTCATTCGGCCAACCTTAACCAATAAAAGAGGAATACTTACCCAAAACCTCAAAACGCCTAGGAGCAATTCGGCAGAGATCTGGAATCCGAGATTCTATACTAATCCCACAAGAATCAACCGAAGTAAAGGGAGTAGCAGTGGCGTAGAGGGTCTTCAGCCAAAGAGGTATTTGGCTTTTGAGATTTGTATGGTGAAAGGGTTATTAGGCACAAATTAGAAGAAGAGAAGAAGGAATCGGCTAAAACCAAAGGTGAATCAAAAGAGAATTTGAGAAGAGAAAGAATGGAAAATTGGCAAGTAAGGAACAAGGAATTCGGCTTTTGAGCACTTAGAGAGAAAAGTGTTTCGACAACACAAAAATGAGGAATTCGGCTAAAGAAAGAGAAGCAATTTTGGTAATACCTTAGAATCCCCAAAATCGGCACCTATATATACTATAGCTGAATTTACCTATCCCCAAATTCCCTATTTGGCTCCACTTCTCTACACCCCTTATCTCCTAACTTTTCTCCCTGATAACTCCTTAATCCCTTCCTTAAATTTCTCCTCTGATTACTCCCTTCAGATTTCACATCCAACGCCACTACTGGCCATTTATTGAGCAAAAATAAATCCTTCTTTTGAGCAAGGAGGGATTCAAACCCCAAACCTCCTTCCCATGCATGTGACGCCACCTCTAAGCCCCACATGTGGCACTACTTGACACTCTAACACAAGGCTTCTTGTTTCCAATTCCTCCTTCATTTATTTAAAAACCAAACTACTTGCCATCAAGGTTCTTTTAATTATTAAACTATAGCCTCCTTCACCCCAAAGTTCAAACTCAAAACTTAACCAGGCCTATTATCACATAAATAACACTCGACTAGGAATATTAAGTACACCTTTTATCAAAACCAAAAAAGAAAGAAAGTTCGAGATTTTTGAGGTGTTACAATTCTGATCTGTTCTTTGCTATACGTCATAACAAGCTGAGTTTTTATTTTTGAAAGAGATACTATAGGTAAAGTATCTTATTTGTATCATTACATCATATAAATATAAGAAACAGATTACGAATCTTTTCAAGTTCAGATGATAATCTCATACAACCCAATGAATCACGAACTCAAATTCTCTTTATAGCTAAATCGAGAAATTCTATTTCTACTGCAATACTTTCACAAATATTTAGTTTTCTAACTAAAATTCAATGCTTTAACGTATCAAGCCCGCATATGTTTTCTGCCAATCTGAAACTGCTTTTAGACTGTCACGAATTACTCTTATTTTCTCTTCAGTCTTTCTAATCACATTGACCTTGTAATTCCTTTAATCATAATTCAGTCTAGTACAACGAAGTTCAGTAATTGCAACCATACCATACTCATACAATGCTATCTTAATATTCATCTCATAACTATTATTATACACAAACTTAACCAACAATAAATGTCTTTCTCAGTTGCCTTCAAGTTCTAAAACACAGTAGCAAAATATATGTTCGAGAATCTGTATCATTTCCTCATATTATCTGTCAGTTGTAGAATGTAATGCTATGTTACAATGCAATCTCATACCCAAATTTTACTATAGTTTCTTCTAGAATCACAACATGAACCTCGGATCTCTATCCACAATAATGAAGTGTAAATTAACAATCTCAGGAATATATAACTCAGCTAGTCTATCAAGAGAGAAATACATGCGTACGAAGATAAAATATGCAGACTTCTTCAAATAGTTAACAATAGTTCAAATAACATCTATCTTTTTCGATGATAAGAATAATCCCAATACAAAAATTCATCAAAATTCTATTTCATTTCTACTCAGATATCAACACATGCTGTAACAGTTTCGAAGACACTCGATAATCAGTGTTAACTTGTTGAATAATCAGACATTTGGATACAAAGTCAGAAGTATCACTTTTCATACTCATTCACCAATACAGTTGTCTCATATTATCGTACATCTTAGTACTCCCCGAATGAACAGATAATTACCACTATGCTAAATGTCACAATTGTTGTAAAATCTCTGGATTTCTTGGCACACAAACTCTATCTCGACACAACGAAAAATCGTCAGTTCCAATTTGAAATTCTGAATCAGAAATCAATGTACGTTGTACCTTATAATTCACTGACGCACTTCTTAACCTCACAATTTTGTTGATTAAACATCAATTTAGCTTTTAGCTCAGCTAATAACTACTCATCATCTGATAAGATCGATCGCACGTTTATCGGTCATAAAATACACAAAGCTTTCTAGCTCAGAACATCCAAGACTATAATCGTTTGCCCAGGGCGATAATCAATCACTGACTCACAATCTTTAAACAGTTCAAGCCATATTTACTGTCTCAAATTCATATATTTCAGAAACATCAAATATTTTAAACTCTTACAATCTTCAAAAGATTACATTACTCACCAAACAATTAATGTCGTTAACTATTCAACACAACTACAATGTCAACCATCTCTAATTCTCGTGTCGAATAACTCTTTACTTGATGCAGACTAAACTAGAACTGATGCTTCAGTTAACAATGTCTTCAACTGTTTACCACTTTATTAATAAATATCATATCATGCAGATTTCACAAGCGCGATGATTTCCCCAATCAAAACAACTTTAATCTATAATAACATTTCTCAATAAAACCTTTCTGATGGGTATAATTTTGTATCATGTCTTTTAGAATATGAATTCTACATTCAGACTATTCATCTATTTACTCATGAACGTTCAAAGTTTATTTCTAACCCAATGGATAAATTCAAATACAAATAACTTGATTATTCCTCAAGCAAATAATCCAATAAAACTAGACAAATGAATCGATCTCAGCTGTCAAACAATAACTTCTCAAAGAAAAACTTTCTTCTTGTTGTCTAGATAACTCAGGCATATAATTTATCGCAATTTCTTCAGGATACTAAGGAAAGATCTTTAAAAACTACATAATTCAAACATAACATCCCATGTTTAACTCATTAACATTATCAAGATTACTTGGGAATGATAACCAATATACCAATTTGAGCTTGATCTTTCATAATTTACACTTTTGCTGATGCTATCCCTTTCCCAAATCTAGAATAAGATTATATATAATATAACTATTGCAATTATTAATCAATGAAGCTTTGAACTATACTAAAGCCACAACCATCAGATAGATTAAAATCAAAATGCTATAATAAGGCCGGCATTTCAACCGTACAGATAGGTAATGTCCTAGCTATTAATAATGCATTTTGAACACAAGAGAAATTCGAATATGATTTCAATAGTAACCAGTGCAGAAACATAACCTCTATGAATCTGATAACTATACCACTGTACTCCTATGATCAAACTAGAATCATATTAGATATAGTCATCTTCGTCAAAAGAATATCTCTTGCAGACAATCACATAGAATTATAATTAAACCGAGGTAGCGAAATCTTAAAATGTTGAGCTATACAGTATTTCTGGAAATTACAACCCATGTAGAATGATAAAGATCCCAATGATATCCTAGAAAATTTCAAGAAGGAAGAACAACACTCATAATCACTAAAATCAATGGTGACAGAAGCAATATAATCTTCATGTACATCCAACAAAATAATAACTACTAGAAATAGAATACTAGCAATCATTCAAATTTTACCATCGATTTTTTTTATCAACACAATGGAATAGAATACCATAGAAAAAATAGAGCAATACTGATCATAAACCATATAGACCACAATGCTTTCGTCTAACAGTATGTTTAGCTAACGTTCTCATACGATAAAAATTCCTTATGAAATTAAATAGTCACATATACTTCTGAAAATAAATGTACACATAGAATGCCCAAAAGAAACCATAGTAACTGCCCAACTATAACCACTGCACTCAGCTATCATTTCAATTCAAACATTATTCCACTGTCTAATTCTGTTATCACTGATTTCATATTATCTCATCACTAGCAAAAATCAATTCAGAAGAACTTCAAGTTAATATATTCTTTAGACATCATTCCTGAATACTTTTGTCTCATCGAATTCAACTACTTCTTTAACAGTGACTTTGCATATTACGAATGGCCTTCAACACGATCCAATATCTTTTCTGTTACTATCTTCACTTGCAGACTCATTCTCTTATCTGATCACAGTACTAATCCTTCAATTAGGAAACCCTGTAATTCCACATTTGTAAGCTTATTTAATCTATATAATACGGATTTCATTACAATACTTTACCGATGAAGAGGTGAGGGTTGTAAAGCCTAAAATTTAACTCTCACATAAACATGCACATTACACATACTATTATGAATGGCCAGTTCATTTCTAAATCCACATTCTTAAAACACCTAACAATCATTTACTTATGATCACTTTTCTACTTAACACAGCTCATACGCTAAATCAAATCATTAATTCACAATCAAAATATTCACATAGCAATCATAGACCAAACATCACAACTCATATACTCGTATAATTATAACATTTATCAATAGCAGAATATCATGCACTCTGATTCATACATTTATGAGTTTCAGCTCATCATCAACACATTTTCACTCAAAGGTTTGAGTATAACATTCTGTACTATCAAAATTAGCTCAATTGAAAAGTATATCTGTCTAATTAAAATAATTCTCGTCAGAATCGAGAGATATCAATATCACAGGTTAAATATGGCATGTATAGCTAGACTCTCACTTGCTACGTTAGTCCTAGAATCGACTAAATCATAGATTTGATAACAACAAAATGTAACACCCTTAACCCATATCCATCGCTGGAATAGGGTTACAAGGCATTGCCGATCAAATCATAACATACAACATACATTCCTCATACGTAAATCCATTATCACATAAACATCATTCAAACATAATCACATTGTCCCTTATAAGGTTCTACGACACCTTAAAAATGCTTGGAAGAGGTTTGGGACTAAACCAGTAACTTTTGCAAACTTTGGGAAATAAAGAAATTTTCAAACATTCTAGGCTCACATGCCTATGTGAACAAGCTGTGTGCCTCACGCAGTCACCAGACACGCCCGTGTCATAGTCCGTGTGAAAATAGGGCATACATTCTGACTTGTACCACACAGCCGAAGACACAGCCGTGTGCCATGGCCGTGGAAAATCTGGAGGGGTTACTGACTTGGGTCACACGGTCAGCCACATGCCCATGTGAGATCCCGTGTGTCACACACTGCCAGTAGACACGCCCGTGTGTCTATGCTGTGTCAAACATGTAGGGTATATTGACTTAATTACAAGGGTACCCCAAGGGACACACAGTCATATACCAAGGTCATGTGTCACACACGGTCGAGTCACACACCCGTGTACTTAGCCGTGTGGAGTGAAAATAGGCTTAGTTGAAGCCACATTTCTCACCTTCCTTGAGCAGACCTAAAGCATCACATTTCATGCCATTTCAATACATTTATAGGCAGCCAAACAATGCTATTTCATAATCAAGCATTCATATACTCAATTTGATACCATTTGTACATCCAAACACATACTAAACTAGCATGATTCATTCCTCATCTCTCACCTATTCAATCATATACCAAATTACATATCATACTCATCAATACAATCTATTTCAATATGTATTTTTACTACCATCAATCACACACAAAGCTTGGCTCATAAATCATCTATTAGCCATACTTTTATTGTGACAGCCCTAATTTGACCTTAGTCAGAAAGTGGTTTCGGGACCACAAAACCGAGTCGTAAAAATATAATTAACCGTCATATTTGATGCTTATTATATATGAACGTGCATGTGTGAAAGTTTCATATTATAATTTTGTCAATTGTATGTGAAATTATTAAATAGGACTTATGTGAGAAAATTTTGAAATGTGATGGGTAAATTTATAAGTGGTTTAAAAATGCATGTTTTAAAGAGGTAGGACTTGCATGTCAAATGTTCCTTTTTGTTCAAAGTGGCTGGCCATGTTGTTGTTTATGACAATATATATGTATTATTTATTAGTTTTAAGGCAACTAAATGACTTTATAATTTTTATAATACTAATGAATAAAGAGTAATAAAATATTGGGTGAGTGGGAGGAGAAACCAAAGTTGGTTCATCCTTGCTCCTCTATTACCGAAACTTGAAGTGAGGAAGAAGAAAAAATTTTTGTTTGATATTCGGCTTGGATGATGGTAAGAAAGAGGTAAGTACTTTGAGATTCTTGAAAATTTATGTATAATTAAGATGTTTAGTTCAAATTCTACCCATTCCATGGATTAAATTTTGGTTGTTTGGAGATTTGATATTCGGCCAAGTAGCTTGAAACTCTTAGTAGATTCTTTTTATGTCATTAAAATGGATGGTAATGTAATGTATGAGGAGTTGTTAATTGTTTTTAACTTGAAAGTTGAGGTTAATGTGTTTATAGGGAGGTGCCGAATGTGGTCATTGAAGGTGTTTTAATAAACAATATGTGTGGCTTAGGTTAATAACATTCGGTTAAGGAATTTTGTGTGCTAGCAAGTTTGGTTTAATGTATAGATGTAAATCACCTTGTATTCGATGTTTTGAAGTATAGGAAAGGGCAAATTAAAATGATGTTGGGTAAATTTTTAGTTAGTTATGTTTAAGCATGCGGCATTAATTATAATATTGGCTATGAGAGTGTGAAAGATTAAAGATTATTTTAAGTGAATTATGGCCTTAATATGAGCAAGATAAAAAAAAAATTGGCTATAAATGTGATTGAGTGGTTCGGTCATTGTTGGGAAATATTGTAACCTAAGTGTATTTTGCTACTTTTAATCATGAGATGGAATTTGTATATGAAAGCTAAGTTGAGTGGTTAGGGCCGAATGGGGATTATAAGATATTAAAGCATGCTATAATTATATATT
The DNA here is from genome assembly GCA_025698475.1 of Gossypium anomalum. NCBI lineage: Eukaryota > Viridiplantae > Streptophyta > Magnoliopsida > Malvales > Malvaceae > Gossypium > Gossypium anomalum. The sequence goes on from CM046957.1 coordinate 27,118,790, forward strand.
AGTGTATATGTGGTTGTATTAAATTCTCTACTTGAATTCGGTTAGGTATAGTCATGGTATGAGCTCATTAGGGATAATACCTTATAAGTGAATGTAGCTTTAGTTAACTTTATGTGTCATGTGTGTGATTAAATAATTAGGTATATGGTTTGGTTTCATTATTGAGTATAAGGGTTAAGTACCTTACATTTGCCTTGATGTTCAAAATGATTAAATCAATTCATTTGTTTAAATTAAGCTAAAGAGCAAAGAGGACCTAAATTAGATAAAGGGAAGGAGAAAGCAATCGAGTAGCCTATCTGTAACTATTCAAATATACCCGAGGTAAGTTTTAAGTATCTTTCTTTAGTATATAATTGATGATGCCATTATAAGAGTATAGTATGTAAATTGCGATCATTGGCTTGCATTTGAATTAATATGTATAATAGATAATGCATGTATATGACTTTTGGTTGGATAGTCACTTTGAGTTTAAGATTTAATGGTAAAGAGAATGAGTAATATGAGATATAACCATTAAGCTGAATGTTAATGATGAAGTGTGTATCAAGTTTGTATTCGAATGTAATATATGACTATTAAATGATATGAAGACTGAGATGTGTTAAAATATGATAAAAAATGTATGAGACTGAAAATATATCCGGACATGAGGTCCGCAGGCTATATGCTGGAAAAATATCCGGATATGAGATCCGCAGGCTATATGCTAGAAATATATCCGGACTTGAGGTCCGCAGGCTATATGCTGGAAAAATATCCAGGCTAAGGACCCGCAGGCTTATGCTAGTAATGTAGTCCGAGCTCTAAGATTTGACAAAACCGATGCCAGTAATGTAAGTAAGATTTCAACTTTGAACGTCAGTGGTAAACATTGTTGCGTCAGTATTATATATTTTACCTGTTAATGTTCGCGTTACGTACTCATATTTGAATTGATTTCTATGTGAATTACTAGTATCAAAGTACGGTATATATATGTATGTGTGTGAATGAATTCGGTATTTGAGGATAAGACAACAATATAATTGGTTAATGTGAGTCATCATATGAAAGAATGTAATTAAAGGTATTAGTATAATCTTCATAAATAGTGAAGTATGTGCAAGAAGTTTTCTTGTGTATACATACATACATATTCGACCAATGGGTTTTGTAACTAATGTACGGGTGTATATTTTGTCAGGTGAATTACAATTAGAATACAAGTTTGGTGATACTCAATGTTCAATTTTAATTACAAGTTTTAATAGTATAAATTGCTTAAAACTTACTAAGCCCCGAAAGCTTACTCCGTTTCTTATTTCTCTATTTTATAGATCGTTGACTTTGGCTGCCGACTCAGGGATTGTCAGTAGTTCTTCATACTATCGATCTTTTTGGTACAGTTATATTTTGGACTCGATATGGCATGTATAGATTAGGCTGTTGACAAGTATGTTTTGTAATCATAAATGTTTTGGCCATATGAAAATGGCATTTATAACTCAAGGTTCAGTATGTATTTAGCTAAATTTCTGTTTTTATTTCTAAATTTTGTGAATGGAAAATTAAATGTTTAGCTCAATAATACCTTATAGCCTGAACTGGCGATCGGATTCAGGCTTGGGGTGTTACATTTTATTGGTATCAAAAATGGCATTTATAACTCAAGGTTCAGTATGTATTCAGCTAAATTTCTGTTTTTATTTCTAAATTTTGTGAATGGAAAATTAAATGTTTAGCTCAATAATACCTTATAGCCTAAACCGGCGATCGGATTCAGGCTTGGGGTGTTACATTTATCAAGTCTAAAATCATGCTTTTCATAAATAAATACTCATCATATACCAAATGACCAAATGATCATCTTGAACCATCACTAATCATACCAAATTATGCCATTACATAAGGCAAATTCCACATCAAACATAAGTCATTAATAAACCATATAAAAGGACCAAATACATCACCAAAACCTTTATAAAAAAGACTCAAGCCTACACAAGCCATATAACCAAATCACAAAGCTCATATGTACCAAACCATAGCTGGATAGTGTGATGAGATCTTTGACGACGTCCAACCTGAGCAAGCCTCCAAAACTCTATAAACATAGAAAAAAAAAAACAAAGTAAACTATAAAGCTTAGTAAGCTCGTATGGTAATAAACTCATATTATTAAATAACCGCATTTTAAACAATTACTCAAAACATGATATAATTCATATGATATCACCATTCAATCTCGAATTCATGCACATAGATGATCAATATTTTCATGAGTTTATTCATTCAAAACACGTATGGCTTGAATACTTCTTATCAATTCATTCACATTTTCATATGCACAAGCAATTATATATAAACTTTGTTCAATTCCATATCCATCACCTTTTCTTAGCCAAGTAAAATATGTGAAATATCGTCAATTAAAGGTGTTTCGCACACTATGTGCCATCTGCACATTTAGTGAAAACAACTATAACCCATATCTCACATATTATTCACTTCATACCTCATTATAGCCAAAACACATTTTGACTTGAAACATACTTATACTTAAATCTTTCTCATTTCATATACTTGATACATTAAGAACTTACCATATTACCTTCATTTGATTTTCATATAAGTTCTGTACGAACCTGTATCACTTAATTCAATTGTACTTTCCTTCTTGTCTTAACTATGCTCGTTGAACTGTTCAGAATCGTTAAGGATACTTGGAATCACATAAAGCTAGTACAACGCCATATCCCAGATATGGTCTTACATGTTATCACATATCGATGCCATTATCCCAGATAGGGTCTTACACGAAATCGAATAACGATGCCAATTTCCCAGACATGGTCTTACACTTAATCACAATACAATGCCAATGTCCTAGACATGGTCTTACAATAAATCACATCTTGGTAATCCTAATGTCATGACATTTGTATCCTATACTATTGCTAGGGTTCGTACGAGACTTTCAGATGCCGTAACTCTCTCGATTCTTGCTCGTAGCTGCTCATTTGACATTCATAGCAGTTAAATGATAAAGAAATGTATATAATTCAATTCAATTCAATAATAAATAATCGTTAATAACACAATTTAAATACATTTATTAGCATACGAACTTACCTCATTTGCTGTAACGACGAATTAGGTCAACTAATTCGATATTTTATTTTCCCCACGTTCTAGATCCGAATGTCATTTTTCTCAATCTATATAATAACAAAATTTACTTATTTACTCATTAATTCATTCAATTTAACAGAATTTACACATTTTTTACAAAATTACACTTTTGCTCCTATTATTTCACATATTTGCAATTAAGTTCTTATCACATAAATTCACAATTTCATGCAATTTCATCCTACCCATGCTTATTTGAATTTTTCTTATTGCCTTAGTAGCCCACATTTTCCAAATAATCACAGTTTTAACCATAATTTCAATATTTCACAATTTAATCCCTAATTTGCATTTTCATCAAAAATCACTTTATAAAACTTATATATCTAGCTTCAAAAATTAATAAACTATAATAAAACATCTAAATAACCAAGCATTCAAAAATTGAATCATTTAAAATCTATAGCAATTTCAAAAATGGAGATACGGGCTAGCTAGATTAAGCTGCAACGATCTCAAAAACGTAGAAATTATTAAAAATGGATCAAAATCCATACCTAAATGAGCAAAACAATGTTGGCCAAACCAAGATCATCCATGGTTGTCATTCTTTCCAAATTTCGGTGGAAGGGATGATAAAAATAAGGATTTTGGCTTTTGTTTTATTAATATTAACCTTTATTAACTATTTACATGATTAACCTTTCAAAACATTAATAATTACACCAGATGCCGCTACACTAACATGCATTATCTCATAAATGGGATATTTACCACATAAGAACCTTCACTTTCAATTTCTATAGCTATTTGACACGTCTAGCTTATAGAACAAAACTTTTACGCTTTACACGATTTAGTCCTTTTTACCGGATTAAACACTTAAACAATAAAATTTGTTTACAAAATTTTCACACGAACATTCTGTCATACTGTAAACCTTAATTAAATAATAAAATAAATATTTTAACTTTGGATTGTGGTTTCAAAACCACTGTTCTGATTAACCCTAAAAATAGGCTGTTGCATTAAAATTCTCATGCTACTTAAAAACCATTCAAATACAAATAGTCCCTAACACAAACCCTCGAGGCCCAAAATGAGCATTAGAAGTGGTTCGGGACTTGTAACGCCCTAAATCTTCAGTAATTTAATAACGTGTTATGTTGCATGTCGTTTACGTGTTGTGGTGATTAAGGGTCCTGAGTAGTGTGAGAGGACCTGGGTTCAAACCTAGGCTTTAGAGAAAATTTTGGTTTCTTTTTTAATAAACCCTTGTTTATTGCTAATAGGCTTTTAAATTAATATGAATGTTGCATGGCATGAAGGGCTTGCTAGTTAGGTGGCATGTGGCATGTGGTGTATGCCTAGGGGTCTTGAGTTTGAACTACCCTAAGCGTAAGGGAATAATATTTTGCTGCTCTCGCAAGGTAGATAGTTGGGGTTGACCGAAACTCTGAGGGTAGAGTGGTTGTGTGGGAGTGAATAGCTGAATGTGAGGAGAGATTAGTGGGATTGGATGAGGGAGTTATCGGTTTGAATTTGGTAAAGAGGGAAATTAGGAGAGAATTGAGGAAGTGGGAAGTTGTGGTAGTAGTGGTGCCGAATGAGGACTCTCCTAAGCCATTCGGTCATAGGATGGTTAGGCAACTTGGTGTCGAAATTTCTTTTGGTCTTGTGCTCTCAATTCAATAGTTCCACCTCTTTTCTATTTTTCTTCTCTTTTCTTTTTCGTCATCTATCAGTTTTGTTGTTTATTGGTAGCTGAATGCTATTTGTGTCTTATGAGCATTTTTGTATCAGACTTGTTGGGCAGCTCTTCAATTGTGTAGGTTGGTAGATCGATTTTTCTCCCTTTTCCTCACCTCTTTCCTGTATTTCCTTACCATTACCGAACCCCCATCTCCTTATTTTCTTTCTATCGGCCTCCAGCATTTGCTTTCTCTGTTGTTTTAAACTGAATATTTGCATCTTGTTCTTCTCTTCTCTATTCTCAGCTCTCTCTCAACTCTTTCTCCTTTCTTTGGTGGTTGGCCGAATAGCGACTGGTAAGTCCCTGGTTGTTCTGCTCTTTCGGTTTCCCTTCTTTTCTCTTAATACGGAACCTCTTTCTCTAATGACTCTGGTATTCTTTAGGGGTAATACTTCTCGAGGAGTAAATAAGTGCACAAGTGTTACAGAAGTGATCAGAATCTTTCGTTTGTCACTCGATTGAAGGTAGCGTTTTTGTTGTTGTTGTTTTCGACTGGGGCATTTTGGCTTGGAATCCTAAGTATTGGCCGAATTCCCTTTTCTCTGTTACTAATCATGTATAAGTAAACAGGATTAATAAAAACCGTTTATTATGCAATATTCATCAAGGAGTTCTTTATCAAACCTTCGTCAACAGTTTTAACAGGGCTAATCACTTCTCCGTTCAAGGCGAGTATTGGATGATAAATTAAGTTCGGAATAAGGAAGGGTGATTAACCCTAGTATTAATTGGCTAATGGATTATTGTGACTGAATATAGGTTTAGGAAACTCTTGGTCGTAGTGCACATTTCGTAACAGGCGTGTAATCACACTACTTAAATCGTTAAACAAAAAAAGCTAGAAAACTGTTACCATTGATGCCATGTAGGCGCGCGTTCGCCCGTGTGGTCAGTTAAACGCATACGCACGAGCATGTGACTGTAGAGGCCACTACGAGCGATCTCGTGGGCATAGGTCATTTTGGGCCACATTAGACTGAAATGAGCCGTGTGGGCCCCACGGGCTCATGGGCCCCACACAAGTAAATCACACAGATGTGTGAACTATAATGGGCCAGGCTGTGTAGTTCACATGGCCAAGGTCATTATTGAGCTTAATGGGCCACACGAGTCAGTGGGCCTACATGGGCTGTAGTAGGGGCTTGGGCCCATTTTTGCTGTTTAAACTATTAAGGTCGCACGGGTCGCTCGAGACGATTGTAGCCTACTAGTGGGTCTGTAAGTATATCTAGACTCTAATCTATGAAATGACTGCTATACCCCTGTGAGGTAATGACGGATATACCCCTGTATGTTGTATGACTGTTGAGCATGCCATCTTTATTGTATGAATATTTATATTATGTTGCATTGCATAAGGTGGGATATATGATATTGGAGGAAGTGTACTGAAAGGCGATAAGCCTATACTGGCAACTTTGCTACAAATACTGTTAGTACCGAGACCGGTGCTATATTCTGGAGTGTAGGGATGGGTGGGTCGATTTTATCCCCACATGCAGTGTAGGGCTGGACGGGGTGGAGTGTAGAGGATGGATGGGTAGGATCTTTGTATGCATTTCTGATACTATACTGAAATGGGCTAAGGCCACACTGAAACTGTTACTGTATTGGGCTAAGGCCCACATTGATATTGCGACTGATATGGGCTTAGGCCCAGACTGTTCAACATTGTATGTTTGACTGTTTGAAAAATATGGATTACACACTGAGTTTTCAAAAACTCACCTTTTCCACCTATCTGTGCAGGTAATCCTTAGGCAGGTCGGTGATGCGAAGGACTCGGAGATGGCCACACCACTGATTATGTTTTTGTTTGAATTTAGTAAAAGTAGCTTTATATGGATAAATGTTATGTAATAAGGCTGTTTTAAAGTTTCATTTTATTTGGGGATTTATTTAAATTGACTTATATTTGCTAGTTGTAGGACTCAGGTTTTAAAAAGGAAAATGTTTTTCACTGCTATGCCACTAACTGGTTTCAAAAGCTTCCGCAACGAACAATGTTTTAAAGCGTAATAACGATTTTGTACTAATCATGTTTTGCTTAATGAACCTATAATTTAACCCATAAATAAGATAAGATAGCTTTTCATAAGGATCATAAGCGAGGTTTTAAAACAAATGGACTTCACTATTAGAACTACTTTTTTCAAAACTCACTTCAATGTGACATCGCGGATGCTGTCATAACGTCTAGGCTGGGTTCGGGGTGTTACAGGACTAAATTGAATACTTAATAATTTTTCTAAAAAAACATAGAAAATTTTCAAGTGCAAAGGACACACGTCCGTGTGGACAGGCCATGTGTCTCACACGGCCAAGAGACATGCCCGTGTCATAGGCCGTGTGGACATTCGAAATGAGATCACATGGTCGTGTCTCAGCCCATGTCTGACCCCATGTAACTCTCTGAATTGGGTCACACGGCCAACCGCACGCCTGTGTGACTAGCCTATATACCCTTCGAAATGGCCTCACACGCCCGTGTGTCAAGCCATGTGCTAGGCTGTGTGAAAACTGGAGGGTATACTAACTTGTGCCACACGGCCAGGCCACACACTTGTGTGCTAGCCCATGTGAAGCTACTGACTTGATTTCTAAATAACTATTAGGGGGCACACGGCTGTGCCACCTGATCGTGTCTCACACATGGTTGAGACACACACCCATGTGGACAAAAATAGGCTGTTTTCCAAGCAATTTTTCTCACCCGAATTTACATCAACCTAAACATATCAAATGGCATATGAGCATATCATTTTTAGGCATTTAAACCATTCACAACCAAGTCCAAATCAATCTATACCAATACCAACAAGAAAAATGTTCATAAATTCACAATTAGGCAATCAAAATCATACCAATATGACTCCCAACAATCACCTAAATGATCAAACTTAATTAGTAGACTTTGTGCCTAAATCAACATGTATACCATATCTCAAAATTCAACCATTTGGTACTCAAAATACAAATACACAATTAAGGCCTTCACATAGCAATTATAAACCACATATTAATGGGCCATTTACACATATTTACATATCCAAACATATTCCATGGCAATCCAAATACACACAAGATGAGAATAACTACGTATATACATACATATGCCAACATATGCCAAATCAAGTCATATTACATGACTAATTACATAACCAAAACATAGAGGCTTTCATTAGCCAAATGACCTATACATGCCATATAACCAAAATACACAAGTTCAAAAGTACCAAACCAACTGCTGGATAGTGTGATGAGATCTCCGACAACTTCCAATCCAAGCACTTCAAAATCACTATAAAACACGAAAAGTAAACAGTGTATGTAACAACCCGTTTTTAGTCAAATCAGAACAGTGGTTTTGGGACCACAAATTTGAAGTCAAAAGAATTATCGTATTATTATTTTAATGTTTACAACATGATTTAATGATTGTGTGAAAGTTTCGTCTAAAAATTTTATTGTTTGGTTAGTCAATTTGATAAAAAGAACTAAATCGCATAAAGTGCAAAAGTGATGTTTTAATAGTTAAAGATAGTAAATGGATATGGAATTATGTAGTTGAGGGATTCATGTGGCTATTATACCATTTTTTAGTTAAATGGACAAAGATGGACATGAGATTAAGTGTTGTTAATATTAATAGCTAAGGTTAAATAAGTAATTTAGCAATAAAATTAAAAATAAGTAAAACCAAAGTCCAAAATTTGTTCATCTTTCTTTCTAATTGATGAAATTGAAGAGGGGAGAAACCATTTTAGGGTTTGAAGCATTCGGTCACTTTGGTGTTCAATTGTAACTCCGTTTTTGTCCCGTTTTTAATGATTTCTATGTTTCTGAGATCTTTACAACTAGGTCTAGCTAGCCTAGGGACTAATTTGGAAAACTGTTAAAGATTTTTAATGTTTCCATTGATGAACAAGTATGTATTTTGAAGTTTCTTGATAGATTATGAATGCTTGTTGATAGATATACAAGTTTTGTTAAGTGACTTTTAATAAAAATGCAAATTATGGGCTAAATTGTGAAATGTGTAAATTTAGTGGTTAAAATGTGAAATAAATGAAAATTTTGGGCTGCTATAAGCATGATAAGTATTCGGCTAGGCTTTGGTTGCGATAAAATTGAATGAATTTTGTTTTACGAGCCTAGGGATTAAATTGTAAAAATGTTAAAATATTAACGAAAAAAGTGAAAATGTGCTTTAATGAGTGTTTTGGATCAAATTGAATAGAGAGATAATTAAATAAGCTAAATTTGATATTATAGATAACAAAAAGCGAAATACGAATTTAGACTGAGGAAAGAACAAGGTCTTCGATTAGTTGACTTGTGTCGTCGTTTTTACATCCGAGGTAAGTTCATATGTAATAATCATGGTTATAATTATGCTTTAAATGCTTAGATATTGCATAAATTGTGTATACGAGACTATAGTTGTATTTGACGATGATTCGACTAATTATGTGCACTTAGTGTGTGAAATCGAGATAGTGTTGGCTATATATTTTTGCACTTAGTATGCGGGATTGATATAGCTCTGGCTATATATATATATTGGCATTTAGTGTGCAAGATTGATACAGCTTTGGCTATTTATTTGGCACTAAGTGTGCGAGTTTCCCGAATATCCAAAAATATTCTGAATGGTTTAACAGATATGTCAAAGATGTGAATGAGTATGAGTTAAATACGGGAAGGTACGGGTATGTACATGAACCGAGTAATACAATGAAATGATGAAAAATTGTGGAAATTACATCTAATTTGGTGAATGAAAGTGGTAGGTTGGTGATTTGTTATGAGATATGTTATGTTATGTTTTTGGCTTAATTTGAGTTTATATGATGAGTTGATATAAATGTTATACGAACTTACTAAGATATAAAGCTTACTTTGTGTATTTGTCTGTAAGCTAGCTCAGATTCGAGGATCGTCAAAGACTCCATCACATTATCCAACTATAACTTCGGTACTTTTGAACTTATGTTTTGGTTATATGGCATGTATAGGGACTTTGGTTATTTTGGTATATTTGGTAATGTGTTGTGCCATTTGAAATGGCTTGTAAATACTTATGCTTTGGTTTGTATAAATATAGCCATGAGAGTTGGCTTATTTTGGTTAGGTTGAATATGTATACAAATTTATGTATGTATGTAGCTTATGTTATGAATTTGAGGTTGGTTTTGAAATGTTTATGGATAGTAAATATTGTGGTAGTCAAATGATAGACACTTGAGATGATATATGCTTGTGAAATTGAGCATAAAGATGCATGTTTAGAAATGCTTACATAGTTGAATTGTATAAGTGAAGTTTAGTAATGCTTACATGTTTAGAAATGTTTAGAAATTCTTATATATGATATTGAGGTTGGTTTTGAAATGTTTAGAAATGCTTACATGTTTAGAAATGGTATATTATGGAATTGATATGTTTTTGTATTGGTTGGTGTTTGAAATGGTTTAAATGATGTATAATTGAGAGTAGTTGAATGCCTATATGTGCCATGTTTTATGCTAATTGGGTTATTGTAGGTATATGAAGATTTGGGTGGCAAAATGGCTTGGTAAATAGCCTATTTTTGTTCACACGGGCAGAGACACGGGTGTGTGTCTCAGCCGTGTGTGACACACAGTTACATTACATGTCCGTGTATCCCGTAGTGTTGAAATTAAAATAAAGTCAGTATGCTCCACAGGGCCTTACACACGAGCGTGTGACTTGGCCGTGTGGCATAAGTCAGTATACCCTACAGGTTTGGCATGGCCTAGCACACGGCTTGGCACACGGGCGTCTATGGCCATTTTTAGGGCACATAACTAGCCGCACGGGTGTGTGTGTTGGCCGTGTGACCCAAGTTAGAGAGTTACACGGGGTCAGACACGGGTTGAGACACGGCCATGTGCTCCCATTTTGAATGTCCACACAACCTATGAAACAGGCGTGTCTGTTGGCCATGTGAGACACACGACCGAGCCACGTGTGTGTCCCCTATTTTAAGAAAAATTTTCTAAGTGCTATATGAGTTTTCAAAGTTATTGGTTTAGTCCCAAATCACTCCTAATGCATGTTTAGGGCCTCGTAGGCTCATACTAGGGACATATTGTGTAACACGCCTAACCCGTAATCGTCGTCGGGATAGGTTAAGAGGCATTACCGGGCTCGTAACTTAGATTAGAGCAATCGCATATCAAATATCATCTCATTTCAATAATTACAAGACATTCATATTCAACATGAATTTTAACCGAGCATACAAAGTCTAAACCATGCATTCAGGACTAAATCGATAACATATGAAAGTTTCAAAAACTTAGAAAATTTTTCATCTTTTCAAAGGTCAGACGCCTGTGTGAACAGGTCATGTGCCTTACATGGCTTTAGACACGCCCCTGTGTCTAAGCCGTGGCAAAATAGGGCATACATGCTGACTTGTCCACACGGCCACAAGACACGCCCGTGTCCCAGACCGTGTGAAAATTAGAGGGCTACTGACTTAGCCACGGGCTGACCACATGCCCGTGTGCCACACACCACCAATAGACACGCCCGTATGTGTAGGTCGTGTCATAACTGGAGGGTATACTGACTTTAATTCGTAGGGTACCCGAGGGGACACACGGCCATGTAACGTGACCGTGTGTCACATACGCTCGTGTCTCTGCCCATGTAGACAAAAATAGGCCATTTTAGTAGCCAACTTGCCACCCCAAATGGGTCAAACCTACAAGCACCAAACCAAGCATATTTGCTCACATTTTTTGACCAAATTCAAGACCAAAACATAAGCCATCCATAACATATCATTTCCAACCAAATCCATGCTCATAAGCCTTACTAATCTATGTCAAAACATAAGACACAAGCATATCAAAACATTTCTTTCAATACATCATTTAACCTTATGATCAAAACTTATCAATTTCCATAGCTAACATTTACCAAAAGCTTACCAATCTTACCATTTCTTATATCCATTCATAAACACACCAAACATGTCTTATAGCATCATATTTCCTATACCAAAACCTTGACATAATCACAACCATACCAAGCCATATCACATGGCTAAATATATATACATCACAAAACATAATCTAAACACTTCTAGCCTATACATGCCATACTTCAAGTTATACATTTTCAAAGGTACCAAAATAATGTTCGATAGTGTGGTGACGATCCTCAACGATCCCAGAGCTCACTGTAGCTTCGATATCTATAAAACAATGCAAACACACACAAAGTAAGCTTTCAAAAGCATAGTAAGCCATATACAAATAAACATATCATTCAAAGCAAATAAGCATCATCAAATCATTTATAATTTGTGGACAAATGCTATCACAAATCTCATTTTCATATACTTACCTTTCATTCTCAAATAGGCTATACAAAGCAAACATACCTAAATCGAATATAATTTCACAAAGTCATTCATTTTCTTGGAATGCCCGTTTGAACCATTCAGAAATGTAAGGATACGCGGAAAACTCAAAAAGTATATACAATGCCAACATCCCAGACGTGGTCTTACATGTAATCAAACATCGATGCCACTGTCCCAGATAGGGTCTTACACAAAATCAAATACGATGCCGATGTCCCAGACATGGTCTTACACATAAACCAGAAGTCAATGCTAATGTCCCAGACATGGTCTTACACACAGGACAAATATCGAAAATCTTATGTCATGACATATGTATCCTAACTATTCCTAAGGTTCGTACGGGGCTTTTCAGATGTCGAAACTTTGGCGATACTTTCTCGAATAGCACATATTTAGCTCGAACATTAATTCATCACAATTTAATATCAAATGAATAATAATAATTCAATTCAAACAAGCTTATTTGTATATCAACTTACCTCGTATGGATTCGGATAGATTGTATCGGCTACTCGATGACTTTTGACTTTCCCTGATCTAATTTCATTTTCTTTAATTCTCGATCTATATAAATTCAAATTTAACCATTTTATTCACCAAATCATTCAAACCAATCCATATACATACAATTAGGGCATTTTGCAAACTAGCTCTCACATTTTCACATTTTGACACTTTAGTCCCTAATTCACAAAATCACAAAATACACATAATGTGCTTGTATACAATCTTGGCCGAATACTCATAGCTCTCATAGAAGTCCATGTATTTCATTTATTTAACATTTTAGTCCCTTAATTTACAAGTTTCACAATTTAGTCCATTTTACTCAAAATCATCAAAAATCCAAAGACAAAACATATAAACCCAACATCTAACTTTCATATTTCATCAATTAACAACATAAAGCTCATGAATTCATCAATGAAACATTTCAAAATCATCATCAAAATTAGAAATTGAGGCATTGTAACAGTCCAGTTTTGACACTAGTCGAAATAGTGGTTTCGGGACCACAAATCTGAGTGTGAAAAATATTTTAATATTATTTTCTGTGTCTATAATATGTGAATTTACATCTGTGAAATTTTTGTGATTTAATTTGTCTGTTTCTGTGTTTAATTACGAAAAAGAACCAAATTGAGTAAGTTGAAAAAGTTGCCTATTGATTGCTAAAGTGCTTAATTGCTATGGTTTGTTAAAGTTGAAGTCCTTGCATGTCAATAAGACCATTATGTGATAGTGGGAGACATGGCTCAGCATTTTGGCAAATAAATAAATTTCTAAAGGATGGTTAGGTAATTAAGTAATTTATGTTAATATAATTAAAATAAAACATCAAATTGGTTCTTATTTGGTTGTTCTTGCCGAAAAACATAAGAAAAATAAAAGAAGAAAGCCATCTTAGGGTTTCAGAACTTTGATCCTTGATTAAGGTATGATTTTTCGTCGATTTTTGATAATTTCTACGTTTTTGTGATCGTTGCTTCGTGTTCTTCAAAACCCGTGTTTAAATTTTTTTTTTGTTGAAGATTATAAATTATGCCATTTATGATTATATGAGCTTTGTAGTGCTCTTATATGGATTAAGAAAGATATATGTTAGATTATTATGTTTTGTTCTTGAATATTTGATGAAATGAGCTATTTGGGCTAATTTGTGAAAATGAGGTTTTGAAGGACTAAATTATGAATTAAACATGTTGTATGGGCTTATATAGAAGCCATGAAAATTTGGCTAGCCTTTGTTGCAAAGAAATTTTACATGTTGATGATTTTGTGAAAAATGGATTAAATTGTCAAAGTGTGAAATGTAAGGGCTAAAGTGAAAAGTGCCCAAAATATGTGTATATGGATTAAATTGAATGAAATGAATAATTGAATGGTTGAATTTGTATTGTATTAGATCAAGAACAAAGAAAATCAGACTTAGATCGGGGGAAGTCCAAAATAGTTGAATAGTCGACTCATTTTATCCGAAATCCGTCAGAGGTAAGTCAAACTATACTTATGTGTTGAGTTGATTATATTCTGTGTTTATAAACTATTATCTAAATTGGACGATCTTGAGAGCCTGATAAAATAATGTTGGTATTGATTTGAATTATCGTGTAAGACCATGTCTGGGACTTAGGCCTCGACTTGAAATTTACGTGTAAGACCGTGTCTGGTACATCGACATCGTATCTGATTTCGTATAAGACCCTGTTTGGGACAGAGGCATCGATATTGAATTACATGTAAGACCATATCCGGGACGTTGACATTATACTCGTTTATGAATATTTGTATCGTTTCTGAACCGTCTGATGACAAAGTATGAGATATGAAAATGAATATGTGAAATATATAATCTATACAGGTACGTTTGTATCGTACTTAATTTCTGAATATGAAAGACTCTGTTTCTTCGAAATAGCGAATGCGAAGTAAGTTCAGAATTATGGAAATGAATATGATATGCATATAAGCAAAAGAGCATGGTTAAGTTTATGAACTATTATGAGAAATAACTATGAATTCTTATGGTTGTTTTATACTATATATACTTTAGTAATTAGACCAATTATATTTGACTTACTAAGCTCTTTGTAGCTTACTCTATATGATTTCTGTCTATTTTACAGTTATCGTTGCTACTGAAGGCTCGGGATAGTCGAGGATTGTCATCACACCATCAAACTCTTTTTGGTACTTTTGGAAATGTACATATTCTTAAGTATGGCATGTATAGGCTAGAATGGGTTAGTTGATATGTATGTAAAAGTTATGCCATTTGAATTTGGCTAACAAATGATATGTTTGTGCATAGTTTTGATGTATGTTTTGAAATGTGTTATATTCTAAGGTGTTTTGGTCATCTTTGAGCATCGAATTGGCTAGAAATGTTGGTGTAATTGTTGCTTAATAATGCTTGTGAGATTGGACCCTTAATGGGTGGAAAATTGGCTTAAACCAAGCCTACATTGTGCCACATGGTCAGGGAACACGGGCGTGCCTTGTGGCCGTGTGAAAAAGTCAGTAGCTAGCTAAATTTTGCACGGTCATGGCATACGGTCGTGTCTGTTGGCCATGTTAAAAAGTCAGTATAGGACCTATTTTTTGGCACGGTTGGACCACATGGGAATGTCTTTTGCTTGTGTGAGTCACACGGGTGTGTGACTTTGTCAGTTTTGAAAAGTTTGTTTGAGTTCTAAAAATTTTGAATGGGTTCGGTTTAGTTCCGACCTTCCCTAAATGTATGTTTTAGGTCTCGTAGACTATCTTAATGGATGAATTGTGGATGAATGCAAATGTATTGATGTTATATGATATCGGTGAATCTGTGTTGTTCTATAATGCTTTGCCTATCTGGTGACTCCCCTTACCTATTCTGACGTCAGTTATGGGATAGGAGCGTTACAGGCATGGGTTTGATAGTATACAAAGCAAAGATTACAAAAACGTAGAAATTATCAAAAACCGAGCAAAACACATACCTAATTCACCAAATCAAAGTGTCAAACCCTAGTTGCTTTTCTCTTTTCTTTTTCCTCTGTATTTTTTACAAGATGAGTGGAAAATGAACTAATTTTAAGCTTATGTTTTATTTTAATTAACATATTAACTAAATGACAATTTTGCCCTTTATTATAAAATCATTTTTTCACCTAACACATGCCCTTTTATGTCCATTCAAACTTCCAATGGGCAAATAACCACATAAGGACCTCTCATTTACAAAGTCATATCAAATAGACACTTTTAACAAGTAGCAAGCAACTTTTACATTTTACGCGATTAGGTCCTTTTATCAAATTAAGCACACAAACGATTAAATTTTCATACGAAATCTTCACAAACGCTAAATCTCATATCATAAGTACGAAAAATAATATTTAAATATTTTTCTAACTTAGATATGTGGTCCCGAAACCACTATTCTGACTAGGGTCTAAACCAGACTGTTACATAGTGATTGTGATTGAATGATAATTGTATGAAATGTGAAAATGTATGGAAAGTGAATGTTTAATTGTTTTATAAGTCCAATAATACTCCATAACCCTATTTTGGCGTTGAATATGGGTGAGAGGTGTTATACAGTAAGCTATTAAGCTTAGTAAGCTCGTATGGCTAATAAGTATAACTTACCAGTAGTTCACACTATAAAGAAGTAAACATAAGTAAGTTTCAATCAGTCCAAAGGTTAGCACATAATCACAACCATGTAAATCATGTATAAATACATCAACTATGAATTTCTTAACATAATTCACACAAATACCTGAACTGGTTCGTATCATCCCTTATAAACTCGTACAATCATCTTTACCCGTTGAATCATTTGGAATACTATCAGATACTCAGGAATCTCGCACACTAAGTGCCAAAACATGGTCAAAACCATCTCAATCTCATATCTCATATCAATGCTCACTCTCGAGCTATCATTGGGTCTGCTCACACAAGCTAACGGTCAAGACGTAGCTACACGGTGTTGCTCACACAAGTTGAAAAGTAACCACAACATATGCCAAAAAACTCAGCCACCGGTAGAACGTACAGGACCAACATCCCAAAAACAGTGTAACCCCTAATGACATGTCATTTTGTATCCTATCTATTCCTAAGGTTCAACTAGGATTTATACATTTTCGATAACTCGTCAAGAATTTTCGTGGTATTGTATCATCTGAATTATAACAATTTAGCATTTAACATATATAATTTAATGTTTATTAAACATATGAACTTATCTCGATCACAAAAATGACGTAATAAGATCGACTAGTCCAAAACTCTACCTTTCCCTCGATCTAGTTCCGTACAAGGCTTAACTTGATCTAAATAATCAAATTCAATCCATTTAGTATTCGTTCTAGTCAATTCAGCCCAAAATACATATTTTTTACAAATTTAGACTTTTACCCCTATTATTTTAGCTTCATTACAATTTAGTCCCTAACTCGTAAAAAATGCAATTTCATGCAATTTAATCCACACCCATGCTAGCCAAATTTCATACATGCTTATAGTAGCCCATATATTACACATATTCACACTTTTACCACACAATTTATCACATTTCTCAATTTAATCCCTAATTTGCAATTTCATTCAAAATCACTAAACAAGTGTTGTTTTTCTAGCAACAACTATTCATTTTCTAGCATTAAACTTCAAAACACATACACATTCATCAATGGTAAAACCCTAGACTTTTTACAATTTTGCAAATTAGTCCCTGGGCTAGCTAGATTAAGCTACAACCACTCCAAAAACATAGAAATCATTAAAAACGAGACGAAAAATTATACCATGCGAGCTATGAGATCTGGTCGAATGAAAGAACCCTAAAAATGGCTTCTCTTCTTCAAATCTTTGGTTGAAGAAAAAAAATAGAAAGATGATGACCTTTTTTGTTTAATTAATTTACTAACATATATTTATTAATTTACTAAAATAAGCTTAACATATAACCTTTATAATTTTATTTTAGTGGTCATAAAAGTCTACTCATAATAAAAATGGTATAATTACCACATAAATCCCTTAACTATTTAATTTCATAGCCATGTAGTACCTTTAACTTATAGAACTCTAATTTTGCACCTTTTTTAAATTTAGTCCTTTTTACTAAATTAAGCATGCAAACGTGGAAATTTCTTAATGAAATTTTTATACGTCACTACTAACATGTAGACATTAAAATAATAATAAAATAAATATTTTGACCTCAAATTTGTGGTCCCGAAACCATTGTTCTGATTTGACTGAAAATGGATTGTTACACAAGGTATTGTGAAAAGTATCACCTTGAAAGAAAGTTCTCCAGTTTGGCCGTAAAGGAAAACTGAGTCCACGGTTCATCGGACTATACGAAATCATAGAAAGAATCGGACCTGTTGCATACCAATTAGCATTACCACCAGAGCTTGATAAAATTCACAATGTTTTCCATGCGTCCATGTTACGACGGTATCGATCAGATCCTTCACATGTTATTTCTCCGACAGAAGTAGAGATTTAGCTTGATATGACTTAAGGTCTCGTAGGACCTTATAAGGGACAATGTGATTCATATGAATGGATTTTGACAATGAATGAATAATTGTATGTGAATGTTGCGCTCGATCGGTAATGCCTCTTAACCCTAAATCAACGTTAGACACGGGCTAGGGATGTTATATTTAATTGGTATCAGAGCTACGATTTAGTCAATTTTCAGACTAACGTGGCATGTAAGAGATTAGCTATACATGCCATATATATAAACTGCGATAGTGTGATGATTCCTGATAGTTAAAATGTGTTTTTATATAGTAAATGGATCCCGACCGAGTCGTAGCTGACGATGTTCAAAGTAATGCACCTGCTCCCACTTAAGGGGTAGTGCAATCTGATTCTAGACTTGTTTCTAGTAGTCAAGGGGAAGAGGCTAAGCAAGCCTTCTTCCAGATGATGAGTGAGTGGTTCGCGAAATTCATTCGAAATTCATTCGACTGCTCAATAACCTCCACCCCCACTTGTACCTCAACAAGTCCCAGTTGTGCCACAAGTAATAGATCCAATTCGATTGAGTAAACCACCGATTGATAAGATTCGAAAACACAGGGCCGAAGAGTTTTGGGCTACAATTGATGATGATGCTGAGAAAGCTAAGTTTTGGCTCAAAAACACAATCATAGTATTTGATGAATTATCTTGTACTCCAAATGAATGTATCAAGTGTGTCGTATCTTTACTTATAGGTAATGCATATCATTGGTGGAAAATGTTGGTATCTGTGGTTCCTAGAGAACGGATTACTTGGGAGTTCTTTCAATTTAAATTTCGAAAGAAATATATAAGTCAATGATTCCTTGATCAGAAGCATAAAGAGTTTCTAGAATTGAAATAGGGTCGAATAACTGTGACTGAGTGCGAAAGATAGTTCGTACGTTTAAGTAAGTATGCCCGGGAATATGTTTCCAATAAAGAGATCATGTGCAAAAGATTTGTTGACGGGCTGAATGAAGATATAAAAATTCTAGTTGGGATTCTAGAAATCAAAGAATTTGTTGTGTTAGTTGAAAGGGCTTGTAAAGCCAAAGATCTCAACAAAGAAAAGAGAAAAGCTTATTTTGAAGCAAGAGATTCGAAAAAGAGATCAACTAGTAAATCTTATCAATCTGCATCGAAGAAATTTTAAGACTCATTTAATCATTCTACTGTATCAGTGGCACATTAAAATAGAGATCAAGTAAGACAACAGTCTAGCTTCAAAGCTCCATCTACTTTGATAGCTAATGTTGGGAGTGTGAGACCTAATCGACTTGAATGTAAATATTGTGGTAAAAGCATTCCGGTGATTGTAGATTGAATTATCAGGCTTGTTTTAAATGTGGATCATTGGATCATTTTATCCGTGGTTGTCCGGAGTTGGCTGAACAAGATACAGTACAGAATGTGAGGCTGAGTAACACTTTAGCTAGAGGTAGACCACCCAGAAACACGAGAACTATGAGTGGTAGCCAGAAAGCGACTAAAGACTCTGTTGTGAGGTCAAAGGCGAGAGCAGCTGCACGAGCCTACGCTATTCGCTCTCACAATAAAGCGTCATCTCCAGACGTCATTATTGGTACTTTTACTCTTTATGATACTAAAGTTATTGCATTGATAGATCCAGGATCAACTCATTCGTATATATGTATGAATTTAGTATCCAGTAAGACTTTTCCTGTAGAGTCTACTAAATTTGTAATTAGAGTATCAAACCCCTTAGGCAAGTGCGTGTTGGTTGATAAAATGTGCAAGAACTGTCCATTGATGATTCAAGATTTTTGTTTTTCGGCTGATTTGATGTTGTTACCATTTGATGAATTTGATATAATTCGGGGTATGGATTGGCTAACGTTGCATGATGCTATTGTGAATTGCAAAAGAAAGATGATAGATTTGAATAATGAAATTATTCAGATTGAGTCAGATGATTTAAATAGTTTATCAGTAGTGATTTCATCGATGTTAGCTCAAATGATTTAAATATGTGCTTGATACGAGAGTGACTGAAAAGAAGATCGAATCAGTGCCAGTTGTGTCTGAATATTTAGATGTGTTTCTTGAAGAGTTATCGGGTTTACCACCGATCCGAGAGGTTGAGTTTGGCATTGAGTTAATGCCAGGTACAACGCCGATATCGATAGCTCCATACAGAATGGCTCTGACAGAGTTAAAAGAATTGAAAGCTTAGTTGCAAGAATTAACTGATAGAAGATTTGCTCAACTGAGTTTCTCGCCATGGGAGCTCCTGTATTGTTTGTGAAAAAGAAAGATGGCACTATGAGAATGTGTACAGATTATAGACAGCTCAACAAAGTGATAATCAGGAACAAATATCCTCTACCCAGAATAGATGATTTGTTTGATCAATTGAAAGGGGTTACAATGTTTTCGAAGATAGATTTGAGATCGGGTTATTACCAATTGTGAGTTAAAGACTCTGATGTACCAAAGACTGCTTTTAGAATGAGCTACAGGCATTATGAATTTTTAGTTATGCCTTTCGGACTAATGAATGCACCTGTTGTCTTTATGATTTAATGAAATGGATTTTCAGACTGTACCTAGATCGATTTGTCGTTGTATTCATCGATGACATTTTGATTTATTCACGTGATGAAACTGAGCATGCCGAGCATATGAGAATTGTATTGTAAACTCTTCATGATAAACAGTTATATGCAAAGTTCAGTAAATATGAGTTTTGGTTGAGCGAGGTTGGTTTTCTGGGGCATATTGTTTCAGCCGATGGTATCCAAAGTTGATTCGAGCAAGATTTCTGCAATACTGTATTGGAAGCCTCCAAAAAATGTTTCTAAGGTCCGCAGGTTTCTGGGACTAACGGGATATTATGTTATTATTGGTACAATTTCTCTTCTTGATACTGATATTACTGCTTTAATTGATCCTGGTTCAACACATTCATACATATGCATGAATTAGTGTCTGTTAAAAATTTACCTGTTGAGTCTACTAAATTCATGGTTAAAGTTTCGAACCCCCTAGGCTAGTATGTGATGGTGGATAAAGTTTGTAAAAATTATCCGTTAATGGTAAGGGGTTGTTATTTCTTGGCTAATTTAATGTCGTTGCCATTTGATGAATTTGACGTAATTCTAGGTATAGACTGGCTAACTCAGCATGATGCAGTAGTAAATTGTAAATAGAAGTACATTGTGTTAAAATGTCAGAGTGGTGAATTGCTTCTTATTGAATCTAATAAACTGGATGGGTTGTCCAATGTAGTCTTAGCTATATCAACACAGAAATATATTAGAAAAGGGTATGATCCTTATCTTGCATATGTATTGGACACTAAAGTATCTAAGTCGAAGATTAAGTTAGCGCCGGTTATTTGTGAGTTTCCTGATGTGTTCCCAGAAGAATTACCCGGATTACCGCCAGTTAAGGAGGTGGAATTTTCTATAGATCTAGTTCCAGGGACAACTCCAATATCTATAGATCCTTACAGAATGGCTCATACAGAATTAAAAGAATTGAAAGCACAGTTGCAAGAATTGACTGATAGAGGTTTTGCTCAACCGAGCTCATCACCTTGGGGTATGCTAGTTTTGTTTGTTAAAAAGATAGATGGATCATTAAGGTTATGTATTGATTACAGACAACTCAACAAAGTTAGAATAAAGAACAAGTATACATTATCTCGTATTGATGACTTGTTTGATCAGTTAAAAGATGCCACTATATTTTCAAAGATAGAACTTCGTTTCGGTTATTATTAGTTACGGGTGAAAGATTCAGATGTACCAAAGATAGCCTTCAGAACTTTGTACGGGCACTATGAATTTCTTGTGATGCCGTTCGGCTTGACTAATGCACATACAGTATTTATGGATTTAATGAATAGAATCTTTAGACCGTATCTAGACAGATTTTTTGTGGTATTTATTGATGATATCCTGGTATATTCTCGAGATGAAAATGAACATGCTGATCATTTGAGAACTGTGTTGTAAACTCTGTATGAAAAACAACTGTATACCAAATTTACAAAATATGAATTTTGGCTTCGGGAAGTCGGTTTTCTTGGACATATAGTATCTGCAGGAGGTATCAGGGTGGATCCGAATAAAATTTCTGCTATTGTTAATTGGAAACCACCAAAAAATGTGTCTGAAGTCAGAATTTTTCTAGGATTAGCTGGTTACTATTGGAGATTTGCAACACCCTTAACCCGTAACCATGCTAGATTAGGGTTATGAGGTATTACCGAACCGTGCACAGCTTAAGAGAGTCAAATGTTACTATTCATGTTTAAGGTAATACAAGCTCAATTATACGAATCATACGTACATATCCTTTATAACATTCAAATGATTTAATTACATCAAATGTTAATACATAACAAATTTCATGCACATACCTTAAAACATTCACACACAAATATCAAACACATGCTATTATATCTATTTAATTTAATAAATATCAAACATATCATTTAAATAACTTTACATGTGTGCATGGTAAAAGCCAAACATACCATTACATGTCAATTCATGTCCAAACATATAGGCAACCTCAATACTATTGCTATATGGCCGAACATAACTTTAAAGCAATATATATTGCACGTTTTAGCATACCACTATGAAACATTAAATGAGCACAGAATACAACCCATAGTACACCCCATTCGCATGTAAATTATCATACATAATTAATATTCACATAACCAAGTACACATTCTCATACCATTGGTGAATGCACTTATTTTACTTATGACTATCCGATTATAGATATTTACTTAGCATTTCTTTTTACTATTCAAATGGTCGTAATTTCAATCATCAAATATATTTACACAAGAATCATACTAATCCATCACATAAAATATGCCATGAAAACACTTCTAAAATAATTTAGTAACATGGCCAAATATACAATATGCTTAACATTACTCTTTTACAGAATCATATAACAACATCACAAACATATATACTTTATATTAAGTTTATTAATTTGAACTATTCATGATACAAATCATACATTTCTAATATAGCAATATTTAATCACAACTAAAATATATATATATTTACATATCCATCAACTATGTTTACCTCGATTAAACTAAATCATAAAATTCAACTAAAGCAAAACATATCAATTTGACAAACTTACCATAATGAATGATCATAAGCTATACATATCATTACTTTAAACTATAAACATATACCAAGCACACCACATATATATGACATGTATTTTACTTAGCTAATATATTGCATATTATAATTTAATATGCATCCATTATTTATATATGCAAATTCCGAATCATCAATAAAATATATTCATTACCTAAATTAACATTTAGCCAATTATACTCGTCAACCCAATTTAACCATTACTATTAAATACAAGACATAATCGAATCATTTTAACCAAAAGTAATATAACAAGCATAATTCACACTTATGTATATACCATGGTTGATTCAATCAAACCACATCCAAATCCACCAATACTGATTTACCAAAACCAAGCACATCAAACATTTTAACCAAGAACATTTAAAACCTAACTTAAGCATAATAATCAAGCCATTTTGGCATGACGTTATATACATATAGTTACAAAATAAACTAACTCCAAGGCAAGCCTATACATGCCATAAGTTCAAGTTCAACTTATAAAAGTACCGAAACAGTCGATAGTGTGATAGACTTTACTGACGATCACCAAACTCGTAACTTGGTTCCAAAATCTATAAAACAAGACAAACGTACATACAATAAGCTATCATAGCTTAGTAAGTCATAAGCAATTAACAACTCAAAGACGTTATCAACTCATTTTATCCAAACCAAATTATACTATCATAATCACATTTAATCTCAAGCTTAACATTTCATATATATAACATGTGCTTTCATAAATAAACCTTATCTTAACTGAATATACATATATATATTCAAAGTATCATTCAATTTCAAAGACATAATATCATTATATAACTGAATGTATAGAGACTCATATACATATACTCATAAATCAACTTTAACATCACATACTTATATATAGCATATGGCCGAATATACCATACAAATGCACATATATTTACATTACTATCATAGATAGAATTTGCATTACATATCAAATAATAAACTTACCTTATTTTCAAATAGGTAATCAAATAACTCATACCTGATTGTTTTAGCTCGTTTTACAAATTTGGTCACAACTTATCATTACCCGTTGAACCATTCAGAATTGGATAGGACACTCAGATAATCACATCATTGTACAACGCCAACATCCCAGACATGGTCTTACATGTATCCTAGCTATTCCTAAGGTTCATACGAGACTTTCTGTAACATCCCGATTTTCGGATTTATTTGTGGGTTTCAATATTTTGGTTAAGTTTTAAAATTTTTGTATTTGAATGAGAAATTAATATTCTAAGTATGGAAATGGGCTTATGGAAGGCCCATGCATTGGCCAAAATCCGGTTGGATTTTTGAAGTTTTGGATTTAAGAGTTAGGGGTTTACAGTTAGCGCCCTTATATAGGGTGATGGGTAATCTGCATCACAAAAAGAGCTGTAGTAAAGTGGCAAGGGTGACACCACTAAGCTCCTAAAATGTGGCGTGTGGAGCATTGGGGGAAGGCATGGGATCGATCCCCCATGCTGGCAAATAGGTGCAATTATTTTTAGGTGCAGAAAGGGTAAGTGTTGGAGTCCAAGGGATTCTGCAGGAGTGTGTCGATCGGTTCAAATGCTTGAATTAAGGAGTGATAAGGGGAGAGATTTAAGGGATTGGGTGAGAGACTAGAGTTGGCGAATCTAGGGAAGTGAATAGGAAAATTCGGCAAAGGGGGTTTAGGTGATATATTCGGCACTTAGGGTTTTTTGATGCCGTTTTCTTCTACTCAGTCTCTACAGAAGATTTTCTTTTTTCTTTCTTTTTGCATTCCTAACCGAACTCTCCTCTCTACTATTCTGTTTCTCCACTTTCTTTTCCAAAACTATTCCCCAAGCCTGTTGTTGATCACGCCTTTGCCGAAAACACAAAAAAAGCCGAAATCCTGTAATCATTGCTTGTGCCGATTTCTTCAAGTCAGGTTTTCTTCTGTGTTCTTTTGTGTTATTTAATCTACAATTAGCTTTTCTTAATTCTAAATACCTAACGGCAATTCTACTTCAAGGGCATCGTCATACAAAGATTATTTTCTTCATCACCCAAAAGCCGAAAAATATCATTAGTGTGGGCGCTCATAGCCGAATCTTCAAAAGACTCGTGGGTTCGACTCGCCTTTGTTTAGAAGTTAAATCGCATCGTTACGTAGAAATCAAAGAGGGTAAGTGGGTAAGTGCTTTCATCTCGGACATGGTTTTATTATACGATGTTAGAAAAAGCGAAATCCCTAAAAATAGGAGGTCATCGATTTGAGCATAAGGCTCTAGGAGTTGTTGTTAACGTTTTCTTTGGGTGATTAGAGTCTTCTTAAGCGTTGGATCAAAGGCGTAAATCATTGGAGCAATCGGATTGGTGCAAGCTATTGGTTTTGGCGGAAGGTAAGATTTAAAGGCTTTAGGGATATAGCTCGATTTTTGGTTAAGCAATTTTTGAGGTTAGTAATGGAAGGTTGTAAATAAAAAGCGTAAGCTAAGCGATTGTAGGGCATCGTAAGGGATCTCGTAGCGATGATCGTTGCAAACAGTGTGTATCTTGAACACCCTTTCTTTGTTCAAATCGGCAAAAGCCAAAAAATCGAAAACATGGTATTTTATGGACTTGTGAGTATGCGAATGTTCTCAAGTCATGGACTAATGGTTAGACTCGACATCGCAAAGTGGTAAGTTGGCCTCGTCGCGGCAACGTGAACATCGGTAAGTGGGCCTCGATGGGCCAAAACTGGGCCCAATGGGCTTACGGACCAGTATGGGTAAGAGATGGGCAAATCAGCCTGTTAGTTAGTTGGTAGACTTGAAATTACCTTTAACTGTAAATATTATTGAAATAACTTATATAGATGTGTAAGTTTACGAATTTACCCCTAAATAGCAAAAATTACCGATATACCCCTAGGGTTTAAAATGACCTAAATGCATGATTGATTGACACTGTATTTGTATGATATGTTCTTATATTTATATATATGTTGCATGGGTTTGGGATATTGACGGAGGAAGTGCTTAAAGTGGTTCATCCACGTACTAGAGGTTTTGCCTCACCATACTGATAGAGGCTTTGCCTCACTTTACTGATAACTGAGCAGCAATGTGCAACTGTGGAGTGTAGGGTTGGGTGGGTTGAGATATTCCCACATGGAGTGTAGGGTGGTATGCGGGAAGTGTAGCGGTTGGTGGGTTGAGTAGTCTCCCCAAACGGGATTGCATTCATTGTTATTACTGTTACATGTGTTACTGAATTGGGCCTATGGGCCGCACTTTGTTTACGAAAAAGGGCTAAGGCCTTGTTACTTGCGATTCACGAAAGGGCTTCGGTCCACTGTGTACTGTTATTCTGAGTAGGGCTTAGGCCCAATGGGCTCGAGCTGATTTGGGCTTTGGATGGGTTTCTGTATACACTGAGTTTTCCCCAAAACTCACCCCTTTTCTTTCCATCCTTGCAGGTGAGCCCTAATTGGTGGACTTGCAGCTGGGAGGGATTCAGAGTGGCCATGAAGAACAATTCTGGGTTTTTTTTCGAATAGATCACACTTCTTTTATTTTAATTATTTTCGTTATGTTTCAAGGTTGTAATAAGGCCGCTCATTAAATTATTTTAATTATGGATTATCGAATCAAGTTAGCACTAGGGCGCGTTTTATAAAGACTATATGTTTTCAAAATATCTCTGACGTGTTAAGCTTCCGCAATTATAAATGTTTTCAAAGTAAATAAACATCTAAACCAGGACTTAAACATGATTTATTTTTGTAAACCCACAACATGCTTTAAGTGTGGCAATGGATGTGTGCATGTCTAGGATTGATCCGGAAGAGCTTGGTATTTAAGCGATCCAACAGACTCACCTCCTCTTTTAAGGCTTCCTACCGTGCACAAACTTCCATTCACTTAAACGTATCACATCAACGCGTTTTAAAACACTAAGAAAGAGATTTTTAATGAAACAAATCGCAACTTTTCTCATGTGGCATGCTGAATTCGCAATAACGTCTGGGCGGGTTTAGGGTGTTACATTTAGTGGTATCGAGCCCGGTTGCAACAACTCTACTGTGGATCGGTCCAAAAATCTTTTTAAAAACTTAGGCCTAAGAAGGGTATTTTGTTGAAATGGTAAGTTTTTTTGAAGATGCTCAAGTTTTCTATTTTTTTCTTTGAGTTAAAACAATAGTTTTAAAATAAAGGTGTTTTCAAATCAAATCCTTTTATTTTGATAAACAAAAACATGGTTTTTGAAATTGTAAATGAACCGATAAGGAAGTGGCACACCTGATTCCCACACCAAGTCCGTAAGTGTTCTTTTCTTTGTTTTAAATATTTGTATGAACTGAAAATAACATCAGAGATAGTCTTGAGCCTTAGGGATTGTACTATAGATAATATAGTATTAAGGCTAACAAAATCGAGACCAGTAGCTAAATCAAGCGATTGCACGAAAATCACTCAAAACTCTATCTGTACATAAGATATTCTATAATAAAAGTGGAAACAGATGAAACTAATGTCATAAAATTCGTAATTAGATAAATCGATATGAGCACAAGGGAATGCGTGGCGAGGCCGCGACGTGGACGTGGTCGTGGAAGAGTGTATTTGAATCTTCCTCCTCGGGCGTAGGCCAACCGAGAGACATTTGTGCCTCGGACAAGCGAGGCCGGTCGTATGATCGGGCCGCGAGGGACGCACGCTTTGTCTCGAGCCATGTTAAGGATCTTGGAAAGGGTAGCCGGAGCTAATGTTGGGCACATGAATAGGGGTCCATTTCCGAACGACTTCGCTAATCTGAGTGAGAGGTTTTTAGGGGCGTATCTGAGTAGCCCCAAATGTGGCCGAATCTTGGTTGGAAGCCACGAGGCGGATTATGGATGACTTGGACCGCCGGTGGAGCGTAAGTGAAAGGGGCGGTGTCATTGCTTGCGGGATGAAGCGTATCGGTGGTGGATTACCGTGAGAGAGGGTACCCACCGGAGAGGGTATCATGGGAGCTATTCAAGCGGACATTTAAGGCGAAATATGTTGGAGCTAGCTATGTGGATGCACGCAGAAAAGAGTTCTGAATCGACCTAGGGAAATAAGATCATTCTTGAATATGAGGCGAGTTTCTACGATTAAGCCGGTATCTTTGGGGTATCGTTTCCACTTTGAATATGAGCGCAATGTCCGGTTTGAGGATGGTCTTAGGGATGAACCGAGGGTACTCATAGCTCCACAGAGAGAGAACGGGATTTTCTTGCATTAGTGGAGAAGGCAAAGATAGTCGAGAGAAGTGAAGCAAGCTGAGCGAACGAAAAATCGCGATAGGGACCGAAATCGATTCGGAGAGATCTTTGGACCACCGGTGCTTGCAAATCGTAATGTTAAGAGAGCTAGGACGGAGGAACCGGTTCGAAACAGATTCCGTGAACATAGCTAGACCGCAAGCTTGTGGAGATTGTGGGAGAATGCATCAAGGAGAGTGCTAGAAACGTCACGGGGCTTGTCTTCGTTGTGGGTATAAGGAGCATAGGATTAAGGATTGTCCTAAGAGGACCGCTCGAGGCTCAAGAGGGTGAACAAAGGGTCATGCGACCGGCTCAACCGATGAGGATGGATGGACCGCCGCCAAGAGGTCGTGGACAAGGTCGCGGTGGTAATGGTCGTGGGCGTGGCGCACCGGGCGGGGTAATGGCAACGCGATGCTCGTCGACCCGACTTTGGTGTATCTTTGCTTCGTCGTCGCGAGGAAGGAGAGACGCACTGATGTCATAAGCGATACGTTTACGATCTATGGTGTGCCTTATCTTCGCTCGATTGATGTGGGATCAACTCATTCATATGTGGCATATAGTATATCCGGGGCATTGGGTGTACACTTCAAGAGATCGTATGTGGGGTGTCCGTGGTAAGTCCTTTAGGTCATTCGGTTATGGTAGAAAGCTCTTTAGGGAGGTGCCATTGGAGATTCAAGGTAGGGTTTTTCTCATGAGATTTGATGGAGTTACCGTTTGAAGAGTTCGATCTGATTTTAGGGATGGATTGGTTGACCAAGCATAAGGCAACTTTGGATTGTGCAGCTAAGAGGATGGTGTTAAGGACGGTAAATGATGAAGAGGTAATGATTATTGGAGAACGTAGGGATTACTTGTCCAATATAGTATCGGCCTTAAGGGCCGAGAAGTGGATGCGCAAGGGATGCGAGGCATATTTGGCTTTGGTAAGCCAAGCTGGAACTGAGGACTCGACTGTGGATGCCATCAGAACTGTTAAGGAATTTGGGGATGTCTTTCCGGAAGAGCTTCCTGGACTACCCCCAAATCGAGAAGTTGAGTTTGGAATTGATTTATTGCCTGGAACAGCTCCAGTATCCATTGCACCTTATAAAATGGCACCAAAGGAGTTGGTGGAACTGAAAGCTCAAATCCAAGAGTTGTTGGATAGAGGCTTTATTAGACCTAGTGTGTCTCCTTGGGGAGCACCGGTCCTGTTCGTGAAGAAAAAGGATGGAACAATGCGCATGTGCATAGATTATCGCCAGTTGAACAAACTGACGATTAAGAATAAGTATCCACTGCCCAGGATTGATGATCTGTTCGATCAGCTTAGAGGGGCTTCAGTATTCTCCAAAATCGATCTTCGTTCTGGATACCATCAACTAAGGGTAAAAGAAGGGGATATTCATAAGACAGCATTTCGAACTCGTTATGGACATTATGAGTTCTTGGTCATGCCGTTTGGACTGACGAATGCACCTGCAGCTTTTATGGATCTAATGAATCGAGTATTCCAACCTTACTTGGATCGGTTCGTGGTCGTATTTATCGATGATATCCTGGTATACTCTAAAACGGAGACGAAACATGATGAGCATCTCCGTATTGTGTTGCAAGTGTTGAGGGAAAAGGAACTCTATGCAAAATTCAGCAAGTGTGAATTCTGGTTGAGGGAGGTAACTTTCCTAGGGCATGTGGTCTCTGTGAGAGGGGATTAAGGTGGACCTCGTAAGATTGAAGCGGTGTTAGAATGGAAGCCACCTAGGTCGGTGATCGAAAATTGAAGTTTTCTGGGGTTAGCGAGTTATTACCGAAGGTTTGTGGAGGGTTTCTGGTGTTGGCGGCACTTTGACCAAACTCATAAGGAAAGGAGTACCGTTTATGCGGACCGAGAAACAAAGAAGAAGCTTTTTTGACCGCTTAAAAGGGTATTGACCAAGCGCCAGGTGTTGATACAACCGTGTCCGGAAAGGACTTTACGGTATCTGATGATCATGCGTCGCATGTGGGGTTAGGATGCGTCTTGATGCAAGAGGGTAAGGTGGTCACTTATGCGTCGCGGCAAACAAGACTCATGAGGTGAATTACCCTACGCATGATTTGGAGCTAGCCGCAGTAATCTTTGCGTTGAAGATTTGGAGGCATTACTTATACGGGGAAAAGTGTATCATATACACACGGATCATAAGAGCCTAAAGTATTTGGCGACTCGGAAGGAGTTGAACCTTAGGCAACGAAGATGGGTGGAGTTGCTTAAGGATTACGATTGTGTGATTGAGTACCACCCGGAAAGATAATGTGGTAGCCGATGCGTTGAGTCGAAGGGTTGTTACCGATTTGAGAGCCTTATTCGCACTGCAGTTAAGTCTATACGACGATGGAAGCTTGTTGGCCGAATCGCAAGTAAGGCCTACTTGGACCGAAAGCGAGTTAAAGAAAAACAGTTGAAGGGCGATTCATTAGCTCGTCGATTCCGGCCAAGTGAGGATGGTGAAAACGAGGATTTTGGACCGAACACTAAGGGAGTTCTGTGCTTTTCGTGGAAGAGTTTGTATCCCTAAGGACTCGAATTGAGGCGATCAATCCTAAAAGAGGCTCATGGTGGACTCTGTGCCATGCATCTGGAGGAAATAAGTTATATCGAGACTTGCGAGAGGTGTACTTTGTGGCACGGATTAAAACGAGAGGTGACTCGAATTTGTTGGGAAATGTCCGACGTGCAAAGAGTTAAAGCCGAGCATCAATTGCCTTCAGGTTCTTACTGCAACCGGTAAAGATTCCGCTATAGAAGTGGGAAAGAGTAACAATGGATTTTGTGAGTGGGTTACCTTTGACACCCACCAAGAAAGATTCGGTGTGGGTGGTTGTGGATAGGTTAACAAAATCGCTCACTTCATACTGTTTCGCACCGATTACTCACTTTGCAAAAGTTGGCGAAGCTATCGTGGCGAGAGATAGTGCGATTGCATGGGGTACCGATGTCGATAATTTCTGATCGAGACCCTAGGTTTACCTCTCGATTTTGGCGAAAGTTGCAAGAAGCATTGGGGACACGATTGGATTTTAGCACTGCTTTCCACCCACAGATAGATGGACAATCGGAAAGGGTTATTCAAGTTCTAGAGGATATGTTGAGAGGGTGTATCATCGATTTTCGTGGTAGTTGGGAGGACTACTTACCATTGGCGAGTTTGCGTGCAATAACAACTATCAAGAAAGTATTCGGATGGCTCCATATGAAACGCTCTATGGCGAAGATGTCGTACGCCGACGTGTTGGACGGAGTTGGGGGAACGACGAGTGCTTGGACCGGAATTGGTGGCAGACACTGAAAGCAAGGTTAGACTGATAAGGGATCGATTAAAGGAGGCATCCGACGACGCATGTAAGTCGTATGCGATCCAAGCGCAAGGAGATTGAGTTCATTGTTGGGGACATGGTGTTTTTGAAAGTTTCGCCTTGGAAGAAGATCTGAGATTTGGTAGGAAGGGTAAGCTAAGCCCACGATTTATTGGGCCTTATCGAGTTGTTAAACGAGTTGGACCAGATGGCCTATCAGCTAGAGCTACCACCGAATCGTATCGTATCCACAATGTTTTTCACGTGTCCATGCTTTGGCGGTGTATCGATCGACCCAACTCATGTCATACCGGTCCGCGCGAGTGAAATTGAGGATCGGATTTGACTTTCGAAGAAGAACCGGTGCGAGATACTTGATCGTGGACGTCAAGGTGTTGAGAAGGAAGTCGGTTCCACCGTGAAAGTGCTCTGGAGGAATCATGGCGGGGAAGAAGCTACTTGGGAGACCGAGGAGGCAATGCGTCAACAATACCTCAATCGTTTCTAATAAGGTAAAATTTCGAGGTCGAAATTTCTTTAAGGAGGGTAGAGTTGTAACATCCCCCGATTTTCGATTTATTTGTGGGTTTCAATATTTTGGTTAAGTTTTAAAATTTTTGTATTTGAATGAGAAATTAATATTCTAAGTATGGAAATGGGCTTATGGAAGGCCCATGCGTTGGCCAAAATCCGGTTGGATTTTTGAAGTTTTGGATTTAAGAGTTAGGGGTTCTGGTTAGGCGGCCCTTATATAGGGTGATGGGTAATCTGCATCACAAAAAGAGCTGTAGTAAAGTGGCAAGGGTGACGCCACTAAGCTCCTAAAATGTGGCGTGTGGAGCATTGGGGAAGGCATGGGATCGATCCCCATGCCGGCAAATAGGTGCAATTATTTTTAGGTGCGAAAAGGGTGTGTTGGTCCAAGGGATTACGCCAGAGGAGTGTCTGATCAGTTCAAATGCTTGAATTAAGGAGTGATAAGGGGAGAGATTTAAGGGATTGGGTGAGAGACTAGAGTTGGCCGAATCTAGGGAAGTGAATAGGGAAAATTCGGCAAAGGGGGTTTAGGTGATATATTCGGCACTTAGGGTTTTGATGTCTGTTTTCTTCTACTCGCCTCTCTCTGAAGATTTTTTTTTTCTTTCTTTTTGCATTCCTAACCGAACTCTCCTCTCTACTATTCTGTTTCTCCACTTTCTTTTCCAAAACTATTCCCCAAGCCTGTTGTTGATCACACCTTTGCCGAAAACACAAAAAAAAAGCCAAAAATCTCAGTAATCATTGCTTGTGCCGATTTCTTCAAGTCGAGTTTTCTTCTCGTGTTCTTTTGTGTTATTTAATCTACAATCAGCTTTTCTTAATTCTAAATACCTAACGGCAATTCTACTTCAAGGGCATCGTCATACAAAGATTATTTTCTTCATCACCCAAAAAAGCCGAAAAATATCATTGGTGTGGGGCTCATAGCCGAATCTTCAAAAGACTCGTGGGTTCGACTCGCCATCGTTTAGAAGTTAAATCTGCATCGATTACGTAGAAATCAAAGAGGGGTAAGTGGGTAAGTGCTTTCATCTCAGACATGGTTTTATTATACGATGTTAGAAAAAGCCGAAATCCCTAAAAATAGGGAGGCTGTCGATTTGAGCATAAGGCTCTAGGAGTTGTTGTTAACGTTTTCTTTCGGTGATTAGAGTCTTCTTAAGCGTTGGATCAAAGGCGTAAATCATTGGAGCAATCGGATTGGTGCAAGCTATTGGTTTTGGCAAGAAGGTAAGATTTAAAGGCTTTCTAGGGATATAGCTCGATTTTTGGTTAAACAATTTTTGAGGGTTAGTAATGGAAGGTTGTAAATAAAAACTGTGCTAAACGATTGTAGGGCATCGTAAGGGATCTCGGTAGCAGTCGTTGCAAACAGGTGTGTACTGAACACCCTTTCTTTGTTCAAATCGGCAAAAGCCGAAAAATCGAAAACATGGTATTTTATGGACTTCTGAGTATGCGAATGTTCTCAAGTCATGGACTAATGGTTAGACTCGACATCGCAAAGTGGTAAGTTGGCCTCGTGCGAAAAACGTGAACATCGGTAAGTGGGCCTCGATGGGCCAAAACTGGGCCCAATGGGCTTACGGACCAGTATGGGTAAGAGATGGGCAAATCAGCCTGTTAGTTAGTTGGTAGACTTGAAATTACCTTTAATCAGAAATATTATTGAAATAACTTATATAGATGTGTAAGTTTACGAATTTACCCCTAAATAGCAAAAATTACCGATATACCCCTAGGGTTTAAAATGACCTAAATGCATGATTGATTGACACTGTATTTGTATGATATGTTCTTATATTTATATATATGTTGCATGGGTTTGGGATATTGACGGAGGAAGTGCTTAAAGTGGTTCATCCACGTACTGGAGGTTTTGCCTCACCATACTGATAGAGGCTTTGCCTCACTTTACTGATAACTGAGCAGCAATGTGCAACTGTGGAGTGTAGGGTTGGGTGGGTTGAGATATTCCCCACATGGAGTGTAGGGTGGTGCGGGAAGTGTAGCGGTTGGTGGGTTGAGTAGTCTCCCAAACGGGATTGCATTCATTGTTATTATGTTACATGTGTTCTTCAATTGGGCCTATGGGCCGCACTGTTCTGAAAAAGGGCTAAGGCCTTGTTACTGCATTCTGAAAAGGGCTTCGGTCCACTGTGTACTGTTATTCTGAGTAGGGCTTAGGCCCAATGGGCTCGAGCTGATTTGGGCTTTGGATGGGTTTTTCAGATACACCGAGTTTTCCCCAAAACTCACCCCTTTTCTTTCCATCCTTGCAGGTGAGCCCTAATTGGTGGACTTGCAGCTGGGAGGGATTCAGAGTGGCCATGAAGAACAATTCTGGGTTTTTTTTCGAATAGATCACACTTCTTTTATTTTAATTATTTTCGTTATGTTTCAAGGTTGTAATAAGGCCGCTCATTAAATTATTTTAATTATGGATTATCGAATCAAGTTAGCACTAGGGCGCGTTTTATAAAGACTATATGTTTTCAAAATATCTCTGGTGGCGTGTTAAGCTTCCGCAATTATAAATGTTTTCAAAGTAAATAAACATCTAAACCAGACTTAAACATGATTTATTTTTGTAAACCCACAACATGCTTTAAGTGTGGCAATGGATGTGTGCATGTCTAGGATTGGATCCGGGAAGAGCTTGGTATTTAAGCGATCCAACGAGACTCACTCACCTCCTCTTTTCGCTTCCTACCGTGCACACGACTTCCATTCACTTAAACGTATCACATCAACGTTTTAAAACACTAAGAAAGAGATTTTTAATGAAACAAATCGCAACTTTTCTCATGTGGCATGCTGAATTCGGCCATAACGTCTGGGCCGGGTTTAGGGTGTTACACGTTCGGACGTCATAACTCGGTCGAAATGAATTTGAAAATATAGCTCCCTAGCATATACACATTCGGCTAAAAACATATATACTCCACATAATTAATTTCAGCATAATAAACTCGTATTTGTTTAAAATAAGCAACATCTATTTGCCTATAAACTTACCTCAGACAACGAAAATCAGAACGGGATGACTAATCGATAACTTTGGTTTTCCTCCGATCCAAATCTGATTTCTTTGGTTTTTGATCTAAACATATTCAAATTAAACTCATTCAAACATATTTTTACTCAATTTAGTCCAAAAACACATAAATGTGCAAATTACCATTTTACCCCTGACATTTTACATATTTTACAATTTAGTCCAAATTTCATAAAACACAAAACATGCAAAATTTGCACGTACCCTGCTTAGGCCAAATACTACCCATGTTCATACAAGTTCATACATTTCATTTATTTCACATTTTAGTCCCTTAATTTATTATTTTTGCAATTTAGCCCTAATTACTCAAAATCATCAAAAATTCCAATACAAAACATATCATTCATAATTCATCAAATAACTTCACAAAATTAAAATATTCATCAATGGCATAACTCTAAATATTCACCAAAATCAAAAATTCAAACATGGGCTTTGTACATTACACTGCCACGATCTTAAAAACGTAAAAATTATCAAAAACTGAGCTGGTTACATACCTTGATTAAGCTTAACAATGATCGAATATGGCTTTCTTTCCTTTTTCTTTTCTTTTAGCTAATTTTGGCTATCAAATACAACATGCATGGCTTTTAATTATGTTATGGTTTATATTATATAACATTATTAACCATTTTACACTTTTAACATTTATTAATTAATATAAAACCATTATAATTTATGATTATAACCTCCATCACATGCTTTCATGTTCAAATTGCATTATAAATACCTCAAATTATAAAGACACATTCAATTCAACCCTTACACATTAAACCATCAAATTTTCATTTTACGCGATTAAGCCCTTTTTATTAAATCGACACTCAAACGACAAAATTAAATCACAAAAATTTTACAGATATTAATTCACACATAATAAACACAATAAATAAATTTTTAAATATTTTTTTGACTTGAATTCGTGGTCCCAAAACCACCGTTCTAATTAGGGTCTAAATTGGGTTGTTACAAGATTTGTACAAGGGCTTTCTATGATAGCTTTGCCAATGACATGGCTATTATAGAAAGTTGTGAAATTTGAATGGACTGACAAATTCCAGTAAAGCTTTGATCGGTTGAAGGCCTTGTTGACTGAAGCACTAGTTCTGGTTCAGCCTGAATCGAGTAAAGAATTTATAATTTATAGTGATGTATCATTAAATGGTTTAGGTTGTGTCTTGATACAAAAAGGTAAAGTAATAGCCTAGGCTTCTAGACAGCTAAAACCACATGAAAAGAACTATCTGATACATGATCTAGAATTGGCAGCCATTATCTTTGCATTGAAAATTTGGCGACACTATTTGTTTGGTGAAAAATGTCATATATTCACCGACCATAAAAGTTTGATGTATTTAATGTTACAAAAAGACTTGAATCTGAGACAGCGTGGGTGGCTTGAGTTATTAAAAAATTATGATTTGGTTATTAATTATCATCCGGGAAAAGCCAATGTGGTTGCAAATGGTCTAAGCAGAAAATCCCTATTTGCCTTGCGAGCAATGAATACCCGGTTGTCTTTGTCTGATGATGGTTCAATCATAGCTGAGTTAAAATCTAGATCCATGTTTCTGCAGTAGATATGTGAAGCTCAAAAGAGTGATGATGAATTACAAGCTAAACAGGTTCAATGTGAGTTACGATATGTCTAAGTGATGAACACCGGGTACCTTCAGGATTATTACAGCCAGTTACGATACCAGAATGGAAATGGGAAAGAGTTACTATGGACTTTGTATCAAGGTTACCCCTATCTCTGAAAAAGAAAGATGCCATTTAGGTAATCATTGATTGTTTAACAAATTCTGCACACTTGATTCCAGTACGTATGGATTTCTCCCTGGATAAATTGGCTGAATTATATGTTTCTGAAATTGTTAGACTACATGGAGTGCCAGTATCCATTACCTCTGATAGAGATCCCCGGTTTACATCCCGATTTTGGAGTAAATTACAAAAAGCTCTGGGTACACAGTTACATTTCAGCATCGCCTTCCGTCCTCAAACTGATGGACAGTCCAAATGTGTGATACAGATTTTAGAAGATATGCTTCGGTGTTGTGTTTGGGAATTTGAAGGTAACTGGGAAAAGTATTTTCCTTTAGTTGAATTTGCATATAATAATAACTATTAGTCAAGTATTAAAATGGCAACATATGAGGCTCTGTATGGTCATAAATGTAGAACTCTGTTGTACTAGACGAAACTCAGTGAGAAAAAGATACATGGAGTTCATTTAATTTGTGAAACTGAAGAAAAAGTGAAAGTGATTCGAGATAGTTTGAAATTTTCCTCTGATTGTCAAAAGTCTTATGCCAATCTTAAACGAAAAGAGATAGAATTTCAAGTTGGTGATAAGGTATTCTTGAAAGTATCACCTTGGAAGAAAGTTCTCCGATTTCGCCGTAATGGAAAACTGAGTCCACGGTTCATCGGACCATATAAAGTTATTGAAAGAATTGGACAAGCTGCATATCGATTGGCATTACTACATGAGCTTGATAAAATTCATAATGTTTTGCACATGTCTATGTTGCAAAGGTATCGGTCACATCCTTCACATGCTATCTCTCCGAAAGAAGTGGAAATTCAGCCTGACATGACTTACAATGAAGAACCGATTAAAATCCTGGCACGAGAGATAAAAGAATTAAGAAATAAAAAGGTAACTTTAGTAAAAATTCTTTGGCAATGACATGGGATTGAAGAAGCTACCTAGGAATTGGAGGATACCATGAGAAAGCAATATCAAAACCTCTTTACTAGTAAGATTTTCGAGGACAAAAATTCTTTAAGGGGGAGAGTTGTAACAACCCGTTTTTAGTGAAATCAGAACAGTGGTTTTAGGACCACAAATCCGAGTCAAAAAGAAAATTTATTTTAATATTATTGCATAGTCTGCATTATACAGGGAAAACGTATGAAAATTTTTATAATAAAATTTTACCGATTTCATGTTTAATTATGGAAAGGACCAAATTGCATAAAATGCAAAAGTTGAGTTCTAGTAGCTATAAGTATCAAATAGCTATGGAATCCAAAACTTGAGGTCCTTATATGGTAATTAGACCATTAGGAGAAGTTAGTAGATATTTTTGATGATTCATCCCTGCAAAATTAGAAAAAGAAAAGGGTGAAATTGGAAATTGAAATAAATAAAGGATGATAAATAAAATAAATATCTAATATCATCATTTTATATCATCTTCTTCCCCAAATTCTATGGAAACCCTAGGAAAGAGAAAGAAAATTAATCAAGCCTAATTAGATCTGGATAGACCTACTACGGAGTGGGATCGAGGAAAACAAAAAGTATTAGATTAGTATATAATTGTATATTGTAACAGCCTGTTTTTAGTCAAATTAGAACAGTGGTTTTGAGACCAAAAATCAGAGGTAAAATATTTATTTTATTATTATATTAATGTTTATAGCATGATCGTATGAATGTGTGAAAATTTCGTTAAGAAATTTTATTGTTTGAGTGCTCAATTTGATAAAAAGGACTAAATCGCATAAAGTGTAAAGCTTGAGTTCTATGAGCTAAAGGTGTTTAATAGCTATAGAACTTTAATGTAGAGGTCCTTATGTGGTAGTTAGCCCATCTCTAAAGTTAGTGAACAGATATGGACATCTTTTAATGGCTTTAAAGGTTATATATATATTTAGGTTAAATTAGAATTTACGAAATAAGTTAAGTAAAAATAAAGAAGACAATTTTGTCATCTTTTAATTCATCTTTTTTCACTAAAAATTGAAGAGAAGAAAATCAAATTTAGGGCTAGACATTCGGCCAAGACATTTTTGTCCAATTAGGTACTATTTTTGTCTCGTCTTTAATGATTTCTATGTTTTTGAGATCTTTGTAATTTAATCTGGCTAGCCTAGGGACTAATTTGCAAACCTGTTAAAGGTTTATGGTTTTTCCATTGATGAATGTATGTTTATTTTGATGTTTGATGATAGAAAATTTATGGTTGTTGTTAGATAAACAACATTTGTAAAGTGATTTTTTTTGTAAAATTGTCTATTAGGGATTTATTTGAAAAATGTGAAAATTTTATGGTAGAAATGTTAAATAAATGAAAAATAAGGGCTTCTATGGTAATAAGAGAAATTTGGCTAGCATGGGTAAGGACATAATTGCATGAATTTGTATTTTTATGAGATAAGGATTAAATTGTAAAGATGTTAAAATATTAGGGGCAAAAGTGCAAAGTTGCTATAATGTGATTTTTGGGCTAAATTGAATAGATTGATAACTAAATAAGATAAATTTGATTACATATAGATCGAGAAAAGCGAAGTTCGAATTTAGATCAGAGGAAAAATAAAGTTTTGGACTAGTCAATCCATTTCATCGTTTTTCCGATTGAGGTAAGTTCGTATGTTAATAAGCATTATTATAATTGTGTTTTAAATGCTTTATTATTGAATTTAATTGTGAATATGACTTTACGAATATGTTCGATGAAGATTCGGTAATGTGAAATCTCGGTTGAACCTTAGGAATAGATTAGGACACAAATGACATGTCATTAGCGATTACGTGATTTGGGTGCTGGTCCGTACGTCCTACCAGTCGTTGAGTTATCTGGCATGTGTTGCAGATTCTCATCAGCTTGTGTGAGCAGCATCATGTAGCTATGTCATGACCGTT
This sequence comes from Gossypium anomalum, assembly GCA_025698475.1. Lineage (NCBI taxonomy): Eukaryota > Viridiplantae > Streptophyta > Magnoliopsida > Malvales > Malvaceae > Gossypium > Gossypium anomalum. Next base: position 27,159,093 of record CM046957.1, read on the forward strand.
AGCTTGTGTGAGCAGACCCGTTGATAGCTCGAGAGTGAGCATTATATGAGATATAAGATTGAGATAGCTTCGACTATGTACTGGCACTAAGGGTGCGAAACTCCCGAGTATCTGATATTATTCAAATTGTTCAACAGGTATATCAAAGATATGAAATGGTGAGAAATAGATACGTATCAGTACAGGTATGTACGAAAACTATATGAGCATTGAACCTATGAAAGCTATGAGTTCATAATTATTTATGTGATTGAATATATGTTAACCTTATGATTTAATGATTTCGTTGTATATTATGATCATACTATTTGATTGGTGAATGAATGGTAAGCTTTACTTATTAACTATATGAGCTTACTAAGCTTTATAGCTTACTCTGTTTACTTTTTCGTGTTTTATAGTAAATATCGTAGCTAGCTCGGATTAGGAGTTGTCAGAGATCTCATCACACTATCAAGCTTTCACTTTGGTACTTTTGAACTTATATATTTGGTTATATGGCATGTATAGGAGTTATGGTCATTTTGGTATATAGTTTGGTAATGGACTTAACCATTTGATTTGGCTTGTACATGATAAATGTTTGTTATGTGTATAGTCATATAAAGTGGTTTATTTTGGTATGATTAATAATGTATATGTACAGGTGCAAATGACCTTTTTTTATGTGGTTGGTATTAGCTATATGATGTTTATTATGAATTGGTAATTTGAGTACCATATGGTTGAAATTTGGAGATTTTGCATGCATGTGATTTGAGTTAAGAAAGTACATATATGAAGTTAACTAGTTAAGTGATTCATAAATGTGAGTTTCGTACGATTTAAATTGGAAAAATATGATGTGATAATTCATATAGTTCTGGGTATGGAAGTAGCATGAATTAGGCTTGGTTGAGATTGGTTTGAATTTTTATTTATGCCATGTTATATGCCTTTTGGTTTGGTGTAGGTGATTGCAATTTGGGTGTGAAAGATGGCTTGGTAAATAGCCTATTTTTGTCCACACGGGCAGAGACATGGGGGTGTGTCTCAGCAGTGTGTAACACACGATTAGGTGACATGGTCGTGTGTCCCCTAGTGTTTAATTAGAAACCAAATCAGTATGCTCCACACGGTCTAGCACATGGGCGTGTGACTTGGCCATGTGGTATAAGTCAGTATACCTTACAGGTTTGGCACAACCTAGCACACGGCCTAGCACACGGACGTGTGCGGCCATTTCGAAGGGCAGACGGGCTAGTCACACCGGCATTTAGTTGGCCGTGTGACCCAAGTCAAGGAGATACATGGGGTCGAACACGGGCTGGGATATGGCCATGTGATCCCATTTTGAATGTCCATAGTTTTTGTCTGTTTGAGATATACGGCCGAGCCATACGGACGTGTGTCCCCTGTATTTTGTAAAATTTTCTAAATACTCTAAAGATTTTCTGAGTTATCGGTTTAGTCTTGAACTATTTCTAATAAATGATTTGGGCCTCGTATTCTCGTATTAGGGACAATGTGATTGACTATGAATGATTAATATTTGGAAATGAAAATTGTATTTGAATTGTATGATTATTTATGAAATCAGTCTGGTAATGCTCCTTAACCCTATTCCTGCGACGGATACGAGTTAGGGGTGTTACATATACAAACGTTTATCGAGGTAAGTTCGTGTAACTAGATTATGTAAATTAATATGTTTGGACTAGAATGTTGAATATGTGTGAATTGTATAAATGTTTAATGTATAAAATTAATTACATGTCTGATATTGCTTGATAAATATAAGGCCTTTTGAATATATGGAATTTGATGGATACAGGATTTCTGGATTGGTTGTGGTCTTGCATATGTTGTAGACACACCTTAGCTCAAAAAAGCATCCTATTATAAGCCTTCTTGAGCTTCTTGTTATATGGTTCTTGTAAGCATCTTGATTGATAGTGATCCTACATATGTTGCAGACTACCGTAGCTCTTTGTGAGCGTCCTGTTATACAATCAGTTGTGATCCTGCACATATTGCGGACACAAATGTGGCTCTTTATGAGCGTCTTGAAATAGGCTCTTCTTGAGCTTCCTAATATGGCTTGCTTGAATTTCCTATTATATCATTATCTAGAGCTCCTTGATAATAACTCTTCAGAGTTACCTATTAAGCTCAATGAGCTTCCTGTTTTAAATTCTTATGAGTTTCCTGTTATAGCCCCGATAAGCTTTCTATTACATGGCTCATATGATCAACCTGTTATACGGCTCGAGCGAGTGTTTCCTAATTATGTGCCCTAATGGGTACCCCTGGATATAAATTGATGGATTTTCAATTGTGTATAATTTAAGTGTACTATATGAGCGTATCCATCAATATTTCAAATAAATTCAATGGGTAAAGTGTTGACATGGCTAAATTGAACTTGAAATGATCTGTCATAGAAATGTACATGTAATATGAAAGTTACTATATGATGAGATCATCTTTGATTCTTGAAATTTATGTGGAATAATGACTAACATGTTTGATGAAGTTGTGTATTTTAGATTGTTATCTAAATTGCTTGGATGCATTTTTGTATGCTTACCTTAAATGTAAATGAATGGTAAGTTAAAATTCCTGTTATGCGAACTTACTAAGCATTAAATGCTTACTTTGTTTTATTTTCCTTTATTTTATAGTTCTCAGAAGCTCATAAAGGTTGAAATCAATCGGAGCACCATCGCACTATCCTTCAGCTCATTTTGATATAAATAGCAAACTTATTCTGGTATATGGCATGTATAGGCTATCTTGGGTAGTGTTGGCATTTAAATGGTTAATTGTAATATAGCCATTGGAATGGCTAGTGATGGTATGTTTAGTGCATATATATATATGAGGTTATAATATGGTTAATATATGTGTGCTTGATATGGTTAGATTGAATTATGGTAAACACGTATGTCTTACAAAAGGTAAGTTTGAATACATGTGATGATATATCATGTATAATGTTAATGTTGGCTTGGTTTTAATGTTTTGAATTGGTTGGTGTATGTATGCAAGTAATAATGTAAGTACAAGGAAAAACTTGGGTGAGAAACAAGGCTTGGAAATGGCCTTATTTTGTCCAAAGGGGTAGACACACAGGCGTGTCTCAATCATGAGTGACGTACGGGCGCGTGGTTCATTCGTGTGTCCCTTGCATCTTAAAAATTAAGAAACAGAATGCTCAGAATTGGTGACACGGGCAAAGACATGGGCATGTGTCTCAACTGTGTGAAACACACAGCCCAACATACGGGCGTGTGTCTTGGCCACGTAAATCTTGCACCTAATTTTTGAAAATTAAATTGTCCACACGGCCTAGCACACGGGCGTATGGTCGGCCATGTGACCCAAGTCAGCAGCTACCCTAATTTGAACACGAGCTGGGACATGAGCGGGTGCCTCATATTGAATGCACACATAGCCTAAGACACGGGCGTGTGTCTCCTACACGTAAGAAAAATTTTTAAATTTTACGAAAAATTTTCTGAGTTTCTGGTTTAGTCCTGATTTGATTCTAACGTGTATTTTGGGCCATGAGGAAGGGAAGATATGATGATTTCGGATATGAATAGTAAATAATATGAAATTTTCTGTAATTGATCTGTAAACTCCGGTAATGCTCTGTAACCCTATTCTGGTAACGGATAGGGGTTAGAGGTGATACAAGGATGGTGAAAGATTTGATATTGTTATTTATATGAATTCTAGAAGTACGATTTACTCTCAACGTTTACTCCCGATTTTAGCTAAATCGGAATAGTGGTTTTGGAACCATAAATCTGAAGTCATAAAATTATTTTAATACTATTTTTGGTGTTTACAGTATGTTAATTAATATGTGTGAAAGTTTCGTGTGAAAATTTTATTGTTTGTATGCTCGATTTGATAAAAGGACTTAATCGAATAAAATGCAAAAATGACTTGCTATTTGTTAAAGTACTATATTGCTATGTTCTTTTTAATGTGGAGGCCTTAAAATGAAATTAGGCCATTAAATAATAGCATGGACGATAGTGGACAACCATTATAAAGCTTTTATATTATTTCATTAAGGTTAATAAGGTAATTAAGTTAATAAATGATAATATAATAAAACAAAAAAATTAAAATGGCCATGCATATTGTTCATCTTTTGACCGAAACTACAAAAGAAAAAGAAAGAAAAAGACCAAGCTAGGTTCGGCCTTGGTTTTCTTTAATTAAGGTATGGATTTTGTTCGGGTTTTGATAATTTTTACGTTTTTGAGATCGTTGCTTCGAATACTAACTAGCCCATGCTTGAGTTTTTGAATTGGTTGTGGATTTTGTGATTTGCCATTGTTGATAGCTTGAGATTTTTGTGGTTTGATGATGAAAACTAAATCTTTGTTGATAGATTATTATGTTTAATTATGTGATTTTTGATAAAAATGTGTATTAAGGATTAAATTGTGAAATTTGTAAATTGAGGGGTCAAAATGTGAAATAAATGAAAGATATGCACTTATATGAATTAATGGAATATTCGGCCAAGCATCTGTATAAGGAAACTATGTATATTTTGTGTTTTATGAAATAAGGACTAAAATGTCAAAGTGTGAAATTATAAGAGCCAACGTGTAAAAAAGGCCTAATTATGTATTTGTGGATTGAATTGATTAAATGTGTGATTAAATTAGTGAAATTTGAATTAATTTAGATCAAAAAAAGAGGAAATTGGATTTGGATGGGGGAAATCAAAAGTTGTCGAATAGTCATTCTGGTTTGTTCGTGTTTGTACGAGGTAAGTTCATAGGTAAATAAAAGTTGTTAAATTCGAATGTATATGTTTTAAATGTTACCAAATTGGTATGTATACATTTTACATATTGCCGAATTGATATAAGCATGGTACGACCTGTATTGAGCTCAAATTAATTGAATTACGACGTCCGAAAGCCCTGTACGAACCATAGAAATAGTATAGGATACGTATGTCATGACATTAGGACTTTCGATGTGTGATTCGTGTAAGACCATTTTTGGGACATTGGCATCGAAGTGAGAAAACGTGTAAGACCATGTCTGGACATTGGCATCGTATATGATTCGTGTAAGACCCTGTCTGGGACAGTGGCATCGATATGTGATCACATGTAAGACCATATTTGAGATGTAACACCCCAAACCCGGCCTAGACGTTATGACCGGATCTAACGTGCCACATTGAAGCGTTCAAAACATTTTATGCTTTTAGTCAAAAACTTATTTAGTGTTTTGAAAGATAATTTCATTTTAGGTTAAAGTGAATGGAAGCTGTGTACCAGGTAGGAAACCAGAAAAGAGGAGGTGAGTCCATCGGACTGCTTAAGTACCAAGCTCCCTTCGGATCCAATCCTAGACATGTACACCGCCATTGCCACACCTTAACTTCGTGTATATTCTTCGAAAACCAATTCTATTAAGTCCATTTTAAGAAAAGTGATTAATTTTGGAAAACATTTTCGTTGCGGAAGCTTTGCTTTGTTATCGTGATATTTTGGAATCAAGTAACTGTTTTTTAAAATCGCGCCCTAAAGCTATTCAAATTTAACGATTTAAAATAACAATATATCTACTCTAATCAAAACATAATAATACAATTAAAAATTATTAAAGAGGCCTTATTATAACTTAAAACCCAAATTGTTAAAGTAAATAAAAAGATGTCCGAATCACCAGAAGAAAACCGAATTTGCAGAAACATGTGGCCACTCCGAATCCCTCACAGCTCCAAGCCCACTATGGTTGGGATTACCTGCGTGGATGAAAATAAGGGGTGAGTTTGGGAAACTCAGTGTGTAAATTAACCCAACCATAGCCCATATCAGCTCAAACCACAGAAACAGATTAAGTTGGCCTTAGCCCAGAATAGATATCAGAAAGAAGCCCTTAGGCCCATAACAGTACAGAGCAGGTATCACATGAAAATGCATAAACCCAACCCATATCCAACCATATACACCCCCGTCCAACCTTACACTATGTGGGGAGACTACTTGACCCACCCAACCGCTACACGCCACAGAAGTTTGCAGCATGGCTGCCAGAACAGATAATGTGACAGAGTCACCAGATACAGATAATCGTGGCAGAGCCACCAGAATAGATAAATGTGGCAGAGCCACCAGGTCAAATAATTGTGGCATAGACACCAGGATGCTTCCTCCATAATATAACCCATGTCCCCATGCAACAGATATACAAATCATGGCACACAACATACAAAATCAGATCCTCATGCTTTTCAGTCAATATTAACCCTAGGGGTATAATGGTAATTTTGCACCTAGGGGTATAATGGTAATTTTCCATACATAGGGGTATTCTAGTAATTTAACTATTTTAGGGTTTTCATGCATATTTCTACCATTTACGCACTAACAAAAACACTTATCGAGTGTTCTTACCAAATTGGGCCCATTGGCCCATTATCCCGATTTTGGCCCATTAAGCCCAAAAATATCGAAATGCACGAAATCGTGCACTCTGCAGTCTAATCACATTAGTTTTCCAGATATGTTAATCGATCTATCTCACGAGCATTCGCACACTTGCAAGTTCCCAAAAAATACCGGCTTTTCGGCATTTCAACTTTTCGGCTTTTGTCGATCTAGTCTATGAGAGGGTGTCAGTTACACACTTGATTTGTAGTGATTCAATGGCGAGTTCCACACACACGAGCTACCTATAACAATATTACTAACACATTAGTCTAAATATGGAAACAAGCTATGCCCACATCTCCCTACCATATTCGGCCAACCATGCTTTAGACCCTAGTGCTCTTACCTTTTTGCCGAAATATGGATTAGATCCAAAGATCCAACCGAATAGTCTTCAAGCCCCTTTTTCTGCATGCCCTCTTATCCTTTTGTCCATGTTATCGCTTACACAATCAAAAGAAAAAGGCATACACGCCCTTAGTCCAAACGTTAGCCACCCCTTTAAGGGTTTCGGCGTTTCCCTAAAACATGAATGATTAACGCAAGTTACTCGGCAACTTACTTATCATCGCTCAGCCTAGAGGAGTACGCCTATCCACGATCCCAACTCTGATCCACCGTACTTATGAGATGAAACAGATTCTAGTAGCCAAGGAATTGGCTATCAAAAACACAGGTTTGAGAGTTTCGACTTTTTAAGGGAGAGAAGAATGTGATTCGGTTACAGCAACTTTCGGCCTACAATGGATCAACGAAGAAAAGATAAGATGGAAGAAAGAAAAGGTGAGAAGAGAAGTACTATTCGGCTATGGGGAAAACGGCACAATGAGAGGCTTCTAGGTTCGGCTAAGAGAAAAAGTAAAGATGAACAAAATAAGAGATTTCAGTTTTGTGATAGTGTAATCGGCGCAGGTGTAGGTTTCGACTTTTAGCAGGAATGAAAGGGAAGAGAAGAGAAAACCTAACGTACCCGAATTCATTTCCCCTTTAGAATTAAAATTAATTAAAATCACCGGATTTTAACTCAGACTTGGGCCTTCTAAAGGCCCACTAACATACTTAGACCTACATCAAGCATTCAAAACACAAATATTCTAAAATTCACTAAAATTCCCAAAAATCCCAAAAATTGGGGCGTTACATGGGATACGGCAATGTATGAGCATATTATAGTTTTCGTGTATCCTTAACAATTTTGAATGGTTCAACGGGCAAAAACATGGCAAGACCGGATGTGAGTTCGATTTAAACGATTTAGGTATGTATGAAGTTTATACGAACTTTGAAAGAAAAGGTAAGTGTTGATGATTAAAATGATTATGTGAACTTTATGAGAATTGGGATTATATATGTATATGGAATTTATTAGGTTTTTTGTTTCGAAATGAATTATGAATGTTCATGTGTTAATTTATTTGCTTATGGCTTACTAAGCTTTCAAAGCTTACTTTGTATATTCTTTCTCTATTTTATAGATATTTAAAGCTAGCTCGAGCTCAGGATTGTCGAGGAACATCATCACACTATCGATATCTATTTTGGCACCTTGAAAGAAAACCTGTGTTTATGACATATGGCATGTATGGTCTAGCTTGATATGGTTGGTTTTGAATTGTATATATATAGCCATGCGAAACTGGTTTGATCATGATGCTAGTGTGGTGTATGGTCATAGTATAAACTCATTTTGGTAATTGTGCTTAATGGCATGTAAGTATAGTGTTTTGGTTATATGGCTTGATTGAGTAATGATATGAATAGCTTATGATTAGCTCATTTTTTGTAAGCTTGATGCATGGTATGTTTTGTCTTTGTGAATGGTTTTATAATTCGGCTTAGTAATGGGGTAAAATGATGATTATATATTCAATTGTGTGTTGATTATTTTGATTTGGTTTGTAATGGCAATGTATGCACATATATTATGCTTGAATGGTTGGCTAATTAGGTACTTTAGTATGATTTGCTTCGGTACTAGTGTTTAAAATTAGTAATAATCATAATTGTATGTGGATAAATCGAGATGCTTATTTATGTGTATTATATCTGCATGCCTATTATGCTGTGTGGATGTTTAAATCTAGACAAACATGCATAACATGTGAATTGGTATAGTCATGACTTAATGAATGGAATAGGTTAATATTGATTCGGTAAATATACATAGAAAAGGGTGGTTGCATTTAGGGTAAAATGCGTATAATATAATGACATCATAGGTATGTACGGTCATATTGTAATGTTGCTAATGTCGCATATGTGATTGGACATTAAGTTGTATTCATATTGGTTTGATTGGTTTCATTATGTACATATACAGAAGTTATGAAATGAAATGTTTGATACTTAGCTAATGAAATTGTAACACCCCAAACTCGGCCTGGACGTTATGGTCGAATCTGGCAATGTCACATTGAATTATTTTTCGTAAAACGTGATATCGTTTGAAAAGCCCAATGTTTATTTAGCCTCTTTGTATGATCTAGAAATTGATTTTAAAACTTGTGTCCCTATCAAAAAGTATTTACTTTAAAACGTTATTAATTTCAAAATCTCGTTTATAGCAGAAGCTTTTGAAACAGTTTTGCATATTCGTGGTATTTTAGTAAATCATGCATATCTTTTTAAAACCCGCATCCTACTACTAGTAGATATAAATCAAAATAAATAAAACCCCAAAATTAAAAATTATAGAGGCCTTATTACATAAAAATACCCAAATAGAACTACTTATAAATTAAAAGTTAAATATGGAAGCGTGAGCAGTTGTGTGGCCACCCTCGAGTCCCTTGCAGCACTGATCCACCTTAGACTAGGGATTACCTGCACAGATAAATAGAAGGGTGAGTTTACGAAAACTCAGTGTGTAATCCCTTAATAAACAAACAGTCAAACATACTGTGAGCAAATACAGTCTAGGCCTAAGCCCTTTCTAGTAATAGTGGCAATATCAGTTTGGGCTTTAACCCATCTCAATACAGAAACAGTCATATGTTATGGCCTTGGCTCATTGCGATAACGATAAGAAATGATGCACTAACGATGCAGAAATGCGAAAATAGTAAACAAGATATGCAAGTCCTACCCATCCAAATCTCCACACTCCATCTCTGCATGCGACCTTACACACCATCTGAGGATAAAATCAACCCACCCATCCCTACACACCAAAAATATAGCGCCGATTGCGGCACTAAATACTATTTGCAGCAGAGCTACCAGTATAAAAGGCTTAGAGCCATCAGTGATTTGCATAAATTAAAAGTTAAATATAGAAGCGTGAGCGGTTGTGTGGCCACCCTCGAGTCCCTTGCAGCACTGATCCACCTTAGACTAGGGATTACATGCATGCAGATAAATAAAAGGGTGAGTTTACTAAAACTTCGATGTGTGTAATCCCTTAATAAACAAACAATCAAACATACTGTGAGCAAATACAGTCTAGGCCTAAGCCTTTTTTAGTAATAGTGGCAATATCAGTTTGGGCTTTAACCCATCTCAATACAAAACAGTCATATGTTATGGCCTTGGCTCATTGCAGTAACAGTAAACAGTGCACTAACAGCAAACAGTATGCAAGTCCTACCCATCTAGCCTCCACACTCCATCTCTGTGCAACCTTACACACCATCTGAGGATAAAATCAACCCACCCATCCCTACACACCAAAAATATAGTGCCGATTGCGGCACTAAATACTATTTGCAGCAGAGCTACCAGTATAAAAGGCTTAGAGCCATCAGTGATTTGCATAAATTAAAAGTTAAATATAGAAGCGTGAGCGGTTGTGTGGCCACCCTCGAGTCCCTTGCAGCACTGATCCACCTTAGACTAGGGATTACCTGTACAGATAAATAGAAGGGTGAGTTTACGAAAATTCAGTGTGTAATCCCTTAATAAACAAACAATCAAACATACTGTGAGCAAATACAGTCTAGGCCTAAGCCTTTTTTAGTAATAGTGGCAATATCAGTTTGGGCTTTAACCCATCTCAATACAGAAACAGTCATATGTTATGGCCTTGGCTCATTGCAGTAACAGTAAATAGTGCACTAACAGTAAACAGTGCAGAAATAGTAAACAGTATGCAAGTCCTACCCATCCAGCCTCCACACTCCATCTCCGTGTAGCCTTACACACCATGTGAGGATAAAATCAACCCACCCATCCCTACAAACCAAAAATATAGTGCCGGTTGCGGCACTAAATACTATTTGCAGCAGAGCTGCCAGTATAAAAGGCTTAGAGCCATTAGTGATTTACAGCAGAGCTGCCAGTACAGTACACTTCCTCCAATCATATAAAAACCCACCCTCATGCAATGCATCATGCCACATGTCACGTCATATCATAATATTATACATGTACTCAACGCAGTTACAATAGCATGCTAAAATCTAAACATATATCACATAGGGGCAAAATAGTCAATTTACCATGTAAGGGCATTATAGTCATTTTACCACAAAAAGGCAAAACAGTCATTTTACTACATAAGGGCAAAATAGTCATTTATCAATTTGAGGTCTAGGTATACTTACCAACCCAACAGTAGGTCTATAGTCATTTTAGGCGACTCGTGCAACCTTAACAGTCAAATAATGAAAATAGGCCTAAGGCCCACACGCCCGTGTGGCCCACAAAGCCCAAAAATGGCCTTGGTCGTGTAAACTACACAGCCTGGCCCAATAATCTCCACACATCAGTGTGGTTTACCCATGTGGTGCCCACGAGCCCGTGGGGCCCACACGGCCCATTTCAGCCCAATGTGGCCCAAACCGGCCTAAGCCCATGAAATTGCTCATGGTGGCCTCTATGATCAAACGCCCACGTTTATGCGTACGGATTACCACATAAGCGAGCGCACGCCCATGTGGCATCAAAGATTACATTTTCTGGCTTTTTGCCAATCTATAGTTTGGCAGTGTTTACACACCTGTTTGCGAGAAGAGCGCAAATCCCCATGAACACCAACCTTGATTGAGCAAGTACGGTTTAATTCCCTTAAACTAGTGGTCACAATTGACTTCCAAATCCTTAGCAAAATCACCACATAGACCTAAGAATGGTTGATAGAAGTAATTGGCCTATACCCACACAAGAGCCGAAAGTACGCGTGTAGCGCCCCAAGCCCGAGGCCATTACCAGAAACGAACACAAGTTACTTACGAACTTATTTCATTGACTTACACGGTTCATTTTAAATTCAGACCTGCTAGCTAACTGCATCGCCGCTGCTTTAAAAATCATATCTCGAGTTCCGAAGCTCTAAAATTTATTTCGTAAATTTTTCCTGAAACTAGACTCATATAACCATCTATAAATTTTTTTCTAGAATTTTTGATTGGGCTGAACAGTACATTTTATTAGATAAAGTCACCCCTATTACAGGGTTCGACTTCTCTGACCTACATGCATTGCGACTTAAGTATCTCCCTGTACAAAACTTCAAATCTTATGCTGTTTGTTTCTAAAGAAACTAGACTCAAAAAGGAATTTATACATATAGGGCATGACTTCTAATTATCTCTGATTAATTTATAGTAAATTTCTAAAGTCAGAACAGGGGATCCAGAAATCGCTCTGGCCCTGTTTCACAAAAACCTAAATATCTCGTAAAATCAGACTCATATGGCCATTTCGTTTCTTCCATATGAAAGTAGATTCATCAAGGTTAGATTACATAATTTATTCACTATTTAACTCCATTCTTACAAATTTTAACGATTTTTCAAATTTACACCTTTGATGCTGTCAGCATCTGACTTTTGGGTAGACTTTAACTATTGCCTAGTTTCCATGATTTAACTAATCCTATAGCATACATAGTACAATTTATGATTGTGATTAACCATCCCAATGGTCAATCATTGCCAAACATATCCGTACTTCTCGATAACCATATACATACACAATGATTATAATATTATGATTCAAATATAAACACAAACCATTTTCGCATGGCTAACCAAATTTATACAAATTCCAAAAGGTGCATGACCATTATCAAAAAGGGTAGTCCTATACATACCATTTCAAAGTTCAACCAAAAATGTACCAAAAAGGAGCTTTGATAGTATGGATGACTTCGACTACGACAATCCCGAATCCGATAATCGATTTAACCAAAATCTATAAAACAAAAATCAAAGAAACGGAGTAAGCGTTTAATGCTTAGTAAGATTGAGTAGTGAAATTGTGCACAAGCTGAAATATAGCATTCATATGACTAAACAAATAATTTCATTCTCACATATCCTCAAAATCATACCTACTTCACATTTCCAATCCTTATATTCATGCATAAGAAAATCAAATTAACTAAAAGCGGAAGCCGATTAATTGATAGAGCGAATTACTGTTTTTAACGGAATCAACTATTTCGATGCATATTCGAAACATACCTCATCCATTGCGACTTTTCGAGTGTATTAATTGAACTATTACAGCAAAACCATTCATTCCCCAAACCAAGTACCTTCGGGATTTGACCGGACATAGCTACGTGCTCAAACGCCTTCGGGACTTAGCCCGGTTATGGTAACTCGTACAAATGCCTTCGGGACTCAGCCCGGATATGGTAACTCGTACAAAATGTCGTCGGGATTTAGCCCGGATGTGGTAGCTCGCACAAATGCCTTCGGGACTCAGCTCGGATATGGTAACTCGTACAAAATGTCGTCGGGATTTAGCCCGGATGTGGTAGCTCGCACAAATGCCTTCGGGACTCAGCCTGGATATGGTAACTCGAAGAAAATGTCGTCGGGATTTAGCCCGGATGTGGTAGCTCGCACAAATGCCTTCGGGACTCAGCCCGGATATCATCCAAATATCCATGCACATAGAAATAAATCATGACATGTCTATATTTCGATTTCGTAATTAGAATTCCAACACAAATCGCTTATCAAGCAATATCATTTTCGGCTCAATAACTATATACTAAAGCATGATTTTGATTTACTTAAAACATGATCTAATTGAATCGTAATCTAGGCTCCATTACTCAAAGACTTACCTCGGGTGTTGTCGAGCGACTTCGACGGCTATTCGACCACCTTTTCTTTTCCTTTATCGGATTTAGCTCCCCTTTGCTCTTGAGCTTAATTTTAAACAAATAAATTCATTTAATTATTTTTCGTTTGGGCAATTGCATTCAATATATGTATGTCATACAATTTAAGTACAATGATCTTGCTCAATACTATATAAACATCATGCATTATCGAATTTCATCATCACTATCTAACTTCATATAGAAACTCATATCATCCTAGGTTGGTACACAAGTCAAATGCATAATTTAAATTGTCAAGTTTCACAATTTAGTCATATTTCTCTATCATAGTTTCTTCACTTAAATCAGTTTAGCAAGCCCATAGTCTTTGGCCGAATGCTCACATGGTTAAGTTAATAACTTAATGTTCCATTTTCAAAAGCTAATATGTCATTATAAAACCTAATACACATGTATACATATACATAAGCTCATGAATCAAAATATAATTTCATATACATATACAAACTATGTGGCCGAATATACAATATCATATATATATATATATTACTACATCTCTACCGGTCACGTTTACTTCTACTTAAACCGAATAAAATTGCACCTAAGGTCCTTGGTCGAACCTCACTAAAACAAGTCATCCAAAGACTTAGTATTTATCTTGTGTATAACCTCATTTACCTTTCAAAAAATCACAAAAACATCAAATCCTTAGTATTCATGTACAAGGCCGAATCTTAACATGATCCAACCTCCAATTCATTCCTTTCAATCATTCATACGGCATTAGGTTCATTCTTTGGACAATTTAAAGCTTGGCCATTGTACTCACAAACATTAAAATGATAATTTGACTACTTAAACCTTTCTCTCTTCAACAAATTTTTTTTTTTCTTTAAACATGTAAATTACTCAAACCCAATCACATTCACATTCGGCCTTAGTACAATAAATAGGTAACCGATTCTTTTCCTTTGGTACCCAATGCTCATATATGATCCTTTGCATAAATCAAACACTCCTCTACCATTATTGATCTAAATTTAACATGAATAACCACCATTTCACTTATTAGGCATCATAGCCGAAAGCCATTATCAATTCCCACAATCAAAATTCAACATGGTTCCCTAATATAACTTAGCATTTCATTCAAGCTTAACCTTAACTTTAAAAAAAATAACATAAATTCTTACCTTAATTTTAGCTTAGAAATACCGAATGCTCTTCTCCCCCCTTTTCTTCTTCACATTCGGCCAACAAGGAAGAACACTCAACTTTGTTTTCATCACCCTTCAATTTCCTTATTATCCAATATCTTTTTTTTTTCTTTTTATTATTTTATAATATAGAAAGCCACTAACTAATAAATAAATATATATTATATGCACATAATCCATCATGGTAAACCACTACTCTCAATAGTGGAAATTTGACATGCAAATCCTTGGTTTTTATAACTTGAACTAATAGGTCCTTTTAGATTAACCTATCATATTTCAAAGGTGTCACTCATAAGTCCTATTAACTAAATTCACATTCAAATGACTAAATCGAAACTTAAAACTTTCACACATTCAAAATTCACATATTTTATATAGTAAATATTATATTCAAATAATTCGGTGACTCGGTTTAGCGGTCCCAAACCGCTCTCCGACTAGGGTCACTTTAGAGGTTATTACAACTCTTCCCCACTTAAGAAATTTTCGTCCCGAAAATCTTACCGTAAATAGGTTTGGGTATCGCTCTTTAATAGAGTTCTCGGGTTCCCAAGTAGCTTCTTCCATCCCGTGTTTGAGCCATAATACTTTTACTAACAGAACCCTTTTGTTTCGCAACTCTTTCACTTCACGAGCTAGGATACGAATCGGTTCTTCTTCATAACTCATATCGGATTGAATTTCAACTTCTGATGGATTAATTACGTGTGATGGATCGGATCTATAACGTCGAAGCATCGAAACATGAAAGACGTTGTGAATCTTTTCAAGTTCGAGGCAAAATCAATCTATACGCAAATCGGACCAATTCGTTCGGATACTTCATATGGCCCTATGAACCTCGGACTCGGTTTGCCTTTACGGCCAAATCTAAGTATCTTTTTCAAGGTGAAACTTTAAGAAACACTTTGTCTACTTTGATACTCAATGTGTTTTCGTTTCAAATCCGCTGTCACGACTTTTGGCGATCTGTGGCTTTGCCTTGGACTTTCACGGATTACTTTTACTTTCTGTTTCAGCATCTTTAATCAAGTCAACTCAAAAATTTTTCTTTCACTTGAGTTCGCACCAAAACAATGGCGTCACGACATTTACGCCGTATATAAAGCCTCGTAAGGTGCCATTTTAATACTCGATTGAAAACTATTGTTATAAGCGAATTCAATCAAAGGTAAATACCGCTCCCATGAACCATCAACTCGAGGATGCAACATCTCAACATATCCTGAAGTATCTGAATTATCCGCTCAGATTGACCATCGGTTTGTGGATGAAAAGCGGTGCTGAAATGCAACTTGGTACCCAAAGCTTCTTGCAATTTCTTCCAAAATCGCGAGGTGAATCTCGAATCTCTATCCGACACAATAGAAATCGGTACCCCATGTAATCTCACAATCTGAGAAACATACAATTCAGCTAATTTATCCAATGAAAAATTCGTACGTACGGGGATAAAATGAGTCGATTTAGTCAGTCTATCAACAACAACCCAAATTGCATCTTTCTTACTTGTAGACAATGGCAACCCAGACACAAAATCCATCGTGACTCGATCCCACTTCCATTCAGGTATCATGATCGGCTGAAGTAAACCCGTAGGCACTTGATGTTCCGCCTTCACCTGCTGACATACTAAACACTTCGAAACAAAATCAGAAATGTCTCGTTTCATACCATGCCACCAAAACTGACGTCTCAGATCGTTGTACATTTTCGTACTCCCCGGGTGAATTGACATTCGGCTACAATGAGCTTCATTCAGAATCATCGAAATGAGTTCTGAATTTCTTGGAACACATAACCGACTTACAAACCTCAAACAATTGTCATCATCAATTTGAAACTCGATTCCATATTCGAACACATTCACCCGTTTTGCAACCAATTCGTCATCGACTTTCTCGAGCTTCACGAATTTGATGCATTAACACCGTTTGGCCTTTAATTCCGCCACTAACACATTGTCGGATAGAAACAGACAAGTGTACATTCATCGTTAAATAAAGCAAATAGTGATTTACGACTTAAAGCATCCGCAACCACATTAGCCTTTCCCGGGTGATTGTCAATGACAAGTTCATAATCTTTTAACAACTCGAGCCAACGTCTTTGTCGTAGATTTAAGTCTCTTTGGGTCATCAAATATTTGAGACTTTTATGATCCAAAAACACATGGCACTTCTCACCAAATAAGTAATGTCGCCATATTTTCAAAGCAAATACGATGGCGCTAATTCGAGATCATGGGTCGGATAATTTTTCTCATGTGGCTTTAATTGTCTCGACGCATATGCCACAACTCGACCTTCTTGCATCAATACACAACCCAACCTAAGTAGGGAGGCATCACTATAAATGACAAATTCCTTGCACGATTAAATTTTGCACTAAAATTGGAGCTTGATCAAATAAGTTTTGATTGATCAAAACTTTTCTCGACATTTTTCCGTCCATTCGAACTTAACATCTTTTTGAAGTAGCTTCGTCATTGGTGTGGCTATCATCGAGAAACCTTTTACAAATCTTCGGTAGTAACCGGCAAGTCCCAAAAAGCTCCGAACCTCAGTAATATTTCTCGGAGGCTTCCAGTTAAGTATGGCTGAAATTTTGTTCGGATCAACTCGAATACCCGATGTGGATACCACATGACCCAAAAAGCTAGCCTCTCTTAACCAGAACTCACACATACTGAACTTAGCATATAACTGCTTATCCCGTAAAATTCGCAACACTAATCTTAGGTGCTCAGCATGTTCGGTCTCATCTCTTGAATAGACCAAGATGTCATCAATAAACACAACTACAAACCAGTCCAAAAATTGTCTGAAGATTCGATTCATCAAATCCATAAATACCGCAGGGGCATTAGTGAGCCCAAACGGCATCACTAAGAACTCATAGTGGCCGTATCTCGTTCTGAAAGCAGTTTTAGGTATATCCGAATCTCGAACTCGCAGCTGATAATAACCCGATCTCAAATCTATCTTTGAAAACACCAAGGCTCCCTTCAGTTGATCAAACAAATCATCAATACGCGGTAACGGATATTTATTCTTTATCGTCACTTTATTAAGCTGACGATAGTCAATGCACAACCTCATGGTTCCGTCCTTCTTTTCACAAACAAAATCGCGCGCACCCAAAGGTGAAAAACTTGGTCGAGCGAAACCTTTATCCGTCAACTCTTGCAACTGAGCTTTCAATTCCTTTAATTCCGTTGGTGCCATACGATACGGAGCTATCAAAATCGGTGTAGTCCCCGGTACAAGCTCGATGCCAAACTCTACCTCCCGAACAGGTGGTAAACCCGGTAATTCTTCGGGAAAAACATTAGGGTATTCACAAACCACTGGTACAGATTCAAGCTTCTTTTCTAACTCTTTGTCATCCAGTACATACGCAAGGTATGTTTCACACCCCTTTCTTACACATTTCTGAGCCAGCATCGATGATATTACCGCTAGCAACCTATTCGAGTCGGTAGACTCGACTCGGATTATCTCGTTATTTACACATCTCAAATCGATGGTTTTTCTTTTGCAATTTACAATTGCATCATGTACGGTTAACCAATCCATACTGAGGATAACATCAAATTCATCAAACGATAAAAGCATCAAATCAGCCAAAAAACAGGAACCTCGGATTACTAGGGGACATTTCTTGCACACTTTGTCGACAAGCACGTAACGACCCAAGGGATTTGACACCGAATTACAAACTCAAGAGACTCAACGGTAGAGTCTTCTTTGGATGCTAAGGTTTCACATACATATGAATGAGTAGAACCGGGTCTATCGAGAGCAATCACATCGATATCAAAGAGAGTAAAAGTACCCGTAATAACATCCGCGGCGAAGAGGCATCCTCGCGTCACGCGTATAGCATAAGCTCTAGCTGGAGCACGAGCCTCGAATCTGGTTGTAACATCTCTAGATCCTCTCGACCTCCACTAGAATTCCCGCATTTCTAGATGGTCTACCTCGAGCGATGTAGCACCCGGTTTCCCACTCTGATTTACATTCTGCTCAGACAGTCTCGGGCAATCCTTGATAAAGTGATCAGCTAATCCACACTTATAGCAGGAGCGATCATGGAATCTACAACTCCCCGAATGCCATTTTCCACAATGCTGACACTCTGACCTGTCCCGACGATCATTTCCCACACTGGCAACCGAAGTGACTCTTGTACTCACAGGAGGTCGATCGCGATCTCGTCTTGAAAAACCCGAAGTGTCTTTGGATCGGCCAGAATCATCTCTAAATTTCTTCGATGACTGTTGAAAGGGCTTTCCCGATGATCTCTTACAAAACTCTTTGGCTCCCATTTCAGCTTTTCTTTTCTCCTTACCGAGCTCTTCGGCTTTGCAAGCTCGCTCGACAAGCACTACAAACTCTCTGATCTCTAAAATGCCAACATACAACTTTATATCTTCATTCAAACCATCTTCAAAACGTTTACACATTATAGCTTCTGAAGAAACGCATTCTCGAGCGTACCGGCTAAGCCTCACAAACTTTCGTTCATAATCAGTAACCGTCATGGAACCTTGTTTAAGTTCAAGAAATTCCTTTCGTTTGTGGTCAATGAATCTCTGGCTGATATACTTTTTCCGAAACTCGGTTTGAAAAAACTCCCAAGTTACCCGCTCTCTAGGTACAACAGAAATCAACGTATTCCACCAATAGTAGGCGTAATCACGCAACAAAGAGATAGTACACTTCGGCATTCCTCGGTGTGCAAGATAGTTCATCAAGTACCGGATAGTGTTGTCCAACCAAAATTCACTTGCTCGGCATCATCGCTATCCGTAGCTTTAAATTCGATAGCCCCGTGCTTTGGGATTACATCAATCTGGGGCTTGTTTAACCTCACCGTCGATTCACGGAGGTACTGCAGTGTGCGGAGAGGTATTAGTCGGGAGTGGGGATTGTGGAACAGCCGTATTAGTTCGAATGTATTGGTTAAACCAATCATTCATCACATTATAAAAGGCTTGTCTAGCCTCATCGTTTTGATTGCTCGCAACAGGTTAAGAGTCCATCGGCGCTTTGTCCGTCTTGCGCGAGGCGCGCTACACTCTCCACATCGTCAGCTACCGCTCGATTTTGATCGGGATCCATTACTAACATAAATACACATTTAAACTGTCAGAAATCACCACACTATCAAATAATCACATAATGGCATGTATAGCTAGACCCAAACGTATTACGATAGTCCTAGAATCGACTAAACCATAGCTCTGATACCAATATAATTGTAGCGCCCCAAGCCCGAGGCCATTACTAGAAACGAACACAAGTTACTTACGAACTTATTTCATTGACTTACACGGTTCATTTTAAATTCAGACCTGCTAGCTAACTGCATCGCCGCTGCTTTAAAAATCATATCTCGAGTTCTGAAGCTCTAAAATTTATTTCGTAAATTTTTCCTGAAATTATACTCATATAACCATCTATAAATTTTTTTCTATAATTTTTGATCGGGCCAAACAGTACAGTTTATTAGATAAAGTCACCCCTATTACAGGGTTTGACTTCTCAGACCTACATGCATTGCGACTTAGGTATCTCCCTGTACAAAACTTAAAATATTATGATGTTTGTTTCTAAAGAAACTAGACTCAAAAAGGAATTTATACATATAGGGCATGACTTCTAATTATCTCTTATAAATTTATAGTAAATTTTCAAAGTCAGAATAGGGGATCCAGAAATCGCTCTGGCCCTGTTTCACGAAAAACTAAATATCTCGTAAAATCAGACTCATATGGCCGTTTCGTTTTTTCCATATGAAAGTAGATTCATCGAGGTTCGATTACATAATTTATTCACTATTTAACTCCATTCTTACAAATTTTAGTGATTTTTCAAATTTACACCTTTGATGTTATCAGCATCTAACTTTTGGGTAGACTTTAACTATTGCCTGGTTTCCATGATTTAACTAATCCTATAGCATACATAGCACAATTTATGATTGTGATTAACCATCCCAATGGTCAATCATTGCCAAACATATCCGTACTTCTCGATAACCATATACATGCACAATGATTATAATATTATGATTCAAATATAAACACAAGCCATTTTCGCATGGCTAACCAAATTTATACAAATTCCAAAAGGTGCATGACCATTATCAAAAAGGGTAGTCCTATACATGCCATTTCAAAGTTCAACCAAAAATGTACCAAAAAGGAGCTTTGATAGTGTGGATGACTTCGATCATGACAATCCCGATCCGATAATCGATTTAAACAAAAATCTATAAAACAAAAATCAAAGAAACGGAGTAAGCGTTTAATGCTTAGTAAGATTGAGTAGTGAAATTGTGCACAATCAAAATATAGCATTCATATGACTAAAAAAATAATTTCATTCTCACATATCCTCAAAATCATACCTACTTCACATTTCCAATCCTTATATTCATGCATAAGAAAATCAAATTAACTAAAAGCCTAAGTCGATTAATTGATGGAGCGAATCTTTGTTTTAACTAATCAACTATTTCGATGCATATTCAAACATACCTCATCCATTGGGACTTTTCGAGTGTATTAATTGAACTATTACAGCAAAACAATTCATTCCCAAACCAAGTACCTTCGGATTTGACCGGACATAGCTACGTCTTTGAAACGCCTTCTGGGACTTAGCCCGGTTATGGTAACTCGCACAAATGCCTCGGGACTCAGCCCGGATATGGTAACTCGTACAAAATGTCGTCGGGATTTAGCCCGGATGTGGTAGCTCGCACAAATGTCTTCGGGACTCAGCCCGGATATGGTAACTCGTACAAAATGTCGTCGAGATTTAGCCCGGATATGGTAGCTCGCACAAATGCCTTCGGGACTCAGCCCGGATATCATCCGAATATCCATGCACATAGAAATAAATCATGACATGTCTATATTTCGATTTCATAATTAGAATTCCAATACAAATCGCTTATCAAGCAATATCATTTTCGGCTCAATAACTATACACTAAAGCATGATTTTGATTTATTTAAAACATGATCTAATTGAATCGTAATCTAGGCTCCATTACTCAAAGACTTACCTCGGGTGTTGTCGAGCGACTTCGACGGCTATTCGACCACCTTTTCTTTTCCTTTATCGGATTTAGCTCCCCTTTGCTCTTGAGCTTAATTTTAAACAAATAAATTCATTTAATTATTTTTCGTTTGGGCAATTCCATTCAATATATGTATGTCATACAATTTAAGTACAATGATCTTGCTCAATACTATATAAACATCATGCGTTATCGAATTTCATCATCACTATCTAACTTCATATAGAAACTCATATCATCCTAGGTTGGTACACAAGTCAAATGCATAATTTAAATTGTCAAGGTTCACAATTTAGTCATATTTCTCTATCATAGTTTCTTCACTTAAATCAATTTAGCAAGCCCATAGTCTTTGGCCGAATGCTTACATGGTTAAGTTAATAACTTAATGTTCCATTTTCAAAAGCTAATATGTCATTATAAAACCTAATACACATGTATACATATACATAAGCTCATGAATCAAAATATAATTTCATATACATATACAAACTATGTGGCCGAATATACAATATCATATATATATATATATTACTACATCTCTACTAGTCCACGTTTACTTCTACTTAAACCGAATAAAATTGCACCTAAGGTCCTTGGTCGAACCTCACTAAAACAAGTCATCCAAAGACTTAGTATTTATCTTGTGTATAACCTCATTTACCTTTCAAAAATCACAAAAACATCAAACCCTTAGTATTCATGTACAAGGCCGAATCTTAACATGATCCAACCTCCAATTCATTCCTTTCAATCATTCATACGGCATTAGGTTCATTCTTTGGACAATTTAAAGCTTGGCCATTGTACTCACAAACATTAAAATGATAATTTGACTACTTAAACCTTTCTCTCTTCAACAAATTTTTTTTTTCTTTAAACATGTAAATTACTCAAACCCAATCACATTCACATTCGGCCTTAGTACAATAAATAGGTAACCGATTCTTTTCCTTTGGTACCCAATGCTCATATATGATCCTTTGCATAAATCAAACACTCCTCTACCATTATTGATCTAAATTTAACATGAATAACCACCATTTCACTTATTAGGCATCATAGCCAAAAAGCCATTATCAATTCCCACAATCAAAATTCAACATGGTTCCCTAATATAACTTAGCATTTCATTCAAGCTTAACCTTAACTTTAAAAAAATAACATAAATTCTTACCTTAATTTTAGCTTAGCACTACCAATGCTCTTCTCCCCTTTTTCTTCTTCTTCACATTCGGCCAACAAGGAAGAACACTCAACTTTGTTTTCATCACCCTTCAATTTCCTTATTATCCAATATCTTTTTTTTCTTTTTATTATTTTATAATATAGAAAGCCACTAACTAATAAATAAATACATATTATATGCACATAATCCATCATGGCCGGCCACTACTCTCAATAGTGGAAATTTGACATGCAAATCCTTGGTTTTTTTATAACTTGAACTAATAGGTCCTTTTAGATTAACCTATCATATTTCAAAAGTGTCACTCATAAGTCCTATTAACTAAATTCACATTCAAATGACTAAATCGAAACTTAAAACTTTCACATATTCAAAATTCACATATTTTAGATAGTAAATATTATATTCAAATAATTCAGTGACTCGGTTTAGCGGTCCCGAAACCGCTCTCCGACTAGGGTCACTTTAGGGCTGTCACAACGCGAGATAACAGAGGCAAAACGGAACGATTGTACCCACATTGGTCGCAATACAATAGTCCAGAATTGAAAGAGTAGAAGGGGAAGTATTCAGCTTAGCCACGATTAGTCAGAGAACAGTTGTTAAACCGAAAACAAAAATGAAGAGAGTAAGGGATGAAAAAGGAAAGAATCAATCAAAACCAAGGCTAAAATCAAAAGAGTTTGAGAGAGGGGAAGAGGAGGGTATTCGGCCAACACAAAATAGAGCAAGGGAAAGAATGACTGTGAAGGGAGTAAAAGGCAAGAAGAAAATCGGTCAGCAGAGTACAGATGAATAGTAGAACCAACACGCAAAATACCTAAATGGTAAAAAGAAAAGTTCGACTACCCAAAACAGAGAATGAAAAGAACTCGAAAGCAATGTTAGAAACTAGAAATGAGGAGAGAGTAAAAATACACAGTAACCGAAACTAGAATTCATCCCCAAAGCTAAATTCCTCCCCAAAATCGATTCTTTGAGTGCCTAGAATCCCTATTTGGCACAACACTTCCTTCTCTTCATCTCCATATGATTTTCTCCTAAAATTTCTCCTCAAATATCTCCAACCGATCACTATCCATATCCCAACATTCCCTCCTACAATCCCTCCATGACCAATTCAAACTCCACTCCACTCAGTAGTGTTTCAGTCAACCTCTACTACCCACACAACAAGTGTACCAAAATAAAACACTCCACTGCTCAAAGTAGGATTCGAACCTCAGACCTCAAGTAAACATAGCACGCCACTTATCCCTTAGACCAACAAGCCTTTTCTATCATGTTTTACCCATTTTTATTTAAAAGCCTACTGCCTAGAGATAGTGCTTATTCCTTTAAAAAAACAAAACTTTTTGCACCTGCCCAGGCTTGAACCCAAGACTTCTCAGACTCCTCCCAGGACACTTAACCACTGAAGCGGACATGCAATTGTGTCAATTTTTGCACAACTTAACATTTATGTGCTGCGTCTTAACTATTCCCACGCTCAAAACCTAATAATTCTGGGCTCAAAATTTGGGGCGTTACAGAAATTATGTACTGACATATTTTATGTATATGAAAAGTGAGGATATATGTTTGAATATGATTTAATTATGAAAATGTCATTAATGTGATGGATATAGGGAATTGAATATTGAAAGTATTTAATATGTGAACATGGCATTGATGTATACAAGTTTGGTTCAAATTTAGTAATTATGGAACATGTTCAATTGGTTTTTGATGTATGTTTGAATTGAATTAGTTGAAATTTTGAAATGTGCTTATTTGCGATACATGATTAGTAAGGTATGATTGTTTTTGAATTGGAATTATGATTCATGTATTCGAATTTATAATAAGTGAATTGTGGATATTAGAGTTTGATAATGTTATAAATGTATCATTATTCTTTGGTGAATGAAAGGTGATAAATGACTGTGCTAAACTATGTTTTGCACGGCAATGCCTCGTAACCCTAATCCAGCGAAGGATACAGTTTAGGTGTGTTACAGGATATTTGCTTGGGGATGATCTCTTTTTCTTTATTGCAAAGGATGTTTATAATCACTACTTCTCTTCCATGTAACGTAAGTCAATCTAATCAACTTCTTTTGAAATTTGATTTGATTTCTATCAAAAAGTTCAATTTATATAATTCAGTATTTGTATCTCTATGAATTTATAAAACCCTTCATGCATTTAATTAATGGGGTTTTTATGTAGAGATAAATAGTTTTTCATTTTTTAATAGAATTGATTGGTTTAATTTTGATTTTGATTAAGATATATGATTAATGCAGAATGTGAGTAAAAATACTTGTCAAGAACTTTGGGATATTCACCTTGTCCGTGATAATTTCATATCTTTGTGAAATTTGAGATAAAATTATGTCATAAGTGGTGGAGGTTAGAAAATGTTTATGTTTAAACTTTTATAACTGTAAAGTTATTTTAATTTGACATTATAATATTTTTTATTTTGTTGTGGTATGGTATATAAAATATATATTATCTAACTACAATGATTTATTAGTGACATGAATTTATTATTTGTTACGCTTAATATATGTTTGATTTATACCTATTCATTTTATTTTTATATGAATAAATAAAATTTTAGAAGATCAAATTTTTTTATCATTCATATTAAAATGAATTGCAAAATTGTATATGATTTAAAATAAATTAATCATTCATTAAGTTTATATAATAAAAAGATTTGATGCTCCTGAAGAGCTAATATTGCATCAACTGGAAAAAACTCTTTAAGAGCTAATATTTTACCTCCTTGTGATGAAAAATTTTATAAAATATAATATTGTCTTTCAGATCAAGAATATATATGTTGAATAAAATCTTCATATGTTTTACATTAAAACCATATATAGAAATAACATGAGATACTCATGTATTTGTATTATATATATTCCCCGAAGGAATACATTACACTATATGATTGAAATATCTAATATGCTCCTGCAGTAGCAATTTGTAAAAATGACTTTAACAGTATTTTCGAATGATCACATACCTTCTAGTGGCTAAGCAAAATAATAAGTTACTAATGTGGCAATACATAACAATTATGAAAAATGAAAATATAGAGATCATGATTGTTGCTGTAACTGGGGATGCGATTGGAGACTAATCATGACAACATGAATAGATAGATTTTGATTTGAAATCCACACATATTTTGCAATGGTGATTATGAAATAAAGAATTAATTGAGGCATCTAGAAGTCTATCCCACTAGATTTATTGCATTCCCTGAAGTGAATGCAAAAATAAAGAAAATAAAAGATATAATAATGGACCGCTAAAAGTGGGAACATAGTAATAAATAATAGAATAATGAGAGTTCTCAAGATAACTCTTCAAAGGGTAAAGATAATTTATGTTATTAATGTGATATGAAAGATTATTAGCCACATTTGTGGCATATGCCTAAATATTTTGTTTCTGTTAATATTCTTTGAGGAAAGATATGTGAATGTAGTAATAAATTCTATCATTATAGATAGAAAGTATTTATCTTATTTGGTACTAAAACAAACAAATATTTTTCTAATATTTGATAGTACAAAATTAGTCAAAAGCTTTAAAAGAGCTAATATATTAATATCTTATGATAGTTAATCCATCGGTTTTAAAAGATATTTGTAATGGATCTTATATTGAGATTGTGAATGAGGAAAATATTATATTTCATATGAATCACTATTGCTATAAATATCTATTTTGAAAGGATGAAAAAGAGAGGATTGGGTTATTAATTTTTATTCATTTTATAATCTTTCTGATCTTCTTTTGTCGTCATCCCCATTAAAGGGTTGAAAGAAAAATAATTGACTGTGAAAGATTTATTTATGAGCAATAAAATATGATAATTCTATCTGAAGCTCATTATGGTTGGATTCACTTTAAGTTGCAATTTTTTTTTAGATATTTGAAAATTTTGGCATATTCCCTGAAGTAAGTATTACATATAATTGTTTGGAAATTATATTTATGTTGTTGACTTAGTGACATTATAATATTCACATTGATTTAGACATTTCCAATAGTAAATGTCAAAATAACACTTATATGTGGATACAAAGTAAAAGGAATGATAGTAAATGTAACACCCCTTACCCGTGTCCGAGGCCCGGACAAGATACGAGGTATTACTGGACTTAAACATACACAATCACATAAAATCGGGCCATAAAATTTCATTCAAATCAAAAACATTCATACATAAGTGTAATGTCCCTTAAACAGGCTTACGAGGCCCTAAACACGCATCGGAGATGATTCGGGACTAAACTGGAAACTTTGAAAACTTTTGGGAAAACTTAGAAAATTTCATCATGAAACAAAGTCACACGGCCATGTGGGTAGGCCGTGTGGTAACACACGCCCGTATGGCTCGAGACACGCTCGTGTCCTCAACCAGTGTAACTTTCTGTTTCTGACGTCAGCAACAAAATAGAGTCACATGGCTAAGTCACACGACCAGGTGCTAGGCCCTGCCCTCCACATGGCTGAGACACACGGCTGTGTCTCTGCTCGTATGGCCAAGAAAGTGGCTATTTACCAAGCCATTAGGCACCCTCATTTGCACATACTTAAACATAACTTTAATGGCACTTTTCATGGCATAATTGAGCATTTAAACATCATCAAACAAGTCATGATCATGGCAATTTCATATCAATTTATTCATGCATAAGGTACCACACTTTGCCTAGTTTAAACTTATCAAACTTTCATGCCATGACTATCATTAACCCATTTTCTTATTTCATACTTATGCCAATTATGTCATCAACCAATTATCAAGCACCTAAACCATATCCACACACACATCCATATTAAACAACATTATCACACCACATGACCTTTGGCACATGGGAGTACATATAATTAGGCATTACAACCCAAATAGTCAATATAAGCCACATCTCATGGCTATATATACAAAATGAATCAACATATCATCATAAGCCAATACATTTGGCCAAATCAAATGACACATACACAAATTGACTAAGCCCCTATACATGCCATAAACTCAAGTGCTTGAATACTTACACCCCAAATGGTAGCTTGATAGTGTGATTGAATCTCCGATGATCTCCAACCCGAGCTAGCTAAATAAACCTATAAGAGATGGGAAAGGAAAGAAAGTAAGCTATATAGATTAGTAAGTCCGTATGAAAATAATAAGTAACTTATTAACATGCTTTTGCCAAATTCTAACAACATGTTTTCAATGTAGCACAATCATAATTGCACATAATTCAATCAAGCTGTCTACTCGAGTAACGGTAACTAAATTATTTATAACTTAAGATAAAGATTTCTAAATTATGATCCATTAATTTTTCTTAAAACTAGACTCATATATCTTTCTACCATAAAATTTTTAGAATTTATGGATTAGCCAATAAGTACAGTTTATTCTTCAAATTTATCCCTTTTCTGCTGTTTGACAGCTTCAACCTTTCTTTACTAAAAATTAATTATCTCTTCATACAGGATTTGGATGATGTTCCCATTTGTTTTTTTTTTAAATAGACTAATTAAGGATTTTAAACATATAAATTATAACCCACAATTATTTTTGTACAATTTTTAATGATTTTCCCAAATCAGAAAAGGAGATTTTGAATTCATTCTGACTCTGTCTCATAAAAATTCAAATATCTCATAATATAAAATTCTTTTGCTTACACCGTTTCCTTTATAAGAAAATAGACTCAATAATATTTAATTCAATATCTTATTCAACCACTAATTAGATTTTCACCATTTTTGGTGAATTTTCAAATTCAGACTGCTGCTGCTGTCCAAAACTATTTTAGTGTAAAATAATGATAACTAAGTTAATAACACCTTTACAAATCATTTCAACCATCATGGTATAAATACATATTTATACAACATAAGCATGAACCCATAATCACAAGGTCATCACAAAATCATTCTCATAGGCATGACTTACTTATTTACTTCGTTACAAAGATGCATCATAAACTGAAATCATTTCTCATGAGTTTTGCATACATACATGTATCGATCCTTACCATTTCATACATACACGTAATGTCGTTGCATCGTCAATCTCTTGCACACTATGTTCCATACACAATATCTCGCACACCAAGTGCCATTCTCAATATTTCGCACACTAAGTGCCACATATATATATATAGCCGAAGTTATCTCAAATCACACACCAAGTGCCACATTTAGCCGAAGCTATTTCAAACCTCACACTAAGTGCCATTCTTAGCCGATATGTTGTTAAACATAACAAGATTCACGTATATACAATTTATACGATTTCAAAGCATTAAAAGCATAAATTTAACAATGCTTATTACATACGAACGTACCTCAATCGTCAAAACGTTGAAATGGATTGACTAGTCCGAACTCTGATTTTCCCTCGATATAGACTCGTACGAGGCTTAACTTGATCTAATCAACCAAATTTAGCTATTTCAATTCATATTCTATTCATTTTAATCCAATTTCATATTTTTGTAAAATTACTATTTTACCCCTACACTTTTGACCTTTTTACAAATTAGTCCTTAAGCTCGTAAAATGTAAATTTAATCAATTTCATTGTAGCCCAAGCTAGCCGAATTTCATATATGCACATAACAGCCCATATTTTTCATTTATTCACACTTTTACCACACAATTAATTATATTTCACAATTTAGTCCAAAATTAACATTTTTACTAAAATTCACTTAACAAAACTCATTAATCTAACATCAAAGATTTATTTTCTATTATTAAATATCAAGATACTCAAACATTAAACAATTACATCATCCAAATACTTTAACAATTTTGAAATCGAAGGTACGAGCTAGCTAGAATACAAAGCAACGATCTCAAAAACGTAAAAATTATAAAAAATCGAGACGAAATGGACTTACATGCATGATGATGAATTGCCGAACCCTAAAATAACAACAATGGCTTCCTTTTCTTTCCGATTCGGCTAAAAGAGATGAACCTTGCATGCATTTTCATGTTTTTTTTATTTAATTAACCTTTAATAACCAATTTACAATTTTACTCTTAATGTAAAACCACTAAAATATTTCATGCATGACCAAACATATCCACTCACAATTCAAATGGTTTAATTACCATTTGAGGACCCTCACTTTAAAAGCCAAGGCCAAATAACACCATTTTCTAATAGCATGCAACTTTTGCATTTTATACGATTTAGTCCTTTTTACCAAACTAACCATTTAAACGATAAAATTTCTTTACAAAAATTTCACACAAGTGTAATATCATGCTGTAAATATTAAAATAATAATAAAAATAAATTTTTTGATGCCAGATTGTGGTCCTGGAACCACTATTCCTATTAACCCAAAAAATGGCTTGTTACAGTAAAATTATTAATTTGTTATAGTTTAGTATAATTAAAGCACATGCTAAAGTAAACCAGAAGTTTACTGATACAAATGTATTTACTACTTGGCGTGACCAGTTAGACCATCCTGGATCATATATGATGCAAAAATTAATTAAGAATTGATATGGACATTCATTAAGGAACCAGAAGATTCTTTAATTTAAAAGAATTCTCATATGTTTCTTGTTCTCAATGAAAATTTATAATTAGAAATTCGCTAGCTAAAGTTGAGATTTAATGTCTTACATTTCTAAAACAAATATGGGCCCATTCATCCGTCATGTGGATTGTTTTGATATTATATGATTTTGGTAGATACATCTACAAAATAATCACATATGTGTTGCAACTTGTCGTTTGCAAGATTGCTTGTTTAAATAAATAATTTTAGATCATGCAATTAAGATAATTAATCTTGCTAATACTGATGAGTTTATATCTCAATCTTTTATTGATTGAGTTTGAAAAAATTTTGTAAAAGTTTGCGCATGATGGTTTTGAGAAATTATTGATTAAATACCTCTAACTAATGTCTATTACTTATGATAACTAAACTTCCTATTTCAACATGAGATTATGTTGATTTATGTGTTGTACGCATCAAGCCAATAAGTTATAAATACTCCCCATTACAATTAGTTTTTTATCAAGAGCTAAATATTTCTCATCTTTGAATTTTATGTGTGTATATGTTCCAACTGCTCCACCACAACGCACAAAGATGAGTGAATTCTCAAAGAAAGTTAAGAATATATATTAATTACAAGTTTCTTTGTATAATTAGATGTTTTTGAATGCATTGGAGATTCAATTATGACATTATTTGTGATTATAATTTTGATTCGATAGTTTTCCAGACATTAGGGGGAGAGAAATAATAACTTGTAATGAGTTAAGGGGAGAGTAATTTGAACCAGAAGTTCAACAATGATAATTCATTACAAGTTAACTATCAAATGTATTTACAAAATTAATGAGAATAACCAAGTTAATATTTTAATTTGAACCAAGAGCCCTAGTAGCACAATTAGGTAGAATAAATAATAGTTTGATCGGTTCCAAAGATGAAAATTCTTCTAGTGAAGGTGGGTGCTCCAGAAGAGACCCAAAACATAACTAATAAGTAAAACTCTAAAAGAGATTCAGGTACCTAATTTTGAATTTTAAAATAATGAATATAAGAGATCTCGATAAGTTATGTCAATTCGAGAAAATGTGGAACTGAATAATAAAAATGGTCGACAATGATTTTGCATGCAATATTATTATTGAAATAATGAAATAAAATGAGTATCTTGAATAAATCTATTGAGAAATATAGATATGGAATAAACTGATCAAAATAGAAAGACGTAACTCAAGTACAATTAAATTTGTGGAGTTTTTGGACTAGTAGTCCAAAATTTCTAAAGGTATAAAGCCACTAAGGGTGCAAATAAAGTAGTTTTGCAAAAGCAGAATAAAAATATAAAGTTTTTTGCTATAACAGCCTGATTTTGGGGCTAGTCGGAACAATGGTTTTGAGACCACGAATTTGACGCAGTAAAATTTGTTTTTATTATATTTTTATGGTCTACAGTTTCACGGAATGATTTCGTGAAAATTTCATTCGAAAATTTTGATGATTGGGCACACAATTTAGTCAAAAGGACTAAATCATAAAAAGTGTAAAAGTTGAGTTCTACATGTTAAAGGTGTCCAATTGCTATAAGATTTTAAATTAGAGGCCCTTATATGACAATTAAACCATTTGTTAAGTTAGTGGACAAAAATGGACATGGTGAGATAAAATTTTAAAGTTTGGAAAAAAGGGCATTTTGGTAATTTGGTAAATAGAAGAATAAAAAGGGAAAATAAAGCCAAAATTGTGTCCATCTTCTTCCTCCTTGGCCAAAATTCTCAAGACACCATAGCTAGGGTTTTCTTCAACTTTCAATCTTGATTGTAAGTACATCCTAGCCTCGTTTTTAATGCTCTTTACATTTTTGAAGTCGTATTCACCTAATCTTTCAATTTCTACCATTGTTTTGAAGTAGGGTTCATGTTTAAAAATTTAACCATGTGTGACATGCATGTATTTTGATATTTAATGGAAGATATTGTATGTTTAAGGTGTGATAAATAACTTTTACTAAGTGATTTTTCATGAAAATACCTAAAAAGGACCTATTTGTAAAAAGTTGTAAAATGGGTAGTAAAAATCTAATTTTATGAATAATTTGGGCTGATATGAGCATTTTTATGGTTTGGCTAGGCTTGGGTAACCAAGAAATTGAACACATTTCATTTTATGAGCCTAGGGACTAATTTGTAAATATGTTAAAGTTTAGGGGCAAAATGTAATTTTGCCATAGTATGATTTTTGGATAGAATTTTGTAATGTGAATAATAAATAAGCTAAATTTGCTATTATAGATTAAGAAAAACGAAGTTCGAACCTTGATCGGGGAAAGAATAAGGTGTTTAATGATTAAATCCATTTCTCCTATTTTTGTACCGAGGTAAGTTCGTATGTAAATTATGCATTATTATTTATACTTTAGTTGTGTTATTATTGTATGAATTTTGAATTCCTCTTTGAATAAATTCGACAAAGTTTACACAAGTGAGAAATATCCCGGTTGAACCTTTGGAATAGATAGGGTACGAATGTCATGACATTATGGTTATTTGAATTTACGTGTAAGACCATATCTGGGATATGGCATCGATAGAAGATTTCGTGTAAGACCATAGCTGGCCTATTGGCATCGATTTGAGATCCCATGTAAGACCATATCTGGAATATGGCATTGGTATGGTACTATGTGTTTGAGATATCCCGAGTATCCTTTAGTATTCCAAGTGCTTTAACAGGTAACTTAATGGCCATGTTAAAGTTATGAAAGATTATGGTATGTTGTTGAAGACAATGGTATGTTGCAAGTTGGTACAAGTATGTACACAAAACCCCTCGATATATGATAAACCCAGGGTAAGGTTCGATTGAGTAAGTTACAATGTTAAGGTTTTAATATCATCCATGCCAAGTTTGATTATGAGGGTTACAATGATACCTTTGTTAATTTACTTCATGCTAAAAATATGTTAAAGTGTGTTTATGATGCCTATTATTTGCATAGGAACTTACTAAGCTTTAAAGCTTACCCCCTCTCTTTTTCTCTTGTCTTAAAGGTGTCACCAAGCTAGCTCGGGGATTGAAGACGGTCGGGGATCAAAGTGTAACACCCCTTACCCGTGTCCTACGCCGACACAGGGTAATAGGCATTAGCGGACTTAAATATAGTCAATCATGTAAAAACCGACCATAAAATTTTGTTCTATTTAAAAAAATTTCATACATATGCTTAACGTCCCTTATATAGGCCGACGGGGACCAAAACATACATTTAGGGTGGTTCGGGACCAAACCATAAACATATAAAACTTTTGCAACACTTAGAAAATTTTCAGGCTTTAGAGAGTCACATGCCCGTGTGGGTTGGCTGTGTGGGTTTCAGACGCCCGTGTGGCTTGGACACGCCCGTGCGGCTTGGACACGCCCGTGCCTTCAGCCTGTGCAACTCTCTATTTATAACGTCAGCAAACATTTAAAGCCACACACCCGTTTACTAAGGTCGTGTCCCCCACACTGCTGTGACACACGACCATGTCTCTGTCCGTGTGGTTAACACTTAGGTTATTTTCCAAGCCTTTATGTTACTCTTAATCCTTCATATCTTTATACATACTAAGGACACATATCATGACATCATTTTAATGATTTAGCATATCATATTAAGACACATTCATAGCATTAATACCAACCATATATGGCCAACAAGCATAATCACACCACCTCATCACAAGCATTAGAACATAGCATAGATAGATAGGTTCACAAACCATAATCAAAATAAGACACACCTCTTGGCCATATACAAATAAATCAATATAAGCCAACACATTTGGCTAATCATAATAACACATAACATAAAGATAAGTCCCTATACATGCCACTCACTTGAAGGCGCTTAACATATATATATATATATATATATATATATATATCAATATTACAAAGGTGATGGCTTGATAGTGTGATGTTGCCTCCAACGATCTCCAATCCCGACCTAACCTGACAACACTAAAGAAAAGGAAAGGAAGGGAGTAAGCTTCATATCTTTGTAAGACTGTATGAAAAATAATAAGCCATTATCAACTTGTTCCTCAAGGTAATACAACTATATTTGCACTTTTACTTATGATCAGTTCAAGTTGTTTTCTTGAGTCACAGTCACTAAATTATTTATATCTGGAGCTATGAAACTCCAAATTAATATTTGCTAATTTTCCCTGAAACTAGACTCACATATATTCATACCATAAAATTTTTATAATTTTTGGTTTAGCCAATTAGTACAGTTTATTCTTTAAATTTACCCCTATTTCGCTGTCTAACAATTCCTATCCCTCTTCACTAAAAATTAATTATCTCCTCATGCAGGATTCAATGATGTTCCCATTTTTTTCTCTTAAAAATAGACTCATTAAAGAATCTAAGAATATATATTACAACCCAAAATTATTTTGGTATAATATTTAATGATTTTCTCAAATCAGAACAGGGGATTTCGAAATCGTTCTGACTCTGTTTCACACAAATTCAAATATCTCATGCAATTCTTTTGCTTACCCTGTTTCCTTTATGAAAAACTAGACTCGATTATCTTTAATTCCATATTTTATTCAATCTCTAACCCTCTTTCTACTATTTTTGGTGTATTTTCCAAGCTGGAATACTGCAGCTGTCCCAAAACTGTTTAGTGTAAAATAATGGTAACTAAGCTGATAAGACCTTTACAAACCATTTTAAACATCATGGTGAAAATACATATTGGTAAATCATAAGCAGAGAACCATAATCATAAGGTCATCAATATTTCATACTCATAGGCATAACTTATTTTTATCCTTACCAAAGTTGCATCATTTCATGATCGTAGTGGCATTTGAGCTTCAAGTACATACCTGTACCTTTTCGACATGCTCACAACATGTCATAGTTTGTTCATAATACATAAATGGACATAAGCACAACTTACGCATTACTATCAAATACAATTCATATATCATATATCGAGCTCACATCTCATACATTTTACGTAGGTACCTGTACCACTCACAACATGGTCATAACCTTTCTCATTTAGCTGAAACTGTAAATCTCTTTGTTGAACCGTTCGGAATACTAAAGGATATTCGATAAGCCCCAAACATAGGGTAGGATGTCGATGCCATATCCCAGACATGGTCTTACACTGACTATCGTGATTAAGGCTGATGCCATGTCCCAGACATGGTCTTACACTGGCTCTCACATATCCATGCCGATGCCATGTCCCAAACATGGTCTTACATTGACATCTCTATCTGTGCCGATGCCATGTCCTAGACATGGTCTTACACTGACACATCTCATGGCCAATGCCATGTCCCAGACATGTTTTACACTAGCACACAAATGACCCAAATGTCATGGCATGAATATCCAATTTATTCCTAAGGTTTAACCGAGAGTTTCTACCACATCAATTCTATTCATACATACCCATATTCATAATCAACAATTTATGCTATAACAATTCAATCGCATATGATAACAATGTAGTGGCGTTATATACACCCAACTTATTCGTTTCAATGAAATGTCATATTCCATCAAATTTCCAATGTATTCAATCATCACCTAAATGTTATTAACATTTGGCATCACTTTCTCATGTACAATATCATCAACATATAATTCAATACAATGTTCGCAAGATAGATTTCAAGTATTTTAACAATAACATGGATATCATGCTTATTTAATCACACGGACTTACCTCGAATGCAATTTTGGCTAATTACTCTATTTTAGTCCATAACCTCGTACTTTTTGATTTAAGCCCTAATCTCAATTTTATTGATCTATAATGATAAAATTCACTACTTTAATCATCATATTAACCAATACATTCTATAATTTATACTTTAGAAAAATGACCATTTTGCTCCTAGACTTTCACAAAAATTATGATTTTACCCTTGGGCTTATAAATCGATTTTAATTAAATTTTCTTATTACCCAAGCCTAACCCAACCTTTATTACTATTGTAGCAACTCAAAATTCCAATTAATTCACACAATTCCCATCCATTTAACAAACTTTACAAAATGGTCCACATTAGGTGTTTTCATGAAAATCCTTTCACAAAAGTTGTTTATTACACAACCATTACTTATTTTCTTCCATAAAAATTTAGAAAAAAACATAAATATTCACATGAGTAAGTGGTTCACGGAATTCGTTCGAATGAATCCGGCTGCTCAACAACCTCCACCCCTCAAAAAGTCCCAGTTATGCCACAAGTGATAAATTCAATTCAATTGAGTAAGCCACTTATTAATAAGATTCGTAAACACAGGGCTGAAGAGTTTCGGGCTACAGTTGATGATGATGCTAAGAGAGCTAATTTTTGGCTCAAAAATACGATCAAAGTATTTGAGAAATTGTCCTGTACTCTAGAAGAATGTATCAAATGTATACTATCTTTGCTTAAAGATAATGCATATCATTGGTGGAAAACATTGACATCAGTGGTTCCTAGAGAACATGTTACCTGGGAATTCTTTCTGACCGAGTTCTAGAAAAAGTACATAAGTCAAAGATTTCTTGATTAGAAATATAAAGAGTTTCTGGAATTGAAACAGGGTCGAATGACTGTCATTGAGTACGAAAGAGAATTTGTACGATTAAGCAAGTATGCCCAGGAATATGTGTCTACTGAGGAGATTATGTGCAAATGATTTGTTAATGGGTTAAATGAAGACATAAAGCTATTAGTTGGGATACTTGAATTGAAGGAATTTGTCGTACTGGTTAAGAGGGCTTGTAAAGCCGAGGATCTTAGCAAAGAAAAAAGAAAAGCTAATTTTGAAGCAAGAGATTTGAGAAAGAGATCAACTAGTAAATCTTATCAGTATGCATCGAAGAAATTTTGAGACTCATTTAATCGTTCCAATGCATTTGTGGGACATTTAGTCAAGAATAGTGAAAAGAAACCTGTGAGATCTAAAGCCCAAACTACATCTATTGCTAATGTCGGTAGTGTGAGACCTAACCTGTAACACCCTGAATTTGGGCCTAGAAGTTTTGGGCCTTGAGCATGGGAGCGGTTGAAGGCAGATTTTAATATTTTATTGTGCATGTAAATTTCGTTAATGAAGGCTTGTTTTAGTGGTTAAGTGTGCTGAGAAGTGTTGGAGAAGTTTTGGGTTCAAACCTGGACTCTAGCAAAAATTTTGGTTTAAGGTGAATCAAACCCTGGGTGTAGTAGGTAAGCCTTAAGAATATTGTTGGAGAAAAGATGACACAAAAAGGAGTGTGGTGTAGTGGCAAGGTGACGCCATAGACGAAGCAAGGGGTCCAAGGTTCAAGTCTTGGCTCTTGCAATATATTTTGGTTTTTCTTTTCAATAAATCTGGAAGCAAGTAGGTGCACTTTAAAGTTTAATGTGTTGGATTTATGACACAAATGAGTTGGTGGCCTAGTGGTGGTGGCGTGAGTTGGCATATAGAAGGACTTTGGTTCGAATCCCTTGGCATGCAAAGGTTGATTATTTTGCTATGTTGGGATGGCAAGAGTTGGTGTTGAATTTAAACTCTGATGATGGAGGGATCCCACATCGGTAAGCTAACATAAGAGTGCATGCGAAGCTGGCTTTAAATAGAGAGAACCATGAGGAGAGAAAAGGTACCTTTCTTGGCTGATCCCTTTCGCGTTATGGCGTGCTCGTTTGGGTTGGGCATCTGCTAGAAGTGCTCGGAGCGCGGATTAACTCTAGTCTCCTATCAGGTGTGTATTTCTCACTACTCTAGCTGTAGGATGGCTACTTCGGGCCGCGATAGGCCGAAAGGGGCCATGTGGGCTCAATGGGCCTACGGGCCTAATTGGATAATTTGTTTGATTGTGTAGCAAATATTGGACTAGGCTAGGTGAATCTCGTATCTGTGGCTAGATTTGGGCTAAAAGGGCCACGCGCACGTGTGGGCCAATTTGGGCCGAGAAAGGGCTTTATGTCATTCTTGTTTAGAATGCCTAGTTTATAAAATTACCAAAATACCCCTCGTTTGTAAAATTACCAAAATACCCCTCGCTTGTAAAATTACCAAAATACCCCTGGTTTGCAAAATTACTAAAATACCCCTATAGGGTAGAATTACTGAAATACCCCTGTAGGGTAGAATTACCATTTTGCCTCTAGGGTGTTAAATGACTGTTTTGCCCTTGTGGGCAAGTGATTGACTTGGACTGTGTGATATAGACAACTTTGGAGGAGCAGCGAGGCTTGGAGTATCGACTTGGATAAGCTTGAATCGTATTATTGGACCCTGTGAAGGTAAGCAACTTATGGTCAATAAGGGGTTCTTTGGCTGAATAAGGTAAGGTAGATTTTGAGTTTGTTAAGCATAACTTGTACGCTAAAAATGGTGATGAATAATTGTAGGGCATCGAAAGGGATCTCAGTAGCAGTCGTCGCGAAACAGGTGTGTGCCGAACACCCTTTCTCAGTTTAAATCGACAAAAGCCGAAATGCCAAAATTCCGGCATTTCATGGGCTTGTGAGTATGCGAATGCTCTCAAGACATAGAGTAATGATTAGATCTGGCATCGCAAAGTGGTAAGCTGGTCTCATGCGATAATTCGTGTACTTCGGTAAATGGGCCTCGATGGGCCAAAACTGGGCCCAATGGGCTTACCGACCAATATGGGTAAGAGATGGGCAAATTGGCCTGATAGTTAGACAGTGGAGTCAAATTGCATAAAACTGTTAAAAATTACTGAAATAACTTGTATAGATGTGTAAGTTTACGAATTTACCCCTAGAGAGAAAAATTACCGATATACCCCTAGGGTTTAAATTGACTGAAATGCATGACTAATTAATACTGTATTCTGCATGATATGCTTTTATTAATATCTTTTGCATGGGGTTGGGATATTGATGGAGGAAGTGCTTAAAGTGGTTAATCCACGAACTGGAGGCTTTGCCTCAACTTATCATATTGAGAGCAATCTTTGCATCGCAAATCGTGGAGTGTAGGGCTGGGTGGGTTGAGATATTCCCCACATGGAGTGTAGGGCTGGTACGGGTGCAGTGTAGTGGTTGGTGGGTTGAGTAGTATCCCCAGATGGGTTGCATTCATTGTTATTATTGATCCCATGTTGCTGAATTGGGCTTATGGGCCACACTGCTATGTTAAAAGGGGCTAAGGCCTTGTTACTGTATTCTGAAAAGGGCTTCGGTCCACTGTGTACTGTTATCTAAATAGGGCTTAAGCCCAAAGGGCTCGAGCTGACTTGGGCTTTGGATGGGTTTTTGTACACACTGAGTTTCCCCAAACTCACCCCATTTCTCTTCCATCCTTGCAGGTGAGCCCTAATTGGTGGACTTGGAGCTGGGCGGGATTCAGAGTGGCCATGAAGAATAAATTCTGGTTTTTAAATAAGTTCACATTTCTTTTACTTTTGATTATTTTCATTTTGTTTTCTTAAAGTTGTAATAAGGCCGCTCTTTTAATTATTTTATTTTTGGATTATTAAACTGGTTAGCACTAGGCGCATTTTATAAAAGTTACTTATTTTCAAAGCAACATGATAACCGAACAAAGCTTGCGTAACGTGAATGTGTCAAAAGAAATAAATATTTTAAATAGACATAAGCTAAAGATGATATTCGTGAACAAGTAACATGCTTTAAGTGTGGCAATGGATGTGTGCATGTCTAGGATTGGATCCAGGAAGAGCTTGGTACTTAAGCAGTCCAATAGACTCACCTCCTCTTTTCTAGCTTCCTACCTGGTTCA
This sequence comes from Gossypium anomalum, assembly GCA_025698475.1. Classification (NCBI taxonomy): domain Eukaryota; kingdom Viridiplantae; phylum Streptophyta; class Magnoliopsida; order Malvales; family Malvaceae; genus Gossypium; species Gossypium anomalum. Next base: position 27,199,393 of record CM046957.1, read on the forward strand.
CAGCTTCCATTCACTTAAACTTAAAACATTAAACCCTAATAAAGAGATTTTCGATAAAACGTTAGCAACATTTCCATGTGGCATGCTGAATTCTGCCGTAACGTCTAGGCCGGGTTTGGGGTGTTACATAACCGACCTGAATGTAAACATTGTGGTAAACGCCATCCCGGTGATTGTAGATTGAATGATAGGACTTGTTTTAAACGTGGATCATTGGATCATTTTATCCGTGATTATCCGGAGTTGGCTGAACAAGATACAATACAGATTATGAGGCCGAGTAACACTGCAGCTAGAAGTAGACCACCCAGAAATACGGGAAATGTGAATGGTGGTAGAGGTGTGACACGAGACACTGCTGTGATATTTGATGCTAGAGCACCTGCACGAGCCTACGCTATTCGTGCTCACGAAAAAGCATCATCTCTAGATGTTATCACCAGTACTTTTATTCTCTTTGATACTAAAATTATTGCATTAATAGATCCAGGATCAACCCATTCATATATATGTGTGAATTTAGTATCTAGTAAGACTTTACCTGTAGAGCCTACTGAATTTGTAGTTAGAGTATCGAAACCCTTAGGAAAGTGTGTGTTCGTTGATAAAGTGTGCAAGAACTATTCGTTGATGATTTGAGATTTTTGTTTTCATGCCGATCTGATGTTGTTACCATTTGATGAATTTGATATAATTCTTGGTATGGATTGGCTAATGTTGCATGATACTATTGTGAAATGCAAACAAAAGACGATTGATTTGAGATGTCAGAATAATGAAAATTATCCGGATTGAGCTAGATGATCTGAATGGCTTGCCAGCAGTGATTTCATCGATGTTAGCTCAGAAATATGTGAAAAAAGTTGCGAAGCTTATTTTGCTTATGTACTTGATATGAAAGTGACTGAAAAGAAGATTGAATCAGTGCCAGTTGTGTGTGAATATCCAGATATGTTTCCTGAAGAATTATCGGGTTTACCACTGACCTAAGAGGTTGAATTTGGTATTGAGTTAATGCCAGGTATAACACCGATATCGAGTGCTCTATACAGAATGGATCTGATAGAGTTGAAAGAATTGAAAGCTTAGTTGCAAGAATTAACTGATAGAGGTTTTGCAAGAGCGAGTTTCTTGCCTTGGGGTGCTCTCGTGTTGTTTGTGAAAAAGAAAGACGGCACGATGAGAATATGGATAGACTGCCGATAGCTTAGCAAAGTAACGATCAAGAATAAATATCCTCTGCCCAGAATAGATGATTTGTTTGATTAATTGAAAGGGACTACAGTGTTTTTGAAGAAAGATTTGAGATCGGGTTATTATCAGTTGCGAGTTAAAGACTCCGATGTGCCAAAGACTACTTTTAGAATAAGGTACGAACATTATGAATTCTTAGTTATGCCTTTTGGACTAACAAATGCACCTGCTGCCTTTATGGACTTAATGAACGAGATTTTCAGACCGTACTTAGCTCGATTTGTCATTGTATTCATTGATGACATTTTGATTTATTCACGTGATGAATCCGAACATGCTAAGCATCTGAGAATTGTGCTACAGACTTTGAGAGATAAACAATTATTTGCAAAGTTCAGCAAATATGAATTCTGGTTATGCGAGGTTGGTTTTCTGGGTCATATTGTATCAGCACCGGGTATCCGAGTCGATCCGAGTAAGATTTTCGCAATAATGGATTGGAAGCCTCCGAGAAATGTATCTGAAGTTCGCAGTTTTCTAGGACTAGCTGGCTATTATAGATGATTTGTGAAAGGCTTTTTGATGATTGGGACTCCATTGACGAGATTACTTCAGAAAGACATAAAATTTGAATTGTCAGAAAAGTTTTGATCAGTTGAAAACTCTTTTGACTGAAGCTCCAGTATTAGTACAGCCAGAATCGGGTAAAGAATTTTTGATCTATAGTGATGCATCATTAAATGGTCTGGGCTGTGTTTTGATGCAAGAAGGCAAAGTTATAGTGTAACACCCCACACCCGTACCCTACTCCAGGACGAAATATAAGGCGTTACTAAACTTAAACACGTGTATACAGACATTCTCGAATCATAAAGACTTGTTCAAATTTTTTACTTATCAAATCTTTGTCTAAAACCCCTTAACATGGGCCTACGAAGTCCAGAACACACATCGAAAACCATTCAGGATCAACTCGGGCCCCTTAAGAAACTCTGAATGATAACATTTGACACAGGGGCACACGCCCGTGTGAGAGAAATGACATGCCCGTGCGGTCGTCTTGACATGGTCCTGTTGAAGACCCATGCGACTCACGTGGCCTAAGCATATAAGGACATGCCTGTACCCCTAAACCGTGTGGATTTAATTTTCAATTCGAACCTACAGGGGTTTTCACATGGCCTGACACATGCCAATGTTCATGGCCCGTGCCCCTCACACGGCCTTGACATGCCCGTGCCTCAGCCAATGTCCAAAAGGCTGGACATTCTATTTCTAACGTCAGCACCCTTAAGGGCCACACGGCCAAGGCGTACGCCTATGCGCTAGGCCATGCCTTTCACACAGCTGAGACACACAGCCGTGTCTCTGCTCGTGTGTTTACTACCATGCATACTGACTTGAAATTTTAATGTGCAAGGGACACAGGGTCATGTCACATGTACATGGGGCTGTCCGTGTGTCACACACCGCCTAGACACACGCCCGTGTGTCTAGCCGTGTAGGTAAAACAAGGCTATTTTCCAAGCCTTTGTACCACTCTTAATTATACAATCACATATATAACGTCAATGACCTCTAAGCACTCATATTTCTAGTTCATACCTAACCACTTCTCATCACATTATAAATGATTTGAGACATCCCAAAACGACAATTCCTATCTTACCAATACACATAAACAAATAAGCGATATTTACTAGACTTGCATGCATGCATTTTTCATTCCAACTTATAACCACACATAACATCCAATCATCGATAATCATAGGCCATATTATAATAGAAATGAACATATACTTATATATATATGAATAGGGTTACAACCCAATAATCACTATGAGCTATATCTCATGGCCATAAACAAAATGAATCAACTATCATTATAAGCCAACACATATTTGGCTAGACTAATATGAAATATAACAAAAATACCAAGTTCCTATACATGCCATACTCAAATAATAATAAGACTAACTATGCCCCAAAAGATCGACGTGATAGTCTGAGCGAGCCTTCGACGTCCTTTGATTTCCGAGCTAGCTTGGACGTTCTAAAGAAAATAAAAAAGAAAGGGGTAAGCATTTAGCTTATTAAGCTTACATGCAAAAAATAAACAACATAACTCAATAATTAATATAAGGCAAAGTTTCATAGGCTTAACTTATACACACCCTTACCACAAGTACTTAACATATCAAATTCTTTACTCAGGAGTTCTACGTGCATACCTGTACTAACTTGAAACACAATTGCATAATTTCTATCATTTACTTAGTCATCGAATATCTTTCGACTTACCTGTTGAACACTAGGAATATTATTGGATACTCGAAAAACTTACACATAAAGCATCATATGTAGCCACATGCTACCTTATTTCACACATCACATCTTGCTTGTTCTTGAGTTAATCACGGGCCTGCTCACATGACAGTTAAGACATAATTACACGGGCTGCTCACACAAGCTGACAGGTACCCACAACACATGCCGGGCTACTTAGCCACCGATAGAACGTACAAGACTAGCACTCGGATTCATAAAATCACACATCACAAATGCAAATGAGTTCATAACTACATAATTCCTAGTGACATGTCACATTGTATCCTAATCTATTCCTAAAGTTCAAATGAGACTTTTCTTGCAGACTCACCTTCGGCGAACTCGGTCACACAGGCAATCACATATTTCATGATAAAAGGGTTATCACATAAGCTCACATAATGATAAAAATAATGTCACTTACCTTCAAGTGTGGAAATTACAATTCATGCAATGTTTTAAACATTTAGACAAGTCTAGTCTTTGTACACCTTGTTTTTCCCTCAGTCAAGGTTCGTTCCTCATTTTTCTTGATCTAAAATGATAAAAATTCACTAATCCAATCATCACATTAATTGAGACATCCTATAAACCACATTTTGGCTGTAGACTTTCACAAAATTATAATATTACCCCTAGGCTCGTAAATCGATTTTCATCAAATTTTCTCACTAACCAAGCCTAGCCGAATTCTTTTTATACTAGAAGCAACCCACAATTTGCAATTATTTCACACATTTACAATCTATTTTATAAACTTCACAAAATGGTCCCTTTATGTGTTTTCATGAAAACTACTTCACAAAAATTGTTCATTTAACCACCATAACCCATTTTCTTCCATAAAGTTTCAGAAAACAACTCAAAATCTTTAATGGAAAAACCCTAAAATTTCAATCATTTTGTAAACTAGTCCCCTCATTAGCTAGGTTAAGCTATAAGGGTTCCAAAAACACAAAAATCAACAAAAATGACCATTTAAACCACTTACTTGCACATGATAGGAGTTGCTAAAATTTTTGAGCTTTTAAGACCCTTATTTGGCTAGTATTTCTGGTGGATGAAGGAAGAAGAAAAGATGATATCCTTTTTCTTTTTATCTTATTTATTTCTAGTCAAATTGGTCACCAAATTTCACCTAACCATTGACCTTCCCATTTTCTTGTCCCTATGGCCAGCCATTACTCTCCCATAGGCCTAATTGCACATTAAGGACCTCTAATTTAAGGTTCTCTAGCTATATGACACCTCTAATTAATAAAACACAAGTTTTACCCTTTGTACGATTTAGTCCTTTTTCGCAATTAAGCTCACAATCGCTAAAATTAGTTCATCAAAATTTTCATGCGCTCATAAAATTATACCATAATACATAAAATAATATTAAAATAATTTCTTTGACCTCAAATTAATGGTTTCAAAACCATTGTTCTGATTAGCCCTAAAATCGGGTAATCACAATCTTCCCCCCTTAGGGATTTTCGTCCCCGATAATCTTACCAGTGAATAGGTTTGGGTATTAATCTCTCATAGTCTCCTCAAGCTCCCATGGGGCCTCTTCAATCCGATGTATATGCCAAAGTACGAGTGCTACACTTTTGTTTCTCAATTTTTTGACTTCCAGAGCCAGAATTTTGATCGGTTGCTCACCATAAGTTATGTCCGGTCAAATTTTAACCTCATTTGGTGAAATCACATGCGATGGATCTGATCGGTATCGGCGTAACATAGACACATGTAACACATTGTGAATCTTCTCTAACTTAGACGGTAAGGCTAACAAATATGCCATCTGCCCTATCCTTTCAGCAGCCTCATATGGTCTAATAAAATGCAGACTCAATTTGCCCTTCTGACCAAACCTCAGAATTTTCTTCCACGGAGATACTTTCAAAAATACCTTATCACCGACTTGAAACTCGATCTCCTTTCGTTTCAAATCAACGTAAGATTTCTATCTATCTGAAGTATCTTTCAAGCAATCACGGATTACTCTTACTTTCTCTTCAGTTTCTTTAACTAGATCGACTCCATGAATTTGACTCTCTCTGAGTTCAGTCCAAAAAATGGGGTTCGGCACTTATGCCCATACAAAGCCTCATAAGTCACCATTTTCAAACTTGACTGAAAACTGTTATTATAGGCAAATTCCACCAATGACAAATACCTTTCCGAACTGCCTTGAAGTTCCAATACACAACATCGAAGTATATCTTCCAAAATCTAGATTACTCTCTCTGACTTACCATCGGTTTGCGGATGGAAAGTAGTACTAAAATTCAATCTTGTACCTAAAGACTCTTGGAGCTTTTTCCAAAACCGTGATGTGAATCTTGGATCTCTATCCGATATGATCGACAAAGGCAGTCCATGAAGTCTCACAATTTCAGAAACATACAACTCGGCTAACTTATCGAGTGAGTAGTCAGTGCATACCAGAATAAAGTAAGCCGACTTTCTCAATCGATCCACCACGACCCAAACCACTTCTTTCTTTCTTGGTGATAACGGTAATCCCGTCACGAAATCTATAGTAATCCGGTCCCATTTTCACTCAGGAATTATCACGGGTTGAAGTAAACCAGAGGGTACTTGGTGTTCGGCTTTCACTTGTTGACATATCAAGCATTTTGAAACAAACTTTGAGATATCCCTTTTCATACTCGACCACCAATACAGTCATTTTAAGTTATTGTACATTTTGGTACTTCCCGAATGGATTGACAAACAGCTACTATGTGCCTCGCTTAAGATCTTCTGAATCAGTTTGGTACCTTTAGGAACACAGATCCTATCTTGGAACATCAAGTATCCATTAGAATTAATCTAAAACTCTGTTTCTACACCTGATTCACATTGGGCTCTTTTGGCTTGCAATTTGCTGTCATAATTTGAGCTTCATAGATTTCTTGGAAGAACATCGATCTAGCTCTCAATTCAGCTAAAATAGAGCCATCATCCAATAAAGCTAATTGAGTGTTCATAGCCTTAAATACAAACAAGTATTTCCTACTCAAGGCATCGACGACCACATTTGCCTTTCCCGGATGATAGTCAATCACTAACTCGTAATCTTTTATCAGTTCTAACCACCTCCGTTGCCGCAAGTTTAACTCTATTTGAATCATCAAGTACTTTAGGCTTTTATGATCGGTGAATACCCGACATTTCTCGCCATACAAATGGTGTCTCTAAATCTTTAATGCGAACACAATGGTAGTTAGCTCTAAATCATGGGTCAGATAATTTTTCTCATGTGGTTTCAGCTGCCTCGAGGCATAAGCTATCACCTTGCCTTCTTGCATCAGTACACATCCGAGACCATTCAATGACGCATCACTATAAACTACAAATTCTTTGCCCGGTTCAGGTTGAACTAAAATCGGGGCCTCAGTCAACAATGTTTTTAACATTTCGAAACTCTGTTGGCATTTTTCTGACCATTTGAATTTGACATACTTCTGTAACAGCCTCGTCATTGGAGTAGAAATCATGGAAAATCCTTTAACAAACCTTCGGTAATAGCCGGCTAAACCCAAAAAGCTTCTAACCTTAGATACATTCCTCGGAGGTTTCCAATCTACAATGGCCGAGATCTTACTTGGATCCAATCACCAGATATGATATGCCCCAGAAATCTGACTTCTTTAAGCCAAAACTCACTCTTACTAAATTTAGCATACAATTGTTTGTCTCTCAGAATTTGTAACACTGTCCTCAAGTGATCGGCATGCTCGGACTCACTACGAGAGTAAAGCAAGATATCGTCGATAAACACTACGACAAACTTATCCAAATAGGGTCAGAAGATACGGTTGATTAAATCCATGAAAACTATAGGGCGTTCGTTAATCCAAAAGGCATCACTAAAAATTTGTAGTGACCATACCTTGTTTGGAATGTAGTTTTCGACACGTCTGAGTCCTTAACTCTCAACTGGTGGTAACCAGACCTCAAGTCTATCTTGGAAAACTAGTAGCTCCCTTCAATTCGTCAAACAAATTGTCAATTCTTGGTAAAGGATACTTGTTCTTAACTATAACCTTGTTGAGTTGTCGGTAGTCTATACATAATCTCATCGATCCATCCTTTTCCTTCACAAACAACACTGGAGCATACCATGGAGAATAACTCAGTCTCGCAAAATCCTTGTCAGTTAATTCTTGTAACTGCACTTTCAACTCCTTTAACTCCGTCAGAGCCATCCTATATGGAGCAATCGAGATAGGCGTCGTACCAGGGACTAACTCGATCCCAAACTCAACTTCCCTAGTTTGGGGTAATACAGGCAATTCTTCTAGGAACACATTTGGGTACTCACGTACCACTAGCACTGACTCAATCTTTGATTCAGATACTTGAGTATTCAACACAAAAGTGAGATAAGCTTCGCACCCTTTTCTCAAATATCTCTCCGTAGATATAGACGATATCACTACCGGTAAGTTATCTAGTTCACTCGGTTCAACCCGAAGAACGTCCCCGTCTTGACACTTCAACTGAATAGATTTTCTTCCACAATCCACTACAACACCATGAGAAGTTAACCAATCCATACCAAGGATTACATCAAGCTCATCAAACGGCAATATCATGAGGTCAGCTGGAAAATAATGGTCCCTAATTGTCAAGGGACAATTTCTATATTCTTGATCAACTAACACATGTTTGCCTAACGGGTTAGACACTTTTACTACAAATTCAGTAGACTCGACTAGCATGTTCATACTGGGTACCAATTTCATGCAAATATACGAATGGGTGGACCCCGGATCAATTAAAGCAACAACAGGTATATCATGGATAGAAAAGGTACCCGTAATCATGCCAGGAGATGAAGCCTCATCGCGAACGCAAATAGCATACGTCCTCGCAGGTGCTCTATTTTCAGGCCTCCCAACTGGGGTACTCTTACTATTTGCTACACTTCCTGAATTCTTCTGTGGCCTTCCTCTAGGAGCAGCCTTGCCAGACTTCACACTCTGGGATTTCTTCTTCTCAACCCTCTCAGGACAATCTCTAATATAATGATCGTGTGATCCACATTTGAAACATGCTCGGCTATTCATCCAGTACTCACCGGTGTGGTGTCGGCCATAGTTTTGACACTCAAGCCTATTAGGTTGAGCATTTCCCACACTCGCTAACGAAGTAGTCTGAGCCGTATGCTCTAAATATTGTTTCCCTTGGTTTCTAGTTGAGAACCCAGTTGAAGCACTCAATCGAGTGTAAAATTCCTTCAATTTCTTTGATGAAGATTGAAATGACTTACCCATCTGTCCCTTCTTCGAGTCACAAAACTCCATTTCAGCCTTCTTTTTCTCCTTGGCCAATTCTTCGGCCTTACAAGCTTTCTCTACAAGCACTAAAAATTCTCTCAGTTCAAACACACAAATAATCAATCGGATGTCTTCATTTAATCCATCCTTAAACCTCTTACACATGATGGCCTCGGTCGATACACCTTCTCGAGCGTACTTACTAAGTCTCACAAACTCACACTCATAATCCATCACCATCATCCGGTCTTGTTTTAACTCGAGAAATTCTTTTCATTTTTGGTCGATGAACCGTTGGCTAATATACTTCTTCTGAAACTCCTCTTAGAAGAATTCCCAAGTGACTCTCTCCCTTGGTACAACTGACACAAGGGTGTTCCACCACTGGTATGTCGAGTCTCTTAGAAGTGATACGACACACTTTATACACTCATCGGTGTGCATGACAATTCATCAAATACCCTGATGGTATTCTCAAGCCAGAACTCTACCCTTTTGGTATCATCATCTTTATTAGCACGTAACTCCTCAGCTCCATGCTTTCGGAACTTGTCCACTGGGGGTCTATTCAATCTCACAAAATCCATACCCTAGGGTGTTACAGGGATAGGTTGACGAATAGGTGGGGGTGGAAGAGGTTGAGCATTCGGGTTCGTTCGAATGAATTTCGTGTACCAATTATTCATCATGTGAAAAAATGCCTCCCGATCCCCTTCTCCTCCTCCCTGACTAACCGTGAGAGGTCGGTTATCAGTCAGCACCGCCCCTTTATCTGGAGCCACCGCGTTACTTTCTCCATCGTCTGCCATAGTTCGATTAGGATCCATTTACTATATAAAAGCACAATTGGAAATTGTCTGGAGTCATCACACTATCACAATATATGTATGGTATAGCTAGACTCATACACATGCTACGTTAGTTTGAGAATCGACTAAATCGTAGCTCTTATACCACTAAATGTAACACCCCACACCCGTACCCTATGTCGAGACAAAATACGAGGCATTGCTAAACCTAAACACGTGTATACGGACATTCTCGAATCATAAAGATTTGATAAGTTAAAAATTTGAACAAGTTTTTATGATTCAAGAATGTCCGTATACACGTGTTTAAGTTTAGTAACACCTCATATTCCGTCTTGGTGTAGGGCACGGGTGTGGGGTGTTACATATAGCTTATGCCTTGAGACAATTAAAATCGCATGAAAAGAATTACTTGACGCACGATTTAGAGTTAGAAGCCATTGTGTTTGCATTGAAGATTTGGAGCCATTATCTGTTTGGTGAAAAATGTCATGTTTATTCAAATCACAAGAGTTTGAAATATCTGATGACTCAGAAATATTTGAATTTGCGACAGCAGAGTTGGCTAGAATTGTTAAAAGACTATGAGTTAGTAATTGACTACCATCAGAGAAAAGTAAATGTTGTTGTTGATGCTTTAAGCCAGAAATCTGTGTTTAATCTACGTGCAATGAATACTCAGTTGGCTCTATTTGATGACAACATGATTGTAGCTGAGTTGAAAGCAAGACCATTGTTTTTACAATAGATTTATGAAGCTTAGAAAGTTGATAATGAAATGTTAGCAAAACAAGCTCAATGTGATTCAAACCCTAATTCAGAGTTTCAAGTTGATGTTGATGATTGTTTAAGATTCAGAGGTCGAATATGTGTTCTGAGAAATTCAGAGTTGATTCAGATGATTTTGAACAAGGCACATCGTAATCGTTTATCTATTCATCCAGGAAGCACGAAAATGTATAATGATTTGAAACAACTTTATTGGTGGCATAGTATGAAATGTGATATTTTAGAATTCATTTCTAAATGATTGATTTGTTAGCAAGTTAAAAAGGACCTGAGTTGGTCCCGAATGGTTTCAAATGGATGTTTGAGGCCTCGTAGGCCCAAGTTAAAGAGTTTAGACAAAGCTCGAAAAAGTTTTAAATTTGAACTAGTCTTGATGTCATCAAAATGATTGTATGCATGTGTTTAAGTGTGGTAATGCCTTATTTTCCATCTCGACGTAGGGCTCGTGCAATGCCCCAAAAGTTTAGGGTCTATAATTTTGCGTGTTTTGGCATAAAATTAGTTTTTACTTTGATGGTCAAGTAATTTGGGTATGTTTGGGGGTTATTAAGAAGCCTGGGTTCGAGTTTGGGCCTTGGCAAAATTTTAATTTTTGTCCTTAAGTGAAGTGGGCTACTAGCAGTTAGGATTTATGTTTAGGTGTGTGTAGTTTCATGACACAAAAGAGCTTGTGGCAAGGAGGCAAGTGGCGTGTTAAGCTATTGAGGGGGGCTTGGGTTCGAATCGCGTGGCAAACAAGGGCATTTATTTTGCTATCAGGGGGCGGTAAGAGTTGTGTAAGATTTGAACTCTGATGATGGAGAGTTTAAATTGGTCTTGGGGTTGGTTGTGAAGGATATCAAGGAGGAATAAAGGGAAAGAATCGTGGAGATTTTCAAGGAGTTTGAGTTTGGGGAGAGTTGTAGACGATTGGGGAGTTTGAGGTAGTCAAATTCGGCTAGAGGTCCCTTTGTGTCCATTTTCGGCAATTGAAGAGGTTGGGGGCACTTTTCTTTGTGCAATTTCAGCTTTGGGCATTTTTGTACTGAATTGGTACTTGGTTTTTGGTTGGCTGAACTTTGTTTTTCGTCTCTCACAACCATAGTCGAGTACACTAGTCTTTCTTTCTCTCTTTAATCACTTTTCTTCTACCCTTGATATTCCTCTTTGCTTGGCTGAGCCTAACATCCCCCTTCTACTTTTCTTTCATTCTTGACTGAATGTTGTTTCACTTCTCCCTCGCTATTTGACTTTTTCTGGGTTTCTTTGCTAGCCGAATCCTCTCTTCATCTTTTTGCCCTATTTTTTTCTTCTGTTTCCTTTTGACATACTCTTTTCTTTTTAGGCCGAATACCCTTTATCTTTGTGGCTAACCATTTTTGGTTACTCTGCTATTTGGGGATTGGTCGAATACTCCTCTGTTCTTCTAGTGTTGCACTATTGCAGTTTTCATAGGATTCTCAGACAATCGGTAAGGGTTGAGGTTATGCTTTCTTCCATTCTTCTTTTTTTTAGCCGAATTATTTTCCTCTTGTTCTTCAGGTATCAATTTATGACTCCTTCCTTATTTCTAGGGTTCTTTAAGGGGTAGTGGTATACAAGTGGTTTTGAAGCAACCACAGCTTTTTTCCCCCAAGTATTCAGTTAAGGTAATATGCTATCTCATTGTCTGATGTTAAGCTGAATGTGGTTTTTGTGTTAATGGGATAGTAGTTGTTACTAACTATCAAGATCTACTTGGAACTCAGATTCTCGTCAAAGCGTGCGATCAATTTTGGGTTAGCAACCTTAGCGGTTTAGGCCACCCTCTTTCAATCAAGGTAAGATGGTGTGTTTTTGGGTAAAATGTTATGATGTGGTTAAGTCGAATCATCATTTAATTAACTAAAAGTCTTGATGAGTGTAGGTTCGGTATACATGGGATTCATCGTGCATCTTGCTAAATAGGTGTCTCTTTGCTGTGAATTGGTAAAAGCCGAAAAGCCTAAAAGCTAAAACGTCGGCATTTGAGGCCTCACGGACATGCGAACGCTCGTTCAGTAAACTGAGCCCACAAATCATGGGCAACAGACTGTAGAGGCCACCACGAGCGTTCTCGTGGGCTTGGGCCGTTATGGGCCTCGTTGGACCGAGATAGGCCGTGTGGGCCCAATGGGCTCGTGGGCCTCACACGGATAAAATTTACGGTAAGTGGAAAATAATGGAGTGGGCTATGGTGAATGCATAGTCGTGATTGAATTTGGGCTAAATGGGTCACACGAGCGTCTGGGCCCACTTAGGCCAAAAATGGGCTTGGGGCCCATTTACACCGTTTTGGTCATATTGGTTACCTGAGTAGCTCGAAGCGACGATAGACCTTCTGACAGGATGTTATCTATACTGGAACCCAGAAATTAGTGAAATGACCAAAACACCCTTAAAGGGGTAAAATTACTATTTTACCCCTAATGGATGGAAATGACCATTATACCCTAGAGGTAGGTTGATTGATGAATGTATGATATATGCATGACTGTATCTGAGTATGAGACCTTGCATACATGTAATATTTTTGACATAACATTCTGCATTGGGGTTGGGATTCTAATTTGGAAGAAGTACTGTACTAGTGGCTTTGCCACGTTCTTACCATTCTGGTGGCTTTGCCACGTGTTTTGATATTAGTGGCTATGCCACGTTTACTGCTATTCGCAGCCTTGCTGCGATATTAGTGTGTTGGTAGGGTGGGTCGATTTCATCCCCACATGGTGTGTTAGTTGGTACGGGTGGTGTGCTGGTTGGATTAGGATGGGTTGTATACTTGCACTGTACTAATACTATTTTGGGATTAGGCCCACATCACATCAGATAGGCTAAGGCCCGCATCAGATCATTCTTCGAATAGGGCTCGAGCCCGGATCGTTCATCAGATGCACTATTCACCATTTGACTGATGGGGGATTACATACTGAGTTTTCATAAACTCACCCATTCTTTTAACTGTGCAGGTAATCCCCAGCCTCAGATGATTTGGAGCTGCGAGGGACTCAGAGGTGGCCACATGATCGCAGATGATTTGATTATGACTTAAGTTATTCAAAGATTTTATATTTGGGTTTTAATTATGCAATAAGGCCATTTGGGGAATTTTTAACTTTTATTGGGCTTTTGATTTTGTATTTTAAACTGCTAGAGTAGGAACCTCGAGTTTTCAAAATTATAACGGTTTCAAAGAAAATAACATGCATTTTTAACCTTAAGGGTTAAAACTAGAGAAGCTTCCATGGTTTTAATCAGATTAAGAAATCAAGGATAACAAACATTTTGATAAGTTCATTTCAATTGTAATAACGAAATTTATCGAGTTTTCTCAAGCAATAAAAAATAAGTGAGTTTTAACTTAAAAATAGTTTTTCATCAACAAGAACAAGTTTTAGAAGGCACTTCGATATGACACGTCAGATTCAGTCGTAACGTCTATGCCAAGTTTAGGGTGTTACAGCTTGGGTGTGGGGTGTTACATGGCAAGTAAGTGAAATTGATAAGTTTATATGAAATGTAAGTGAAAGCAGATGAATTTATACTTGATACATAGAATTATGGCAAAGTACAAATTGTTTATTTGAATGTAATACTTATGTTACTTATGTTCTTTAAATGGTAAATGAATAAGAAAATTATACTTATTAATCATATGAGCTTACTAAGCTATAAAGCTTACTCTGTTTATTTTTCCATGTTTTATAGTGATTTCAAAGATAGCTCAGATTCGGGATCGTCGGAGACTGTATCACACTATCAAGCTATCCTTTTGGTACTTTTGAATTTATGTTTTCGGAATATATGGCATGTATAGGAACTTTGGTCTTTTGGGTATATAAGTTGATGATGAATTTAGCCATTAGAATTGGCTTGTAAATGTTTAAAGTTTGGTCTTGTATATAGCCATGAAAGTTGGCTTAATTTTGTTGATTTGGTTGTGTATATATATATGTGTGTGCATATGGCTTATGTTTTGTGATGCTTATTGTTAATAGATATTGTAGCTGTCAAATGGTTGATATTAGAGAAAACATATGCTTGTAAATTTAAGCATAATGATGCATGTTTGGAAATGTTTACCTAGTTGAATTGTATATGTGAATTAGGTATAATGTAATGACCCATTTTGTGACTTGTGTATATTGTGGATAATAGAATTGAGTTGGCATGATTTAGGCTTGATTTATTTGGTTTGAATGCCTATATATGCTATGTTTTGGTGCCATTTGGTTTGGTGTAGGTGCATACAAATTTGGGTGGCAAAATGGCTTGGTAAATAGCCTATTTTTGTCCACAAGGGTAGAGACACGGACGTGTGTCTCAGCCGTGTGTGATACACGATCAGGTTACACGGTCGTGTGTCCCTTGGTGTTGAATTAAAAATCAAGTCAGTATGCTCCACAGGGCCTAGCACACGGGCGTGTGAATGGCCGTGTAGCCTAAGTCAGTATACCCTACAGGTTTGGCACGGCCTAGCACATGGCCTGGCACACAGGCTTGTGTGACCATTTTTAGGGCACACGAGTTGGCTACACGGACATGTGTGTTGGCCGTGTGACCTAAGTTAGAGAGTTACACAGGGCCGAACACGGGCTAGGACACGACCATGTGATCCCATTTCGAATGTCCACACGACTTGTGGCCGGACCACACGGGCATATGTCCCCTGTATTTTGCAAAAAAAATTTCTAAGAATGCGAAAAGTTTCTAAAGTTATTGGTTTAGTTCCAAACCACCCGAATGCATGTTTTGAGCTTCGTAGGCTCATATTAGGGACAATATGAATGATTTTGATTGATGATTAATTGAATTTGAGAAATGTATGTAAGTTTGTATGATTATTGTGATGTAAGTCTGGTAATGCTCTATAACCCTATTTTGACATTGAATACGAGTAAGGGTGTTACAACATCAATATAGTTAAGCACAACAAATTCCTTTGTCCATGAATCATAAACCAATAATAACACTAACATCAAGTGCTCAAAAATTTAGTAACTTATGCTCCAATTAACAATCCATTCAATCCAAATTAATCATGTCAAAAGCTTAACACACAATTTTCCAAAAGCCAATTGCAATAATGCTCTTATAAAATAAAAATTAATTTTTGCAAATCCAACCAAATAAGATGTGATTAAGTCGTTAAAAAAAATATTTAAAACTTCAATTTAACACATAACCAGAAAAATTTACTAATAGCCGTTAAAATCACTCACCTCCACACTTTGTTTGGCAAACAAAAGTGTGTTCAAGTAGGTAAGTTTGAGCCTCAAATTCGGTTAGCATCACCCTCATCTCGGTGTGAAGCTTTAGCAAAGACAAAATATCCATTAAAAACTAACATTAAGATCAAGAAAGTCGAAATTTCATAAACTATAAGGATCTAAATTGTTTCTCTAATTTACCTCACCAAAATTGCATAATTATGCTGAAACATAAAATTCATCAACTAAACGACCTTCTCAGCACCACAAACCACTTCTGAACTTCATTCCTAGTCTATTAACATAAAACCTAAGTGTTAATTTCATCTATTAAATCATTTTAAAATTTTTTGAAAAATCAACTCATCTTCTTGATTAAAAATAAATTTATCAAAATTGATCAACTAAACGAGTTTGATCTCTTGTTTTATGATTAAAAACCTCTTAATAAACATATTTTGAGCTTAGACATCCATTAAAACTTGGATTACAACTCAAAATCATGGATTCACCATTGTTGAGTTCCATGTTCAAGAAGGAAGAAATCAAAACTTGAAAATCCATTTTAATCAATTTAAATAGCAAATAATGATTGAAAATGTAATGGCCCGTTTTTCAATGGTGTCAGAAACAGTGCTTTGGGACCACAAATCTGATGAGCAAGTTCGTAAATATTATTATTTAATATTCACGAGTCAAATGTGGTTTTTAAAAGGTTTTTGGTATGGTAATTTATGTTATATAAACAATTCATTAAGTTCAAGTGGTAACACCCTAAAGTCAAGTGGTTGTAGAAAATGAGGTATCGAGACCTCGTTTCTATAAATCGAGCCGTAAATATTTTTATAAATATTTACAGAGTGTTATTAAGGTTGTATTAAAGTTTCGTTAAGAAATTTTAATGTTTCGATTGTTAATTAAGTAAAAATGACTAAATTGTAAAAAATGTTAAAGTTTAATTATACTAACTAAAGATATTTAATAGCTATGAAAAAGTAAATTCATGAACTAATATGGTAAATATACCATATTATATATGAGTGGGCGGTTGGTGATTATTCTTTTGTTAGTTTATATGATATAATTTAATATTAATAAATTAAATAATAAGTAATAACTATAATAAAAGAAAGGAAAAACATAATATTTTTACGTTCTTCTTCTTGGACGAGAGAAACTCCATTTTTGGAGCATGGGAGGTTCGGCCAAATAAACTTTGATGCATGTGGGAGATTTTGAGGTCCGTTTCTAATAATTTTTATGTTTTTGAGATCGTTGCAATTAGGTCCAACTAGCTCGTACCTTTGTTTTTGAAACTGTTAAAGATTTTGAATGTTGCCATTGATGAATCTTTGTGATTTTAGATGTTAAATGATGAATTTGAGGTATTAGTTGTTATTTACAAGTATTTTATTTCGTGATTTTGATGAATTTAACGATTAGGGATTAAATTGTTAAAATAGTAAAAATACAAGGACTAGATGTTAAATTATTACAAATGTGGGCTCTATTGGATGCTAGTAACATAAAGCTGGTATGAATTTTCAATTGAAATGGATAATTTGCATGTTTTAGGCTCAGAGACTAAATTAAATAAAAATGAAAAGTTGAGGGTAATTTTGTAAAAAAGTTAAAAAGGACTAAATTGCATAAAATAGAGTGATTTTGTTGTCTAAATTAATGAAATTATTAATTTAGATCAAGAACGAATGGAAAATCAAGGAGAATAGAAAATTACCAAATAGCCTATGTACTTTGACATTTCTAAAATTTAGCCAGGTAAGTTTGTATGAACTATAATCACTTAAATGTTGATTAAATTGAATGTTTAATGTGTTATTCTAATGTAATTAATTCAAGATATATATGTTATTGTGAAATTTAATCATGTAAAGAAACGATGGAAAACCAACGATGTTTTCACGATTATCGAGCCCCGTTTGAACCTTAGGAATTCGTAGGATATAAATGACATGTCATTAGGGTTTTCATGTTTCTGGTGCTGGCCTTGAATGTCCTACCGATGGCTGAGGTCCTGCATTTGTTGCGGATACTCCATAGCTTGTGTGAGCAGCATTGTGTAGCTTACATTCCGACCCACAGCTTATGTGAATAGGCCCATTTCACAGCTCGTGTAAGCAATTATGTAAAGGAAAGGAAAAATTACAATCATATGTTTAGCACACTTCTTGTGAGCTATCCCGCATATCCGATGATATTTTAAACGGTTCAACGGGCATGAAAAAGGAAAGGAAAGGTATGTGTTCAAATGAACTATGTCATGAAATTATAAAAAGGAAAGGAAAGGTATGTACTGGAATGAACTATGTCATGAAATTATGAAAATGATTGAAATGGAAAATTTATGTGAAATTATGTTATGTTCATGGAAATGATGCATTTAAAAGAAGTATGTTCAAATATCATTAGTTCATCTTATGTTAATTCAAGTGAGTTATGTTTAAATGAACTAACATGTGTGGATGATGTGCTTAGGCTTGTGCCAAGTTGTGGTTATGATTTGTAACAACCCATTTTTTAGTAAAATCAGAACAGTGGTTTGGGGACCACAAATTCGACCTAAAAATAAAATTTATTTTTATTTTATTATATGGTCCGTATTATGATAGACATGTCGTGCGAAAAATTTGATACGAAAATTTTATCGATTAAGTGTTTAATTACGAGAAAGACTAAATCGCATAAAATGCGAAAGTTGAATTCTAGTGGCTATAAGGATTAAATAGCTAATTCAAATCTAGAGGTCCTTATTTGGTAATTAGACCATTAAAGAAAAGTATGTAGATTTTTGGTGACTCATCCATGGAAAAATTAGAAAGGAGTAGGGTCTAAATTGGAAATTGAAATAATTAATTAATTAAAAGATGATAAAAAGAATATATCATCTTATTTTGTCATCTTCAACCCCAAAATTTTATGGAAACCCTAGGAGAGAGAGAAAAAACTTTCAAGGCTTAATTGGGTAAGTTTCCTTATCCCGGTTTTAGTAATTTTGATATTTTTGAAATCGGGATAGCTTAAACTATCTATTTGAGGGATTAATTTGAAAAGTTATCAAAGTATGAAAAAATGGTTCATGGATGTATATGCTAAAAATTAGAAATTTATGGTAGAAAATGAAAGGTTGTTGATAGATAAACAACTTCTACAAAGTGATTTTTGATGAAAACATGATTTAGGGACTAAAATGTAAACTTGTGAAATTGAAGAAAAATTCTAAATTTTTATGAATACATGTGTTGCAAAATTTGTAATGGGATTTTGGTTAGGCTTGGAATAGGGAGTAAATTGCACAAGTTTCATTTTTTGAGCCTAAGGACGAAATTGAAATTTGTTGAAAAGTTAGGGCAAAATGGTAATTTTGCCTAGGACATAAATTGAGTCCAAATAAATATGAAATATGTGAAATTGATTATTAAAGCTATTTATATAGATCCAGACAACACAAATTTGAGGTTAGACAAGAAAAAGAAAAGGTTTCGGATTAGTAGATTTTATAGGCGAACAAGTGTCGAAGTAAGTTCGTATAACTTAATTGAGCATGTAAATATGTTAAATTGAATGTTGGGTTTGTATGGAATGTGACTTATATTGATGTACATTATTTTAATGTTATAATGAAAAATATAATACAAGCTTGAAATGATGAAAAAGGGTTATGTCCCGATTGAATATTAGATTCTGATGATTATATGCATTTTCTCGAAATGAATAAGGTTCTGCATTTGCTGCGGACGAGTAATCCTATTGACCTTGTTATAGAAAGGATTTAGCCTGGACGGGTAATTCTAATATAATACCTCTCAAGTGTACGTTACGATTAGGGTTTAGCCTGGACTGGTAATCCTATTATACGATATGTGGCTCGAGAGTATATTCCTTGAGCAAGTGCCCTAATGGGTTCCCTCGAATAAGAATTGATGGATTATGGAACACTACACCTTGAGTGTACTACTTCAGCATCTATCGGAATTTCAATGATTCAACGGACATAAAACTCTTGACATGGTATGAGAATTATGAGATGAAATGATAATGACTTGAAAGGATATTGCATGATGAGCTCATCTATGTTTACTTGATTTGTTATGAAGATTTTGATGACTAACATGTTTGATTGAATGCATGTGTTTAGGCAATATTGCTAATGGATGGTAAACATGATATTGTATGCTTAGATTTAATAATGAGATTGGTAAGTTTAGTTTCCGTTATACGAACTTACTAAGCATGTAATGCTTACTCCTTTTTATTTTCCCTGTCTTATAGTGCTCAGAAGATCGCAAAGGTTGAAGGATCATTGGAGCGCAGTCACACTATCAACTAGTTATTTTGGGTATACATAGAAAAATCATTTTGGTATAATGGCATGTATAGGACAATTTGGCCATTAGTGGCATGAAAATGATGTTTTGTAACCTAGCCATTGGAATGGCTAGTAATGGCTTATTTTGATATGATTAAGTAGGTTATTATGATAAATTCATATGTGATATGTTAAGTATATGTGATCAAATGATGTTAATGCCTAAGTTAATCTAAGGTAAGTTTATAAACACATATGCATGTAATGGTATGCCATGACGAATGATGAAATTGTTTAATTTGAATGCTTGGATTGGTCGGTATTGGATGTGTGTTTCAAGTGCAGGTCTTGGGTGAAATTTTGGGTGAGAAATGAAGCTAGAAATGGCTTCATTTTGTCCACACGGGCAGACACACGGACGTGTGTCTAAACCGTGTGTAACACACGGCTTGGTAACATAGGCATGTGTTTAGGCCGTGTGTCCCCTATATCTTAATTTTGAGAAATAGGATGCTTAAAATTGAGCACACGGGCAGAGACACGGGTGTGTGTCTCAGCTGTGTGTGCTAAATAGCCTAGAACACAAGCGTGTGTCTTGGCCGTGTCAAAACTTCACCTAATTTCGAATTGAATTAATTAACCACATGGCCTAGAATACGGGTGTGTGGCATGGCCGTGTGCATAAGTCAGAAAGTTACACGGGGTCGAACACGGCCTCTAGCACGGGCGTGTCCCTTAGACCACATGGGCGTGTGAGCCTTGCACCTTGGAAAATTTTTAAAAGTTGCAAAAAATTCTTAGAGTTCCCGATTAAGTCCTGACACGATTCTAATGCTCGTACTGGGCCTCGAGGGTCTAATCAAGGGACGTTTTGAATGTTCCCAACTAATGAATAGTAATTTACATAATTTGTTTGAAAAATGTTCTGAAAGTTCTAGTAATGCTTCGAAATCCTGTTCTGACGATGGATACAAGTTAGGGGAGTTACATAATTGATGTTTATGCTTATGCTTTGTACTATTCAAATTGTAACAACTCGATTTTGGGGCTTGTCGGAACAGTGGTTTTGGGACCACGAATCTGACATAGAAAAATCCATTTTTATTATATTTTTATGGTCTATAGTTTTATGGAACTATTTTTTGAAAATCTCAATCGAAAATTTTGACATTTGGGCACTCAATTTAGTCAAAAGGACTAAATCGTAAAAAGTGCAAAATTGAGTTCTACTTGTTAAAGGTGTCCAATTGCTATGAGATTTTAAATTAGAGGTCCTTAGTTGGTAATTAGACCATTAGATAAGTTAGTGGACAAAAATGGACATGAATAAGTAAAATTTCAAAGTTATGCATTAAGGGCATTTTGGTCATTTGGTAAATAAAAGAATAAAAAGGGAAAATAAAGTCAAAATTATTGTCCATCTTTTTCACCATAGTCGAAATTCCCTACGGAGACCATAGCTAGGGTTTCTTCAACTTTCAAGCTTGATTGTAAGTATAACCTAGCCCCGTTTTTAATGCTCTTTACATTTTTAAAGTCGTTATCATCCAATCTATCTATTTCTACCATTATTTTGAGGAGTGTTCATGTTTAAAAATTTACCCATGTGTGACATGCATGTATTTTGATGTTTGATGGAAGATATTGTATGTTTAAGGTGTGATAAACAACTTTTACTAAGTGATTTTTTAGTGAAAATGCATAAAAAGGACTTATTTGTAAAATTTGTAAAAATGGGTAGTAGAAATGTGATTTGATGAAAAAAGTGGGCTGTTATGAATACAATTTAAGTTTGGCTAGGCTTGAGAAACAAAGAAAATGGATACATTTCATTTTACGAGCCTAAGTACTAATTTGTAAAAATGTGAAAAGTTGGGGTAAAACTATAATTTTTCCATAATGTGATTTTTAGGACAACATTGAGTAATGTGAAAATTAAATAAGTTAAATTTTCTATTCTAGATAAATAAAAACGAAGTTCGAACCTTGATCGAAGGAATAACAAGGTTATTGACGATTAGATCCATTTCCTACTATTTTGTATCGAGGTAAGTTTGTGTGTAAATAATGCAATGATATATTATGTATTTAATGCTTAAAATTGCATAAATTGTACGATTGTTTCCATGGAAATATTCAACGAAGTTTTGATGATGAGACAATCCTGATTGAACCTTAGGAATAGTTTAGGATACAAGTGACATGTCACTAAGAAACCATGTGTTATGTGATCTATGTGAATCCGGGTGCTGGTCATGTACGTCCTACTGGTGGCTAGGTAGTCCGGCATGTAATATCCCGAATTAGGGCCTAATCAAAATAGTGGTTTTGTGACCACAAATCCGAGATAGAGATAATTATTTTACAATTATTTTGATGTTTATGATATGATTGCATGATTGTGTGAAAATTTCGTGATGAAATCCTATGCCTAAAGTGCTTAGATTGAAATTAGGGACTAAATCGAATAATTTGTAAAACTTGCATTCTAGGAGTTTTTAGTATGAAATTGTTTTGGAATTTTAATGAGGAGGTCTTAAATAGCAATTTGACCAATTTCTAAGTCTATGGATAAAAATTGGACATGGATGGAATTTTGGAAAGTTTAGTAGTAAGGGCATTTTGGTCATTTAGTTATTAAAATGAATTAAAAACAAAATTAAAAGCCAATTTTTGTCCATCTTCTTCATTAGGCCGAAATTTCAAGGGTTCTCCATAGCTAGGGTTTGTTTCAAGCTTCCAAGCTCCATAGTAAGTGATTCCAAGCCCCGCTTTTAATGTTCTTTACGTTTTGGAATCTCAGGTAGCTCGATTAAGCTTATGCTAGCAATAATTCAACCTAGGGTTCATATTTGGAAAAATACCCATAGGTGAAATTTGTGTATTTTGGTGTTTTATGATAGAAAATGAGGTTTTAAATTATGTTAGACAACTTGTACTACTCGGTTTTAAGCGAAAAACGAGTAAAGGTCTTAATCTCCAGAAAATACCTAGTAGTCATAAGTACATGTTAGAGTGTGAATTTGATGTTGTCATAGAAGAGAAAAATGATCAGCATGTCATAAAACATAAGAATAAGTGATAAAGTTTAATTCCCGAGCCTAGGGGTAAAAGTGTAAATATGCAAAAGTTTAGGGGTAAAATTGTAATTTTGCTAAAATTTGAATTAAAGACTAATTTGATAATGTGAGTATTAAATAAGCTAAATGTGTTATTTTAGATCAAGAAAGACGTGGAATCGACCCCAATCGAGGAAAAGAAAAGATTGTGGACTAAATTGATATTTTGGTACCAAGGTAAGTTCATGTGTAAATAATGTAGTATAATTGTTATTTTTAAATTATTGATGTTAATTATATGATATGCTGATTTTTATCATGAAATATATGCTTTGTGGTTATTTTCGAATAAAATGCAAATTATTTGTATTATTTGTTAAATATAAAGTGCTACCGAGTATTGGTTTCGGTATTTTACGGAAGATGGCAAGGATATGTGTGTTCGAGGAAAATCCCGTTTGAACCTTAGGAATAGATTAGAATACAAGTGACATGTCAGTAGGATGGTTGAGCATCCGAACTCGTTGAGTTGAGTCCGAGTTCACTTATGGATGCGAATGTCCGAACTCGTTGAGTTGAGTCCGAGTTCGTGAGATATAACTAGGCATCCGAGCTCGTTGAGTTGAGTCCGAGTTCGCTTATGGGCGGGTTACATGATTGATTGATTACATATGTTATGTGGCACTTATGTGCAAATTATCCATCTATTCGAGTTATGTTCCGATGTGTTCAACGGGAAAAATTTCTAGTGAAATGGAAGAACACATAAATGCAAGTGACGTTTTGGTAAGTGTTGCGAAATGGACACTTTGGACAGGTATATACTTAACCCTCGGGTTGAAGTTAGATACAACAATGATAAGATGATAAGATGATGAATGATGTTTAGAAATGTGAAATATGTTTTGGTGATACCATGCTAAGGTTGTTTGTTATAATTGTATTGTTATATTACTTGCTATTTGCATGTGAACTTACTAAGCATTTATGCTTACTCCCTCCTTTTCATTCACTGTAGTTTTGAACAAGCTGGCTCAGGAATTGGGACAGATCGAAGGTTCGATCACACTATCCGAAGGACTTTTTCTTGGTAAATGGCCTGTAAAACTTAAGTATGGCATGTATAGCAATATACCTATTTTGTGTAAATAATTTTGTTATATGGTGGTGATTTGGTTAAGAAAATGCTTGATAATGATAAGTAATGGAAATGGCTAATTTAGATCATGTTTGATGTCACGGAAGGTTAATAGGTTATCTAGTCCATAAAAACTCATGAAAAGATGAAATTTGCCATAAATGCAGAACATTGCAAAGAACACCGATGTGAGTTTGAAAATTTACTAAAAATCATAGAAATTGAATTTGGTGATTAATTAAATATGAAATTTAAGCCTAATATGTCTAGTTTCAAATGAAACAAACGAAAAGGGAAAAGGAATTATATGTTAGAATATATTTGAGTTTTAGTGAAACAGGGCCAGAGCGATTTCTAAATCCCCTGTTTCAACTTTAGAAATTCACCATAAATCATACAAAAATAATTAGGTGGTGTATTTTATATTCATGGAATCCTTATTGAGTCTACTTTCAGGATGGACAAACATCATAGTCATATAAAGTTTTTACAAAGATAACTATGGTTCGTAGTAAACAGAGGTTAGACCAGTCAAGTTCTGAAACATGGGTAACTTTAACTAATAAACTGTACTAATTGGCCCAACCAAAAATTCTATAAAAAAATTAGTAAATATATATATGAGTCTAGATTTAGGGAAAATTTATGGATCTTGATTTCGAGTTTCGTAACTTGAGATATTATTTTTCTTGTAACTGTGACGCAGGTAGTTAGAAAGCTGTGAATGTAGAAACAAATGATTCGAAGTTCTTAATTTGATAAATTATGTTCGGTAACACCTCAAGCTCGACTCCGGCGACGGTCTCGGGCGTGGGGGCGTTACACGGCATGTGTTGTGTATACTTGACAGCTTGTGTGAGCAGGCCCGTGATTAGCTCATGTGGGAGCCCTATGTGTTATAAGATATGAGGTAGGATTGGCTACATATGTGGCACTTACGTGCAAGCTTTCCATGTATCTAATAGTATTCCAAGTGTTCAACGGGTAATCCGAAGAGTATGTCAAAGATGACAAAGTATGTGACTATGTTACGAGTTGGTACAGGTATGTATGTATAACTCATGAGTATGAACTTTGGTATGTGATGAACTCTTGGTAAGAGTGCTAATGAGTGAATTATGCCTAAGATACATGATGATATTTATGTTAAATCATGTTGAATAATTATATGATTAATGTTGCTTATTATTTACATGAAAACTTACTAAGTTTTAAAGCTTACTCCCTTTTTTCTTTCCATTCCTTATAGTGTCGCCAAGCTAGCTCGGGGATCGAGGGTTGTCGGAGCTTGGTTCACACTATCAAACGATTGCTTTGGGTATACTTGGTTTCAATATTTTTAGTATGGCATGAATAAGGACTTGGTCATTTTGTTATGTGTCATATTGGTTTAGCCAAATGTGTTGGCATGGTAATGGTTAATGATTCATTTTGTATATGGCCATTGGAAGTTGTCAAATATTATTTTATTGGTCATTGGTATATTTACATGATGAAGTTTATCATGAAGATGAAATTGGCATGAATGGAAAAGAAAGTATGTGATGTTTATGCATGATAGATGTTAGTATGTGTAATTGATGTATTGACATCTTATTTATGGGTGATTTGGTTGTATGTATATGCTTGGATTTGGTGTTGCTTGATGTTGTGCAAGTTGGTGCAAGTAAGGGTGGTAAAATGGCTTGGTAAATAGCCTTATTCTGGCCACACGGGTAGAGGCACGGCCGTGTGTCTTAGCCGTGTGAAGGACACAGCCTAGGGGCATGGGCGTGTGTCCAGGTCGTGTGAAGTCTGCACCTATTTTATGAAAATTTTCAAAAATTAAATTCGCCACATGGCCTAGCACACGGGCGTGTGACTTGGCCATGTGACTCCCTTTGGTGCATGACATCATAAATAGAGAGTTACATGAGTTAGGGACACGGGCGTGTGTGACCACACGGATTTTCTAAGCTTTTTAAAAATTTCTAAAGTTTTCGGTTTAGTCCCAAACCACTTTTAATGCATGTGTTGGGCCTCGTAGGCTCGTTTTAGGACGATATGTTTGTAAATGAAAAGTTTTAAATTTGGATGGAAATTAATGTCTCAGTTTTTTATGTTTGCTTGTGTTTGCGTCCGGTAATGACTTGTACCTTGTTCCGGCATTGAATACGGGTAAGGGGTGTTACATTTAGTGGTATCAGAGCTACAGTTTAGTCAGTTCTCAGACTAACGTAGCGTGTGTACGAGTCTAGCTATAGATGCCATATATAAATTGTGATAGTGTGATGACTTCTAACAATTTTAAACTATTTTTTCATATAGTAATGGATCCTGAACGAGCTGTGGCAGATGATGAAGAAAGTAATGCGCCGGCTCCCGTTCATGGGCCAGCACAGTTTAATAGTAGACCTCCTACGGTTAGTCAGGAAGAGAGGGATAGGGAAGCCTTCCTCCACATGATGAATGAGTGGTATACGAAATTTGTTCGAACAAATCCGAATGCCCTACCTCTTCCACCCCCACCTAATCCTCAACCTGTTCCCATATTGCCTCAAGGTATGGACTTTATGAGACTGAATAGGACCCCGGTTGATAAGATCAAAAAGCAAGAGGCTGAAGAATTTAGAGCAAATGTCAATGATGATCCCAAAAAAGAAGAATTTTGGCTCGATAATTCTATTACAGTATTCGATGAATTATCTTGTACACCTGATGAATGCTTGAAATGTGCTATATCTTTACTAAGGGACACAACATATCACTGGTGGAAGACACTAGTATCTGTGGTTCGGTTTAACACCCCTTACCCGTACCCATGCCCGAGGACAAGTACAAGGCGTTACCAGACAAACATACAAGCGGAACTAAAAAATACGGGTCATAAAATTTCTTTTCAACCTTAAGTCGATTTATTTGCATGGACCTACGAGGCCTTTATTTAATACCAAACATAAATTGGAACAAAATCAGATCTTTGGCATGAATTCCTTGAACAATACCCCACACGCCCGTGTAGGGGTTTACACACGCCCGTAGGTAGGGGAACACGCCTATGCCCCCAAGCCGTGGGGCTATACTGACTTATGGACACGGCCATGGCACATGCCCGTGGGTTCACCCCATGTCCATAACTTGAGAATCCTGTTAAATTAACACGGCCAAGACACACGCCCGTGTCTCTAGCCCGTGCTTGATGCTAACTTAAAATTTTAGGTGCAGGGGACGCACGGCCATACCACACGCCCATGTGAGTGGCCCGTGTGTCACACACGGCCTAGACACACTCTCGTGTGTCTCACCATGTGGACCATATTAGACTATTTTCCAAGCCTTAAGTCACCCCTTTCTACTCCCTATACCATTATACTATGCTTACTAACTTATAAATTAAACATCCATGTTCAGGGCACTAACAATTTATTTCATATCATGGGTGAATAGGCTTACAAGCCAAAATCATTTTAAGCCACAACTCATGGCTACATACAACAAATTATTATAAGCCAATACATTTGGCTAATCATAACGACATCGATCATAGAAAAACTAAGTCCCTATACATGGCACTCACTTGAACACATTTAACATATACATGTCAATACTCCAAGGGTAAAGACTCAATAGTGTGACGCTGCCTCCGACGATCTCCAACCTCTGAGCTGACCTGACAAAACTAAAAGAAATGGAAAGGAGGGAGTAAGCTTTATGCTTACTAAGATCACATGAAAACAATAAGCATTATAAAAACATGTTTCCTTAAGTAAAACAACTATAATTATGCTTTTGTTCATATTCTGGTCAAGCTATCTACTTGTGTCATAGTCGATAAATTATTTATAACTCAAGATACAGAACTCCAAATTAATATCTATAAATTTTCCCAGAAACTAAACTCACTTTCAGAATTTTTCGTCTAGCCAATAAGTACAGTTTATTATTCAAATTTTCCCCTATTTTGCTATTTGACAGATTAGACCTTTCTTCACTAAAATTTATTTTTCTCCTAGTACAAGACTAGAATAATGTTTCTGTCTCTTTATCCTAAAATTAGACTCATTAAGTATTTCATTAATATGAATTTTAACTCATAATTATTTTTGTAAAATATCTGGTGATTTTCCAAAGTTGAGATAGGGGAGTCTGGAATCACTCTGACTCTATCTCACAAGAATTCAAATATCTCATGATAAAAAATTCTTTTCCTTTCATCGTTTCCTTTATGTGAAACTAGACTCATTAATCTTTAATTCCATATTTTATTAAGCTTCTAACTCAATTTTCACTATTTTTAGTGGATTTTTAAAGTCAAACCAATGATGTTGTCCAAATCTATTTTGGTACAATATAATGATCACTATCATAAGATCATTTCCAACTATCATAAACTTACCATTTCATGGACCCCTTACTCATTTTTCACAATGGAGCTGAATATAAAAGTCATTATTTCTCATGGGCACACTTAGTCATACACTCTAAGTATAGGATAAATCCCTATCCCATGCACTCAATCATTAAATTAGTCTCATGACAATGCACCATGTAAATTTGTCTTAGAAAAGCTCATAATTCATCATTTCATTGATATACATCATATTAATCCTGTTGAGTTTCTAGGAAAATTTCGATCAATTACCCATTTACCATCAATTCATAAGAATGATCATTTCATGTATGCACTCTCGCGAACCTCACATCTTACGGCGGGATTACCAGTCCAGGCTAAATCCCCCTATCGTAAACTCATAAGGTGATGTCGGGATTACCAGTCCAGGCTAAATCCCTTATAGCGACAAACACCTTAATGAGCTTGGGTCTGAATTACCAGTCCAGGCTAAATTCAAACCCTAATCGAATTACCCGTCTGGGCTAAATCCTCAATCCACATATATTCTTCGGAAGGCTCGATCATTCAAGGAACACCCGTCCGGGCTAGATCCTTTTCATAATTGAGATCAACGGATTACCCGTCCAGGCTAAATCCTTACTACAACACATGCAGGATCTCATTATTCATGTAAATCATGGTTCATCCATCAAATTCCTCATTCAACCTCAACCGAGACATTTATCGACATATCGTTGTCAAGATTGCATATTATGTATTTCATGCCATCAACAAAATGCAATTATTATGCATTCATAAATCATACAATTTATGTCATATCAATAGAGAATTACAATTCATGCATGTTATTGCATTATTATTAATACACGAACTTACCTCGGATTCGAGTACGACTATTTATTTTGAGTTTGTGCTTAACCTTGTTCAACCTCGTTCTAAGTCTGAATCTTATTTTCCTTGACCTATAATATCACATTTAGCCTAATAATTAGTCACATTATTCATGGGGGTCCAGAAATTATACTTTTACAAATTTGCATTTTGACCCTTAAACTTTTGCATATTTGCACTTTTGCCCCAATGCTCGGAAATTAAACTTCATCCTATTTTCTTATGTTTTATGAAATGCTGATAATTTTTCATAACTATTACAGCCCCCAATTTCCACTAAATCACCCATTTATGACTAATTTTACAACTTTTACAAAACGGTCCTTTCGGACGTTTTCATCGAAAACCGCTTAGTAAAAGTCGTTTATTAAACACCCAACACTCATTTTCTACCATTATACATCCAAATACAAGTATTTCATTCATGGATCAATTTTTAAGCACAAACCCTAGCTCAAAATAAGGGTAGAAATAGCTAGAGCATGTTACCGGGATTTCAAAAATGTAATGAACATTAAAAACGGGGCTCGGAATCACTTACTATTGAGCTTGGAAGCTTGGCCAAACCCTAACCATGGCTTATCTAGGTAAATTCGACTGAAGAAAGAAGAAAGGGATACATTTGGGTTTTAAAATTTGTCTTTTAATGAATTTTACCCCTAAATGACCAAAATGCCCTTTTGCCTTTCTTTGAAATTTTATCCATCCAAGGCCATTTTTGTCCAACAAGTTATACAATGGTCTAATTACCATTTAAGGACCTCCCATTTAAAATTTCATAACAATTTTACACCTCTAACATGTAGAACTTAACTTTTACACTTTTTTACAATTTAGTCCTTTTGACCAAATTGAGTGCCCAAACGTCAAAATTTTTAAACAAAATTTTCACGAAATCATTTCGTGAAATCGTAGACCATAAAAATATGATAAAAAATAAATTTTATTACGTCGAATTTGTGGTCTCGAAACCACTGTTCCGACTAGGCCCTAATTCGGGATGTTACATTCCGAGAGAGAGGGTTACATGGGAATTCTTTCAATAGGAGTTCTGAAAGAAGTATATCAGTGAATGATTCATCGATCAGAAGCGTAAAGAATTTCTTCGGCTGAAACAGGGTCGCTTGTCAGTTGCTAACTATGAAAGAGAGTTTGTTCGGCTCAGCAAGTATGCTAGAGAGTGTGTTTCCTCCGAAGCTATTATGTGTAAAAGGTCTGAAGATGGGCTTAATGAAGACATTAGACTGTTAGTGGGTATTCTTGAGCTGAAAGAATTTGTTGTGCTCGTAGATCGGGCTTATAAAGCAGAGGAACTGACCAAAGAGAAGAGAAAAGCCGAGTCTGAGGCTAGAGATGCAAGAAAAAGGCCGATGAGTAAGTCGTTCCAATCTCTGTCTAAGAAATCTAGAGAGATGCATCCTTATTCTCATACTTCTGTTGGGTTTTCAAATAAAAACCGTGGGAATCAGTATTCAGGTTATAAAGCTCAGACTACTTCTATTGCGAGCGTTGGTAATCGACTCAATAGACCTAAATGTCCACATTGTAGGAGACATCACCCCGGTGAGTGTTGAATGAATAACCGAGCTTGTTTCAAGTGTGGTTCCCAAGAACATTTCATTAAAGATTACCCTGAGATGATTGGAAAAGAAAAGTTTCAGAGTACTAGGCCGAGTAATACTGCTTCTAGCGGGAGATCCCCAAGAAATACCAGAAATGGAGCTAGTAGCAAAAATGTGACGAAGGATTCAGCTGCAAGGTCTGAAGCTCGAGCAGTTTCTAAGGCCTATGCTATTCGTGCTTGCAAAGAAGCGACATCTCTCGATGTTATCATCGGTACTTTTTCTATTTATGATACTACTGTTATTGCTTTGATTGACCTAGGATCTACCCATTCATATTTATGAATGAATTTGGTAATTAGTAAGAATATGCTTGTTGAGTCTACAGAATTTATGATTAAGGTGTCAAACCCTTTAGGCAATCATGTATTAGTTGATAAAGTATGCAAGAAATGTCGTTTGATGATTAGTGGCCACTGTTTTTTGGCTGACTTGATGTTGCTGTCGTTTGATGAATTTGATGTTATATTGGGTATGGATTGGTTAACTATGCATGATGTTGTAGTGAATTGTAGACGGAAAGTCACTGAATTGAAATGTGAAAATGGTGAAATTATTCAAGTTGAGTCAGATGAGTCAGATAGATTGCCAATTGTGATTTCTTTGATATGTGCTCAGAAAAGTATAAGAAAAGGTTGTGAAGCCTATCTTGCCTATGTGTTGAATACAAAAGAATTTGAATTGAACATTGTATCAGTGCCAGTAGTGTGTGAATACTTGGATGTGTTTCCGGAAGAATTGTCAAGTTTGCCTCCAATTAGAGAAGTTGAGTTTAGTATTGATTTGGTCCCTGGGACTACACCGATATCGATAGCTCTGTATAGGATGGTCCCGACCAAATTGAAAGAGTTGAAAACTCAGTTGCAAGAACTAATAGATAAAGGTTTTGCGAGACCTAGTTTTTTACCATGGGGTGCACCAGTATTGTTTGTAAAGAAGAAAGACGAATCTATGAGACTTTGAATCAATTATCGACAGCTTAATAAAGTCACTATAAAGAACAAGTATCCCTTGCCAAGAATTGATGACTTGTTTGATCATCTAAAAGGGGAAACAGTGTTTTCAAAGGTAGATTTGAGATCCGGATACTACCAGTTGTGAGTTAAAGAGTCGGATGTGCCAAAGACTACTTTTAGAATACGGTACAGGCACTATGAATTTCTTGTTATGCCTTTCAAACTAACAAATGCTCCTACAGTTTTTATAGACCTAATGAATTGAATTTTTTGACCATATTTAGATAAGTTTGTAGTTGTTTTTATTGACGATATACTGATTTATTCTCGAGATGAGACAGAGCATGCCGAGCACTTGAGAAATGTTTTGCAGACTTTGAGAGCATGCTAGATTTTTGGGACACATTGTTTTAGGTGATGGTATTCGAGTTGATCTGAGCAAGATTTTTGCTATTGTTGAATGGAAACCACCAAAGAATTTATCGGAGGTTAGAAGCTTTTTGGGATTAGCCGGTTATTACAGATGGTTTGTTAAAGGATTTTCTATAATTGCTACTCCTATGACGAGATTGCTGCAAAGGATGTTAAGTTCGAGTGGTTTGATAAGTGTCAGCAAAATTTTGAGAAATTGAAGGCATTATTGACTGAGGCACCAGTTTTAGTACAACCTAAATCGGGAAAAGAGTTTGTAATTTATAGCGATGCATTATTGAGTGGTTTAGGATGTGTGCTGATGCAAGAGGGCAAAGTGGTAGTTTATGCCTCGAGACAGCTGAAATCACACGAGAAGAACTACCGAACGCATGATTTAGAGTTAACTGCCATTGTGTTTGCTTTGAAGATTTGGAGACATCATTTGTACGGTGAGAAATGTCATGTCTTTACCGATTATAAAAGTTTAAAGTATCTGATGACTCAAAAACATCTGAACTTGTGACAATAGAGATGGCTAGAATTATTAAAAGACTATGAGCTTGTGATCGATTACCATCTAGGAAAGGCGAATGTAGTAGTCGGTGCTTTAAGTAGGAAATCTTTGTTTGCTTTAAGGGCCATGAATACAAAGTTGAATTTATCCGATAATGATTCAATTCTAACCGAGTTGAGAGTTAGACTGATGTTTCTATAGCAGATTTACGAAGCTCAAAAGTATGACAGTGATTTGCAAGCCAGGATAATTCAGTGTGAATCAGGCGATGACTCAGAATTTTAGATTGACTCTGATGATTGTTTGAGATTTCGAGGTAGGATATGTGTTCCTAAAGATACAGAGCTGATTTAGAAGATTCTTAATGAGGCACATAGTGGTTGTTTTTCTATTCATCCGGGTAGTACAAAAATGTATCGTGATTTGAAGAAAATGTATTGGTGGTCAGGTATAAAACGAGATATCTCAGATTTTTTTTTCAAAATACTTGATTTGTCAATAAGTAAAGGCTGAACACCAAGTGCCTTCGAGTTTACTTCTTCCAATGATGGTACCCGAGTGGAAATGGATAGAATTACCATGGATTTCATGACGGGTTTGCCTATGACTTCGAAAAAGAAAGATACTGTCTGGGTTATTGTTGATAAACTAACGAAATCGGCTCATTTTAT
This sequence comes from Gossypium anomalum, assembly GCA_025698475.1. NCBI lineage: Eukaryota > Viridiplantae > Streptophyta > Magnoliopsida > Malvales > Malvaceae > Gossypium > Gossypium anomalum. The sequence goes on from CM046957.1 coordinate 27,232,924, forward strand.
AACGGTACGTACTGATTACTCACTAGATAAGCTAACTGAACTATACATTGCTGAGATTGTGAGATTGCACAAGGTGCCTATTTCTATTATTTCGGATAGAGATCCAGGTTTATTTCGCGGTTTGGAAAAAGTTACAATAAGCTTTGGGTATGAAATTGAATTTTAGTACAGCTTTCCATCCGCAAACCGATGGTCAATCGAAAGGGTAATTCAGATTTTAGAAGATATGCTCCGATGTTGTGTTCTAGAATTCCAAGGTAGTTGGGAATAATATCTGCCGTTGGTTGAATTTGCCTACAATAACAATTTTCAGTCAAGTAAAAAGATGGCACCTTATGAGGAATTGTATGGCTGAAAATGCCAAACTCTATTGTATTAGACAAAGCACAGAGAGTATCAAATTCACGGGGTTGACTTGGTTAGAGAAGCCAAAGAAAAAGTAAGGGTGATTCATGATTGTTTGAAAGCTACTTCAGATAGACAAAATTCGTACGCAGCTTTGAAAAGAAAAGAGATTGAATTTTAGATCGGTGATAAGGTATTTTTGAAAGTATCTCCATGTAACGCCTTAAAATATAAGTTCTTATTTTCTGTATGTTGTGTATTACAAATATGCATCTGCTTCAATGGTTAAGTGTCCTAGGAAGTGTTTGAGAAGTCTTGGGTTGAAGCCTGGGCATTTGCAAAAAACTTTGTTTTTAAGTAATAAACCATTGCCTTCGGTTAGTGGACTTTTAAATTTATGTGTGTTAAACATGACATAAAGACCTATTGGTCTAGGGGTAAATGGCGTGTGGAGTGTTCCTTGGGGTCTGAGGTACGAAGCTTGGTTATGCAAAAGGGGCATTTTATTTTGCTACAAGTATGTTGGAAGTGTCCTAGGCTGACCGAAACTGAGGTGTGTGATTGGAGTTTGAATGGGCGATTGAGAAGATAATGGAGGAGGGATTTTAGGAGGATTTTGTAGGCTTTGAAAATGGGGGAGGTTGTGCCAAAATTGAATTCTTGTTCAGAGAGTTTCGGCTGAGGTGGGAAAGGTTGGAAAAGTCAAGTGTGGGAGTTGTTTACAGGCCTTACCGTATTAGGATTTTCTTTTGGCAAAATCGGCATTAGCTCACCTCTCTTTCCTGGCTGCTTCTCGGTTTGGCTTTCTTGCTTGTTGTGGCCAAATAGTGCTTGGTCGTTTGGGTCTTTCTCTCTGTTGTGCTTTGCGATTTTGTGCTCCCTTTTTGAATTTTTTTTCCTCTCTTTCTCATTTGGCTCTTTTCTTCTTGACCGATTGCTGCTATCTCTTTCCCCCTCGCAACACTTTCAGTTTTGTTTCCACCTTCTCCCTCCCACAATCAGTTGTAGTCTTTAGGCCGATTACCTTGTCTCTTCTCCTCTCCTTTTCTTTTGTCTTTTCTTCTCTCTCTCAATTCCTTCCCTTTTCACTGGTGGGTGGCCAAATATTGATTGGTAAGTCTCTGTTTGTCTCTGCTCTTTCGACTTTTCTCTTTTTTTCCCTGAATGTCGATTCCCATCTTTTTCTCTCTTAGTCATGGTGTTCTTTCGGGTTTTAGTACTACTCAAGGAGTGAAGGAGTTCGCTAGTGTTACAGAAATGATTGGAACCTTTCTCTCGTCTCTCGATCAAAGGTAATGCTATTCGTTGGTATTATATTGAACTAAGGTATTTTGGCTTGGATTCTTCGGTATTGGCCGAATATTTCTTCCCTTATTTTGGGTTGGCGTTTTTTATAGGTTGGTATGCATTGTTTCAATCCTTGTGTATAAGCAACATGAGTAATAGATTCGCTTATTATGTAGATAATCATCAAGAAGTCTGTTATCAACCCTCATCAGCGATCTAAGCGCGCTAAAACCATGCTCGTTCAATCAAGGCAAGTATCGATATGATTTTTGAGATGAGTGCTAATAGGAGGGTGTTAACCCTAATGATTAAAGGACTGACATTAGGTTATGATTGAATCTAGGTTTAGTGTTCATGGAGACTACGCTCTTTTCGCAAATAGGTGTGTAACCACACTGCTATAAACGTAGATTGGTAAAAGCTGGAATAGTATGACTATTGATGTAACATCCCGAAATAGGGCCTAAACGGAACAGTGGTTGCGAAACCACAAATTTGAGGTAGAAAATTTATTTTATTATTATTTTGAGGTCTATGATATGTTTGCATGATTGTGTGAAAAGTTCGTGAAGAAATTCTATGCATAAAGTACTTAATTTGAAATTAGGGACTAAATTGAATAAATTGCAAAACTTGTGTTCTAGAAGTATTTTGCATAAAATTGAATTAGAATATTAATTAGGAGGTCTTAAATAGCAATTTGACCAATTTTAAGTTCATGGACAAAATTAGGACATGGAAGGAATTTTTGAAAGTTTAGTAGTAAGGGCATTTTGGTCATTTAGTTATTAAAATGAATTAAAAACAAAATTAAAAGCCAATTTTTGTCCATCTTCTTCATTAGGACGAAATTTCAAGGGTTATCCATAGCTAGGGTTTGTTTCAAGCTTTCCAAGCTCAATAGTAAGTGATTCCAAGCCCCGTTTTTAATGTTCTTTACGTTTTCGGAGTCCCGGTAGCTCGATAAAGCTTATGCTAGCAATAATTTAAGTTAGGGTTCATATTTGGAAAAATACCCATAGGTGAAATTTGTGTATTTTGATGTTTTATGATAGAATATGAGGTTTTAAATTATGTTAGACAACTTGTACTACTCGGTTTTAAGCAAAAACGAGTAAAAGGACTTAATCGGTAAAAATACCTAATAGTCATAAGTGCTTGTTAGAGTATGAATTTGATGCTGCCATAGAAGGGAAAAATGACCAGCATGTCATGAAACATAAGAAAATAGGCTGAAGTTTAATTTACGAGCTTTGGGGTAAAAGTGTAAATATGCAAAAGTTTAGGGGCAAAATTGTAATTTTGCCAAAATATGATTTTGGGTCAATTTGAATAATTTGAGTCCTAATTAGACTATATTTTAAATGATAGAGCAAGGAAAACTAAAATTCAAGCTAAAATGGAGAAAATACCAAGTTGTGGACGAAATGGTAAAAGTAGCTATTTTTGCATACGAGGTAAGTTTACAGTAAATAAATGCAATGTTCTTTTATTTTACATTATTATTGTTAATTTCCAGAATTTATATACTTATTTTATGAGGATATTTAAAGTCAAATTAAAGGCAAAGTGACAGAGAAAAAGCATTAGGAAGCCCCGTTTTGAACCTTAGGAATGTTAGGATATTGGGGTTGTGAGACGGAGACAGGAGACAGAGGAAAATGAGCCATGTAAGTCCATATCGGATATATGGCTTTGGAGACAGGAATGAGCCATGTAAGCCCATATTAGATATATATATATGGCATTGGAGACAAGAATAATTCATGTAAGTCCATGTCGAAGACATGGCATTGGCAGATATTGATAGACAGAACGACCCCAAATCCTTAGTATTCCGAGTGGTTCAATGGGTCATTGTACACGTTAAATTATAGTGAATTATCAGCAAAAGGGAAGGTAGATTATATTTATGAATAGTGAAAGGTCAGGTAAGAAAGAAAGTAAGTGAATAAAGAAGAAGGTAGAAAATGAGAAGTAAAGAAAGTTTATGAGGCTAGGTGACATTATGTATAATTATTCATTATGTTGAATGTTGTAATTTATTTGCTTGTAAGCTTACTAAGCCTAGTGCTTAATCTCTTTATTTTCTTCTTCTTATAGTACTTATCTAGCCACTCGGGATCGAAGGAAACGCTCGGAGGCCGATCACACTATCCAAGAAATAACTCGGTATAATTAGACGTTTTGTTTTGTGTATGGCATGTATAGAAACTTAGCTATCTTTAGTATAATATGAACAATGAATGATGTGTAAATGCTTGCTAGAGACTAGCTAATAAAAATGGCCGATGATATGCATGTTTATTAATATGTATGATTGAATGGTGGTTATCACATGAAAATTATGAAAAATGTGAAAGTAACCTAAAAACAGATTCAAATAACAGAAATGACGTGACTTTGAAAAATCACTAAAAATTGTGTAAACATATTTTTAAGATGAATAATATATGAAATTAAATCTTATTATGTCTATTTTCTTATGGAATAAGCAAAACAGGTAAAGGTATTATATTTTATGAGATATCTGAGTTTTAGTGAAACAGGGTCAGAACAATTTCTAGATCCCCTGTTTCAACTTTTGAAATTCACCATAAATTGTAAAAAAATAATTATGTGGTGTAATTTATATGGTTAGAATCCTTATTGAATCTAGTTTTAATAGAAACAAACTTTATAGTCATATTAATTTTGTATAGGGAGAAAAGTGGTTCATAGTAAGTAGAGGTCAGTGCAGTCAAATTCTGAAACAGGGGTAACTTTAACTAATAAACTGTACTAATTGGCTAAGTCAAAAATTCTAGAAAAAAATTATTAGATAGATATATGAGTCTAGTTTCAGGAAAAATTTACGGATCTTAATTTCGAGTTTTGAAACTCGAGAAATGAATTTTTAAGCAGCTATGACGCAGAAAAATAGTTTATTCCGAAAATTAAAATAAGTGGTTTAGAGTTGTTTAAAAGGTAAGATAAGTTTAGTAACACCTCAAGCTTGACTCCGGTGACGGTTTCGGGCGTGGGGGCGTTACAATTGACGCTACACGAGCGTGCACTCGCTCGTGTGGTAGTCCAAACGCGTAAAATGTGGGTGTTTGATCGTAGAGGCCACTATGAGTGATTCCATGGGCTTAGGCCGTTTTGGGCCACGTTGGGCCAAAATGAGTCGTGTGGGCCCCACGAGCTCATGGGCCCCACATGGCTAAACCGTATGGATGAGTGGAGATTATTGGGTCATGCTGTGAAGCTTACACAGCCAAGGCCATTATTGGGCTTTGTGGCCCACACGGGCGTGTGGGCCCACATGGATCGTACTATGGGCTTTGGGCCCATTTTCACAGTTGATTGTTGAGGTTGCACAGGTTGCCCGAGATGACTGTGGACCTACTGTTGGGTCGGTAAGTATACCTAGACCCCAATTTGGTGAAATGACTATTATACCCCTATGAGGTAAAATAACTGATATACCCCTATGATATGTATGACTGTAATTGAGCGTGACATGTTGCATACACGTATGATATTATGACATGACATAATGCATAGGGATGGGTTTGCTATATTTGGAGAAAGTGTACTGTACTGGCAGCTCTGTTGCATATACTGTTTAGTGCCGCAACCGGTGCTATATTTTGGAGTACAGGGATGGGTGGGTTGATTTTATCCCCACATGGAGTGTAGGGCTGGATGGAATGGAGTGTAGAGGATGGATGGGTATGATTTTTTATTGCATTCGTTACTGTTATTGAAATGGGCTAAGGCCCACACTGATACTGATACTAAGGCCCTAACTAAGATTGAACTGCTACTGGAACGGGCTTAGGCCCAGGATGTAACTGCCTACTGTATGTCTGATTGTTGATAAGGGATTACACACTGAGTTTCATAAACTCACCCTTCTACTTTTCTGCGCAGGTAATCCTTAGGATAATCAGAGCTGTGAGGGACTCGATGGTGGCCATTCAACCGCACTTACTTTTAGTTTTAATTTTAAATTTATAAGTAGCTTAATTTGGGTATTCCTTATGTAATAAGGCCTCTTAAAGTTTTTACTTTTGATTTAGGATTTATCTGCTTTGAATCATAACTGCTAAAAGTAGGCCGCGGTTTTCATAAGGATAAATGCTTTCAAAACACCACGCTATTGCAACATATTTTAAAAACTTCCGCTACAAACATTGTTTTTAAAGTGTAATAACAATCTAATATGATTAACATTTTGGTAAACCAACTCGAGTTTTATCAATGAACAAGATATCCTAAAGTTTCATAAAAGGTCACAATGAGGGTTTTTAATATAGAACAGATTTTCAAACGGAACGATGCTTTTCAAAATACACTCCAATGTGACATCGTAAATTCAGCCATAACATCTAGGCCGAATTTGGGGTAATATATGGAAGAAAATTCTAAGATTTGGCCGTAAAGGCAAGTTAAGTCCGCGATTTATTGGGCCGTATAAAATTACCAAGAGAATAGGACCGGTTAACTTTGCCATCTGAATTGGAAAGGATCCACAATGTGTTTCATGTGTCTATGTTATGCCATTATAGATCAGACCCTTCGCATGTGATTTCACTGACAGAAGTTGAGATTTGTCCAGATATGACTTACGGTGAGGAATCGAACAAGATATTAGCCTGAGAAGTAAAACAATTGAGGAATAAAAGTATAGCTCTTGTGAAAGTGTTGTGGAAAAGACATGGGGTTGAAGAGGCTACGTAGGAGCCCGAGGAGGCAATGAGAAAACAATACCCAAACCTAATTTCCGGTAAGATTTTGGTTATTTTGTAAATAAAAGAATAAAAAGGGAAAATAAAGTCAAAATTGGTGTCCATCTTCTTCACCATAGCCAAAATTCGCTAAGGAGACCATAGCTAGGGTTTCTTCAACTTTCAAGCTTGATTATAAGTGCATCCTAGCTCCATTTTTAGTGCTCTTTACATTTTTAAAGTCGTTATCATCCGATCTATCTATTTCTACCATTATTTTGAAGTAGGGTTCATGTTTAAAAATTTTCCCATGTGTGACATGCATGTATTTTGATGTTTGATGGAAGATATTGTATGTTTAAGGTGTGATAAACAACTTTTACTAAATGATTTTTTAGTGAAAATACATAAAAAGGACTTATTTGTAAAAGTTGTAAAAATGGGTAGCAGAAATGTGATTTGATGAAAAATGTGGGCTGTTATGAGCATATTTAAGTTCGGCTAGGCTTGAGAAACAAAGAAAATGGATACATTTCATTTTATGAGCCGAAGGAAAAATGTGAAAAGTTAAGGGTAAAACTGTAATTTTTTGCCATAATGTGATATTTGGGACAACATTGAGTAATCTGAGAATTAAATAAGTTAAATTTGCTATTATAGATCAAGAAAAATGAAGTTCGGACCTTGATCGGGGGAATAACAAGCTTTTTGATCTCACGAGCTAGAATTCGGATCGGTTCTTCACTGTACGATAAATCTGAATGAATCTCAAATTCTATCGGGGAAATAATATGCGAAGGATCAGATCGGTATCATCGAAGCATTGATACATGAAACACATTATGGATCTTTTCTAACTCAGACGACAATGCTAACCGATAAGCCACTAGTCCAATTCGCTCAATAATCTCGTACGGTCTGATGAATCGCGGATTCAATTTCCCTTTAAGACCAAATCGAAGTATTTTCTTCCATGGAGATACTTTCAAGAACACTTTATCCCTGATCTGAAATTCAATATCTTTTCTTTTCAAGTTTGCATATGATTTCTGACGATCTGACGCTGCTTTCAAACTATCACGAATTACTTGCACTTTTTCTTCTATTTCTCTAATCAGATCAACTCCGTGAATCTTATTTTCACTAAGTTCAGTCCAGTACAACGATGTTCTACATTTACGACCGTATAAAGCTTTGTATGGTGCCATTTTAATACTCGATTGAAAACTGTTGTTATATGCGAATTCAATCAACGGTAAATACTTTTCCCACGTACCTTCGAACTCAAGGATGCAACATCTCAACATATCCTTGAGTATCTGAATAACTCGCTCGGATTGACCATCTTTCTACAGGTGAAATGCGGTACTAAAATGTAATTTTGTACCCAGTGCATCTTGCAATTCTTCCAAAAACTCGATGTGAATCTCGGATCTCTATCTGAAACAATAGAAACATGTACTCCGTGTAATCTCACAACCTCAGAGATATATAACACAGCTAACTTTTCAAGCGAATAGTCCGTTCATACCAGAATGAAATGAGTCGATTTTGTCAACCTGTCAACAACAACCCAAATTGTATCTTTCCTACTCAGAGATAGGGGCAAACCCGAAATAAAATCCACAGTTACTCTATCCTATTTCCATTCAGGAATCATAATTGGCTATAATAAACCAGACGGTACCTGATGCTCAGCTAGAAAAATGACCCTTGAAACAGGGCACACGCCTATGTGGAACTTGTACATAGTCGTGTTGATGGCCCGTGTGGCTCACACTGCCTAAACATCTAGGGACATGCCCGTGTCCCCCTGCCCGTGTAGATTTATTTTTCAATTCGAACCTACAGGGGCTTTCACATGGCCTGACACACGCCCGTGTCCATGGCCCGTGTTTAAAAACCTTGACATTTTGTTTCTTACGTCAGCATCCAATTAGGGGCACATGCCCGTGGCCAGACACCGTGCCCTCCACACGGCTGAGACACACAATCGTGCCACTACCTGTGTGTTTACTACCACGCATACTGACTTGTAAAATTAATGTGCAGGGGACACACGGTCGAACAACACACCCGTGGAGCTGACCGTGTGTCACACACGACCTAGACACATGCCCGTGTGTCTACCCGTGTAGACGATATAAGGCTATCTACCAAGCCTTTTTTGCAACACCCCTTACCCGAGACCGTCGCTGGAGTCGAGCACGAGGCGTTACCTGACTTAACTTACTAATTCGGGGCATAAAATTTGCTTTTAAAATTAATTTATTTACATTCATTCAATATGTCCCTAAAAAGGACCCTCGAGACCCTAAAACATGCAATTGAAACGGTTTAAGACCAAACCGGGAACATTAAAAATTTTTTGAATACTTAGACAAATCAAAACAATTTATTTCATTATTCCTTATAAAATTGCCCACCTGCGTCATAGTCACTAAATAAATCATAAGTCGAGTAACAAAGCTCAAAATTTAAATTCGTGAATTTTACCTAAAACTAGACTCATATATCTTCTTACTAATTTTTTTCCAGAATTTTTTATCTAGCCAATTAATACATTTTATTAGTTAAAGTTTCCCCTGTTGCACTATTTGACTACTCTGACCTCTCCTCACTACAAAATTTTCTCCCTATACAGAATTCAAATAGCCTTGTCGTTAGTTTCTCTTGAAAAGGAATCTAAAAATGTAAACTATAACTCCTAATTATTTTTGTACAATTTTTAGTGAATTTATAAAATCAGAACACAAGATTCAGAAATCCCTTTGACCCTATCTCACTAAATTTCAAATATCTCTTAATATACACTTCTTTTACTTACTCTGTTTCTTCCATATGAAAATAGACTCAATAAGATTTAATCCTATATCTCATTCATCACCTAATTCCATTTCTACTATTCTTGGTGATTTTTCAAGATCACGTCACTACTGTTGTTCAATACTGTTTTAATGCTAATTTCACTTTTTCATGATTTCTTTATATTAACCACCATTTAGGCATACATAACACCGAAACACGTTCTTCATTAGCCATTTCAATAGCTAATCATTATCAAATATTTACATACCATTCTTTATCCATATCATAAGGACATATACACAAAATGGCTAAGTCCCTATACATGCCATAAACTAAAACGTTTGTAAACGAAGATACCCATTTGGTAACTTGATAGTCGATAGTGTGAAGTGATCTCCGATGACCTCTAACCCGAGCTTGCTTTTAAGTACTCTGAAACATGGGAAAGTGAAAGAAGTAAGCTTATAAAGTTTAGTAAGTTCACATGTAAAATAATAAGCATGAGCAATCAATTTAGCTTACTACTATGCTGTCATAATTTGCTTAAATAATGTTTAGTTCTTACTTTCCCATCTTACTCATCGATAACCTTACCAAAGGCTCAGAATACAAAAGGCACCTTACTTAATAGCTTGCTTACATACCTGCAACATCTCACTTAACACATGAGTACTCTTTCATAATATAGGCATATTGCCAATCATGTCATAAAGTGTCACAAGCATAACTGAAAACTCATCACTTACTTAATACTTGATAATCCCAATTACTTACAATCTCAATATTAAATAAGCCTTAAATGCATACATGTACTCTTTCTTCATGTTCTCACCTTGTCGTTTGTTTGACTTACTCTTTGGATTACTCAAGAACCTTTTCCTTTTTGAACTTACCATTGACGTGTCTTGACATGGTCTTACGTGGTATACTTACCTTATGAACTCACCAATGCCATGTCTCGGCATGGTCGTACATGGGACCTTTGCCTTATAGTAACTCATCAATGTGATGTCTTGACATGGTCTTACATGATTTCCTTGCCTTACAGAACTTATCAATGCAGTAACACCCCTATCCCGTAACCGTCGCCGGAATAGGTAAGGGGCATCACCGAACAGACAAAGCATTTTAGAACAATACAAAATCACAGATATCAAATAACATTAATATATAAGCATTCAACCACAATTCACACTTTAAGATGGTCTACGAGACCAAAAACGTACATTTAAGAAAGGTCGGGACTAAACCGAACCCATTCAGAATTTTACGAACTTAATCAAACTTTTCAAAACTGACAAAGTCACACACCCGTGTGACTCACATGGGCATCAGACATGCCCATGTGATCCAACCGTGCCAAAAATAAGTCCTATACTGACTTTTTCACACGGCCAATAGGCACGGCCGTGTGCCATGACCGTGTAAAATTTAGCTAGCTACTGACTATTTCACACGGCTACAAGGCACGCCCATGTTCACTGACCGTGTGGCACAATGCAGGCTTGGTTTAAGCCAATTTGCCACCCCTTTTTGGGTCAAATGCTACAAGCAAAAATACATAAAATTCATACTAAAATTTTAACCAAATCCATGCTTAAAGATGACCAATTCACATTAGAACATGGCACATTACAAACATACACCAAAACTATGCACAAACTTATCATTTGCTAGCCAATTGACATGGCATAACATATATACATATTAAGCTTACATTCTTAAACCTTCCAGCCTATACATGCCATACTTATAAATATGTATTTCCAAAATTACCAACATGAGCTTGATAGTGTGGTGACAATCCTCGACTATCCCGAGCCTTCCGTAGCTATGATAACTGTAAAACAGACAGAATTCACATAGAGTAAGCTACAAAGAGCTTAGTAAGTCAAATACAATTGCACAACTAATATAACATATAAATAACAGTAAATGACCAGAATTCACAACCATCTCATAAAATATTTCCTTACTTCACAGAAACATAGTCCTTTCTATTCAGAAATCTAGTATGATACAAACGTACCTGTATGAATTATACGTTCCATATATTTATTCCATATCTCATACTTTATCATCGGACAATTCAGAAACGGAATAGAGATTCACAGACAGGCACAATGCCGACGTCCCAGACGTGGTCTTACATGTAATTCGATATCGAAGCCTCTATCCCAGATAGGGTCTTACACGAAATCTCAAATTGAAGCCTGTGTCTCAGACACGGTCTTACACGATATCTTAGATCAATATCAACATTTCTTCAAAAACATGCAGAACTTCCTATACACCAGCATATTATTAGAGTTTATTCATCATGCTCTCAAGGCCGTCCAATGCAGATAGCAATTTATATACACAGAATTTAATCAACTTAACACATAATTGTAGTTTGACTTACCTCGTACGGATTTCGGATGGAACTAGTCAACTATTCAACTATTTTGGACTTCCCTCGATCTAAGTCCGATTTTCTTTGTTCTTGGTCTATTTCAATCCAAATTCAACCATTTAATCATTTATTTCATTCAAATTAATCCATGAACACATATTTAGGGCACTTTACATTATAGCCTTTATATTTTTACACTTTGACAATTTAGTCCATTTTTCACAAAATCACAAATATGCAAAATTCACCAAGAATATAGCTTGACCAAATATACATGGCTTCCATACAAGTCCAAATAACACATTTAATTCACAATTTAGTCCCTCAAATCTCATTTTCACAATTTAGCCCATTTAGCTCTATTTCATCAAAAATTCAAAGACAATACTTATAAATTATCTACCAAGCCTTCATAATTCATCCAAGAACATCAAAAAACTCATGATATCAACAATGGCATTTTATGAAATCTTTAACAAAAATATAAATTCAGACATGGGCTTTGAAGAACACGAAGCAACGATCACAAAAGCATAGAAATTATCAACAATAGACGAAAATTCATACCTTAATTGAGCTTTAATCTAGCTGAACCCTAAATGCTCTTATTTCTTTTTCTTTCTCTTTGAATTTCGGCAAGATGAGCATGCAAATGGCTTGTTTCATGCCTTTATTTTATTTTATTACATACTATTTCACAAATGACTATTTTAACCTTAACTATTTCATTTCAAAATTCACCAACTAATGTCCATATTTGTCCGCCATTAATATAAATCATAAATTTGACACGCAAGGACCTTTATTTTAAAAGCCAAGGCCAAATAGGTACTTTAACAATTAGCACGCAACTTTTGCATTTTACGCGATTAAGTCCTTTATGTAAAATCGAGCATAGAAACAGACAAATTAAATCACCAAAACTTTGCAGATATAAATTCATATATCACAGACACAGAAAATAATATTAAAATATTTTTTTAGACTCAGATTTGTGGTCCCGAAACCACTATTCTGACTAGGGTCAAAACCGGACTGTTACAAATGCCATGCCTTGGCATGGTCTTACATGATATCCTTATCTTACCAAATGCCATGTTCCAAACATGGTCTTACATGGTATCCTTATCTTAGTGCCAATGCCACATCTTGATGTGGTCTTACATGGAGTTCTTAATCAATGCCGATGCCATGTCTTGACATGGTCTTACACGGGATCCTTACCTTACCAATGCCATGTCTTGACATGGTCTTACATGGTATCTTTAACCGTCAATTCCTCCTTAAATGCCATATTATGAACATGGAATTTTCCGTCAATTCTTCCTTAATTGCCATGGTACAACCATGGACTTTGAGATATCAATGCCTTGTCAAGTCATAGCTGAAACATACTTGCTCAAATTCTCAAGGTTAGTCGCATAACTCAATAATAACAATACTAATAACAATAATTGCATAATAATAAAATGCTACTCAACTTACATACTTACATTCTCGATCTCATCATATCATCAACTTAACTTATTATCATCAAACTATGCTAGTCAATTCTTGTTATCATACAAAGCCATAATACAAAATATGGTCTTACATATAAATTATACAAGTTCTCTTTCCAATATCGAATTATTATCGAATATTAATCATTATATCTGAAACTCAATACTAAAGTATTTATGGCTAAAATATCAATTTCTCATTCAAATATGCATAATTAAATGCTTATTAAACATATGAACTTACCTCGATACCAAAACGACCATTTTACCAACTTTCTTGATTTTCGGTTTTTCTCCCGTTCTAGGTCCAAATCTCACTTTTCGAGATCTAAAATGTCATATTTCACTTATTTAATTAATTTACTATTCAAAACATTCCCTAACTCAAACTTTAGCAAAATTACAATTTTACCCCTAAACCTTTGCAGAATTACGGTTTTGCCCCTAGGCTTGAAAATTAAAATTTATCCATTTTTCTTATGTTTTACGACACGCTGAACATTCTTCCCTTCTATGGAAACATCAAACTCCCACTCTATCATGTGCTTATTAAAATTAGGTATTTTTACCGATTATGTTGTTTTACTCATTTTCACGTAAAACCGCTTAGCAAAAGTTGTTTAACACAATTTCAAGCTTCATATTCTACCATAAAACATCAAAATAAACACATTTCACCTATGGTTATTTTTCCAAATATGAACCCTAGCATGAATTATTGCTAGACTAAGCGAAATCAAGTTATCGGGACTCTAAAAATGTAAAGAACATTAAAAACGAGGCTAGAACGGACTTACTATTGAGCTTGGAAAGCTTGGAAACCCTAACCATGGCTTACCCCATGCTATATTCAGCCTCCATGAAGAAGATGGACCAATTTTGTCTTTATTTTCCCTTTTTAATTCTTTTAATTACTAAATGACCAAAATGCCCTTAAAGGCTTTTCTTTCAAATTTGTCCTATTCTTGCCTATTTTTGTCCAAACTTAAATATAATGGTCTAATTACTAAATAAGGACCTCCAATTTAAGAACCCATTTCAATTAAATCCCCTTTATTATCTACAACACATATTTTGCTAATTTTACAATTTAGTCCTAATTATCAAATTAGGCACTTATACTAAAATTTCTTCACGAAATTTTCACACAATTATTAAATCAATGAATAAACCTTAAAACTTAATCGGAATAAATTTTTTTGACCTCAGATTCGTGATTTTCCAACCACTATTTCGTTTAGGCCCTATTTCGGGATGTTAAATTTTGCCACCCTAAAACACAATTTAACTCCATCCGACATACCAAAATCTTACATAATAGGATTTCTAAATCAAGCAACCATACCAACAACTTCACATTCATGAAAGACCTTCTTGTATTCATAAAACAACTTTCAATATTAGCCACTTTTCATGGCCTTATACAAAATGAGTCAAATACTAATACAAGCCAACGCATTTGGCCCCAAAACAATGTGACACTAAATCAAAATCAAAGGTTCCTATACATGCCATAATCAAAATAAAAGGATTAACTATACAAAGTGCTTCCGACGATAGTGTGACTGGCTTCTTCGACATAAGCGATGATCCTCGAGCTACTTTGGCGGCGCTATAAGAAAATGGAAAAGAAATAGGGTAAGCATAAAGCTTAGTAAGTTGCATGAAAATAAACATCAACTAATTATCATGAAACAATGTGCTCATAACCTTTCATAGCTTATTTGTGTGTACCATAAATGGACAAAAGTATAACTTACTCATCATCATCCAATGCAATTCATATTGCATATAGTGAGCCCATAACTTATACATTTCAAATAGGTACCTATAACACTCATCACGTGATCATAACTTTTCTCATTTCAATATAAGTCATAAATATTTTGTTGAACCATTTGGAATACTATCGGATATTCGATAGCCCTAACATGGGTTAAGATGCCGACGCCATGTCCCAGACATGTCTTACACTGGCTTTCATATAGCGAGGCCGATGTCATGTCCCAGACAGGTCTTATACTGGCTCTCATCTATCGGTGTCAATGCCATGTCCGAGACAAGTCTTACACTGACACACAACAAGCTGATGCCATGTCCCAGACAGGTCTTACACTAGCTTGTATATCATAAGGCCGATGCATGTCCCAGACATGTCTTACACTAGCTCTCGTCTCAATACTGATGCATGTTCCAAACATGTCTTACACTGGCTCTCGTATTGTGGCCGATACATGTCCCAAACATGTCTTACACTAGCACACAAATCACCAAATGTCACGGTACAAATATCCAAGTCTATTCCAAATGTTCAACAGAAGTCTTCACTACGTTAATTTCTCAACATGCATTCTCATGTTCACAATCAAAACAATTTATGAAATATCAATTCAATCATTCATCATAAAGATATAGTTGCATTATTAGCATACAACTTACCTTGGATTACAAAATGTAACCGACTAGTTGGTTTTAGTCCGCTAGATTTACTTTTCCCCGGTCTAGGCACGAATTGTGTAATTCTTGATCTATAATGATAAAAATTCAAAAATTTAATCATTTTATTGATCTAGGTACTCAACAATTTATAATTGGGCAAAATGACCATGGTCATTTTGCCCCTAGGCTTCCACAAAATGACCATTTTACCCCTAGGCTGGAAAATTGATTTTTATCGAATTTCTTCAAATCTTAAGCCTATTTGAACCCTTTTTACTCTTATGGTGACTCAAAATTCCTATTTTTTTCACCGCATTACAACCTATTTCATAACTTTTACCAATTGGTCCTATTAGGGGTTTTCATCAAAAATCATTTTACAAAAGTTGTCTATTTAACAACCAAAGTTCAATTTCTTCCATAAAAACTCAGCAAAGATTGCAAATCCTTTCATGGAAAATCCTTAGACTATCAACCATTTCACAAAATAGTCCCTCCATTAGCTAGCTCATGCCATAAGGGTTCCAAAAGTACCAAAATTATCAAAAATGGGCATCTAAATCACTTACTTGAGAGAGAGATGAATGGATGAAAGTTCAAGCTTCCAAAACCCTTAGAATGGCTAAAAATTCCAGTGGAAGAGAAAGGAAAGAAAGAAAAAGAATGAAAAATATGAAGGCTAGTCTCTAGGGTATTATTTTATCATACATTAAGTCACCAATCCCTTTAACCATTTGATTTCTTATCCCCTATGGCCGCCCATCAGCTTCTAAAGGGTCTATTTTCCCTTTAAAGACCCCTTGGTTCTCTGGCTAGTTGACACCCTTAGCTATCAAAATAGAACTTTTGCACTTTATACGATTTAGTCCTTTTTCGCAATTAAGCTCTCAAACGCTAAAATTAATTCACTAAATTTTTCATGCACCTTTATAATTATGCCATCACACATAAAATAACATTGAAAATAATTTCTCTGACTTTGGAATAGTGGTTTCGAAACCACTGTTCCAACTAGCCCAAAATCGGGTTGTTACATGCCAAACTTATCACGAGTACTTGAACTGATCCGTATCATTGCTTATATTCTCATACCATCATCTTTTCCCGTTGAATTATTTGGAATAATATTGGATACTCGAGAACTTGCACCTAAGTGCTACAGACATAGTCAATGCTATCTCAATCTCATATCACATATTTGCTCACTCTCGAGCTATCAACGGGCCTGCTCACATAAGCTGTCGGTCAAGACGTAGCTACACGGTGCTGCTCACACAAGCTTCCAAGTAACCGAAACACATGCCGGTATACTCAGCCACCGGTAGGACATACAGGACCAACACCTGAATCATATAATCATAGTAACCCCTAATGACATATCACTAGTATCCTATCTATTCCTGAGGTTCAACCGGGATTACCACTATGTCAATGCTTTGTCGATAGATTCTGCAATGTCGTAATATCACAATTATAATATTTAAGCATATAAACACATATAACATTAAGCTTATTAATCATACAAACTTGCCTCGGTTCACAAAAACGATGAAATAGGTCGATTAGTCGAGTACTTTGTTTTTCCCCTAATCTAGATCCGAATTTTGCTTTTCTTGATCTATATGTAATCAAATTTAATTATCACTCTATCCAATTTAATCGAAAAACACTCATTAAAGCACATTTACACTTTTACACCAAGTATTTCATAATTTTTACAATTTAGTCCTTATTTCATAAAAACATAAATTAATGCAATTTGATATCAACCATGCTAGCCGAATTTTCCTAGTACACGTATCAGCCCATATTTTTCATTTATTTCACATTTTAACCATAAAGTTTCCACATTTCACAATTTAATCCCTAATTTGCATTTTCACTAAAAATCACTTAACAAAACTTGTATAACTATCATCAAACATTCATAATCTATCATCAATCATTAAAATACATGCTTATTCATCAATGCAAACTTCCTAAATATTTAACAATTTTGCAAAATAGTCCCTGGACTAGCTAGACCTAGTTGCAACGATCTCAAAAACACAGAAATCATTAAAAATCAAGTCAAAATCACTTACCAATTGAGCTACTAAGTGATCGAACCCTAAAAAGCTTCCATAGCTTCCTTATTTCTTTGTTTTTCGGTGGAAAATGAAGAAAATATGATGATACATTATGTTTTCCATTATTTTACTTAAGTTATTTACAAATTACTATATTAACCTTAATGTATAACATTAAAAATCCACATAAACCATGTATGTAAATGTACATTAACCTTAATAAAGGTATAATTACAACATAAGGACCTCTACTATTTAATTTCATAGCCATTTAATACTTCTAGCTATTAGAATATCACTTTTGCACTTTACACAATTTAGTCCTTTTTATCAAATTGACTAATCAAACGGTAAAATTTCTGAACGAAACTTTCACACAAACATACTAACATGCTGTAAACATCAAAATAATAATAAAATAATTATTTTGACTTTGAGTTTGTGGTCCCGAAACACTGTTCTGATTTAACTAAAAAGGGCTGTTACAGATGTTGAAATTGTTAAGCTACATGCTTTTAATGGCATTTTTACATCTTAAATTAAGTGCTTAAACATCAGATTTTATGCCTTGTATGTATTATTATATTGGCAACACTGCATGGTGGATCCATTGGATATAGTTGGCATTCCATAGGATTTGTAAGTACTCACCATTATATGTGTTATTTGTGAGCATGTGGCTCAAGAAGTTCTGATTTTTGGAGTAAATAAGGGAATTTTGAGCTTGTGTCTCCATTCAATAGGACTGTGAGGCAATATAAGGGAGCGTGTGGCTTCGGCCCGCTCAACCCGAGATTGTTTCTGATATGTAGGAGTTTGGAGATCAGTTTATCCAATGTATGATCACACATTTAAATATTGCCATGAATGTATTATGCCAATATAAGTGTATGTTTATAAGTTAAATTATGATTTCAAATGCCATAGTAAATTGGAATTTTATTCATGGAATAGCATATGTTATTATGATTATAGTATGTGATATTGCAACTGAAATTTTAATGCTTAATTTGCCTGGATTTATGCATGAATTAGGTGTGATTTATTTATTGTTTTACGATCATTCACTGAGCTTTTTAAGCTCATACCCTCACACCTTTGTGCAGAGACTTTTTCAGCTTGAAGAGTTGAAGAGCAAGTGCAAGGCTGATCTAAGATTAAGGTTCAATAGTAGCTTAAGGATTCTTCTTTAGAAACAATAGGGGGCATTATGGCACTTATTGGGACTAGATTTAATTCAATTGTAATGTACATTGGACATTTATTTGGAATTTTATTTTGGGGATGCTATAATTACTTTAATGCTTGATTTTTATGCTTAATTTTTGTGTGGTTTATGGTATGTTGATGAGAGTTCATATGGTGATTGAGAACATGGTGTTTGAAGTATGTATTTTATACTAACATTGTTTAATTGTAGCTTGCCAAGGAGTGGAATGCTTGTGGCTAAGGTATGTACCTTGTGTGATGTAGTTGATGGTTGCTAAGTATGATTATAATTTAGCCCTAAAACTTGATTAGATTAATTAAAGCCTTTAACGATAGGGAAAGTCGGTAATATTTTAAAATTAGACTTATGAGTGTTAATATTTGGTAGACATATTCTTAGATAATATTTTGGGTAATGTATTAAAAGTTTATAAAATTTACGTTTTAGTTCCTATTAATAAAATAATAATTAGACTTAGTAAATGAACTCGATTAAAACTAGAATTTTTAGGTCTTGCATAAATTGACTAAAATAAGGTTGGTAATCATTTAGAACTAAAACGGGACTGTTTAACTTTAGATGGTAAAATAACCAAAATACCCTTAGGGTTAAATAATTAGAAACAGTTTAAAAATGGTTTACAAAATCGCTTCCGCATTAAAATTAGATAATTAATCAGTTATAATTGAGGTGTTATAAGGTTGGGGTGTGTTTTCGGTGGTCTTGAGCTAGAGAGTCACTTCAGTGGCTATTGTGTCACTTCAGATTTGGGTCGGTCCGTCCCAATTGGGTTTGGGGTGTCACACACGCATACATAGTTTGCCATCCACTCAGGATTTAGGTATGTCACACTATGAATGCCAAAAGTGAATAAATCTATAAATAGATTTAGGATCTATTCTATTTGAATATAGTCCGATGTACTGCCTGTAACACCCCTATCCCATATATGTTGCCGGAGTAGGGTTACGGGGCATTACTGTACAATCGTAATATTAAAATATTCATTTCATACATTATTATAAACATAATCTAATACATTCAAACATATACATAACGTTCTTTAATCGAGCCCTCGAGGTCCTAAAAATACCTTAAGAACAATTCAGGATCAAATTGGAAAAACTTGAAAAGTATAAAAAAAAGTTAAAAAATTTGGACTACAGAGATCACCCAGCCGTGTGACTCACACGGCTGAGACACACGCCTGTGTTTCAAGCCGTGTAACAATTGAAATATGGACACACGGTCGTGTCCCAACCCATGTCCTCACCCGTGTAACTCTCTAAGTTGGGTCACACGACCAAGACACACACTCGTGTGCTAAGCCGTGTAACCCTAGAAATAGACACACACGCTCATGTGCCAGGCCGTTTAACAGCCTAACTTGCATGCTTTAAAATCTACAGGGGACACATGGTCGTGTCACTTGGTCGTGTGTCACACATGGCTGAGTTACACACCCATGTCTCAGGCCGTGTGGACATGAATTTGCCCAAATATAAGTCATTTCCATCACCAATTCAAGAAATCATCTAAAGGCCTTTATAACACCTAATCAAAGCATCAAAACATGACCAAAACCAACATGAAATGACCAATTCAAAAGGTCAAAACCATTTAACCAATATGCCATACAAGGCATATCAATTGTAGCATACAAACTTACCAAAAACATGTATATATGTTGATCACATTTCTACTACCAAACATAATTCAACTTTTACCAAATCATACCTCAAATTTGATTACTAACACTCCAACATAACTTACCATTTTAGCCATATCTATCATACATCATAAGTAATAAAATGACACAAACTAACCAACATCAAATGGTACCAAAAAGAATTGTACATGCCAAAATAACCTCTTATGCATACATGACTTCAAAACACAAACATATTTAGTTATTATGTACACATTCATCATACACCATTTAATAACATCCTAAATAAATTTCAACCCCAAATTCAACTACTTAAGTTTATACATGCCACTACCCTAGGAGATACAAAAACTAATGGTGTGTGCTAAAGATTTGATCCATCCAAAGTGTCAGCAACAATAATCTCGATAATTAGAACGTAGAAACGGAACCATCTAATCTGAGGCTTTAGCTTTTTCCTGATCTAAACTTGTTCTTGGTCTATCTTGATCTAAATAAACAAATTCAATCCATTTAATATCTCTATTATTCAATTCAATCCACATTTCATATTTTTGTGAAATTACAATTTTTCCCCTAACATTTTAACTTTTTACAATGTAATCCTTAAGCTCATAAATTGAAATCTAAGAATTTTAATTTTTATTTCATGCCCGCCAAATTTACTAAGGACCTATATAAATTCATATAAATCATCATTTCACAATTTCACCATGAACTTTTATGATTTTTACAAATAAGTCTCTAAATGTTATTTTCATTAAAAATCACTTTACAAAACTTGTTTATTTATTAACAAGGACTAATAATCTACCATGAAACATCAAGAATCATGCAAGAACGTTCATGGAAAAACCCTAAACCTTTAACAGCTTTACAAATTGATCCCCAGGCTAGCTAGGTTAAGTTAAATCCTGATAACATAAAAATCATTAAAAACGAAGTTGGAATTCATACCATGCAAGTAAAATAACCTAGCTGAATGCCTAGCAAGCTTCCATGGTGTTTTGCTTCTTTTAATGTCATTGATGGTTGATCAAATGAGAAAGATGATGTAATTTTGTCATTTAGTTTAATTCTTATTTATCAAATTACCATTATAACATTTAACATCTTTAATAATTTTATCAAAATCATGTCATGCACATCCACTAACTTCATGAATTATTTAATTACCACCTAAGTCCTTTCACTTTGAAATCTTATAGCTATTTGACACTTTTGACTAATAGAACTCTACTTTTGCACCTTTTATGATTTAGTCCTTTTTACGTAATTAATTATGCAAACGTCAAAATTTCTTAACGAATATTTTATATGACCTTACTAACATTCCATAAACATTAAAATAATAATAAAATATTAATTTACTCATCGAATTTGTTGCCCCAAAACCACTGTTCCAATTTCACTGAAAATGGACTGTTACACTATCAGTCCAGTCAATCACATCTATGTCTCTATCTTCTAGGAGTCATCCACTCCGATACCCAAGACAAGGAATCTCCCTAATTTGACTTTATGGATGACATATTAATCTTTCAATCAGTTTGCTCATTTCCGATTAGACTGAGGACATGTTAGGATCGTTTACTAATTCAAGCTATCTTTTCGTATTACGATCAAACCATGTAATACCACTTAGTATCAGTTAAACGTTAGATAACCAATGAGAAACATTTGCTTCCATTTTGCTTTGCGTGAAAAAACCATGTGAGGACAATATACAACATATTAATGTAGTTTATGAATAATTTTATTAACCAATCTATTCGAAAAAATTACAAGTATACTTAGACGAAAATACTACACTTAGGACACCAGATCTAACATATAATTCATGCAACAAATGATTTTTACAGAATGAGTCTTAGAAACTTGATTAAACAAAATCTCTCTTTTTTATTTTTATTATTTAAAAATGGTGTTATCCTTCCATTATTTTCATCCAAAACTTTCAAATATACAATGTTTTAATAAACTATAAAAAAATTATCTTTTTTAAGAAATATATATAAATTACATAAAAAATATATCTTGCTATATATATAATATTTACAATTAATTGTTTTAAATAAATTGTATGTTATGTAGGGGTTAATTCTCAAAAAAAAAAATTGTAAAAGAATTTTAAATAGAGGTGAAAGTGACCCATGCAGTGAAAGTAATAGAGAGTAATTAAATAAAAAATAGAATTTAAATGTAAAAAATTTGAGGATGAAGAGTGGTTGTTCCTAAGGATGGATCTAAGGGTGGATGTCCCTTGGAATTTTCAAATTTTTGAATTTTATATATAAATTATCATATATTTTAAATTTGGTGTCTATGTTGTATAATATTTGTCCTCTTGACCAAATTGTATTTCATATAATTCGTCCTCTCAAGTCATAAGATTATGCTTTATATTAACAAAGTATTTTTCAATTTTCAATTATAACTTAAATAATAATAATAATAATAATAATAATAATAATAATAATAATAAAATATTAATGTATGGATGGGCCTTGAAAGGCTAAACTTAGAGGCCTAGTATGGACTTTAAAGCCAAATTTCATAATTACTTGATTCGGCACATATTCATACATATTAGGTTAGCGACTTTCTTGTGCTAACTAAGACAAATAAGTCAAATATTTATCATTTTCTAAGTCAAGTATTTATCATTTTCTTGATAGAATTATTCGTCTTGTGTTAACTCTTCCTATGTCTACTGCAACAATTAAACGAGTATTTTCAGCCATGAAAATTGTAAAGACAAGGCTTTGCAACAGAATGGAGGATGATCTTCTTTCAACTTTCTTGGTGGTATACATCGAAAAAGATATAGCTTAAGAATTTTCAACAGATCTTATCCTTGATTAGTTCGATCTTATGAAAAAGCGAAGGGTGCAATTTAGGATGCCTAGTATTGAGAACTAGGACTAAGTTTTTTTTTTTTAATTTAACTTTTAGAATTATCATGAAATTTATGAAATTTTTAGTGTAGTATTAGTATTCTTTTTTGCATATTGGAAAGAAATATTTAATTTTGTATAGTGTGATTTTTTTTCTTTTAATTTTTTTTACAGTTCAATCGTTCATTCTTTTTAAAAAACATTAAATTGATTTGTTTGATAAGAAAAAGAAGTATTCGAGAAGAATTGACACTTTTTAAGATTAAAAAAACGATCGTTCGGATTTAGAAATTCCGCCCCCTTGAAGTAAAATCCTGAATTCGTCTCTGGTTGTTCCTATACATAAAAATATTAAATAGTTGATAAAATATTAAATATAAGAATATAATTTATTAATATTAAGCTATTTGAATTGAATATAACAATTAATAATATGAAGCTATTTTATCTAAATCTAATTTAAATTAAATACAACACATAAATATTTTATAATAAGCTTAAGGGTGTAAAAAGCCCTCAAACATTTTCAAAAAAAACAATTAAGCCCTTGCTTCTTTTTTTTTTTTTTTTTTTTTTTGGCACTCAACTGAGTACTTGAGCTTTCAAAATGCATCAAAAAGGCCCTCAAACCAATTTAAAAAAAAAAGCAATTAAAAGCCCTTAAACCATTTTTAAAAAAAAAAGCAATTAAACCCCTACTTTTTCTTACATTCAATTGGGTACTTGAACTTTCAAAATGCATCAAAAAGACCCTCAAAATTTTTCAAAAAAAAATTTTAAGCCCCTACTTTTATTAAGAATTATAAAAAATTAAAATCAATAAAAGCTATATATATTATTAAATTTTAATAAAAATTTAAATATTAAAAATTAGAAAAAATTATTAAATTATAAAATTTTGTAAAAATTATAAAATATATAGAAATATAAAAAATTTATAAAATTTTATAAAGTCGTAAGAAAATTATACAAAATGTAAAGAAATATAAATTCCATAAAAAAATTATAAAACTTATTGTTCCAAAAGAAGCATTTTATAATTTTTCTATAACTTTTATTAATTTTTATTTTTTTATCATTTTTCGCCACATGTCACGTTGTGTTGTGACACATGATGGCTTTAATTGGAAAAAAGCTAGGGGTCATTAATTTTTTACGATTTTATAAAATTTTACAAATTTTTTTATTTTTTTACGATTTTTATAAAAAAATTCTAACTTTTTAATAATTTTTAAAATTTCAAAATTTTTATTAAAATTTAATAAATTTCTATATTTTATATTTTTTTTCTCTTTTTTAATAAGAGTAGGAGATTATTTTCTTTTTTGAAAAATTTTGAGGGTTTTTTTTATGCATTTTGAAAGTTCAAATACCCAATTGAGTGGAAACAAAAATAGGGTCTTAATTTCTTTTTGTGAAGAAGTTTGAGGGCCTTTTTGATGCATTTTGAAAGTTCAAGTGCTTAATTGAGTAAAAAAAAGGAGGGACTTAATTTTCTTTTTAGAAAAAGTTTGAGGATTTTTTACACCCTTATACCTTTGTAATATAATAACTATTATTATAATATTTCGTACCCATGCACAGGTTAAATAAAATGTATAGACATTAAATAATTGTTTTTAAATTTTACCAAATATACATACAATATTATAGATATATATTGTAACAGCTTGATTTTGGATCTAGTAGGAACAGTGGTTTCAGGACCACAAATCCGACATAGTAAAGTTCACTTTTATTATATTTCTATAGTTTACAATTTCGTGGAACGATTTCGTGAAAATTTCTTTCGAAATTTTGACGTTTGGACACTCAATTTAGTCAAAAGGACTAAATTGTAAAAAGTGCAAAAGTTGAGTTCTACATGTTAGAGGTGTCCAATTGTTATGAAATTTTAAAGTGGAGGTCTTTAAATAGTAATTAGACCATTGGTTAAGTTGGTGGACAAAAATAGACATGGTTTGGTATATTTCTAAAGTTTTTACAAAAATAGACATGGTTTGGTATATTTCTAAAGTTTTTCATTAAGGGTAATTTGGTCATTTGATAATTAAAATGAATTAAAAACAAAATTAAAAGCCAATTTTTGTCCATCTTCAACCCCTTGGCTGAATTCTTGCATCTCGTGCCTCAATCACAGCTTTTCTCTTTTCTTTGTTCAATTCTTCGGCCTTGCAAGCTCGATCAACTAACATAACGAATTCTTTCAATTCTAAAATCCCAACTAACAGTCTGATGTCCTCGTTTAACCCATCCTCAAATCTCTTACACATAATAGCCTCGGTAGATACACATTCCTGGGCATACTTCCTGAGTCTAACAAATTTACGTTCATATTCTGCCACAGACATTTTACCTTGCTTTAGCTCGAGAAACTCTTTTCATTTCTAATCAATGAACTGCTGGCTTATGTACTTCTTTCTGAATTCCTCCTGGACAAAACCTTATGTAACCCTTTCTTTCAGAACCACAAATACCAATGTCTTCCATCAGTGATATGCCAAGTCCCTTAATAAAGATATAACACACTTTAAACATTCTTCGGGAGTA
Source organism: Gossypium anomalum (assembly GCA_025698475.1). Taxonomy (NCBI): domain Eukaryota; kingdom Viridiplantae; phylum Streptophyta; class Magnoliopsida; order Malvales; family Malvaceae; genus Gossypium; species Gossypium anomalum. The sequence continues at coordinate 27,258,807 of CM046957.1, forward strand.
CAAGAAAGTTCATCAAATATCAGAATAGAATTCTCAAGCCAAAACTCTGCTTTCTCGGGATCATCATCTATATTAGCCCTGAACTCTTCATCCCCTTGCTTTCGGATCTTATCAACCGGAGGCTTAGTCAATCTTACCAAACCAACACCTTGAGGAGCTATGGAGACCGGTTGAGGAATAGGATGGGATGGAGGAGGTTGAGCATTTGGATTTGCTTAAACAAATTCTGTATACTAATTACTCATCATATGGAGAAAGGCTTCCTGAGCCTCATCTCCCTGACTACGTGTTTCAGATCTACTTTCAACTGGTGCAGTCCCTTGTGCGGGAGCCTGTAATAGTCTGGTTTAGACCCTAATCAGAATAATGGTTTCGGGACCACATATCCGATTCAAAAAATATTTAAATATTATTTTTCATGTTTATGATATGTGATTTAGTATCTGTGAAAATTTTCGTATGAAAATTTAAATGTTTGTGTGCTTAATTTGATAAAAGGACCTAATCGCGTAAAATGTAAAAGTTGCATGCTCTTTGTTAAAAGTGTCTATTTGATTTGTCTTTGTTAATGAGAGGTCCTTATGTGGATATTATGCCATTCACATTGATAATGGACATAAATTACCTTATTATATGTGAATTTAAAATGGTTTATTAAAGGGGTATTTTGGTCATTAGCATATTAATCATATATTAAATGAAAGAAAACATGAAATTGGCTTTATGTTCATCCATCTTGCCGAAAAATATAAGGAAAAATAAAAGATAAAGAACATTAGGGTTCGACCATCGATTTTCTTTTATTAATGTATGTATTTTGATCGGTTTTTGATAATTTCTACGTTTTTGTAATCGTTGCTTACTATACTATCAAGCCCATGTCTCAATTTCTGATTTTTTTGATGATTTTGAGTTATGCCATTGATGAAACTATGAGCTTTGTAATGTTAGTTGATGAATTATGAAAGGTATGTTTTGGGTTAACATATATTGTCTTTGAATTTTTGATGAAATTAAGTAATTTGGACTAAATTGTAAAAATGTTATTTTTGAGGGACTAAAATGTGAAATAAATGAAATGTATGGACTTGTATGAGAGCTATGAAAATTCGGCTAAGCTTGTGTATAAGCAAATTATGTGTATTTTGTGATTTTGTGAATTAGGGACTAAAGTGTCAAAATGTGAAAATGTGAGGGCTAGTTTGCAAAATGCCCTTAATGTGTGTTTGTAGATTTTTTTTAAGGAATTTGTGATTGAATTGGTTAATTTTGAATTGAATTAGATCGAGAATTAAAGAATACGAAATTAGATTGGGAGAAGTCGAAAGTCGTTGAATAGTCTACTCTGTTGTTCAAATCCGTACGAGGTAAGTCGGTATACAAATAAGCTTGTTTGAATTGAATTATTATTATTCATTTGATATTGAATTGTGATGAATGAATGTCAGAGCTAAATATGTGCTATCCGAGAAAGTATCGACAAAGTTTCGACGTCTGAAAAGCCTCGTACGAACCTTAGGAATAGTTAGGATACATATGTCATGACATAGGATTTTCAATATCTATTCTGTGTGTAAGACCACGTCTATGAAGTTGGCATCGACTTCTGTTTTGTGTGTAAGACCATGTCTGGGACATTGGTATTGTATCTGATTTCGTGTAAGACCCTGTCTGGGATAGTGGCATCGATGTTTGATTACATGTAAGACCACGTCTAGGACGTTGGCATTATATATATGTTTTCTTGTCTATCCACGTATCCTTATGTTTCCGAACGGTTCAAACGGGCATTCCAAGAAAAATGAATGACTTGTGAAATTATATCCTATTCAGGTATGTTCGCTTTGTATAGTTTATTTGAGAATGAAAGGTAAGTATATGAATATGAGAATTGTAATAGCATTTGTATACAAAGTATGAATGATTTGATGATGCTTATTTGCTTTGAAAGATATGTTTATTTGTATATGGCTTACTAAGCTTTTGAAAGCTTACTTTGTGTGTGTTTGCATTATTTTATAGATATCGAAGCTACTGTGAGCTCAGGATCATCAAGGATCGTCACCACTCTATCAAACCCTATTTTGGTACTTTGAAAATGTATATATAAAAGTATGGCATGTATAAAACCAAAAGATAATACTATTGAGATGTCTGTCTTTTGACACGGTGGTTTCTGTGGTTCTTTCTGTTTTTTCATTGGTTCTTTTTATGGTTTCTTGCCCCTGTTCTTCATATTCCATTGGTCTTGGGGTGGGGTCTACTTATAGTTTGTCTCTTGGTCTTTAGGGGTGGGGTCATAAGGTTGGGTTTTGAGGCGATGGAAGAAGATCTGGCTAAACTAAATATTCTTGACGAAGAGGAAGAAGCTTTTACTGAGGAGGCGTAGGTGGTGGAAAGGAGTTATCATCTTTGTTTAGTGGGCCGCTACCTGACGGATAGCGTTGTTCACTTTCTTTCCCTCCGTAATACTATGGCTGATCTTTGGCATCCTATTGGAGGGATTTGTATTTCGAATTTAGGGGATAAAAGATTTCTTTTTTAGTTTTTTCATGAAGTGGATATGCAGCGAGTACTTTCTGGTAGTCCTTGGTTTTTCAACAACCATTTGCTGATTCTTTAGCCAATCCAATGTGGAGAAGACCCTGTTGCTGTTCCTTTACTATTTACAGAATTTTGGATACAAGTACATGATCTTCCACCAGGGATGATGACGACTACTATGGCAAAACAGTTTGGTGATTTTGTGGGACAGTTTCTTGAGTATGATTCCTCTTTACCAACAATAGGATTTAATAAATTTATGCATATTCGTGTTAAGGTAGATGTGTCCCTTCCGCTAAAGTGAAAAAAGAAGATCCGAATAGGGTCAGAGAAAACTTTGTATGCTCATTTTCAGTATGAAAAACTGAGTCTATTTTGTTTTATCTGTGGTAAATTGGGTCATAAAGAAAGTTATTGCCCGTTTCGTTTACGCATTGAACCAGCCAATATTATTTTTGGTTGGGATATCTCGTTACGAGCGGTAGGGCGACGCCAGAGTTCTACGACGAGTAGGTGGTTATAGGAAGCGGATGGCTCTGTGTGCGGGAATGAGTTTATGGTAAGAAATCCCAAAAAACATAATTTCAGAGATGATCCTGATTCTGGGCGAAATTTAGGGGGTACGTTGAAATTTCAATTACCCATTCGCCAGTCAATCGATAAGGAATCTGGTCATAATCCTTCCTTAAATGGAGATGTTAATTAGCGCAATCTGATAAGCATGGTGCAAGACAGTGGTTTTAATTCTAGTGGGCCTATGGACTTGATTTTAGTGGAAGAAAATGACCCTCTTACCGCTATGGAAAGAAAAAAAGACAAAGGTTAGTGGGGACCGCAACTATTGTCACTAATAATTATGAAGAAGATTTAAATGTTTTATCGGCTAGCTCTACTGAACAGAGCAGCCGGTCACAATGAAGGTCCTAAGTTGGAACGTTCGTGGGTTGGGGAGACCACGGATGGTTAGTCGGCTCAAAAATAAACCTCGAGCCATTAATCCCCGGATTTTGTTTCTTATGTAGACAAAATTAAGTTCGAAGAAGATGGAGAGTGTAAGTTTGAAGTGCGGTTTTGCTAACGGCATAGATATTGATGCGATTAGTTCTAAAGGGGGTTTATCCCTTGGCTGGAAAGAAAATAAGCTTATTCGGCTCATAAGTTATTCTTCTTTTCACATTGATGTTGAGGTGCAGGATGCAGAATGTGGATAAGATTGGCGACTTACTGGGTTTTATGGAAATCCTGAGGAAAGGAATCGAAGCCAGTCTTGGGACCTTCTACGGAGGTTGGGCTCTGACTATAAGCTTCCTTGGTTTGTAGTCGGGGATTTTAATGAAATTATGCAATCTTACGAAAAAAAAGGGTGGTAGACTTAGATCTGATCGTCAAATGTGCGAGTTTCGAAAAGTGTTGGAGGGTTGTGGACTCAGTGATGTAGGGTTTATTGGCAGGTGGTACACGTGGGAGCATGGGAGGTTTCTTTCGATGAATATTCGTGAACGTCTTGATTGAGGTGTTACGTCACTTGAATGGTTGTCTCTTTTTCCTTGTTACCAGTTGGAGCATTTAAGTCATTCTTTTTCAGATAATTGTCCAATCCTCTTAGACAGTAATGGTTGTGATCCTGAAGGTCATCAGCTTAGGTCTAGTATTTTTTGTTTTGAGGCTAAGTGGTATTTAGAACAGAATTTTGAAGAGGTGGTTCTTTCGAATTGGAATATCTTTGAAGGAAGTATCCCTGATAAACTCCAGTTCATGGGTCAATAGTTGCAATATTGGAGCAGGTCAAAACGTAGAGAAGAAAGGGTCTCGCGGTCGGATTTAGAGGAACGACTTCAGAAGCTTTATGATATGGACCCTTCCGATGAGGTACTAGCAGAAATTATGGAGGTCCAGCTTGGTCTAAATTTGGAAATAGACAAGGAAGAGATTTATTGGGAACAACGATCACGGGCAAATTAGCTGAAACACGATGATCGAAATACCAGCTTCTTTCATAAAGTTACTATTCAACGGTCTTATCGTAATAGGATTTTGGGGTTGGATCGTGAATATGGGAGTTGTGTCTCTACGAATGAGGAAATGCTTCTGCATGCTTTAAGGTATTTCGAGCATTTATTCACGGCTTCGAGCCTAGGGGAAAACGGTCAATTATTGGGATTGCTTGACAAACGAATCTCAAATGATATGAATGATGAGTTGCTAAGGTTATTTACGGAGAAAGATATCACGCATGCTGTCAAGTCTATGCTGCCTTTAAAGGCTCCAGGGATTGATGGATTTTCAACAATCTTTTTCCAAATTTATTAGCATATGGTTGGTCCTGAAGTATCTTGGTATTGTTTATCTATTTTAAAAGGGGAGATAGGGATGAAGGATATTAACAAAACCCATATTGTGTTAATTCTAAAGGTGGATAAACCAAAAAACCCTGCTCAATTCAGACCCAAAAGTCTCTGTAACGTCATCTATAAAATTATTGCAAAAGTGCTGGTTGATCGTATGAGTCCTTTCTTGGATGTTTGTGTTAGTGAATCCCAAGGGGCTTTTATTCAAGGGAGACATATCTCGGGCAATGTGCTTATTTCCTATGAGGTTTTACATTCTCTCAAAATAAAGAAAAGAGGTCGAAAAGGAAATTTTGCGCTTAAACTCGACAAGAGTAAAGCATACGACCGTGTTGAGTGGGATTTTTTGGCTGGTATGATGAGTCGATTAGGTTTTTATCCTGATTGGGTTGTTCTCATTATGAGGTGCGTTTGCTCAGTTTCTTATGCAGTGGGGATGAATGGGGAACTTGGTAAATGGTTTTCTCCTTCGAGAGGATTTCAGCAAGAGGACCCTCTAAGTCCTTACTTGTTTTTGTTTTGCGCAGAGGGGTTCTCTACGTTACTCCAAAATGTGAGGCAAGAAAAATTAATACAGGGAGCTCTTATAGAAAGGGAGAGGTTGTCGCTTAACCATCTATTTTTTGCATATTACTACATTCTGTTTGGAGAGGCATCAATAGAGGGAGCCAATATAATGCAACAGTTGATAGCGGAGTATGAACAAACTTCAGGACAGCGGGTAAATTTTGATAAATCTCTTATTTATTTTGGTGCCAATGTGGAGCCAGGGATTAGGGATATAGTGGCTGAAATTTTAGGGGTCCGAGTGGCTACAAACCTAAAAAATTATTTAGGTCTTCCCATGATGGTAGGGAGGAAAAAGAAGTGGGCTTTTGCTCATTTCGTGGACTATTTTAGGAAAAGAATAGAGGGGTGGAGTTTACGTTATCTATCTATGGGGGCAAGGAAGTTTTTATCAAATCGGTCTTACAAGCTATTCCAGTCTATGTTATTCAGTGTTTTGCTTTACCTAAACTTCTATGCCGTAATTTAGAGGGCCTTCTAAATAAATTTTGGTGGTCTAACAACAAATCGACAAAAGGGATTCATTGGAGTAATTGGAACGCTTTATGCAAACCTAAATGTGCTGGTGGACTGGGCTTTCGCGATTTATTTATGTTCAATCGTGCTTTGTTAGCTAAACAAGTTTGGCACATTTTTTTTAAGCCCGATTGTCTCTTATCGAAGGTTTTAAAAGCTTGTTACTTTCCTTTAACAGATATTTTCTCAGCTAAAGTGGGTACTTACTCTTCTTTTACCTGGAGGAGCATCTGTAGTGGTCGGGAGTTGATTGCTGATGGGCTGATCTGGCGAATTGGAAATGGTAACAGTGTGAATATATGGAATGACCCTTGGTTGGCTAGTCATGATAATAACAGGGCATCAGTGCAAAATATCAATACCTCATGGACTACTATGAATCAGTTGATTGATGCCGAGTCTAATACCTGGAACAAGGAGGTAATTCGAAGTCTATTCGATGAAGATCAATCTAGGCAAATCTTTTCAATTCCTCTTGGTTGTCGAAGAACTTAGGACTTATTGGTCTGGAATTTTGAGGCCACTGGGATTTACTCAGTGAAGAGCGGGTACAGGGTTTTGATCTTAAAACATCTAAAAGCTACTAACTATAGTAGTTACAATGCTAGCAATTACAAAGACTTCTATAAGCTTCTATGGGAGTTACAGATTCCGTCTAAAATTAAAATCCATGCCTGGAGACTCATTAACAACTATGTACCATATTTTGTTAACCTCTTTCATAGGCGTTTTTCAGTAGATGTGGCATGCCCTCTCTGTAAAGAAACACCGGAGGATTCTGATCATCTTTATGGAAGTGTGAAGTTTTATAGCAGTTATGGGCCTCCCTCAAGGTCTACATTGTTTCGAATGATCTCACCTCGCATGGCAAAGATATTTTCATCAGAAATTTTATGGAGGCAGATGTCAGCATGAGACAGATTCTTATTATTTCTTTATGGGCCCTTTGGCATAGAAGAAATAAACTGATTTATGAAGGAATTAAGTTTTCAAATCAATTTATTATAGGTTTTATTCGAGGGTATTGGCAGGAAGTACTGTCTAGCCATACTTATCTGAAGCCTTTTCCTATTCCTATGCGGCATCAGTTTTGGCATCCCCCTGATTGTGGGACGATTAAACTAAATTCTGATGCATCTTTTCTAAAAGAATCTGGGTTCTCTTTTGCAGCAGTTCTTGCACGAAATAATGAAGGGCAGTTTTTGGGAGCATGTACTTACCCTTCTTGTGATGTGGTGGATGAGATGGTGACAGAAGCGAAGGCGTGTGAGAGGGCAATGATTTTTACGACCGAGTTGGGGTGGATGAGGATCCTATTGGAAGGGAACTCTCTAACCACTATTAAGAAGCTTAACTCTGAGGAGGAGGATAGATCGATCCTTAGACCCATCATTAATAACATTCGAGTTCTTAGGCAACAGTTTGAGACTGTATCGTACCTGTTTGTGCCAAGGTCGGTAAATATTGCAGCGCACACCCTGGCTTTGGAAGGTCGTCGATGAAAGGTGGCATGCTCTTGGTTTCACGAACCTCTAGAATCGATTCGAAAAATGATGGAGAAAGATTGGGAAGACTGGTTTCAGAGAGGTTAAAGGGTTTTAGGCTCTCTTTAAAGAAGGAGAATGTATGAAAGACTCTCCATAGCTGGTTTTCAAAGAAGCTTTTACTCTTTTGTCCGATTATCGAGTTTTTTGGGTGGTTAAAGGAAACCATTTCGTCTGATATTTCTGTTGGCTCTTCGATTTTGGGCGGGGTGGTTTTCTTTTCTGTTTGGTGTTTTTAGGTGTTTTGCGTTTGTTTTGTATTAAGTCTTGTCATTTCAGTTTTCTTTACTGTATTTGGACTTTTATCACCTCAGGCCTGGGTTTTTAATGAATATCAGTTATATTTGCAAAAAAAAAAAAAAAGTATGGCATGTATAGGCTAGAATTTGTAGGATTATGTTTTGTGATGTATATATTTAGCCATGTGATATGGCTAGTTTGTGTTTGAACTTATAGTTTGATAATGGTATATGATATGTGATGCTAATATGCAATTATGGTATGTTTTTGGTTGGCTAAAAGAAATGGTAAATGACGAGAATTTTGGTAAGTTTTGAGTATGAGATTACATGATGTATTGATCATATGTTTAGGTATGAATTAATTGATGAATTAAGAATGGAAATGATTGGTAATGTTATAGCATGAATTATGTATGGTTTGGTATAGATATTGGCTGAATTGGTTGTACATATATGCTTGATTTGGTGTTTGTAGGTTGACCCAAATTGGGGTGGCAAATTGGCTATTCAAATGGCCTATTTTTGTCCACACGGGCAAAGACACGTGTGTCTCAGCCGTGTACGACACATGGTCATGGTACACAGCCGTGTGTCCCCTGGGGTACCCTACGAATTAAATTCAGTATACCCTCCAATTTTGACATGGCCTAAACACACGGGCGTGTCTATTGGTCATGTGTGGCACACGGGCTAGCACATAGGCGTGTGGTTGGCCATGTAACCAAGTTAGTAGCCTCCCTAATTTTCACACGGCCTTGCACACGGGCGTGTCTTGTGGCCATGTGGACAAGTCAGTAGTTATGCCCTGTTTCACCACGACCTAAACATGGGCGTGTCTAATGCCGTGTGAGGCACACGGCCTGTTCACACGGGCGTGTGACCTTTGAAAAGTTGAAAAATTTTCTAAGTTTTGAAGACTTTCATATGTTATCAATATGGTCCTGAACACATGATTTAGACTTTGTATACTCGTTTTAAGTTCATTTTGGATACGAATGATCTATGTTTAATGAAATGAGATGATATTTGATATTCGATTGTTCTGATATGTGTTACAAGTCTGGTAATGCCTCTTAACCTATTCCGGCGACGGTTATGGATTAGGGGTGTTACAGAGCCGGCGCATTACTCTCTACATTATTAGCTACAACTCAGTCGGGATCCATTTACCATATAAAACACAATTTAAATTGTCAGGAGTCATCACACTATCATAATATATTTATGGCATGTATAGATAAACTTTCACACACGTTATGTTAGTCTGAGAACCAACTAAATCATAGCTCTAATACCACTAAAATGTAACACCCCTTACTTGAGTTTGACGCTGAAATAGGATACGAGGCATTATCGAAAAATACACATGCAATTGTACAAAACCGAGACATAATTTTTACATCCAAATTAAACTTTTCAATTTTCATCATTAAGTCCCTGATATGGATCTACGAGGCCCAAAACATACTATGGAAGCAGTCCGAGACTAAACCAAGAACTTTGGAAAACATTGGAAAACTTCTTGAAAATAGGGGCATACGCCCGTGTCCAAGGCCATGTCCTTCACACAACCATTCACATGCCACATTTTCCATACTTAGTCATTTCACACTCATTCAACCAACTCATGCCTCTCACAAAATGCATCATCATAACATATAACTTAACTAATATTAGCCAACATCGATGGCCTTATACAAAATGAGTTATCAAATATTTAAAGGCCAACATTTTAGGCCAAATCAATTATGACATATAACAAATTAACCAAGTCCTCTATACATGCCAGAATTTAAAATATGAATTTCAAAATACCAAAAGAATGATGATAGTGTGGATGGATCTCCAATGATTTCTGTACCTCGAGCTAGCTTGGTGACACTATAAAACAAGGGAAAAGAGAGGGGAGTGGTATGTAAATAATAAAAAAATTATTAACATGCTTTTATAAATCCTCAAAATATGTTTTCAAAATAATACAATCATAACTACATATAGATCCATTATTTACTCAAGTTCAAAATAAGTTGTTTATTCAAGTCATAGTCACTAAATTATTTATATTTGGATCTATAGAACTCCAAATTAAGATCTGCTAATTTTTCTAGAAACTAGAATCACGTATATTCTTATCATAAAATTTTCAGAATTTTTCGTTTAGCCAATAAGTACAGTTTATTCTTTAAATTCACCCATGTTTTGTTGTCCGATAGTTCTGACCCCTCTTCATTAAAAATTAATTATCTCCTTATACGGGATTTGGATGATGTTATCGTTTTTTTTTTTTGAAAATAAACTTATTAAGGATTTTAAGAATATAAACTATAACCCATAATTTTTTTTTTACAATTTTTAATGATTTTCCCAAATCAAAACAGGGAATTCTAAAATCATTCTGACTCTATCTCACAAAAATTTAAATATCTCATAATATAAAAGTCTTTTACTTACACCGTTTACTTTATATGAAAATAGATACTTTATATGAAAATAGACTCAATAAGCTTTAATTGAATATCTTATTCAACCTCTAATTTGATTTCCACCATTTTTTGTGATTTTTTAAAGTCACACAATTGCTTCTATCCAAAACTATTTTATTACTAAATTTCACTCTTTCATGTTTTCTTTGTAGTAACTTTCATTGTAACACTTACTCCATATCAATCTTACCAAAGTTCGATCACATATGAAGCACATTGCTCATAAGTTTCCACACACGTACCTGCACTTATTCATTACATAGTCATATTCAATTACACCTAGTCATTTCCCGTTGAATACATCGGAATAATAACGGATACCCGGTGGCTTGCACATAGTACCACCCTTGTAGTCAAAGCTACCTTCTTCACAAAATGGCCTTCACATAGTACCACACTTGTCACCAAGCTATCTCTTCTCAAAGTGGCCTTCACATAGTACCACACTTGAGTCACTAGTGACATGTCACTTGTATCGTATTTTGCTCCTAATGTTCAACGGGGAAATTTCTCACTTTTCGATACTTGTCAATTTCATTCAATATTCAGCCACATTTCATAAAACATAATGAAATGTGATAACATAAGCAAAAACGATGCATTATTTACATACAAACTTACCTCGGTGCAAAATATGACGGATTTGGAATTTAGTCCACAACATTTTCTTTTCCCCGATCAAGGTCAATTCCTCGTCTTTCTTGATCTATAATAACACGTTTAACTCATTTAATACTCACATTATTCAATTTAGTCCAAAAATCACACTATGAAAAAATTACATTTTTGCCCCTAAAGTTTCACATATTTACAATTTTTCCCCTAGGCTCGTAAGATGAAAAACACTTATTTTTCTCAAATCCTAAGCCTAGCCAATTCATATTCCCTCTTATAACAGTGCACATTTTTCACTAAATCACATTTTCTACACATAAATTTACAACTTTTACAAATAGGTCTTTTTATGCAATTTCATCAAAAATCACTTAGTAAAAGTTGTTTATCACACCCAAACTTTCATATTCTTCCATAAAACATCAAAAAACATGCATGTCATCCATGGGTAAATTTTTAAACACAAACCCTAGCTCAAAATAATGGTGGAAATAGCTAAACCGAGCTACGAGGATTTCAAAAATGTAAAGAACATTAAAAACGGGGCTAAAACAGACTTACAATCGAGCTTGGAGGCTTGAAAAACCCTAGCTATGTCTTCCTCATGTGAAATTCAGCCAAGGGGTTGAAGATGGACAAAAATTGCTTTTAATTTTGTTTTTAATTCATTTTAATTACCAAATGACCAAATTACTCTTAATGAAAAACTTTAGATATATGCCAAACCATGTCTATTTTTGTCCACCAACTTAACCAATAGTGTAATTACCATTTAAAGACCTCCAATTTAAAATTTCATAACAATTGGACACCTCTAACATGTTGAACTCAACTTTTACACTTTTTACAATTTAGTACTTTTGACTAAATTGAGTGCCCAAACGTCGAAATTTTTGAACGAAATATTCACAAAATTGTTCCGTAAAATTTTAGACTATAAAAATATAATAAATGTGAACTTTACTACTGTTCCCAAAACCACTGTTCCGACTAGACCCAAAATCAGGCTGTTACAACTCCCCCCCTTTAGGGATTTTCGTCCCCGAAAATCTTACCGGTAAAGAGGTTTGGGTACTGTTTTCTCATGGCTTCCTCCAGTTCCCACGTAGCCTCTTCTACTCCATGTCTTTGCCACAACACTTTCACTAAGGATATACTTTTATTTCCCAACTGTTTAACTTCTCGAGCCAAAATCTTTATCGATTACTCATCTAGGTTATATCCAGCCAAACCTCAATCTTTGTTGGAGAAATCACATGTGGAGGATCGGAACAATATTGCAGTAACATCGATACATGAAACACATTATAAATTCTTTCTAACTCTGCCGATAAAGCTAACCGATACGCCACTGGTCCAATTCTTTCAATAACCTCATACGCCACTGCTCTATTCTTTTGATAAAATATATATAATGTGTACATATTAAATAACTATTATTAAATTTTATTTTAATATATGTAATATTATTGTAGCACATAATTTTAGTTTAGTAAACATGATAGTATATGTGATTATAATAGTTATTATAATAATTGCTACCGGGTTTGCTTTCACGGTTAAAAAATGCATTATAATAGTTAAATTTTAAATTTATTAAATAAAAATAAAAAATAGATAAAATCCATGAATCGTCTTAATTTTATGCATTTTTATAATATTATTTTTTAAGATCATTTTTAATAAATTAATTAAAAAATTAAATGTGGAAAAAAAAATAAGAAAGTGCCATTTGGTGCAAAGATGGCGTATGTACTTTTTTTGAGCAAAGGGTATGTACTTGTTATATTATATATATGATATAGATATAGATAGTTTTAATATTTGTGTTTTAATTTAATTATGAAATATTTATATTTTCTTTACTAATATTTGGTTGAACAACGAAATCTTGAAAATATATTATCATAAACTAATATTATTTATTCTCTATATTCTAGTCTTTTAGTTTATCATCTTTAATATATGAAATATAATCTGGGGTTATCTTGCGAAACTTTTCTCATTTTCTTCACGAATCTGGTGTTATCTTCTCCATTTCTTTGAATTTAGTGCTGGATTCTTTCACTAATATTCTTTTATAAAGCAACGCTAATCAATTGGCTTGAAACAAACATGTATTTTTGTAATTCCGTAATTTGTATTTGTATTCGGGTAAACTATTAAAATGATCACTTTTGTTTACCTTATGTTACGTTTTAGTCACTTATGTTTGAAATGTTACGTTTTAGTCATTTATATTTGAAATGTTACGTTTTAGTCACTGATGTTTGAAATGTTATAAATTTATTGAGTTGTTAATTGTTATTAACAGTGTAACGGTAAGCTGATGTGACAAGTTAAATCATCATTTCAAACAAAATTTTTAGGTTAAATTATACAATTGGTCCCCATATTTTTCATTTTGAGTAATTTAAAATTTTTTTCTTTTATGTTCTTTTAACTTTTTTTTCTTTTTTTTCCATTCTCTGTTGCTCCTCCCTTTGTTTTCCTTCTTCATTTCTTTTAACATAGTTTTTCTATATTTTCCATTTATTAAAACATTTTTATGTTTATGAAAAAAGAAAAGGAGAAAGTTTAAACCAAAATAAAACTTGTTTCGCATATTCTCACCCCACAATTACAAACCTCGTCATCCATCACCACTTCAACGAACCAATTTGAATCTCTCAATGACCTAGTCCGCAAGCTTACCTCAATCAAAGACCTCACCAGTTGTGACTTATGGCAATCCACTCTCAACAAAATTTCTCGAGCCCATTCCTTCAACCTCTTAATCAATCCCCACGACCACCTTATCTATCTTACCTACAACATTTTCGAAAGTACGTTGTTTCACAGATTTTTTAAACAAGCTTTATACTTTCAATGACTGAAACGACCACCATACAAGACTTACCCTCAACTTTACCCAAACTAGTTTGGTTCCATGCTCCCTTTCTCTCTTTGGTTCATCCATGCTCGGCTTCCAATCACGCTTGCTTGGGAATATCCAAGAAGGTTTAGATTAATTTTATCGTTTGCTTAATTTTATTCGTCAGAAAAAAATGAAATGAATAATCTACACAATTCTGTAAAAATTTGGAAACGAAGAAAAATTGTTTTAAATATAAAGAATTCAATTTATGTTTAGATTTGATTAAGGCTATGATTTTTTATATTGATTAGTTAGATCTAATTTTAGTTTCAAAATTAAGTTATATTCAAATCGAGATTTGATTAAGAATAATTGGTATTCAGTTTTGAGTGAAATTCAATCTAGGAATAATATGAAAGAAACAATGACTTAGTTTTTTGGTGGGAAAAGATTATATTTTTGTGGTGAAGAATATGAAAAGAGAGAAAAATAAAGGGGAAGAAGAAATGGAAAAAAAATAATTTAAATTATTCAAAAAAAATAAAAGTATAGAGACTAGTTCTAACAAATGAAAAACATAAAAAAAATTATATTAAAAGAAATGGAGAAGGGAGGAAAATAGAGAAAGATGCAGAAGAAAATGAAAAAAAAAATTTAAAAGAACATAAAAGAAAAAAATTTAAATTACTCAAAATGAAAAAAATATAGAGACTAATTGTATAATTTAACCTAAAATTTTTATTTGAAATGATGATTTAACGTGTCACATTAGCTTACCATTACACCGTTGACGACAATTAACTACTCAGTGACTAAAATGTTACAATACGATAACATAAGTAACTAAAATGTAACATAAGGCAAACAAAAGGGACTATTTTAAAATTTGCCCTTAATTTAATAATCTTTTTTCATCCACTTTAATATAATATTATATATATTTGTTGGTATGAGATTTAAGAGGAAATGAAAGAATAAAATAAAAGCAAAGAGAGCTTTAGTTACGTTTTGACCACAAAATCAGAGCACTTTTAAATCGAGATTGGATCGGCATTTGGCTTCAGTATTTAAAAAAAACAAATAAATGACAAATGGCATCGGCTGTCAATTAATTTTAGCTTTTTCAAAAACACAGCCCACCAAACTCTCCAAACTTCGGTTTTTACAACCCACAGAAATATTTTACGTTTACTAACGTATCCCCTCCCCTTCTCCCCAAAAAACCACTGCAGCGCACCCCTTGTTTTTCATTTCTCCACCCTCCCCACCTTTCTTTCCTTTCTTTTTCCTAATTTACTATCATACCCTTTTCTCTTTCTGTTGAAGTAAATAAAAAATAAAAAAAAGCGATAATCTTTTCTCACAAGTAATTAATGGTTCCTATAACAAATTAATTGTAAAAAAAAAAATCAGAATGATGAAAATTTGGTCATCTACTCTTATTTGAAACGAATTCCTTAAGCAACAAAACATACTCTAAATTCCACGAAGTTGCTAAATCTACTTTAATCTAAACCATTTTTTTTTTAAAAAAGAAAAATCATTTTCACAAACTGATGAAAATGAAGTCCTAAATGGCACCACTGCAATTAAAGTAAAGGACTGGGTCAAATATTCTTTCTTCAGATCTATATATAATATTGCAGTATTGCTAGCCATAGTAGCAAAAATTCTTCAGACACTGACTCAACTACACTGCCACCATGCAATTCACACACAGCCTAGTCTCTACCAAAACTCTGCCTTGGAGGATCCCAGGTGTCCACTGCCGCCATATCCCTCCACCAACCTCCACCGTCAGATTCTCCCCTATCTCTGCCGTGGCGGCAGCTCCACCAAAACCTCAAAAAACCCACTCAATGCCACCTGAAAAGCAAGAGATTTTCAAGTCACTAGAAAACTGGGCTACCCAAAATGTGTTACCGCTGCTCAAACCTGTGAAAGAGTGTTGGCAACCCCAGACATTCTTACCTGACCCTGCATTGCCGTTGGGAGAGTTCAACGAGCAAGTGAAGGCCCTGAGACAACGCACTGCGGATCTGCCGGACGAGTATTTCGTGGTGTTGGTGGGGGATATGATTACTGAGGAAGCCTTGCCAACGTACCAGACCATGATCAATACACTTGATGGGGTGAGGGATGACACTGGGGCTAGCTCCAGCCCCTGGGCAATTTGGACTCGGGCTTGGACAGCTGAGGAAAACAGGCATGGGGATTTATTGAAGACTTTCTTGTATTTGTCTGGGAGGGTTGATATGCTTATGATCGAGAGGACTGTGCAATATCTGATTGGATCTGGCATGGTGAGTTTCTTTTTCAATAATTTCAATCTTCATGCACGTTTTAGATTAAATTCATCTGTTCTGAATCATTCTTGGAGCATTGGCAATGTTATTATGCAAATTAATTGGTACACTGCATTGCAATTTCAGGATATTCAAACCATTTAATCTTCAATAAAGAAATGAATCTGAAAACACCACAATTTGCACTCAAATACCCTAATGCTACTAATCAAGAAGCACAGATGTTTGATGAATTGTAAGTGAGAAAAAGTAACGTATGTGACATCCATACATTTGTTTTGGTTTGACAGGATCCTGGAACCGAAAACAACCCATACTTGGGTTTCGTGTACACTTCATTCCAGGAGCGAGCCACGTTCGTGTCCCACGGCAACACGGCACGGTTAGCCAAGGAAGGTGGGGACCCAGTCCTGGCACGCATCTGCGGCACCATCGCAGCAGACGAGAAGCGGCATGAGCTAGCCTACTCAAAGATCATTGAGAAGCTAGTCCAAGTAGACCCAACGGGAGCAATGCTAGCGATCGCGGATATGATGAAGAAAAAGATAACAATGCCTGCTCATTTGATGTATGACGGGGAAGACCCAAGGCTGTTTGAGCACTTCTCGGCGGTGGCGCAGCGGTTGGGAGTGTACACGGCGGATGATTATGCAGATATATTGGAGGCGTTGATAGAACGGTGGGGGTTGGAGAAAATGGAGGGGTTGACGGGGGAAGGTAGGAGAGCCCAGGATTTTGTATGTGGGTTAGCGCCGAGGATTAGGAAGTTGCAGGAGAGAGCTGAAGACAGGGCTAAGAAGATTGGACCTCATGGGGTTAAGTTTAGTTGGATTTTCAATAGGGAGATTATGTTGTAGTTGTAGCTGTACCAAAACATGTGCTTGGTTTTTTTGCATTCCCCGATTCCAATCTTTTCTTCTTCTTTTTTCTTTTAAGCTGCTGCCATCTTCTCTTCTTTGAATACTTGCCTGCTGCTGGTTAATTTGGGTAACCACTAACCAACCTGTTGAAAAGTTTACCAGTTACAACAATGGCAATTCTTTTCTTCTCGGAACCCTAAACCCATGACTTTTTTTTTGTTTAAATTTTAAATCCTGTTTAAGAGAATTTTCTTTTTAAGCTTAAATTCCAGTGATGAGAGGCGACAAAGAGTTTTAAAAAATGAGTAATTTTCTTTCATATGCATCCCAACAATTACATTAAGATTTAAATTAGAATTTTACTAATTTAAGCTCAATTGTAATTTAAATCTAAAGAAAGCCTAATTAAATTGGTACGTGTGATTTGGGATTTCATACTTTGTAATATTGTCTGTAACTAACAAAATTTAAAATTCTAAAACTTCTAAGTTTTTAGTAAAAATCATTTAACATGTATATTATATTCACATATTTTTGCTTTTTCAGTACAAAGGGTAATTTATTAAAATAGTCATTTTTGTTTGTCTCGTGTTACATTTTAGTCACTTATGTTATCGTGTTATAATATTTTAGTCATTAAGTAGTTAATTGTCGTTAACGGTATAATGGCAAGCTAACGTGGCATGTTAAATCATCATTTTAAGTGAAAATTTTAGGTTAAATTATATAATTGGTCCTTATATTTTTTTTCATTTTGAATAATTTAATTTTTTTCTTTTATGTTCCTTTAAATTTTCTTTTTTTTCATTATTTTTCATTCTCTTCTGCGTCTCCCTCTATTTTCCTCTCTTATCCATTTTTTTTAATATAGTTTTTCTATATTTTTTATTTGTTAAAACTAGTCTCTATGCTTTTATTTTTTTGAACAATTTAATATTTTTTTATTTTTATTTTCTTCTTCCCCTCTATTTCTCTCTTTTCATATTCTTAAGTATAAAAATATAATATTTTCCCACCAAACAAACCAAGTCCTTGTTTCTTTCACATTATTCCTAAATTGAATTTCACTCAAAATCGAATACCAATCATTCTTAATCAAATCTCGATTTGAATATAACCTAATTTTGAAACTAAAATTGAATCTAACTAATCAATATAAAAAATCATATCATTGATCAAATCAAAACATAAATTGAAATCTTTATATTCAAAACAAATTTTCTTCGTTTCCAAATTTTTAAAGAATCGTGTAGATTTTTCAGTTCCTTTTCTTTTATTTTTTGACAAATAAAATTAAGCAAACGATAAAATTGATCTAGACCTTCTTGGATATTCCCAAGCAAGCTTGATTGGAAGCCGAACATGGATGAACCGAAGAGAGAAAGGGAGTATGAAACCAAACCGGTTTGGGTAAAGTTGAGGGTAAGTCTTGTATGGTGGTTGTTTCAGTCATTGAAAGTGTAGAGCTCGTTTAAAGAATCCGTGACATAACGTAATTTCGAAAATGTTGTAGGTAAGATAGATAAGGTGGTCGTGGGGGTTGGTTAAGAGATTGAGGAATGAGCTCAAGAAATGTGGACTACCATAAGTCACGACTAGCGAGGTCTTCGAGTGAGGCGAGCTTGTGGACTAGGTTATTGAAAGTTCAAATTGGTTCGTTGAAGTGGTGATGAATGATGAGGGTTTGTAATTGTGAGGTGAAAATATGCGAAGTAAATTTTATTTTGGTTTAAGCTTTTGCCTTTTCTTTTTTCATAAGCATAAAAAAGTTTTAACAATTTGGAAAACATAGAAAAACTATGTCAAATGAAATGGAGAAGGAAGAAAAACAAAGGGAGAAGCAAAAGAGAATGGAAAATAAAGAAAACAAAGGAAAGTTAAAAGAACATAAAAGTAAAAAAACTAAATTACTCAAAACGAAAAATATAAGGACCAATTGAATAATTTAACCTAAAATTTTTATTTGAAATTATGATTTAACATGCCACGTTAGCTTACCATTACACCGTTTATGACAATTAACGGCTCGGTGACTAAAATATTACAACATGATAACGTAAGTAACTAAAATGTAACATTTTAAACATAAATGACTAAAATGTAACTAAAGTAAACAAAAGTGACCATTTTAATAGTTTACTCTTAAACTAATTTAGGGAAAAAATTGAACTTTTGTTGAAATTTTAAACACATTAAACAGTATAATGTTTTAAGTTTGAATTTGATTAAACATGAACTTTAAGATTCCATATGATTTAAATTGCATCAAGTGTCTTTGATCCATGATTCATATTTTCAATTAATCATTCAATTTTAAAACATTTTTAATCCCAAACTTTAAAGATTATATTAATTAAGTCCTTTCATTATTTTTTAAAAAATAAAAAAAATAAAACTTAAAAGTTGAAAAAAAAAGTGATAAGTTAAAAAAAAGGGCAAAACTTCAAAACTTTTCCTACAAAACTAAAGTAATAACCTAAAGAGTAAAAATAAAAACCAAATTAAAACTATACACTGCAATAAACAGAAAAACTTTTTAACACCTGTTAAACCTTAAAAAAAGTTAAAAACCTAAAATTAAATATTCAACAATATCAAAATTACAAGACGATGTCAAGGAATTTTTTTGGTAGGAAAATAATCATAGAAATAGACTTCTAGTTACAGAATGGAAAGTTATCCGTACTTCAAACTGCTGAAAATCATCCATCAACAGACCCTGAACACATTCAGGTGGTTCTATAAAGGTACAAACCACATTCAAGTCTCCCGTGGCCAGCTTTGCCATGCAATCTGCTACTTTATTTTGTTCCTTTAGAACATGTCAAAATCTAACCTATCAATTTTTCATAAGTATTGTATGAATAACTCGACCCTCCAAAAGATTATTGTCCAATGCATAACCATTACCAATAGTATCGATCAGAATAACATTGTAACCTTCTGCTTCAGTTTTACGAAACCCTTGATTCTAAGCCATAATCATACCCTCATAGAGTGCTCGTGCTTCTGTTTGATAAACACTCGATCTACAATCTTCATAACAAACCCCAGCAACCATTCCCCTTCATGGTCCCCAAAAACTCCTCCCACAGCAGCAAAGGAAGATTGTGCTGTATAGCTGCCATCGGTGTTTATTTTCATCCATCCAGCAGTTGGTGGTTGACAGAAGCCCTGAGTGTAATCTCCGTTGTAGATGCTATTTATTCTCGTTCTATTGACACTGTCTCGAGTCCAAGCTGTATTTGTTGCGATCAAGTCCATACTACTATAGTTGATTCCCTTGAAAATAAGGTTATTCATAGGCTTCCAAATCAGCCAAGAAGTTATGGAAAAAAAAGTTTATCCTTGATCCTTAAAAGTCATTTTAGAGGATATTGTAGATTTGTTTCGTATGTTTGTATCTACGTATGTATGTTTATACTGATATGCTTGATTAATTAAAATTCTAGTATAAAAATTCTGTTCTTGTAATTTTTTCCACCGATCTTATGTCTCTCCTTATTGTAATTCTAATATCGTTGAATCTTTAAGTTTGACTATTTAGGCGTTTCGAAGGTTTCCCAGGTCTTCGGAGTTCTCGTCTTTTTAATACCTTATAGCTTTAATTTGGCTTTGATTTTTACTTTTTAAGTTATAGTTTATAGTTTATGCGGCAAACTTTTGTCGTTTATATATAATTTTAATGTTTATCCTTTTATGTTTTTAATATCAAATTATTCTACATAATGTCTTATGTGTAAATTTAATGGTAAAATTAAATGTTTTAGTAGTGGAAGGATTTGATTGATATAACTTCTAAACTCTGGGATGTAATTAAAATGTTTTAAAGTCTAAAGTCCAATTTAGAATGTGAGTTATAGTATAGGGATGTTTGGTGTAATAGCCCATTTTCAGTGAAACCGAATAGTAATTTTGGGACCACAAATCCAATGAGTAAATTATTATTTTTTATTATTTTAATGTCTATGAGACCTTGTTAAGGTTGTATAATTTCGTTAAGAAATTTTAACATTTACATGCTTAATTAGGTAAAAAGAACTAAATCGTAAAAGGTGCAAAAGTAGAGTTCTATTTGTTAAAAGGGTTAAATGGCTATGAAACTTAAATGTGAGTGGACTTAGATGATAATTAGACCATTTATAATGTTAGTGGACAAAGATGGGCTTGACTTAAGTGTTTTATGTAGTCAATTAACAAGGTTAATTTAGTAAATTAATAAATAAGTTAAAGTAAAAATAACATAAACAAAGGTATTATCTTCTTTAGTTGATATTTTCCACCAAAAATTAAAGGAAGGAGAAACCATAGCTAGGGTTTGAAGTTTTATCACTCATATAGCTTGCATGTAAGTGATTTTTGATCCTATTTTTAATGATTTCTATGTTTTTGAAGTCGTCGTAACTTAACATAGCTAGCCCGAGGACCAATTTGTGAAACTGTTAAAGATTTAGGGTTTTGCCATGAATGTTCTTGCATATTTCTTGATGTTTGATGGAAGATTATGAGTCCTTATTGATAAATAAACTAGTTTTGTAAAGTGATTTTGGATGAAAAGGGCATTTAGGGACTTATTTGTAAAAGTGGTAAAAGTTTAAGTTAAATTCATGAAATAGTGGTTTGTATGACTTGATAAAGGTCCCTAATGAATTTGGCTAGCATGAGATGAGGATAAAAATGCTTAGATTTCAATTTTTGAGCTTAAAGACTAAATTGTGAAAAGTTAAAATGTTAGGGGCGAAATTGTAATTTTGTAAAAATATGAAATATGGACTGAATTGAATAATAGAAGTATTAAATGTATTGAATTTGTATATTTAGATCAAGATAGACCATGTACGGACTTAGATCGGGGGAAAGCTAAAGCCTCGGATTAGTCGATCTCATTTTTACGCCCTTGTTGTCGAGGTAAGCTCGTATGTACGAATTATTGTATTTATGTTATTCAATTATATGTTATTATGAATATATAATGTTATTGAACAATGTACATCCAAGACAATGCTATGACGATTATCGAGTCCCAGTTGAACCTTAGGAATTCGTAGGATACGAATGACATGTCATTAGGGATTTCATGTCTTAGGTGCTGGTCTTGAATGTCCTACCGATGGCCGAGGTCCTGCATTTATTGTGGATACTCTACAGGTTGTGTGAGCAACATCGTATAGCTTACATATTGACCCACAGCTCGTGTGAGCAGGCCCATTTCACAGCTTGTGTGAGCAATGATGTAAAGGAAATGTTACAGTTATATGTTTAAGCACACTTCGTGTGAGCTTTCCCGAGTATTCGAAGGTATTTTAAATGGTTCAACGGGCAATGAAAAAGATTGAAATGGTAAGCTTTCAAATGGAAGTATGCTTGTGTTCATGAAAATAAAAAATGGATCCAATGATGTATGTTCATGTGGAAATGACTTACCTTATGTTTAATTCAAGTGAATTATGTTTAAATGCACTAACTTGTGTATTGATGATGATGCATAAGCTTGTGCCAAGGTTTTGGTTGGATTACATTATGCTTATTCTTAATGTTTTATAATGAAATGACAAGTTATGTTTCATGTTCTACGAACTTACTAAGCATTATGTGCCTACGTAGTTTTCTTTCCTATGATTTTTAGAAAATTGAAAGCTCAATCAGTTTGGAAGCTCATCGGAGATCTATCACACTATCCAACATAAATATCGGTAGTTTTTGATGTTTTGGCCAAGTTTATAATAGCAGGTATAGGTGGACTTGTATTTGTATCTAGTTGAATGTTAGTTGATGATTTTGGCATGTATAAGTTGTTTGGTTTTGGTATCTTTTAATGTTTGCCAAATTATGTCATTTTGGGTACTTTTGATTCATGAATGGTATGACTCAAATGGTATGTTTGTGATGACATGTTTATGGTCATATTTGTGGCATGAATTAATAGAAATTGAATTATGTTTGATGATGGAAATGTAAACAAATATGCATGTGTTGGTAAGCTTTGACATTTGCTTGTGAGGTGCCTCAAAATGGCATATTGGTTGATTGATTTAAGGTTTTTGAAATGGTCATCATATTTATGTTTTGGTAAGGTTTGAAGTCTTGTTCTGGTTGAAATTACCCATGTAGCATACGGATGTTGGATTTGAGGTGCATTCATCAAACACATGGTCTCCACCACAATAAACACACGATAGCTCGGGTAATTTTATCTCCTGAACTGCAGTAGGCCTTTTCATTGTTTTAATCATATTAGCTAAATAAGACACCTGGGCTGTCAACAAAGTGATTGCGTCCAACTCCACAGTACTAGCAACTCTCTTGCCCGTCCCAACTCTTGTGATAGGATATTAATAATCATTGTTGGCAATCTTTTCCAAAATATCATATGCTTCATTATAATATTTATCCAACAAAGTACCATTGGCCGAAGCATCAACTACCATCCTCATATGCGCATTCAGCCCATTATAGAATCTCTCCATCTAAGTCCAGTGTTGAAACCTGTACATTAGACATTTATGAATTAAGTCTTTAAATCGTTCCCAAGCTTCATATAGTGTTTCATCCTCCAATTGCCGAAAAGATGTGATGTTATTTTTAAGCTTGGCATTCATATTTTGGGGATTATACCGTAGCAAAAACCTTTGGCAAAGATCATTCCATGATGCCATTATTCTCAACAACAAAGCATTTAGCCACGCTCTCACCTTTGGCAAAGATCATTCCATAATGCCACTATTCTCAACAACAAAGCATTTAGCCATGCTCTCACACCATCTCTTAAAGAATATGGAAACAGTTTAAGTTGCAGAGCATCTTCAAGAACACCCTGTTGCCTAAAAGAGTCACAAACCTCTAGAAAAAGTCATAAATGCAGTCTTAGATCTTCAGTGGACAGTCCACCAAACTATCTTACTATTTGTAACATCTTAAACATTACTTGTTTCAGCTCAAATTGCTGAGCCTGTATTTGTGGTCTGACTATCCCTGGATACAGGTAATCCAAAATTGGCACAACATGCTCACAGATTGGTCTACCTCCGTCATCTATCGCCCTATGAAAACGAGGATTAGCATCCTGACCAATCAAATTATCATTCATACCAGGTATTACCCCACAAACATGAGGATTAGCATATTGAGCATTTGGATTATCATTGAGACCAGGATCATTCCCGTTCCTAGCCATTTTTTGCAGTTCTTTTCACCTTCTTCATAAAGTTTTTTTGATCTCTGAGTCAAAATGATATTATTTGTTAGCAGGAATGTCGCTTCTCATGCACTAATGGCAAACATGTAGAAGTTAAATAAAACTAATAGAGTTAAGTAAAATAACCAAACCAAATTATACCAAATTGCAGATCCCCAGCAATAGTACCAAAAACTTGTCATGTGTAAATATGATATGTGAATTGTGTAAATACACACGTTGAATTAAGTAATAAAGTGATAAGTGAGATCGTCTCCATAGGGATCAGATTAGGTATAGGAGTGGTCAAGTTATTATAATAAATTGTGATTAATGTTATGGCAAAGTCAGGTTAAGCATGCAACAGCAAATTAAAATAAAAAGGATGTGTACAAAGTGAATACTGGCTAACACTAGAAAATGCTAAGGTAAAGTAAGAGCAAAAATGCAATGGCAATTACGAGAATAATTACGTGAATAAAATGCGAGCGAATAAATGAATAACTAAGAATGTTATGGCAAAGATGTTATGACAACAAATTGAATGTCTACGGTGTTGATTGGAAGGTTGAGATTACTAAGAATCTGCCCTTACTTTCAGTAATGCCTTAGTAAAATCGTACATAATCTAGTGCTTAGAAGAGACCTAAAGTGACCTGCTTCTTTCGAGAGTAAGGTCTCAAGTTATTTGGCCTGTGTCTATAGGCCTTATGATGGTGCCCTGCACTGTTTTATCTTCATTCTATATAAACGTTGCTCTATGTATAGAGTCTACTACAAGTATCTATCGAGTACTTGCTCATATCATTCAATTACGGTCCAACTAATCCAACCTTTTCAGAATTAGATTCTATTTTATAGGCATACTGCACAATCATTTATGTTTAGGGAATGTATGCATACACTTGGGAAATAAAAACAATTGAATGAAATAGCAGATACAAATAAAATATATGCTTCAACCATTAAATAAAATAAAAAGTTTTCATCATGTAATCCCAACCCTATGAGATTTAGCTCAGAGATTGGTGATTAAAATTAAAGTTCGAAATAACATCCAACACCGTTTTGATCAAATTAATTCACAGAGAACAGAGTAAGAAATAATGGAAAAATTTAGGAAGATGGCTATCGCCAAATCAATCCTCAATCCAACAACACAGCGTCCGGTGATGGCTGCGATCTCCCCTTTCATCTCTTCTCAGCCGCTACCCACAATTGTTACCTGCGGATCCCTACCCTTAGGGCTTTTTCCTTCAGCTTTTTATAGGATTTTTCTTTCCTAAAATAGCTCCAACAGCCCACGATATCTTCTCCTGTTTTTTAGGCAGATTTTTCTAAAACAAGTAAAGTTAGGCTAAAATTGGTCTGCAATGAGTGTTGAATCGATCATCTTCCTAAAATTACCATGGCATACAAGGTGGCAAAATTTCCAAGCTTTTGCCCTGACAAATCTTGACTCTTTTTTTTTTCTTTCTCCGTATCCTGCACCTGCCAAACCACCAAACACACCCTTCCACACACAATTCAAAGTATCTAGCATGTAAACATAGTCCAAGCTCCTAATGCAAATGATAAAAATATAAATAAAATGTCCTAAAATGCCATTAAGTGTACCCAAGTACAGTCAATTAGCTAGTCTAAAGGCATGAAATATAACTCTTTTCAAGAGTTATCAATAATGCAATCAAACCGCTAGTTACATAATATTGTGGTCAAGCCACCAAATTTGCAAATATACTGCCATATAATGTGGTTAAACCACCAAAATGTGTAGATTATTAAATTGCCAAAATCTTCCTCTGTATAATCATATCCCAACCCCATGCATGTGATATGGCATACAAAACATAATTTTTAGTAGGCACGCTTTTCATGTGAATCATATCTCATTACGATTTAACATAGTGATATGCTTTACATGCGAATCAGAATCAGTATAATGACATGCTTAACATACGAATCAGAATATCAATAGAAATAGTAGCATGTTTATATTTCATGCATATCCAATAGCGCCATATGTCACAATACATGTGTAACCTCCCAAACCTGACCTAGTCGTTATGGTCAAATTCAGAAACCTACGTTGGCCACTGGGATGACTAAAAAAAGCTGTCGTATTTTTCAAATATACTTTTAAACCATTTGCATAATTTGTTCAAAATTAGTGAAATCTAATGTTGAACTTAATTTCGTAAAAACATGTGGATTTTAGAAATTGATGATTTTAGAATCAGTATTTTTAAACTATTGTAATTTCAATCACATTTCCAAATCATCTGTCTTTTTGTTCAAAACTAGATAACTTGGTTATTCGTCATTATTTCGAAAAACATATTAAGTTCATAAATCAAATTTCTTTAGAAATTTCATTTGTAAATATTAATAATTTTGAAAACTAAGGCTAATTTTATTAAAAATCATTTTTTAAAATTGCAACGAAAAAATGTATTATTGATAAATTCTATTTAAAAATCGAGTTTCATGCGAAATATTATAAAATACAAATTATGTAGTTTTTAAAAACTAATGTCATGCAATCAAATCATGCAAATCAGAATAAAATCCCCAAATTAATGTCCCATACCTCAGTCCATAAACAAAATAATTACAATTTCAAAATAAGTATTTAAATTAATTTAAAATACTCAAGTATGAAAACATCCGAGAAACTTCTCCGATAGTTGTATCCATCTCATAACATCGGGTTTATTTGAAAAGATAGACAACTAAAAGGGGTAAGCTATAAAGCTCAGTGTGAGTCTTAACTCAAGCATTAAATAGGAATTTAGTATACAAATTAAAATATTATGAAGAATTTATATTTTTTAATTCACCAGTGTCTTAACTTAGGTAACAATCAGTAATTAAAACATACATTTCATAAGCATAACAGAATGTATATATCAACATAATTTCACAGGTAGCAATGTGCATGAGAATGTCAATGCAGAGCGTTTTTAGAAATCAGTGCAAGTTTTTCAAAAACATTCCTATCCATCTCTGCTACACACCAATAAAGAGTTCCTTAGAACTCGTCCATCCAATAACACACCACGTTATGGCCAAGCCACTCAATGTCCTAGTCAAGTTGCATCTTTGTGGTCAAACCATTCAATAATGTTGTGGTCAAGCCATTCAATAGCATTCTGGACAAGCCATTCAATAGTGTTGGGGTCAAGCCACTCAATATTTAGTAAAACTGCCAAAGTCTTCCACCTTTCATAATCATTCCAACCCCATGCATGTGATATGGCATGTGAACAATATTTAAGGTGCGCATATTTAACATGTGAATAAGTTTATAATCAATACAGTCGGCATGCTTAACATGTGATGTAACACCCCTAACCCATATCCACCGTTGGATTAGGGTTAGGGAGCATTGTCGTACAATTAAAAACATTTAAACAACATTTCATTCACTAACATAAACATATCATATGTCAAACATGCATGCACATTCTGTCCCTAAATCTATCCCTTGAGGCCTTAAGAATACATTAGAAACGATTCGGGACCAATTTAAATTCATTTGGAAAGTTTAGGAAAAAGTTAAAAATTTTAGAATACAAGGGTCACACGGCCTTGTGGCTAGGCCGTGTGCCTCATATGGCTGAGACACATGTCCGTGTCTTAGGCCGTGTAGCCTTCAAACTAGGGACACACGACCGTGTCCTCACCCATGTAACTCTCTGAGTATGGTCACACGCCCGTGTGCCAGGCTGTGTAACTCTCAAAATTGCCCCACATGCCCGTGTGCCAGGCCGTGTAACTCACTGACTTGTATGCAAGGGACCCTTCAAGAGACACATGACCATGTGTCACACACAGCTGAGTCACATGTCCGTATCTTAGGTCGTGTGGAACTAAAATTCAACCAAAATAGGCCATTCCCAACACCATTTCATGCATAGTCATTTGAACCATTTGTGCATACTTACAAAGCATCAAACCATACCTAAACATACATATGTATATGCCATTTCAAGACCCCATTTTAACTAACCAATATGCCATTTAAAGGCATCTCAAAAACAATCATCAAAACTTACCTAAAAAAGTCAACTTTACCAAATTTGAAACATTCATATCTAGCTCAACATTTACCAAAACATGCCACAAACATACCCATTAACACATCATTTCAAACATACCATTTGAGCCATCCATAACATGCATCCTAAGATAGCATAATGACACAAATTAGCAAGACATCAAATGTACCAAACTAAGATAACATCCGTAACTTATACAAAACAATTCACCAGCTAACCATTCAACAAAATGACATTACAATTCAACCTATACAGGCCATTATAACCTTGGCCAAAACATTGAAAAACTATTGATATTTATGCTGGATAGTGTGATAGATCTCCAACGAGCTTCCAATAATATATAAAACATTAGAAAGAAACTAGTAAGCACATAATGCTTAGTAAGTTCATAGAAAGTAAAACATAACTTACCATTCATTTGCATAACACAAAGTAAAAGCATAATATAATCCAAAGCACAAGCTTGGCACAAGCCTATACATCATCATCAAGACACAAGTTAGTGTGATTGCACATGTTCAAATGAATTCATCCACAACAAGAAATTTGCACATGTATTCATATCAATTACATCATCATTCCTTTTCATAGGTTCATGATGCATTACATTTGAGCACTTACCCTTTTCATTTCCTTTTCATACCCGTTGAACCATCTAGAATTTCATTGGATACTTGGGAAAGCTAACATGAAGTGTGCTTAAACATATAACTGTAACCTTTCCTTTACATCATTGCTCACATGAGCTGCGGAATGGGCTTGCTCACATGAGATGTGGATCGGAATGTAAGCTACACGATGCTGCTCACACGAGTTGTGGAGTATCTGCAACGAATCTTGGACCTCAGCCATCGGTAGAACATTCAAGACTAGCACCCAAAACATGAAATCCCTAATGACATGTCATTTGTATCCTACGAATTCCTAAGGTTCAATCGGGACTCGATAATCGTCATAGCATTGATCTGGATATACATCATTCCATTACACTATGAACACATAATAAAATATATTTGAATAACATTTATACGATAACCATTATATAAACTTACCTTGATGACTAAGGGTGTAGAAACAAAGTTGAACTAATCTGAGGCTTTTGCTTTTCCTCGATCTAGATCCGTACGTGGTTTATCTTGATCTAAATAGATAATTATATTCAATTAAGTACTTCAATTAACCTCAAACATTCAATTCAATCCATAATTCACATTTATGCTTAATTACCATTTTACCCCTAACATTTTAGCTTTTCATAATTTAGTACTTAAGCTTATAACTTAAAATCTAAGCATTTTAATCCCTCATTCAAGCCAACCAAATTTATTAGGGACTTTTATCAACCCATACAAACCATCATTTCATAAATTTACCATGAACTTTCACTATTTTTACAAATCAATCCCTAAATGCAAATTTCATCAAAAATCACTTTATAAAACTTGTTTATTTATCAACAATGACTCACAATCTACCATTAAACATCAAGAATCATTCAAAAACATTCATGGCATAACCCTCAACCTTTAACAATTTTACAAATTGACCTCCAGGCTAACTAGATTAAGCTAAAACGACCTAAAACACATAGAAATAATTTAAAACGAGATTCAAATCACATACCATGCAAGTGTATGAGCTAGTCGAAAATTTAAAGTGCAGAAATGGAGTTTTCCTTCTCTAAATTTAGTGGAAAAAATGCATCCAATAATATGACACTAAATTTTTACCTTATTTTACTTTACTTAATTATTAAATTACTTTTTTAACCTTACTTATTAACCTTAACAATCGGTTAAATTATGTCCATAATTGTTCACTAACCTTATGAATGGTAAAATTACCATTTAATTCCACCCATTTTAAAGTTTCATAGCCATTTGACCCTTTTAGTAAATAGAACTCCACTTTTACACTTTATACAATTTAGTCTTTTTTACTTAATTAATCATGCAAACATCAAATTTTCTTAACAAAATTTTAATATGACCTTACTAATATCTTATAGATATTAAAATAATAATAAAATAAAAATTTACTCGTTGGATTTGCTGTCTGGAAACCACTATTCTGATTTCACTAGAAAACAAGCTGTTACAACTTTTCCCCTAAAGGAATTTTCGTCCTCGAAAATCTTACCAGTAAATAAGTTCGGGTATTACACTTTTATATCTTCTTCTGGCTCCCAAGTAGCCTCTTCTATTCTGTGTCATTGCCAGAGAACTTTAACTAAAGTTATACTTTTATTTTTAATTCTTTAACTTCCTGAGCTAGAATTCTAATCGGTTCTTCACTATACGTCATATCAAACTGAATCTCAACATCAACTAAGGATATCACATGTCAAGGATCTGACTGGTATCGTCGTAACATCGACACATGAAATACATTATGAATCTTTTCTAACTTTAACAGCAAAGTTAATCTATAAGCTACTGGCTCGATTCTCTCAATGATCTCATACGACCCGATAAATTGCGCACTAAACTTTCCTTTCCAGCCAAATCCAAGAACTTTCTTCCAAGCTGAGACTTCCAGAAATACCTTGTCGCTGACTTGAAACTCTATATCTTTTCTTTTCAAATCCACATAGGATTTTTGAAGATTAGAAATAGCTTTTAAACTATTATGTATCACTTTGACTGTAACATCCCGAAATAGGGCCTAAACGGAACAGTGGTTGCGAAACCACAAATCCGAGGTAGAAAAATTTATTTTATTATTATTTTGAGGTCTATGATATGTTTGCATGATTGTGTGAAAAGTTCGTGAAGAAATTCTATGCATAAAGTACTTAATTTGAAATTAGGGACTAAATTGAATAAATTGCAAAACTTGTGTTCTAGAAGTATTTTGCATAAAATTGAATTAGAATATTAATTAGGAGGTCTTAAATAGCAATTTGACCAATTTTAAGTTCATGGACAAAATTAGGACATGGAAGGAATTTTTGAAAGTTTAGTAGTAAGGGCATTTTGGTCATTTAGGGTAAAATGAATTAAAAACAAAATTAAAAGCCAATTTTTGTCCATCTTCTTCATTAGGACGAAATTTCAAGGGTTCTCCATAGCTAGGGTTTGTTTCAAGCTTTCAAGCTCCATGAGCAAGGAAAACTGAAATTCAAGCTAAAATGGAGAAAATACCAAGTTGTGGACGAAATGGTAAAAGTAGCTATTTTTGCATACGAGGTAAGTTTACAGTAAATAAATGCAATATTCTTTTATTTTACATTATTATTGTAAATTTCCAGCATTTATATACTTATTTTATGAGAATATTTAAAGTCAAATTAAAGGCAAAGTGACAGAGAAAAAGCATTAGCAAGCCCCGCTTGAACCTTAGGAATGTTAGGATATTGGGGTTGACAGACAGACAGGACGTAAATGAGCCATGTAAGTCCATATCGGATATACGGCTTTGGAGACAGGAATGAGCCATGTAAGCCCATATTAGACATATATATGGCATTGGAGACAGAATAATTCATGTAAGTCCATGTCGAAGACATGGCATTGGCGAGATATTGATAGACAGAACGACCCCAAAGATCCTTAGTATTCCGAGTGGTTCAATGGGTCATTGTACACGTTAAATTACAGTGAATTATCAGCAAAAGGGAAGGTAGATTATATTTATGAATAGTGAAAGGTCGTAAGAAAGAAGGTAAGTAAGTAAAGAAGAAGGTAGAAAATGAGAAGTAAAGAAAGTTTATGAGGCTAGGTGACATTATGTATAATCATTCATTATGTTGAATGTTGTAATTTATTTGCTTGTAAGCTTACTAAGCCTAGTGCTTACTCTCTTTATTTTCTTTTTCTTATAGTTTTTATCAAGCCACTCGGGGATCGAAGGAAACGCGTGGAGACCCGATCACACTATCGAAGAAATCACATTGGTATAGTTAGACGTTTAGTTTTGTGTATGGCATGTATAGGAACTTGGTTTCTTTTGATATGATATGATCAATGAATGATGTGTAAATACTTGCTAGTGATTAACTAATAGAATGGCTGATGATATACATGTTTAATTGTATGTATGAATAAGTAGTAACTATCACATGAAAACTAAGAAAAATGTGAAAGTAACTTAAAAACAGATTCAAGTATCAGAAATAATGTGATTTTAAAAATCACTAAAAATCGTAGAGACATGGTTTGATGGTGAATAATATATGAAATTAAAGCTTATTATGTCTATTTTCTTATGAAATAAGCAAAACAGGTAAAGGTATTATATTTTATGAGATATCTGAGTTTTAGTGAAACAGGGTCAGAGAAAATTCTAGATCCCCTGTTTCAACTTTGGAAATTCACCATAAATTGTAAAAAAATAATTAGGTGGTGTAATTTATATGGTTAGAATCCTTATTGAATCTAGTTTTAATAGAAACAAACGGTATAGTTATATTAATTTTTTATAGGGAGAAAAGTGGTTCGTAGTAAGTAGAGGTCAGTGCAGTTGAATTCTGAAACAGGGGTAACTTTAACTAATAAACTGTACTAATTGGCTAAGTCAAAAATTCTAGAAAAAAATTAGTAGATAGATATATGAGTCTAGTTTCAGGAAAAATTTACGGATCTTAAATTTGAGTTTTGAAACTCGAGAAATGAATTTTTAAGCAGCTATGACGCAGAAAAATAGTTTATTCCGAAAATTAAAATAAGTGGTTTAGAGTTGTTTAAAAGGTAAGATAAGTTTAGTAACACCTCAAGCTTGACTCCGGTGACGGTTTCGGGCGTGGGGGCGTTACATTGACTTTTTCTTCAGTTTCTCGAATCAAATCAACACCGAATAACTTTTTCTCACTCAGCTCGGTCTAATATAATGGAGTTTGACATTTTTGACCATACAAAGCTTCGTACGGTGCCATTTTAATGCTCACCTAATAACTGTTACTGTAAGAAAATTCAACTAATAGTAGAAATATCTCCCAGTTACCTTCAAACTCTAAAACACAACATCGAAAGATATCTTCGAGTATCTAAATTCCTCGCTCAGACTGACCATCGGTCTGTGGATGAAACGCTGTACTAAAATGTAGTCGAGCACATAGAGCTTCATGTAACTTGCCCCAGAATCGAGACGTAAAACCATGGATCCCTATCAAAGATGATAGAAACTGGCACACCATATGTAATACCCCTTACCCGTATTTGATGCCGGAACAGGGTACGAGGCATTACCAGACTTATACACAAGAAATCATACAAACCGAGAGGTAAATTTCCATCCAAATTTAAAACTTTTCATATACATTCATATCGTCCCTAAAACGAACCCACATGACCCAAAACATGCATTGGAAGCAGTTCGAGACTATACTGAGAACTTTAGAAAATTTCACAACACTTAGAAAATTTTTCATGTTTTAAGAGCCATACGCCCATGTGACTTGGGACACGTCCGTGTGGGCAGCCCACGTGGTCACACACACCCATGTCCCTAACTCGTATAACTCCCTTTTTGTCACCCAAAACAAATTGAAGACACGCGGCCAAGTCACACGCCCGTGCGCTAAGCCATTTGGTCGATTTAACAATTTTGATTTTTCATAAAATAGGTGCAGACTTCACACGCCCAAGACACACGCCCGTGTCTCTGCCTGTGTGCTCAATTCTGAGCATTCTATTTTGCAACAATTAAGGTGTAGGGGACATACGGTCGGAACACATGCCCATGGGGCAAGCTGTGTGTCACACACAGCTTAGACACACACCCATGTGTTTGCCTGTGTAGACAAAAACAAGGCTATTTACCAAGCCATTTTGCCCCCCTTTAATGCACACACCTACGCAACAAAACATAGCACCAATCCAAGAAATTACATTCAACCAATTCAACCACAATCAAGACATCCATACATCATTCACATGCTACCATTTATCACATACGATCATCACATACTTATCAACTTAAACCATGCAAATTTCCACATCTATGAAAACATCATCATATGAATATATACCTAAACCATTATTAGGCCATTTCAATGACCATTTACAAAATGAATTATCAACCAACATAAGCCAACACATTTGGCCAAATCAATTATGGCACATAACAAAATGACCAAGTCTCTATACATGCCATAACTCAAAATGTTGAATTCATTGGTACCCAAAATAATCAGTTGATAGTGTGATGGAGTCTCTGACGATTCCCAAATTCAAGCTAGCTTGGTGACACAATAAGACAAGAGAAAAGAAAGGGAAGTAAGCTATAAAGCTTAGTAAGTTCCTATGCAAATAATAAGCATCATAAACACACATTTAACATACAATTTACATGAGGTCAATTAACATAAATGTTATTATAAATCTTATAGTCAAACTTACTTAATCATAACCTTACCAAGGTTTCATCACATAACAAGCTCATTACGTATGAGTTTTACGTACATACCTGAGTCATCTCGAACTTGGATTTTCACAAAATTCATCTTTGATATACTCGTTAAATTACCCGTTGAACCACTTGGAATACTAAAGGATACTCAGGAGTTCCGTACACATGGTACCATACCAATGCCATATCCCAGATATGGTCTTACATGTAATATCGTATCGATGCCAATAGCCCAGCTATGGTTTTACACGAAATCTCATATCGACGCCGTATCCCAGATATGGTCTTACATGTAATCTCGTATCGATGCCAATAGCCCAGCTATGGTTT
The DNA here is from genome assembly GCA_025698475.1 of Gossypium anomalum. Lineage (NCBI taxonomy): Eukaryota > Viridiplantae > Streptophyta > Magnoliopsida > Malvales > Malvaceae > Gossypium > Gossypium anomalum. Next base: position 27,293,605 of record CM046957.1, read on the forward strand.
TACACGAAATCTCATATCGACGCCATATCCCAGATATGGTCCTACACGTAGTCTCATATTGATGCCATATCCTAGATATGATCTTACATCTAGTCTGATTAACCCTAATGTCATGACATTTGTATCCTATCTATTCCTAAGGTTCAACCGGGATTTCGCGCTTGTCGAAACTTTGTCGAATATTTTCAATGTTCAATCACAATTCATACAATAATAAAGCATTTAAAACATAATTAAAACAATTCATTATTTACATACGAACTTACCTCTGTGCAAAATAATAGAAATGGGACCTAATCGTGAAACACTTTGTTTTTCCCCTAATCTAGGTCTGAACCTCGTTTCTCTTGATAATCGAGCTTGAAAAGTGGAAAAACTCTAGCTATGTCTTCTCCCTTCAGTTTTTGGCCAAGCAAGAAGAAGATGGACTAAAATTTTCTTTTATTTTACTTATTTTGTCTTTAGTTGACAAATTACCAAAATACCCTTTTTATAAAATATGAAATTTAGCTTTATCCCATGTCCATTTTTGTCCACTAACTTAACAAATGGTCTAATTACCATCTAAGGACCTTCAATTTAAGATTTCATAACAATTAGACACCTCTAGCATGTAGAACTCAATTTTTGCACTTTTTACAATTTAGTCCTTTTTGCTAAATTGAGTGCTCAAATGTCAAAATTTTTGAAAGAAATTTTCACAAAATCATTCCATAAAACTGTAGACCATAAAAATTTAATAAAAATAAGTTTTACTACGTCGGATTCATAGTCCTGAAACCATTGTTCCGACTAGGCCCAAAATCAGGTTGTTACACCGTGTAATCTAACAATCTCGGAAACATAGCCAATCTCTCTAGTGAAAAATCCGTACACACTAGAATGAAATGTGTGAATTTTGTCAAACGACCTACAATGACCCATACAACATCTTTCTTTCTCGGTGATAGAGGTAATCCTGATATGAAATCCATCGTTACACGTTCCCATTTCGACTCTGGAATTATCACAGGTTGTAATAAACCAGAAGATACTTGATGTTCGACTTTAAATTGTTGACAGACCAAGCATATACTTGATGTTCGTCTTTAAATTGTTGACAGACCAAGCATTTTGATATGAACTCTGAGATCACCCATTTCATTCCTGGCCACCAATACATCTGTTTCAAATCACCGTACATTTTATTGCTACTAGGATGTATCGATAAGCTACTACTATGAGCTTCTTGTAAAATCTTCTAAATGAGATTAGAATTTTTTGGAACAAAAATTCTATTTTTGAAGTACAAATTGTCATCCAAACCAACATAAAAATCTGAATCAGATCTTGACTCTATTAGTTTTTGTTTAATGATCAATTTAGCATCACTTTTCTTAGCTTTAGAAATTTGTTACAAAAATGTTGGTCTAGCTTTTAATTCAGCTAAAATTAAACCGTTATAAATCAAAATCAATCGTTTGTTCAATGCTCTTAAAGCAAACAGAGATTTTCTACTCAAAGCATCAACAACAACATTAGTTTTTCCTGGATGATAGTCAATAATCAGATCATAATCTTTCAGTAACCCAAGCCACCTATGCTGTCTTAAATTCAAATCTTTCTATGACATCAAATACTTCAGGCTTTTATGATCTGTGAAAATGTGACGTTTTTCTTCGTACAAGTGGTGTTGCCAAAATTTTAAAGCAAAAACAATAGCTGCAAGCTCTAAATCGTGAGTCAGATAATTCATTTCGTGTGGTTTCAACTATCAAGAAGCATACGATATCACTTAGCCCCCTTGTATCAAAACACAACCTAAACCATTCAATAAAGTATCACTATAAATTACAAATTCTTTACCGGACTCTGGTTGAACTAACACAGGTGCCCTGGTTAACAACGCTTTCAATTGATTAAAACTTTGTTGACATTTTTCAGACCATTCAAACTTGACAACTTTTTGAAGTAGTTTCGTCAACAGCATAGCAATCATTAAAAATCCTTTGAAAAATCTTCTATAATATCCAGCTAAACTAAGAAAAGTTCTGACTTTTGAAACATTTCTCAGAGGTTTCCACTCCATTACAGCTGAGTTTTAATCGGATCAACTCTAATACCATCTTCCGACACTACGTGTCCTAAAAATATGACTTCTCGGAGCCAGAAATCACATTTGCTAAACTTAGCAAACAATTGTTTTTGTGTAACGTTTGCAAAACAATTCTCAAATCTTGGGCATGCTCTATCTTATCTCATGAATATATCAAAATGTCATCAACGAATACAACAAAAAATCCGTCTAAATACGGTTTGAATATTCTGTTCATCAAATCCACAATCATAGCAAGTGCCTTAGTCAAATCAAATGGTATCACAAGAAACTTATAATTTCCACGCTTGGTTTTGAAAGCAGTTTTTAGCATATCCAAGCCTTTAACCTGTAGTTGATAATAACTGGAATGAAGATAGATATTTGAAAACACAGTCCCACCTGTTAACTGATCAAACAAATCATCAATAAATGGCAATTTTTACTTATTCTTGATTGTGACTTTGTTGAGCTGTCAATAATTGACACATAGTCGCATTGACCCATCCTTTTTCTTAACAGGCAACACAGGAGCATCCCAAGAAGAAAAGCTAAGCCGAGCAAAGCCTCTATCTAATAACTTTTGCAAATGTGCTTTCAACTCTTTCAATTCTATTGGTGCCATTCTATATGGAGGTATCGATATCGGAGATGTTCTCGGCATCAATTCAATAGCAAGCTTAACCTCTCTAATCGGCGATAACCCTGGTAATTCTTCTGGAAATACATCTGTGAGTTCACACACAATCAAAACTGATTCTAACTTCAATTCTAAAACTCTGGAATCAAATGTATAAGCGAGATACGCTTCAAACATTTTCTAACATATTTCTATGCCGACATAGTTGAAATAACATTATATGTACCATCTAGTCTATCAGATTCAATTCAGATCCTTTCACCGTTTTGACATTTTAACAATATATTCTTTTGTATACAGTTCACAAAAGCATCAAGTAGAGTTAACCAATCCATACCGAGAATCACATCAAACTCATCAAAGGGTAATAATATAACAACTCGATTTTGGGCCTAGTCGAAACAGTGGTTTTGGGACCACCAAATAGAAGTCAGAGAAAGTATTTTATTATTATTTTAAACTTATAACATGTTTATTTTAGTGCATGAAAAATTTGGTGAATTAATTTTAGAGTTTGAGAGCTTAATTGCGAAAAATGACTAAATCGCATAAAGTGCAAAAGTCCTATTTTGATAGCTAAGGGTGTCAAATAGCCTGAAGACCTAAATTCATCTTTTTTAATGGGAAAATATACCCTAGGATTGAGCTTGGCCTGCCATGAGACAAGGAAATTAACTAGTCAAAGGGTTAGGTGAATTGATAACTTAATGTTGTCTAGAATGAAAATAAAAGAAAATTGTTATCATCTCTTTTTACCTTTCCTTCTTCCACCGAAAATAGCAGCCATTAGAGGGGTTTTTGAAGCTTGAAATTTTAGCCACTTAGTCTCTTTACAAGTAAGTGATTTTGAGGGCTTTTCTTGAATATTTTTGTACTTTTGAGATCCTTGTATCATGAGCTTTCTAACAAGGGAGCTATTTTCCAAAATGGTTGAAAGCCTAGGGTTTTGACATGATAGTAGATATGTTGTTTTCTGATATTTTACGGAAGAAAATGAATAATGGTTGTGAAATAAACAACTTTTGTGAAGAGATTTCCCATGACAACCCTAAAAAGGACCATTTTGCAAAAGTTGTAAAATAGGTGATAAATGTTTGAAATATTGAGAATTTTAGACTGCTTCTGGTATAAAACATAATCGGCTAGGCTTGGTTAGTGAGAAAATGTGATAAAAATTGATTTTTAGACATAGGGGTAAAATGATCATTTTATGAAAGTCTAGGGGCAAAATGGTCATTTTTCCCAATTATGAATTTTCGAGTGCCTAGAGTAATATGCTGATGAGATAAATGAATTTATATCATTTTAGATCAAGAATTACAAAATTCGAGCCTAGACCGAGGAAAAACGAAGCAAGTGGACTAAGCCGAGCTAGTCGTCTACATTTTGTAATCCGAGTGTAAGTTGTATGTAAATAATACAACTGCATTGTTATTATATGTGTTTGAATTGATATAGCATAAATTGCTTGTTTGTGGAAATAATTATGTATGATGAATACTGAGATAGTAGAACTCCCGTTTGAACATTAGGAAATAAATCAAAATTTCATGCCATGACATTCAGGTTACTCGTGTGCTAGTGTAAAACATGTCTGGGACATGCATCAGCCACATTATGAGAGCCAGAGTAAGACCATGTCTAGGACATGGCATCGACATTGAGACGAGAGCTAGTATAAGACATGTCTAGGACATGGCATCGGCACGGATATATGAGAGTCAGTGTAAGACCATGTCTGGGACATGACATCGACTTGATAGATGAGCCAGTGTAAGACCATGTCTGGGACATGGCATCGACATTATATCTTATGTTTGAGGCTTAGTGAATATCTGATAGCATTTCAAATGGTTCAATGGGGAGAATTACAGTTTAAGTTAAACGAGAAGAGTATAACCATGTTGTGAGTGTTATAGGTACCTATTTGAAATGTATGAGATGTGAGCTTAGTACATGCTATGTGAATTGTATTGGATAGTGACGAGTGAGTTGTGCTTATGCCTACTTTTGTATTATGAGCATGCTGATGAATGGTAAAGTTATTGTTATATTTATTTTCATGCAATTTACTAAGTTTTATGCTTGCCCCATTTCTTTCCATTTTCTTATAGTGCTGCTTAATTAGCTCGTGGAACAATGGATGTCGGAGACATCGATTACACTATCAATCGAAGTACTTGGTATAATTAGGTCTTAAGTTTTTATTATGGCATGTATAGGACCTTTGATTTTGTTTTAGTGTTACATTATTTTGGAGCCAAATGTGTTGGCTTGGTTTAATATTTGACTCATTTTGTATAAGGCCATGAAAAATGGCTAATATTGAAAGTTATTTTATGAATGCAAAGTAGTCCTGTATGAATGTGAAATTGTTGGTATGGTTGAGTACATGAATTGTATATAGGCCTTAGCTACGGTTGTTTGGTTGTGAAATCATATTCATCTAGATTTTGGCATGTCAGTTGGTGTTCGAATTGTGTTTCAGGGTGGCAAAAGCTTAGTAGATAGCCTTATATTGTCCACACGGGTAGACACACAGGCATGTGTCTAGGCCGTGTGTGACACACGGCCAGCCCCATGGGCGTGTTGTCCGGCCGTGTGTCCCCTGCACGTAAAAAATTCAAGTCAGTATGCATGGTAGTAAACACACAGGCAGAGACACGGTCGTGTGCCTTTGTCGTGTGAAGGACACGGTCTTTGGCCACGAGCGTATGCCACTGTCGTGTGCCCTAAATTGGATGCTGACGTTAGAAGCAGAATGTGAAGGTTTTTAGACACGGGCTAGGACAGGGGCATGTCATGGCTGTGTGAGGGACACGAGCCAAAGAACGGACGTGTGTTAGGCCGTGTGAAAACCCCTGTAGGTTCAAATTTAGAATTTAATTCACCTGGGTATAAGACACGGGCGTGCTCATAGATGCTTAGGCCGTGTGTGTCACACGGGCCATCAGCACGACTATGTCATAATGACCACACGAGCGTGTTGCCCATCCACACGGGCGTGTGCCTTGTTTCAGGGGTTATTTTTTTTAAGGTTGGTTAAGGACCCGAGCCAGTCCCGAATGATTTCCAATAGACGTTGGAGGCCTTGTAGGCCCATGTTAAAGAAGTTTCAGACAAAGTTTGAAAAAGTTTTAAATTTGATCAAGTAGTGATCATTCAAAAATGTTGGAATGCTTGTGTTTAAGTATGGTAACGCCTCGTATCCTGTCCCAGTGTAGGACTCGGGTGTGGGGTGTTACATTTAATGGTATCAGAGCTATGGTTTGTCAGTTCTAGGACTAACCTAGCGTGAGTACGAGTCAAGCTATACATGCCATAACTGTATATTGATAATGTGATGACTCATAACGAGATAAATTGTATTTTTATTTATATAGTAAATGGATCCTGACGTAGCTACAGTGGATGACGTGGAAAGTAATGCGCTGGCTCCCGCTGAAGGGGCCGTGCCAGTAGATGTGGGCCCGTGACACTGAGTCAGGGCGAAGGGGCTAGAGAAGCTTACCTCCACATGATGGATGCTTGGTACACGGAGTTTGTTCGTGTGAATCCGAACACTCCACCTCCCTCACCTCCTCTGATTCCTTAGTATGCCCCTGTAGCTCCGCAATGATTGGATATGGTTAGGAGAGAGAAACCCCCGTTAGACAAGATACCAAAGCAAGGGGCCGAGGAATTTTGGGCTAAAATTGATGATGATCCAGAAAGAACAGAGTTTTGGTTGGAAAATACCATTAGGGTATTTGATGAGCTATCGTGTACGCCTGAGGAGTGCATGAAGTGTGTAGTGTCACTCCTACGAGACTCGACCTACCAATGGTGAAATACTCTCATGTCCGTTGTACCAAGAGAGAGGATAACTTGGGAGTTCTTCCAGGAAGAGTTTTGGAAGAAGCACATTAGCCAGAGATTTATAGACTAGAAGAAGAAAGAATTTTTAGAGTTGAAGTAAGGCCATATAACAGTCACGAAATATGAACGTGAGTTTGTAAGACCTAGCAAGTACGCCCGAGAGTGCGTATCTACTGAGGCCATAATGTGTAAGAGATTTGAGGATGGCCTGAATAAAGATATCCGAGTATTTGTTGGCATCCTAGAACTAAGGGAATTTGTAGTACTAGTTGAGAGAGCTTGCAGAGCAGAAGAGTTGGTTAAAGAGAAGAGAAAGACAGCTATTGAGTCGCGTGATTCGAAGAAGAGACAGATGGGGAAGTTACATCAGTCCTCATCTAAGAGATCGAAGAATTCACTACCCGATCGAATACTTCAAGGGGATTCTCGAGTAAAAACAAGAACAAGCAGTACACGGCATCTAAAGCCCGAACCACTTCCATCGCAAATATTGGTAGTGCTCGGCCAAATAGGCTGAAGTGTTCACAGTGTGGTAGGCATCATTTTGGTGAATGCCGAGGGAATGAAAGAGGTTGCTTCAAATGTGGATCTTTGGATCATTTCATTCGAGACTACCCTGAATTAGATGAGAAAGAGAAAAAGCAATATATGAGGGCGAGTAGTGCTCCTACGAGGTGTAGACCGCAAAAGAACCCGGGCAGTGGGGCTAGCAGTAGAGGTGCCCCTAGAGATTCAGCAGTGAGATTCGAGGGCTGTGCGCCTGCAAGGACTTATGCGATTCGTGCTCGCGAAGAGGCATTTTTACCAGATGTGATTACGGGTACTTTTTCTCTTCACGATATTTCTGTTATTGCTTTGATTGATCCGGGGTCTACTCATTCCTATGCATGCATGAAATTAGCACCTAGTATGAATATGTCTGTTGAGTCTACCGAATTTATGATAAAAGTGTCAAACTCGTTAGGCAGGCATGTGATAGTTGATAAAGTGCGTAAAGGTTGTCCTTTAATGATTAGAGGTCATTGTTTTTCGGCTAACCTCATGCTACTACCGTTTGATAAATTTGATCTAATTCTTGGTATAGATTGGTTGACTACTCACGATGTGATAGTGAATTGTGGTAGCAAGTCCATTGAATTGAAATATGAGAATGGGGATATTATTCGGGTTGAATCAGGTGAACCGGATAACTCACCAATACTAATCTCGTCTTTGACTGCCGTGAAATATTTGAGAAAAGGGTATGAGTCCTACCTAGCATTCGTGTTGAACACCAAAGAGTTTGAAGTGAAAATTGAGACAATGCCGATTGTATGTGAGTATCTGGATGTGTTTTCGGAAGAGTTACCGGATTGCCTCCAACTAGAGAAGTTGAGTTTGGTATCGAGTTAGTCCCCGGTACGGCACCCATCTTGATTTCTCCATATAGGATTGCTCCTACAGAATTGAAGGAGTTGAAAGTTCAACCATAAGAGTTAACTGACAAGGGTTTTGCGAGACCGAGCTTTTCCCCGTGGGGTGCTCCAGTGCTTTTTGGGAAAAAGAAAGATGGGTCGATGAGGTAATTTATAGACTACCGAAAACTTAACAAGGTGACAGTGAAAACCAAGTATCCCTTGCCAAGGATCGATGATCTGTTCAATCAGTTGAAGGGAGCCACCGTGTTTTCTAAGATCGACTTAAGGTCTGGCTACTACCAACTAAGGGTTAAGGAGTAATATGTACTGAAAACCGCTTTTAGGACAAGGTATGGGCACTATGAGTTTCTTGTTGTGCCCTTTGGCTTAAAAAATGCCGCTTCAGTGTTTGTAGATTTGATGAACCGCGTTTTCCAGTCGTATTTGGATGAGTTCATGTGGTCTTTATCGATGACATACTGATTTACTCATGTAATGAGAGTAAGCACGCGGAGCATCTGAGGATTGTTTTACAAACCTTGAGAGATAAGTAGTTATATGCCAAGTTCAGTAAGAGTGAATTTTGGCTTAAAGAGGTTGGATTCCTAAGACACATCGTGTCGGGAGATGGGATCAGAGTTGACCCGAGTAAAATATCGGCTATTGTTGAGTGGAAACTGCCGAAGAATGTGACAGAGATTAGCTTTCTGGGTTTGGTTGGATACTACAGAAGATTTGTGAATGGATTCTCTATGATAGCCACTCCAATGACAAGGTTTTTACAAAAGGATGTCAAGTTTGAATGGACAGAGAAGTGCCAATAGAGTTTTGGGAAATTAAAGGCTTTATTGACCGAAGCTCTAATTCTGGTGCAACCAGAATTAGGGAAAGAAGTCGTGGTATATAACGAAACCTCCTTAAATGGATTGGGGTGCATACTCATGCAAGAAGACAAAATGATATCATATGCCTGGAGACAGCTAAAGCCACACGAGAAGAATTACCCGATGCACGATTTAGAGTTGGCACCATTGTGTTTGCGTTGAAAATTTAGAGACACCATTTGTATGGCGAGAGATGCCAAATATTTACCGACCATAAAAGTCTCAAGTATTTGATGACTCAGAAGGAGTTCAATCTACAACAACGAATGTGGCTAGAGTTGATAAAGGATTACGAGTTGGTGATTGAATACGACCCGGGGAAAGCGAATGTAGTCGCTGATGCATTGAGTAGGAAATCATTGTTTACCTTGAGGGCTATGAATACTCAATTGACCCTGTCCGACGATGGTTTGATTCTAGCTGAGATGAGAGCTAGGCCTACGTTCTTTCAAGAAATCTGTGAAGCTCAGAAAGGTGATAAGGATTTGCAAGCTAAGATGACTCAATGTGAGTTGGGTGATGAATCAGATTTTTGGATTAAAACCAACGATTGCTTGATGTTCAAAGATAGGGTTTGTGTACCCAAAGATAATGAGTTTGTTCATAAGATTCTATAAGAGGCACATAGTGGTTGCTTGTCTATCCATCCGGGTAGTGTAAAAATGTACAATGACCTGAAGAAAATGTATTGGTGGCTGCGTATGAAAAGAGACATTTCTGAGTTTGTTTCTAAATGTCTAGTTTGTCAGCAAGTGAAGGCTGAACACCAAGTACCCTCAGGTTTACTTCAGCCTGTGATGGTTCTTGAATGGAAATGGGATCGAGTAACCATGGATTTTGTGTCGGGGCTGCCTTTGAAACCAAAGAAAAAAGATTCAGTTTGGGTTGTTGTTGATAGACTTACTAAGTCAGCACATTTTATACCAGTGCGTACTGACTTTTCCCTTGAGAAATTGGCCGATTTATACATTTCTGAGATCGTGAACTTCATGGAGTACCTTTGTCGATTATTTTGGATAGAGATCCGAGGTTTACCTCACGATTTTGGAAGAAGTTACAAGAGGCTTTGGGAACAAAGTTAAACTTTAGCACAGCTTTCCACCCGTAAACCGACAGTCAGCTAGAAAGAGTAATTCAGATATTAGAGGACATGTTACGGGGTTGTGTTCTCGAGTTCCAAGGTAGTTAGGAAAGGTATATACCGCTAGTCGAATCTGCCTACAACAACAGTTATCAGTCAGGTCTGAAAATGGCGCCTTATGAAGCTTTGTACCGATGTAAGTGCCGAACGCTTTTATATTGGACCAAGTTGAGAGAGAATCAGAGTCACAGGGTCGACTTAGTCAGAGAGACTGAAGAAAAGGTTAAAGTGATTCGTGACTGTATAAAGACTGCTTCGGATAGATAGAAATCCTACACAAATTTGAAACGGAAAGAGATAGAGTTTCAAGTCGGTGATAAGGTGTTTTTGAAAGTATCCCGTGGAAGAAAGTCCTTAGATTTGGTAGAAAAGGCAAGCTGAGTCTGCGATTTATTGGTTTTATGAGGTAATCGAGAGAATTGGGCCGGTAGCATACCGATTATCCTTGCTTCGTGAACTAGAGAAAGTTCATGATGTATTCCATGTATTGATGTTGCGCCACTACCGATCTGACCTCTCACACGTGATTTCACCGGAAGAAATTGAAATAAGCCCAGATATGACCTATGGCGAAGAACCGATTAAGATTGTGGATCGATAGGTCAAGAAGTTGAGGAATAAAAGTGTAGATTTTGGATCGATTAAGATTTTTGATCGATCGGCACGGATATATGAGAGTCAGTGTAAGACATGTCTAGGACATGCATCGGCTACAAGATGTGTCAGTGTAAGACCATGTCCAGGACATGGCATCAACACGGATATATAAGAGTCAATGTTATACCATGTCTGGGACATGGCATCGACTTGATAGATAAGCCAGTGTAAGACCATGTCTGGGAGATGGCATCGGCATTATACCCTATGTTTGAGGTTTAGTGAATATCTGATAGCATTTCAAATGGTTCAACGGGGAGAATTACAGTTCAAGTTAAATGAGAAGAGTATAACCATGTTGTGAGTGGTACAGGTACCTATTTGAAATGTATGAGATGTGAGCTTAGTACATGCTATGTGAATTGTATTGAATAGTGACGAGTAATTTGTGCTTATGCCTACTTTTGTATTATGAGCATGATGATGAATGGTAAAGTTATTGTTATATTTATTTTCATGCAACTTACTAAGCTTTATGCTTACCCCATTTCTTTCCATTTTCTTTTAGTGCCGCCTAATTAGCTCGTGGATCAATGGACGTCGGAGGCATCGATCACACTACCAATCAAAGTACTTGGTATAATTAGTTCTTAAGTTTTTATTATGGCATGTATAGGACTCTTTGATTTTGTTTTAGTGTTACATTGTTTTGGGGCCAAATGTGCTGGCTTGCTTTAATATTTGACTCATTTTGTATAAAGCCATGAAAAATAGCTAATATTGATAGTTATTTTATGAATGCAAAGTAGTCTTGCATGAATGTGAAATTGTTGGTATGGTTGAATACATGAATTGTATATAGGCCTTAGCTACGATTGTTTGGTTGTGAAATCATATTAATCTAGATTTTGGTATGTCAGTTGGTGTTAGATTGTGTCAAGGTGGCAATGGCTTAGTAGATAGCCTTATATTGTCTACACGGGTAGACACATGGGCATGTGTCTAGGCCGTGTATGACACACGGCCAGCCTCATGGGTGTGTTGTCTGGTCGTGTGTCCCCTACACATAAAAATTTCAAGTTAGTATGTATGGTAGTAAACACACGGGCAGAGACACTGCCATGTGTCTTAGCCATGTGAAGGACACGATCTCTGGCCACGGGTGTTTGCCTCGGCCGTGTGACCTAAATTGGATGCTGACGTCAGAAGCAGAATGTGAAGGTTTTTAGACACGGACGTGTCATGGCCATGTGAGGGACACGAGCCACAGACACGAGCGTGTGTCAGGCCGTGTGAAAACCCCTATAGGTTCGAATTTAGAATTTAATTCACACAGGTATGAGACACGGGCATGTCCCTAGATGCTTAGGTCGTGTGTCTCACACAGGCTATCAGCACGGCCATGTCATAATAACCACACGAGCGTGTTGCCCAAGGGTTATTTTTTTTAAAGTTGTAGGACTCGAGTGTGGGGTGTTACAAATAACATCAGATCAGCTGGAAAGTTGCAACCCTGAATTATCAAAGGATAGTTTTTATAGACTTTATCGACTAATACATACTGATTTAAATGGTTTGTTACTTTAACCACAAACTTAGTAGATTTAAATGATATTTTCTTATTTGACACTAAAGTTGTGCATACATATGAGTGCATTGACCCAGGTCAATCAGAGCATTAACATAAGAGTTAAAGATAGAAAATGGACCGGTGATCACATCAGGTGCTAAAGCTTCCTCTCGAGCACGAATCGCATAAGCCCTAGCTGGTGCTTGTGCCTTAGATCTCACAGCAGAATCTTTCATCCCACTACGACTATTATCTGCATTTCCAATGTTCCAAGGTGGGCTCCTTCTTGCAGCCATGTTACTTGAACAAGTGTTCTGAGCCTTTTCTTTATTGGACATTTCAGGATAATCTCTGAGATAATGATCATAGGAACCACATTTAAAACACGACTTGTCTTTCAGTCTCCATTCACCAAAGTGTTGTCTATTACATTGCTGACATTTAGGCTTGTTGTTTCTAACATTGCCCAGACCCATTACAGATGTAGCCTGAGGTTTTGAACTCGAATGCTGCGTTCCTCTATCTCTTCCAGAACAACCCACCGAAGCTGATGAACGACTATGAGATTATTTCAATTTCTTCGATGGAGATGAGATTGACTTTCCTATAAGTCTTTTTCCTGAATCACGAGCCTAGGAATCAGCTTTTCTCTTTACTTTGTTAAGTTCCTCGACTTTGTGTTCTCTATCAACTAAAACCACAAATTCTTTTAACTCAAGAATCCTGACTAATAGCTTGATATCCTTATTTAGGCCTTCTCCAAATCGAGTGCACATAGAAGCCTCTATTAGTACATATTCCCGGGCATACTTACTGAGTCGCACAAATTCCCTCTCTTACTCAGCTACTAACATATGACCTTACTTCAATTCAAGAAACTCATTGCGTTTCTTATCTAGGAACCTTTGACTCACGTATTTCTTTCTGAACTCTATTTGGAAATATCCTAGTTTACTCGATCCCTCATCTATAACACCTCTTATCAGTGTCCGAAGATGGGACAGAGTACGAGGAATTACCAGACTTAAACATAACCAATCATACAAAATCGGGCCATAAAATTTCATCCAATTTAAAACCATTCATGCAGATGCATATCGTCCCTATTACGGGCTTACAAGGCCCAAAACATACATTGGAGGTAGTTCGGGACAAAACCTAGAACTTTGGAAAACTCAAAAAATTTTTCATCAAAACAGGGGTCACACACCCGTGTGGCTTGGGACACGCCCGTATGGGTAGGCCTTGTGGTCACACACGCCCATGTCCTCAGCCTGTGTAACACTTTGTTTATGACGTCATGCATAATTTGGGGTCACACGCTCGTGTCCCGAGGCTGTGTCCTTCACACAGCTGACATACATGGCTGTGTCTTTGCCCGAGTGGCCAAGAAAATGGCTATTTACCAAGCCATTTGCCACCCTTATTTGCACTCACATACTCACTTTCAATGGCACTTAACATAGTACAATTAAGCTACCAAAACAACCATAATCAAGGCTTAAACATATCAAAACAATTATTTACTGTTCATAACAAAACTATCCACTTGAGTCATAGCCACTACATTATTTATATCGTGAGCTACGAAAATATAAATTAAGATCTGCTTGATTTTTCCAAAACTAGACTCAAAATTTTCCTACCATAAAATTTTTAAAATATATGGTTTAGCCAATAAGTAAAATTAATTCTTCAAATTCACCCCTGTTCTACTATTTGACAGTTTCGACCTTTCTTCACTAAAAATTAATTATCTCTTAGTACAGGATTCGATGATGTTCCCATTTATTTATTTTGTAAATAGACTCATCAAGAATTTAAAAATATAAACTTTAACCCCAAAGTATTTTTATACTATTTTTAATGATTTTCCATATTTGGAATAGGGGAACCCGAAATCATTCTGCCTTATCTCATAAAAATTTAAATATCTCATAAAATGAAATTCTTTTTCTTACACTGTTTATTCTATGTAAAACTAGACTCAATAGGCTTTAATTTCATATTTTATTCAACCTATAATTTGATTTCTACAATTTGTGGCGACTTTTCAAAGTTATACTACTACCGCTGTCCAAAACTATTTTAATGCTAATTTTACTCTTTCATGATTCCCTTGTACTAACTTTCATTAACATACCATTATAAACTACATCACACAATGAATTTGGCATAGACATATGAGTAATTAAAATACTTGCAAGCAATTAGCAAATATAAGCCAATTTATATGGCTACATATCAAATCAAATCCTTATTCATTACAAGCCAATACATTTGGCCATATAATAATGACACATACACAAAATGACTAAGTCCCTATACATGTTGTAGACTTAACATACTTACATTCACTTATACCCCAAATGATAGCTTGATAGTGTGATATAATCTTTGACGATCTCCAACCCGAGCTAGCTAAATAAACCAATAAGCGGTGGGAAAGAAAGAGGGGTAAGCTTCAATGCTTAGTAAGTTCATATGCAAATAATAAACAACTATTAGCATTTATTTATTTTACCCATTCATAAGAATGTTATTAATACAGTTTGCATTAAATCTCATGATTACCACTTATTCATAATGCTTACTCTTTATCTTACAAACAGTAGTTGCATGTCTTGGCATTAGACTAATGACCATGATCTCCTCATTATATCATATCACATTATTTAACAAGTTATTTCAACTCTTTTAACAACATGCACATCATTTACGAGTAATCACAATTTCCATATATAGCTTAACAATCTTTCACGCATCTATTTAGTCACAGCTTAAGTATATACATCGTACTACTTCACAATTCGATTAAGCTCATATGCCTATCACATGATTATTATCAAATCTTATCATGCATCCATTCATCATAAATGTAGATCATTTGTCATAAGGTTATCAATTTTTCACAAGCATAACTTGTTCCTGTACATACTTGTACCTCACGTAATATAGTCACATACTTTCTCGTATGCATTCTTACCACATTTTTATAGCATACCGATCCTTTACTTATGAGTTATAAGTACATACCTGTACTAACTCGTAGCACATTCTCATAATTCCTTATCATTGGCTTACTTTTCAAGTAACTCACTGATTTACCCGTTGAACACTTGGAAAACTATTGGATACATGGAAGGCTCGCACATAAGTGCCACATTCGTAGCTAAAGCTACCTCATATAACATAACACATAAATGCTCATTCTCGAGCTACTCACGGGTTTGCTCACACAAGCTTTCGGTCAGGATGTGGCTACATGGGCTGCTCACACAAGCTGTCAAGTATCCGCAACACATGCCGGAGTACCCAGCCATCGATAGAAAGTACAAGACCAGCACCCAAAACCCTATAACATTTGTCACATATATCATAAGCTCAGACCACAAAACTCATGAGCTCAAATCGAATAGTCCTTAGTGACATGTCACTTGTATCCTAAACTATTCCTAATGTTCAAACGAGATTTTCTCGATGATACATCTTCGTCGGACTCGTTCACAAAGTCATTCTCATTGACCATAATATTATTCATACACTCTTTACAATAATTAAACATGGAAATTCATTCATTATTCAATGTGATCCAAAAATCATACTATAGTAAAATTATGTTTTTGCCCCTAAACTTTGTCATATTTACACCTTTGCCCCTGTAACAGCCCTAAATTGACCCTAATCGGAAAGTGGTTTCGGGACCACAAAACCGAGTCGTAATGATAATTAACCGTCACGTTTGATACTTATTATATGTGATTATACATGTGTGAAAATTTCATGTTTGAATTTTGCTGGTTGTATGTAAATTTATCAAATAGGACTTATATAAAAAAATGTAGAAATGTGCTTGACAAAAATAAAAATGATCTAATAATGCATATTGTAAAAAGAATGGTACTTGCATGTCAAATTGGCCAAATCTATGTTAGTGGCCGGCCATGTTAAAGGTTAGAATGAATTATAATATTCTTTATGTTAATAAATTAATGTTACAAAAATGAATTAAAGAATAAAGAAATGAAAACATGAGATAGTGGGAGGAGAAACCAAGGTTGACTATGCTTTCTCCTCCATTGCCGTAGCTAGAGAAAGAAGAGAAAGGGAAGCTTTAAGAATTCGGTCAATTGAAGCTAAGAAAGGTTAGTGAATGGTGTTAAATTTTCTTGAAATCTAAGCTTGTTTTAGGTAATCACCTTGTTTATTAATTAGCCCATGCAAAAATTTTAAGTTTAAAGGGTAAATGGAGCATTCGGCTATGGGGATTAAAGAAAGAATTTGATGATTTCATTCAATTGTTGATGATGGATGAGTTAAAAAAATATATATATATGTGGATATTTGATGTCATGAACAAATGTTATTAAGATGTTTTTGAATTGAGTAAATTAGACTTTGGAGCAAATGAAGATTCGGCATTCTCATAATGCTTTATTTAGAATATGATTTTTATTTTAGGATTATGATAGTTGGAATGTAAGTACATGTGTGCTTAGTCATAGAAGTTTGATATGAAATTTCATTAAGATTGAGTAAGGAATAGCCGAATAAGCTATAGGCTATACAAGGATAAATTTTGTATGTAAGTTGTGTATATGGCGAATATGGTTTTGGGATGTTTGGGAAATGTATGTGTTTTTAATGGATGGAATGAAGAGTATGCTTTAATTGTGTTAAGAAAAAATTGTTGTAGGTTGAAATAAGGTTTGATAAGTTAGCTATTAAAGTGAAATACAAATGTTAACAATTGATTTCTAGTGTATATATATGTATGTATTAGCCGAATTTTGAACTTGAATAATAGCTTGAACACCATGTGTTGTATTGAAAATGTTGAAGTGACTTTGTAATTAATTAATTGATGAATTCGGTTGTTAATATACATGCTTAAATAGAATGTATGCAAGGAATGCTTGAAAGAGTGAGCTAGTATTAAACTGCTTGGGGACAGCAGCAGTAAGGTGGTTTTGGAAAATCACCATAATTTGTAGGAGTTGAGTTAGAAGCTGGATAAATTATGTCTTTAAAGCTTGAAGAGTCTAGTTTCTTGCTAAGGAAGCTATAGAAACGAATGAGTTACCGATTTTGAGATATTTGAAATATTGTGAGGTTGAGTCGAAATGACTAATAGGTTTCATGTTCTGTTTTTATAAAATCAGTATAAATTGTACAAAAATGGCCTTAGGATAAAATTTATATGCTTAGATTCCTTAATGGGTCTAGTTTCAAATGAAATAAGTGAGAACACATTTTGAATCTTGTACAATGAGAAACCTGATTCGTATCGAAGAATGGTCAGTTTAGTCAAGCAGTGAAACAGGGTGAACTTTAAGAAAAATCTGGTAGTGATTGGCTAGACTAAAAATTATGAAAATTTTATGGATAAAATATAAATTAGTCTATTTTCGAGGAAAATTTACGGTCTTTGATTTGGAGTTTCGTAGCTCAAGTTATAAGTAAATTAATGACTGTTGCTCAGTAACTCAGCTTATAGGGAAGTTGTGATTTACTAATGACTTGCTTATTGATTTTTATAAGCTTACTATAAGTTGTATGTGTGAAATTCAAACATATATATATGTGTGCTATATTCTGAAAGTAATACTTGAGTAATTGATTAATGGTTAGTTTAAAATTTATTGATTAAGCTCAAGAGCATAGAGGGCAACCTCGGATAAGGGAAAAGCTAAAGTCGCGGAATAGCCAACCCTTAACTTGCTCGAGAAAGATACAAGGTAAGTCTTTGAGTAATGGAATATAACTTATATTTAGACATAGAAATTATCAAATTATGATTGCGATGAATAAATTATGACGTAAGGGTCTTGCTTGCATCGTATGATCGAATAAATAGGTAGAATACTTGTTTGTAATCGCATGATAATAGAAAGTTTCCGGAATAATGAAAAGAGAATATGTCATTTGTTATGACTAGTGAATTAATTGTAAAATGATTAGAAAGAATGCTGAAATTGTATTCAAATTTCAAAGTGTTGTTTAAATGTGTGAATGTATGATTGTTGATCAAGGTTTGAAACCGAGCTAAGTCTCGAAGGGCTATAAGCCAGTGTTAAAAACCGGACTTGGTTCTGAAGGGCTTTAAGCCATCGTTAAAGCCGGATTTAGTTCCGAAGGGCTCTGCGCCAGTGTTATTGCCGAGCTTAGTCTCGAAGGGCTTCTGAGCCAGTTCTAAGATTCGGATTTAGTTCACAAGAACGTCTTCGCCGGCCTATGAATTGGGTGGATAAACCGTAAGTATGCACAAGTGAATTTATATAATGCATGTCGAGTTAATTCCAAGCATAATGCAATCTAATGTGAAGTGATCAAGTAAGTAAATGCTTTCGTTGAAGATATGATTGATTGTTATATTTCGTGTTTCGAAAGTCGGTAATTATGCTTAAACTAGCGTTTAAAACCCTTTGAATGTTTATTATTGGATTAGGAGGTATGAGTACTAACTTAGGCGATTTCAACATCACTAGTAGGCTATATATATATATATATGCATGAGAGTTGTCTGAAAATTTGGGAAGATCGTATTCGGTTATAAATTAAAGGAATAGATGAACGTATTGATTATTATTATTATTTTTTTCCTTTTATGATATGATTCGATAAGGAAGCACCTTCGTTATGTTTGGGTTCGGCCCAAGGCTGATTCATATAGACTTGATATTAATATGTCAATTTCTTAGATGATTTCATTACTTAAAGCTTACTAAGCATTGAAATGCTTATTCTTTTGTTTTGCTTCTCTGTTTTATAGATTTTGCTCGTCATCCGTCGGAATCGGAAGTTCCAAAGTCGAAGTCAACCACACTATCTAAGCTTTTTGGTACTTTTTGTTTAAATTTTGAAAATGGCATGTATAGGATCGACTTTGTAATTTGACCTAGTAACTTTTGGTGATGTATATACATGTATAGCCATACGCAAATGGCTTACTTAGACAACTTGCATTTTTATTTTTAAATGATGAAAGCGTTTATGAATGTGATCAATGATGCTTGAATGTTTTATTTAGATGGTTGATATTAGGAACGAAATTAAGACTTACTTAGTAACATTCTTAACTCCTCCGGCGACGGATGCGGGCTAGGGGTGTTACAGCCCCTAGGCTCGAAAATCATTTTTATTTAATTTCTTTAACATACATGCCTAGCCGAATCATTTTCATAACTATAGCTGCCCACAATTTCCACTAAATCACACTTTTATGACAAATTTTATAACTTTTACAAATTAGTCCTTTTTAGCATTTTCACCTAAAACTACTTAGTAAAAGTCATTTCTCCAACCATAAACCTGCATAATCTATCATTAAACATCAAAAAATACAAATTTCTAACATGGGTCAAACCCTAAACCTTCATCAAAACTCAAATAAATGGTAGAAATAGGTAGATCTTGTTACGAGGATTTCAAAAACGTGAAAATCATTAAAAATGAGGCAAGAACGGACTTGGAGCTTGGAAAACTTGAACAAACCCTAGCCATGGTGGTCTTCAAAATTTCTACCAAGGGGTTGAAGATGAACAAATTTTGGCTTTTATTTTGTTTATTTAATCATTTAATTACTAAATGACCAAAATGCCCCTAACTTAAAATATTCTATTTCACCTATTTCTTGTCCATTTTTGTCCAACAAATTAACCAATGGTATAATTACCATTTGAGGACCTCCAATTTAAAATTTCATAACAATTAGACACCTCTAGCTTCTAGAACTCAAGTTTTTCACTTTTTATGATTTAGTCCTTTTGACTAAATTGAGTGCTCAAACGTTAAAATTTTCAAACAAAATTTTCATGAAATCGTTTCGTGAAATCGTAGACCATAAAAATATAATAAAAATAAATTTTCTTACGTCAAATTTATGGTTTCGAAACCACTGTTTCGACTAGGCGCAAAATCGGGTTGTTACAACTTTCCCCCCCTTTTTGGGATTTTCGTCCCCGAAAATCTTACTAGAAGAAGTTGCTTTCAACTCTCTTGAAACACTTTCACAAATTTCTCAGAATCACAAACCAAATTTGCCTCGTATATCTCTTTCCAATAACCTATGAACTTTAGAACACAATGTCGGAACATATTTTCAAAATTATAAATTACTCTCTAAGGAACACATAGCTCAGTTGATCCGTCAAATAAGAACTCTGTACATACTGAAATGATCACACGAATCTTTCTTTTTCAAATGATCAACCACAATCCAATTAACATCTCCCTTTTCAGAGATATAAAAATCTTGATACGAAATCTATAGCAATTCTACCTCATAACACACTAGTATTATCACAGACTGCAATAATCCTAAATGCTCTTAATGTCCGGCTTACTTAGAAATAGATGTTTCAACATAAATTCAAAATATCCTGTAACATTCACAATTACCAAAACATCTATTTTATATGACTGTACATTTTATTACTCTTGAATAACCAGACAAGCCACTATTGTGAACTTCGTATATAAAAAAAATATTTCTGCATAAGCCCCGGATTCTTTGGTACACAAATTCCATCTTGGAATAATAATAACATGAACTCAATCCAACCTGAAATTTAGAATTAAAAGTCGATCCTCACTGTACTCATTTAGCTAACGACTCACTCATACATTTTTGAGTTTCTCAATCTTGCAAAGAAACATCACTTTAGCTTTTAATTTATCTGAAATCGAATCCCCATCAAATAAGATCAATCATGTGACCAACATTCACAAAATAATCAAGATTTTCCATTCAAGCATCCGTAATTATACTTGTTTTCACAAAGGTAAATCGATAATTACTCACAATCTTTCGATAGCTCAAGTCTTTAATAACTTCAGATCTTTCTATGACATTCGATGCTTTAATTCTTGAAATTAGGGGACTTGTGACACTTTTCGTCGAACAAACGATGTCATCAGATTCACAACACAGTAAAAAAAATGGCCATTTCCAAATCACTAGCCGAACAATTCTTTTTAATGTGGCATTTACTGTCAAAACATGAACTATCGCTTTACATTTTAACAATAAAACACATTCTAATCTATTCAATAGTGCATCACTGAAAAATCATAAATTCCTTGCTCAATTCAAACTAAACTCAGAACTAGAGCTTCGGTTAATAATGCTTTCAATTGTTTCCAACTTTTGTTATTATGCGTAGATCATTCAAACTTTCATAACTGTGATAACTTTACCAATCAGAACAACTTTAATTCGTAATAACATCATCTGATTAGAACAAATCTAATAAATATATCTCCATATTATACTTTTAAGAATATCAATTCTTCATTCAGACTGTCCGTCCAAACACAAAATTTATTCTCTTATCTGAGGATATACTTGAATACATATAACTAAATCACATTTCAACTGACTAGTTTGTTCTGGTAAAACAAATCGAGTCGATTTCAACTATCAGATAATAACATATCAAAATGCTCCTTTCTTCATGCTATTAAAACATGTCAAGCACACAATCTTTCAAATTTCTCTTATCATGCTAATCAATGGCCTTTATAATTGCATTAGCTCAAAGAAACAAAGGCATCTCAATTGAATGCATTGACTTTAATCAACTTACCTGAGAAAGAAATCCATCATACGATTTGAGTTTGTGCTTCCATCACTTATACTGTTGCCAAAGTCAATTCCTTACACGAAAATTAGAGGAATCCAGATACCTGAGTCACCACGTTCCTATGATCAAACCAGAAATACAACCAAAATAGACATAGTTATCATAAGTCAAAGAACACTATTTCAAGATGAGCCATGGTTGATAATTCACGAAATAAGAATGATATGAAAATCGACATAAAGAAATCTAAGATACGATACCATACCGGAAGTCCGGGAACATAACTCATAAGAAAATAACAGAGATCTTGATGATTCTTTAGAGAAAACCAGCAGAAAAACAATGCTTACCAGCTCTGGACTTCTATTATAACAGAGATAATATATTTTCCATATATATAAAACAAAACCATAATCAGTAGAAACATAAGAATCGTCTCACATAATTTTTTTTTTTCCATTGGCTTCATTCCAACATATTAGAATAGAATTCTAAAGAGATAAAGAAATACCGATCATAAACTGACTAGGCCAACAAGGCTTTCGTCTAACATCATAGTTAGCTAGCATTCTCGCAACATAAGAACTCCATCAGAAGCTGAACAATCACACACATATCTTTAAGGATAAAAGAATATATAGAATACCCCGAAAAGATCATCATATTCATTTCAACTGTAACTGTCACACACACAGACATCTTTACTACTCAAATATCATTTCTCTGACTAATTCTATCATCATGAACCCCATATTATTCCACTCACTAACGAAAAATGATTCGGGAGAAATTTCAGCAAACATATCTTTAGAATTCATACCTAATTGAGTCGATTAGCCAAGACTAACTTCTTATTTATCCGTGACATTTCATAATTTGTATAATCTTTAAAACATTCTGATATTCTTCTAAAATTATTTTCACTTTCCAAAGTATTCTTATCTCTGTATGCTTACTAATTATTTGCCACTAAACTCTTTAGTTTTACACTTATGGACTTATTCCACATGGTTCTCGTGAATTTTCATTATAAAGCAACACTGGTAAGGGGGTGAGATCGTAAAGCCTCTAATTTGACTCTCATAAGTACACACATATGACTTAGCATTCATCACCAACATCACATCATCACAATTACATAATTCACTTCAAGCTAATTAACATACATAGTCAGGTTACATGAACTTTTTCGATTATCTTATTCAAACAAGTGTATATAAACACACATTCTGTCAATTTGAGTAAATTTACTTATCGTATTCACTTAATCAAATATGTTGGGAACATAACATCATATGCATGCCAAACAAACATGGATGGGCTTATCACCATATAAATTTTCATTTCATTCCATTTTTCACATTTCTCAACTTGTAGTTATCTCATTTCGTACATTAACACATACATATCATGAACTTTTATTCATACCTTTTTCCAAATTTTGACACATCATAAGCACATTTCAATCATTTCAATATCATTATCAGCATTATCAAAAAATAGCTCAGTTGGAAGTCATCTCTGTCTTAACAAAATAATTTTGTCAGAGTCGAGAGATATCACACTATCACGAGTAGTAATATGACATGTATAGTTAGACACACAAATGCTATGTTAGTCTAAGAATCAACTAAACCATAGCTCTGATACCACTAAATGTAACACCTCTTATCCGTGTCCGACGTTAGGACAGGGTACAAGGCATTACCAGACTTAAACATAACCAATCATAAAAAACCGGGCCATAAAATTTAATCCAATTTAAAACCATTGATCTAGATGCATATTGTCCCTATTACGGGCTTACGAGGCCCAAAACATACATTGGATGTGGTTCGGGACTAAATCAAGAACTTTGGAAAACTCAAAATTTTTTTCATCAAAACAGGGTTCACACGCCCGTGTGGGTAGGCCGTGTGGTCACACACGCCCGTGTAACTCTCTGTTTATGACGTCATGCACAATTTGGGGTCACACAGCCAAGTCACACGCCTATGTCCCGGGGCTGTGTCCTTCACACAGCTAAGACACACGGCCGTGTCTTTGCCCGAGTGGCCAAGAAAATGGTTATTTACCAAGCCATTTGCCACCCTTATTTGCACTCATATACTCACTTTCAATGGAACTTAACATAGTACAATTAAGCTACCAACACAACCATAATCAAGGCTTAAACATATCAAAACAATTATTTACTGTTCATAACAAAACTATCCACTTGAGTCATAGCCACTACATTATTTATATCGTGAGCTACGAAAATATAAATTAAGATCCACTTGATTTTTCCAAAACTAGACTCAAAATCTTCCTACCATAAAATTTTTAGAATTTATGGTTTAGCCAATAAGTACAATTAATTCTTCAAATTCATCCCTATTCTACTATTTGATAGTTTCGACCTTTCTTCACTAAAAATTAATTATCTCTTAGTACGGGATTCGGATGATGTTCCCATTTATTTATTTTGAAAATAGACTCATCAAGAATTTAAAAATATAAACTTTAACCCCAAAGTATTTTTATACTATTTTTAATGATTTTCCAAAGCTAGAAAAGGGGAACCCAAAATTATTCTCTCTTGTCTCATAAAAAATTAAATATCTCATAAAATGAAATTCTTTTTCTTACACCGTTTATTCTATGTAAAACTACACTCAATAGGCTTTAATTTCATATTTTATTCAACCTCTAATTTGATTTCTACAATTTTTGGTGACTTTTCAAAGTTATACTACTACCACTGTCCAAAACTATTTTAATGCTAATTTTACTCTTTCATGATCCCCTTGTACTAACTTTCATTAACATACCATTATAAACCACATCACACAATGAATTTGGCATAGGCATATGAGTAATTAATATGATTGCAACCAAATAACCAATATACGCCAATTTATATGACTACATACCAAATCAAATCCTTATTCATTACAAGCCAATACATTTGGCCATATCATAATGACACATACACAAAATGACTAAGTCCCTATACATACCAGAGACTTAACATACTTACACTCACTTATACCCCAAATGGTAGCTTGATAATGTGATAGAATATTCGACAATCTCCAACCCGAGCTAGCTAAATAAACCTATAAGAGGTAGGAAAGAAAGGGGGGTAAGCTTCATAGCTTTGTAAGTTCATATGCAAATAATAAACAACTATTAGCATTCATTTATTTTACCCATTCATAAGAATGTTATTAATACAATTTGCATTAAATCTCATGATTACCACTTACTCATTCATAATGCTTACTCTTTATCTTACAAACAGTAGTTGCATGTCTTGGCATTAGACTAATGACCATGATCTCCTCATTATAGCATATAACATTATTTAACAAGTTATTTCAACTCTTTTAACAACATGCACATCATTTACGAGTAATCACAATTTCCATATATAGCTTAACAATCTTTCACACAATCTATTTAGTCACAGCTTAAGTATATACATCGTACTACTTCACAATTCAATTAAGCTCATATGCGTATCACATGATTATTATCAAATCTTATCATGAATCCATTCATCATAAATGTAGATAATTTGTCACAAGGTTATCAATGTTTCACAAGCATAGCCTGTTCGTGTACATACCTGTACCTCATGTAATATTGTCACATACTTTCTCGTATGCATTCTTACCACATTTTTATAGTATACTGAATCTTCTACTCATGAGTTATAAGTACATACCTGTACTAACTCGTAGCACATTCTGTAACACCCCTAACCTATATCCGTAGCCAGAATAGGGTTATGAGGCATTACCAAACAATACACATCATTCACCTACATAACATATACATTTATGCATTCATATACAAAATCCATTCAAATCATTCACATTGTCCCTTATAAGGCTCTATGAGACCTTAAGACATGCTTAAAAGTGGTTCAGGACTAAACCGATAACATTTGCAAACTTTGGGAAACATAGAAAATTTTCTTGCATTTAAGGGTCACATGACCATGTGAACAGGCCGTGTGCCTTACACGGCTATCAGACATGCCCGTGTCATAGGTCGTGTGAAAATAGGGCTTACATACTGACTTGCACCACACGGCCGGAGGCATGCCCGTGTGCCATGGCCGTGGTAAAACTAGAGGGGTTACTGACTTGGGTCACACGGCCGGCCATGTAACACCCCTTACCTAAGACCATCACCGGAGTCGAGCACGAGGCGTTACCGGACTTAGCTTACTAATCCGAGGCATAAAAATTTACTTTTAAAATTAATTTAGTTTTATTCAATCAATATGTCCCTAAAAAAGGTCCTCGAGACCCTAAAACATGAAATTGAAACGGTTCGAGAACAAACTGAAATCAATAAAATTTTTTTGATCACTTAAACAAATCAAAACAATTTATTTCATCTTTCATAAATAAACTGTGCATCTACGTCATAGTCACTAAATAAATCATAAATTGAGTTACGAAACTTGAAATTCAAATCCGTAAATTTTTTCTGAAACCAGACTCATATATATTCTTACTAAATTTATTTCAGAAATTTTGGTCTAGCCAATTAGTACAGTTTATTAGTTAAATTTTCCCCTATTTCAGTGTTTGACTGCTCTCACCTCTGTTTACTACAAATTAATTTTCTTCATGTACAGAATTCAAATAACCATGCAGTTTATTTCTATTAAAAGTAGACTCAAAATGGAATCTATAAATATAAATTATAACTCCTAATTATTTTTTTTAAAATTTTTAGTCAATTTCTAAAATTAGAAGAGGGGATTCAAAAATCACCCTGACCCTCTCTCACCAAAATTTAAATATCTCATAAAATATAACTCCTTTATTTACTCTGTTTCTTTCATATGAAAATAGACTCAATAAGATTTAATTCTATATCTCATTAAATATCTAAATTCATTTCTACTATTTTTAATGATTTTTAAAATTTACATCATTACTATTGTCTGATACTGTTTTAAAGGTAATTTCACCTTTTTCATGATTTCCATGAAATAACTAGCATTTAGGCATACATAACACCAAACATGTCCTTGATTTTCCATTCCAATAGCTAATTATTATCAAGCATTTACATACCATTCATTAGCCATATCATAAGATCATACACACAAAATGGCTACGATGCTATACATGCTAGACTTAAAATGAAACGTCTAGCTATACCAAAATAATCCTTGTGATAGTGTGCCCGAAACTCCGACGTACTTTACGATCCTCGAGTTAGCTTGACAAAACTAAAAAAGAAGGAAAATAAAGGGGGTAAGCATTAAGCTTAGTAAGTTTGCATGCAAATAAATAACAACATTCATAAGAATTATCTTACTACTTGGCATGATGCTACTTAATGCAACTTCATTAATTATCATAGACATATTTTAAACTTCTTCACTTACTCACTTAATTAAATACTTACTTAATCAAATTTATTAATACATTTTACTTACCTTTTTCCTTATCAAGCATACATGAACATTATATACTTACCTTTGCTCTTCTAGCATGAACTTGTCTTACCTTTCTAGTATAACTCGTCTTACCTTACCTTACCTTGATATTCTCTTTAAATTCTCCCGTTGAACCACTTGGAATACTAAGGATACACGGGTACCTTACCATTGCCATGAATTGTCATGGTCTTACGTGGTATCCTTTTGAAACTTACTATTGCCATGTCTTGACATAGTCTTACATGATTTCCTTGCCTTATAAACCTTACCAATTGCCATGCCTTGGCATGGTCTTACATGGTATCCTTAAATCCTAATGTCATGACATTTGTATCCTACACATTCCTAATGTTCAATCGGGACTTTCTGAAATTACTTCTCTGTCAATTCATGCCTGAGTCTTCTTTGAATAATTTCATAAAATAAATATACACATGCTGGAAATTAACAACATTAACATAAAATAATAGAATATTGCATTTATTTACTGCAAACTTACCTCGAAACAAAACACGATCAACTATATCGATTTAGTCCACTATCTTTTTCTTTCCCCGGTCTAAGTCCAGATTTCGTTCTTCTTGATCTATAATAACAAATTTAGCTTATTTAATACTCACATTTACTGAAATAGTCCTTGACTCAAACTTTGGCAAAATTATACTTTTGCCCCTAAACTTTTACATATTTACACTTTTTCCCCAAGGCTTGGAAATTAAACTTCATCCTATTCTCTTATGTATTATGACATGATGATCTTTTTTACCTTCTATGGCAACATCAAATTCTCACTCTAACATGGACTTATGAACATTAGGCATTTTCACCGATTATGTCGTTTTACTCGTTTTCACGTAAATCGCTTAGCAGAAGTTGTTTAACACAATTTCAAGCTTCATATTCTACCATAAAACATCAAAATAAACACATTTCACCTATGGGTATTTTTCCAAATATAAACCCTAGGTTAAATTATTGCTAGAATAAGCTTAATCAAGTTACTAGGACTCTAAAAACGTAATCAACATTAAAAATAGGGCTTGGAATCACTTACTATGGAGCTTGGAAGCTTGGAAACAAACCCTAGCTATGGAGAACCCTTGACATTCGGCCTAAGGAAGAAGATGAGCACATTTTTGCCATCTTTTTCCCTTTTTTAATCTTTTAATTACTAAATGACTAAAATACCCTTCATTAAAACTTTAGTTATTTTTATCTATGTATGTCCATTTTTGTCTATGAAAACCTAATGGTCTAATTACCATTTAAGGACCTCTACTTCAATTATACTCTTCAGTTTAATTCTTTAGCATTTAGAAATCATATTTGTCAACTTTTGCAATTAAGCCCTAATATGCAAATTAGACATGCAATCACTGAAATTTCTTATTGGTATTCCAACACATGCATCTAATCACTCGGTAAATCATAAAATTAATCGCAATAAACTTTTCTATCTCAGATTCATGGTTTCGAAACCACTATTGCATTTAGGCCCTATTTTAGGATGTTACATTTCTCCCCCCTTTAAGGATTTTTGTCCCCAAAAATCTTACCTGTGAAGAGATTTAGGTACATTTTTCGCATAGCCTCTTCGGGCTCCCATGTAGCCTCGTCTACCCCATGTCTATTCCATAATACTTTCTCAAGTGCAATACTTTTGTTCCTTAATTATTTTACCTCTCGAGCTAGAATCTTTACCGGTTCTTCACCGTAAGTCATGTCTGGCTGAATCTCAACCTCTGTCTGAGAAATCACATGTGACGGATCTGAACGATAACGACGTAGCAAGGGCACATGAAATACATCATGAATCTTCTCTAACTCAATCGGAAAAGCTAACTGATATGCTAATGGTCTGACTCTCTCAATCACTTCAAACAGTCCAATAAAACGTGGACTTAGTTTGCCTTTCTTGCCAAATCTGAGAACTTTCTTCCACGGGGATACTTTCAAAAACACTTTGTCACCAACTTGATACTCAATCTCATTTCTCTTTAAATCTGCATACGACTTCTGTCTGTCTGAAGCTGCTTTGAAGCAATCTCTGATGACTTTTACTTTCTCTTATGTTTCTTTAACTAGATCAACCCCGTAAATCTGATTTTCCTTAAGCTCTATCCAATAAAAAGGTGTGCAAAATTTAGGCCCATACAAAACTTCATAAGGTGCCATCTTCAAACTTGACTGATAACTATTATTGTAGGCAAACTCTACTAATGGTAAGTACTTTTCCCAACTGCCTTGAAATTCCAGTACACAGCATCTAAGCATATCTTCAAGGATGGAAAGCTGTACTAAAACTCAACTTTGTGCCCAAAGCTTCCTGTAACTTCTTCTAAAATCATGAAGTAAATCTCGGATCTCTGTCTGAAATGATCGATAATGATACCCCGTATAGTCTGACTATCTCTAAAATATACAACTTGGCCAACTTGTCAAGTGAATAATCCATACGAACTGGGATAAAATGAGCCGAATTCGTTAACTTATCAATCACAACCCATACTGTATCTTTCTTTCTCGGTGTCAACGATAATCCTGTCACAAAATCCATAGTAACTCGATCTCATTTCCATTCAGGGACTAGCACAGGCTACAATAAACCTGAAGGTACCTGATGTTCGGCCTTTACCTATTGACAGATCAAGCATCTAGAAACAAACTCTAAAATGTCCCTTTTCATTCCTACCCACCAGTACATTTTCTTCAAATCATTATACATCTTTGTACTACCTGGATGAATAGACAAAGAACTACTATGTGCTTCTTATAAGATTTTTCAAATAAGCTCATCATTCTTTGGTACACATACCCTGTCTCTGAACATCAAACAACCGTCAGAACTGATCTAAAAATCTGACTTTATACCCGACTCACACTAAGCTCTTTTGGCTAGCAACTCACTGTCATTTTCTGAGCTTCACAAATTTTTTCAAGAAACATCGGTTTAGCTCTCAACTCAGTTAAGATAAAACCATCATCTGATAAGGCTAGACTAGAGTTCAAAGCTCTTAATACAAACAAAGATTTCCTACTCAAAGCATCAGCAACAATGTTTACCTTACCTGGGTGATAATTGATCACTAGCTCATAATCTTTAATCAACTCTAGCCATATTCTTTGCCTCAAGTTCAAATCTTTTTGAGTCATCAAATATTTCAAACTTTTGTGATTAGTGAATATTTGGCACTTCTCACTATACAAATGATGTCTCCAGATCTTCAGCACAAAAACAATGGCAGTTAGCTCTAAATCATGTGTCGGATAGCTCTTCTCATGTGGCTTTAGTTGTCTAAAGGCATAAGCAATTACCTTTCCTCCTGCATAAGTACACAACCAAGTCCATTCAAGGACGCATCACTGTAAATCACAAACTCCTTACCTGGTTCTGGTTGTACTAAAATAGGAGCTTCAGTTAACAATGCCTTTAACTTGTCAAAACTCTGTTGACACTTCTCAGTCCATTCAAACTTGACATCCTTTCGTAGAAATCTTGTCAGTGGGGTAGCTATCATGGAAAATCCCTCTACAAATCATTTATAATATCCGGCAAGACTGAGAAAACTTCTGACTTCTGATACATTTCTAGGAGGCTTCCAATCAACAATGGCTGAAATCTTGCTCGGATCAACCCTGATACCTTCACCTGAGACAATATGTCCAAGAAAACCAACTTCTCGTAACCAGAACTCAATTTTGCTGAACTTGGCATACAACTGATTATCTCTTAGAATCTGTAAAACTGTTCTCAAATGCTCTGTATGCTCAGTCTCATCATGAGAATAAATCAAGATATCATCAATGAACACAACTACAAACTTATCCAAGTACGGTCTGAAAATTCAGTTCATTAAGTCCATGAAAATGGCAGGAGCATTAGTTAAGCCAAATGACATCACAAGGAACTCATAATGATCATACCCAGTCCAGAAAGCAGTCTTTGGGACATCTGACTCTTTAACTCGCAACTGATAGTATCCGGATCTCAGATTTATCTTGGAGAACACAATGGCTCCCTTCAATTGATCAAACAAATTATCAATTCTAGGTAGTGGATACTTATTCTTTACTGTTACCTTGTTAAGCTGCCGATAATCTGTGCACAATCTCATCGATCCGTCTTTCTTTTTCAAAAATAGCACTGGCCCATGATGAACTACGGGGTCTTGCAAAGCCTTTATCTGTTAATTCCTGCAACTGAGCTTTCAATTCTTTCAATTCCAATAGGGCCATTCTATAAGGAGTAATAGAAATGGGTGTGGCACCTGGAATTAACTCAATACCAAACTCAACTTCTCTAATAGGAGGCAAACCTGGTAGTTCTTCTAGAAACACATCGGGAAACTCACATACTATAGGCACTGATTCAATTTTCAATTCTAGATCTTTAGTGTTCAACACAAAAGCAAGATAAGCTTCATACCCTTTTCTCAAACATTTCTGAGCAGACATAATAGAAATCACGGCAATTGAACTATCTAACTCTTCTGAATTAACTCGAAGAATTTTACCATATTCATATTTCAACTCAATGAATTTCTTTCCACAATTCACTATCACATCATGTGTAGTCAACCAATCCATACCAAGAATCACATCAAATTCATCAAACGGCAATAGCATGAGATTGGCCGGGAAACAGTGACCTCTAATCATCAAAGGGTAATTTCTACATACTTTATCTACTGATACATGCTTGCCTAATGGATTCGATACTTTAATCACAAATTCTGTAGATTCTATAGGCAGACTCATACTAGGCATCAACTTCATGCAAACATATGAATAGGTCAAACCCAGATCAATCAAAATAATAACTCTAGTATCATGGAGAGAAAATGTACCCGTAATCACATTAGGAGAGGATGCCTCTTTTCGAGCACGGATAGCATAGGTCATCGTAGGTGCTCTAACATCTGGCATCACTGCTAAATCTCTAGATGCACCTCTATTACTTGCCCCAGCTGCCGGATTTCTCAGTGGTCTGCCTCTGACTGGAGCGTTGTGTAAAATCCCGAATAAGGGCCTAATCGGAATAGTGGTTTTGTGACCACAAATATAAGATAGAAATAACTATTTTATGATTATTTTGAGGTCTATGACATGATGGCATGATTGTGTGAAAATTTTGTGAAGAAATTTTATGCATAAAGTGCTTAAATTGAAATTAGGGACTAAATTGAATAATTTGCAAAACTTGCATTCTAGAGGTTTTTAGTATGAAATTGCTTTGGAATATTAATGAGCAGGTCTTAAATAGTAATTTGACCAATTTCTAAGTCTATGGACAAAAATTGGACATGGATGGAATTTTTGGAAAGTTTAGTAGTAAGGGCATTTTAGTCATTTGGTAATTAAAAGAAATAAAAAGGGAAAATAAAGCCAAAATTGACTCATCCTTTTCATGGAGCCCGAAATTAGCATGGGGGAAGCCATGGCTATGGTTTTCAAGCTTTCAAAGCTCAATAGTAAGTCCGCTCTAACCCCGTTTTTCAAGTTTTTTACGTTTTTAGAATCCTGGTAACTTGATTAAGCTTATGCTAGCATTAATTCAACCTAGGGTTCGTATTTGGAAAAATACCCATAGGTGAAATTTGTGTATTTTGGTGTTTTATGATAGAATATGAGGTTTTAAATTATGTTAAACAACTTGTGCTACTCGGTTTTAAGTGAAAACGAGTAAAAGGGCTTAATCGGTAAAAATACCTAATAGTCATAAGTACATGTTAGAGTGAGAATTTGATGTTTCCATAGGAGGGAAAAATGATCAGCATGTCATAAAACATAAGAAAATAGGATGAAGTTTAATTTCCGAACTTTGGGGCAAAAGTGCAAATATGTAAAAGTTTAGGGGTCAAAATGAAAAATTGTAAAAATATGATTTTTGGAGCCGTATGAATAATGTGACTAATTATAAGGCTAAATGTGATATTATAGATGAACGAAATCGAGATTCGGGCTTAAATCGAGAAAATACAAGGTTATGGACTAAAATAGTAAATTGTCATTTCTGGATCGAGGTAAGTTGGTATGATAATAATACTGCAATAATGTTGTAATTTATATTTGAAAGTTAAATTTAGCGAATTAATTGAATTATGTTAAATTAAATGTTATGGTGCTAAGTTTATAAATTGATTTAAAAATATGTCTATGGTACATGAAGTGCATTGAATTATCATGCATAAATGTGATTTCTATGATTATGGATATTATGAGCAATTGTAAGTTCATATGATTTTTAATAATGCAATGTGTAAATTAAATGTTATTGCCTTGAGAAGTAAGTTTATATGTAAGTAAAACATCAATTTTACTTGTATTGTGAGATTTTATAATAATATTGGAAATATTTTTGTTGATAATTACTTGATTGGTGAAATTGTTGGAAAAGGGAGAAGTCCTGGTTGAACCTTCGGAAAGATTGGATGATACAGATGGTATGTAGCTAGGTCACATGTATGGTGCTGAGTGCACATCATGTGTACAAGAGAGCTACGAGACATTATGATGTAGCTAGGTCGCATGGGTGATACTATGCGTACACCATGTAGACAAGAGAGCTACGGGATATATGTAGCTAGGTCGCATACATGGTTCCAGGTGAAGGACACCATGTAGACAAGAGAGCTACGCAATAAACTGGCTAGGTTACATGGGTGGTACTAAGTGTTCACCATGTGTACAAGAGAGCAGAACTATATGATGGGTGGAGCTATGTGCTGAAACCACCAAGTATCGAGGATTGATCTGAAGTGTTCAACGGGAGACTTACTATGTAATCTTGCTTTGTGAGTTTTGTGATGAATAAGTGCAGGAATTTGCTTATGTGAATGATGTGTTCATTAAGTGACCGGGATGTGGTAAGGTTATAAACAAGTAAGTTATACATGAGGATGATCTTATGGTGACCTTGTAATCCTGGGCCTATACTTGTGATGTATGAAATGTGGTGAAAATGATTTGTGATATGTATGTTAAAATGAGGTTAATACAAAGAATGTGTGAAAGAGTGAATTAGCAATAAAATTGTTTTGGACAGCAGCAGTGATGTGATTTTGAAAATTCACTAAAAATTATGGAAGTTGAATAAAAAATGCAAATGATATATGAAAATAAAGCTTAATGAGTATATTTTCACATGAAAGAAACAGTGGAAGCAAAAGAATTCTATATTGTGTGATATTTGAATTCTTGTGAAACAGGGTCTGAATGAATTCGAGATCCCCTGTTATGACTTTAGAAATTCACCATAAATTGTAAAAAAAATTACTAAGAGTCATATTTTACATGAATGGATTCCTTATTGAGTCTATTTTTAAGGGAAACAAATGGTATGGTCGTTGGAATTCTGTACAGGGAGAAATTTTGTTCGTAGTGCACAGAGGTCAGAGTAGTCGTACTCTGAAACAGGGGAAACTTTAACTAATAAACTGTACTAATTGGATAAACCAAAAATTTTGGAAATTTTATGGGAGAAAGATATATGAATCTAGTTTCAAGGAAAATTAACTAAACTAAATTTTGAGTTTTTTAGTTTCAGATATGAATGATTTAGTAACTGTAACTTGATAACACAGCTTAACCTAAATATGTGTAATTGTACAATTATAGTGTTTTATCTTGAAAAGCATGGTAGTAATTGCTTATTATTTTCATATGAACTTACTAAGCGTAAAGCTTACCCATCCTCTCCATTTCTTTAGTATTGGCAGGTCGGCTTGGGGTTAGAGATCGTCGGAGGCAAAATCACACTATCAAACTATCATTTTTGGGAGAATTAATTCAAATATTAGAAATATCAAGTGAGTGGCATGTATAGGAAGTTGGTTTGTGATATGTATTTTTATTATGATTTTGACCATACGTATCAGTCTGCATTGAGTTATCGTATATGATTATGAGATGTGGTCCTTATCCATTATGGTTTATAAGTTTAATTAATCGTGCTATGTCCTATGCTTTGATGTAATGATATAGTTAACTTTGTTTGTTATGCATATGTTCGAAAAGTTTTGAATTAAATGAAATTTTATGGCCCGATTTTCGTCTATGTGTATTGTTAAGTCTGGTAATGCCTCGTACTCTGTTCCGGCCTTAGATACGGGTAAGGGGTGTTACACGTTGCCTGATCTTACACTCGATATTGGTTCTCTTTTAATCATCTCGGGACACTCCCGAATAAAATGGTCTAGTGCACCACATCGGAAACATGCCAAATCATACACCTATCATGTCATCTATACTCAATCTTTTCAACTACTTAATTCCATATTCAAAAACATACCAAATCAATATACCAAAATCACCAAGTTTACATAATACCATAATATACCATTCCTCAGATATTTATAACTAACCAAACGAGTAACCAATTAGTCATATCAATAACCATGGCAAACAATGCCAAACCACAAGACATTATATACATCACATGTAACACTTATCCGAAACATAATTTTAAGCCAACTTAAATGGCCAAACACACCAGCATTTACAAGCCAAATCACATGGCTAAAATCATAACTCAAAACATACCAATATGACACTAGCCTATACATGCCATATACCATATATACAGAACTCTCAAAAGTACCAACAAGATGATCGATAGTGTGATGACGTTTCCCGGTGATTCCAAAATTCGAGCTAGCTTTGATAATCTATAAAACAGGGAAAGAACACATAGAGTAAGCTTCAAAAGCTTAGTAAGCCATATACAAATAAAGTCAACACATGGATATTTGCATATCAAATCAAATATGCTAAACATAGCTAATCACATTCAAATTTACAAACCTTTCTCATTGAACATATATTCAATGTCTTAATCAAGTTCATCAAATACTTTCCCTTTTCAATACTCGTATGACTTTCGTACGTATCTGAGTCACATAGCTCATTCACATATTCTTTCTCGACTTGACTTTGCCTGCTGAACCATTCAGAATCGTTAAGGATACTCGGAAATCACATAAGCTAGTACAATGCCATATCTCAGATTTGGTCTTACATGTTATTATATATCGATGCCACTGTCCTGGACATGGTCTTACACGAAATCGATTAACAATGTCAATGTCCCAGACATGGTCTTACACGTAATCTCAATACAATGCCAATGTCCCAGACATGGTCTTACATGTAATCACATCTCGATAACCTAATCTCATGACATTCGTATCCTATTCTATTCCTAATGTTTGTACGGGACTTTCGAATATTGTAACTTTGTCAATTCTTGCTCGTAAGTGCTCGTATAACATCTCTATGACAAGTAAACACATGTAATTCAATTTAAAGACATTTATTTGCGTATGAACTTACCTCGTAGTCGGAATAAAGGAACCGGATTGAGTATTTAATAACTTTGGATTTCCCTCGATCTAAATCCAATTTGTTTCGTTCTTGATCTATATACTTTCAAAATTAACTCTTTTATTCACCAACACATTCAATTTAGTCCACAAACACATATTTGGGAATTTTTACACTTTAGCCCCTAAAGTTTCACATTTCTTACAATTTAGTCTTTATTTCACAAATACACAAAATTACCCACTTTCTTTCAAATACATGTAGCTGAATTCTCCTAGTATATATATCAGCCCATATTTCACATTTATTTCACATTTTAACCCTTCAATTTAGACTTTTCAAAATTAAATCCTTATTTGACATTTTTGTCAAAAATCACTTAACAAAACTTTAATATCTATCATCAAGCTTTCATAATTCGTCAACAATCATTCAAAAGCTCAAGAATTCATCAATGGCAACTCATAAATTCATAAAAAATTTTAGAAATTAGGGTACGGGCTAGCTAGATTATTAAGCAACGATCACAAAAATGTGGAAATCATTAAAAACTGAGTTAAAATTGTACCTTAATTAAAGCCTCAAGTTGTCGAAACCCTAAACACATTCAAGCTTTCTTTTCTTCTTCAAATTTGATGCAAAAATATGATAATGGACTAATTTTATGTTTGTTTTATTTTAATTATACATTAATTCTATTTTTACCATTTTAACCTTGGTTTATAAACACTTAAAACATCAAATAAACGACCATTAATGTCCGTCTCCACTATCAATGGTCTAATTACAACATAAGGACCTTTAATTTAATAAGCCATAGCAATTAAGCACTTTTAACTTATAATATGCTACTTTTGCATTTTACGCGAT
Organism: Gossypium anomalum; assembly: GCA_025698475.1. Lineage (NCBI taxonomy): Eukaryota > Viridiplantae > Streptophyta > Magnoliopsida > Malvales > Malvaceae > Gossypium > Gossypium anomalum. The sequence continues at coordinate 27,330,993 of CM046957.1, forward strand.
TAAGTCCTTTTTCTCAAATTAAACGATAAAATTAGTTCACAAAATTTTCAAACATACATATTCACATGCTGTAAACGCCAAAAATAATATTAAAATAATTTTTTGATCTCGGATTTGTAGTCCCAAAACCACTATTCTGATTTAGCTAAAATCAGACTGTTACACATTCTCATATTTCCTCATCATTGACTTACTTGTCAAATAACTCACTGATTTACCCGTTGAACAGTTAAAATACTATTGGATACACGGAAGGCTTGCACATGAGTGCCACATTCGTAGCTAAAGCTACCTCATAACACGTAACACATAAATACTCATTCTCGAGCTACTCACGGGTCTGCTCACACAAGCTGTCGATCAGGACGTGACTACACGAGCTGCTCACACAAGCTTTTAGGTATTTGTAACACATGCCAGACTACCCAGCCACCGGTAGGACGTACAAGACCAGCACCCGAAACCCCATAACATGTGTCACATATATCATGAGCTCAGACCACATAACTCATGATCTCAGATCACATAGTCCCTAGTGACATGTCACTTGTATCTGAAACTATTCCTAAGGTTCAAACGAGATTTTCTCGATGATATATCTTTGTCGGATTCATTCACAAAGTCATTCTCATTGACCATAATATTATTCATACACTCTTTACAATAATTAAACATGGAAATTCATACATTAATAAAGTATTAAAACATGATACAACATTGCATTATTTACATATGAACTTACCTCGACACCAAAGCAAAAAGGGATCTAACTGTTAATTTCTCGTTTTCCCCCGTTCTAGGTCCGGACCTCGTTTTCTTTAATCCATAATACCACATTTAGTCTATTTATTAGTCACATTAGTCAATGTGATCCAAAAAGCTTACTATGGCAAAATGATGTTTTTGCCCCTAAACTTTATCATATTTACACTTTTGCCCCTAGGCTCGTAAAATGATTTTTATTCAATTTATTTAACACACAAGCCTAGCCGAATCATTTTCATAACTATAGCAGCCGACAATTTCCACTAAATCATAGTTTTATGACAAATTTTATAACTTTTACAAATTAGTCATTTTTATCATTTTCACCAAAAACTACTTAGTAAAATTTGTTTCTCCAACCATAAACATGCATAATCTACCATTAAACATCAAAATACACAAATTTATAACATGGGTCAAACCCTAAACCTTCATCAAAACTCAAATAAATGGTAGAAATAGGTAGATCATGTTACGAGGATTTCAAAAAGTTGAAAATCATTAAAAACGAGGCAAGAACAGACTTATTATGGAGCTTGGAAAGCTTGAACAAAACCCTAGCCATGGTGGTCTTCAAAATTTTGACCGAGGGGTTGAAGATGACCAAAATTTGGCTTTTATTTTGTTTATTTAATCATTTAATTACTAAATGACCAAAATGCTCCTAACTTAAAAATATTCTATTTCACCTATTTCATGTCCATTTTTGTCCAAAAAATTAACCAATGGTCTAATTACCATTTAAGGACCTCCAATTTAAATTTTCATAACAATTAGACACCTCTAGCTTCTAGAACTCAAGTTTTGTACTTTTTACGATTTAGTCCTTTTGACTAAACTGAGTGCTCAAACGTCAAAATTTTCAAACAAAATTTTCACAAAATCATTTCGTGAAATTGTAGACCATAAAAATATAATAAAAATAAATTTTCTTACGTTGGGTTTGTGGTCTCGAAACCATTATTCCGATTAGGCCCAAAATCGAGCTGTTACATCATCACTACCTTGATCAAAGTGTTCCACCACTGATAAGTCGAGTCTTTCAACAAAGAAACAACACATTTCAAGCATTCAATTAGTGTACAATACAATTCATCGAAAACTCTCACCGTGTTTTCCAGCCAGAGCTTAGGTTTCTCTAGATCGTCTTCGGCTGTACCACGAAACTTTTAAGCCTCATACTTTTGGATTTTATCAACTAGAGGCTTACTTACTTGTACTAGCTCCAAACCTTGAGGAACTACGGGGACCGATTGAGGTACAGGTGGGGGTGGAGGTCGTTGAGCCGTAGGATTTGTTCTCATGAACTTAGTAAACCATTTGGACATCATCTGGAAGAAGGCTTCTTTAGCCTCTCCTCTTTAACCTTCAAATATAAGCCTACTACCACTAGACACTACTCCGTGAATAGAGGCTTACGCGTTACTATCGACTTCATCGGATCAGCTTGTAATAACCTGATTTAGACCCTATTCAGACCAGTGGTTTCGGGACCACGAATCTGAGTCAGAAAAATATTTAAAAAATATTTTCTTTGTTTATTATGTGTGAATTTATATCTGTGAAATTTTTGTGTTTTAATTTTGTCGTTTGAGTGCTGATTTAATAAAAAGGGCTTAATCGCGTAAAAAAGAAAAATTATGGTTTAATTTGTAAGGGTCGAATTGTTGTTGTCTTTATTACATGAAGTATTTATAATGCAATATTACCATTTTTAAAGTGATGGACGATTGAAGACATGAGTTATAATGGTTTTATATTTTAGTTTAAAGGATAAATATGTAAAATGGTAAATATGTTATTATAATAAAACATAAAAGTAAAAGCCATTTGTTCATCTTTATTCCTATGACCTAATAAAAAAAATAAAGAAAGAAAAATAAAGATTTTAAGGGATTTACCAAAGACTAGTTTCATTAAGGTATGTAACTAGCTCGATTTTTTATAATTGTTACGTTTTTGAGATCGTTGCAGAGTAATGTACAAAGCCCATGCTTGAATTTCTGATTTTGATGAATATTTTGAGTTATGACATTGATGAATAATTAAGTTTTGTGATGTTAGTTGATTAATTATGAAAGATATGTTTTGGATTAATATGTTTTGTATTAGAATTTTTGATGAATTTGAGTAATTAGGGCTAAATTGCAAAAATAATAAATTGAAGGACTAAAATGTGAAATAAATGGAATGTATGGACTTGTATAAGCATAAGGAAGATTCGGCCTAAGCATGGTGTGTGAAAATATTGCATGTTTTGTGTTTTGTACAATTTGGACTAAATTGTAAAAAGTGTGAATCAGGGGCAAAATGGTAATTTTCTCATTTATGTGTTTTTGGACTAAATTGAATGAAATTATGTTTGAATGAGCTTAATTTTAATATGTTTAGATCAAGAGCCAAAGAAATCAAATTTGGATCGGAGGAAAACCAAAGTTGTTGAATAATCATCCCGTTCCGATTATCTTTGTCTGAGGTAAGTTTATAAGCATATAGATGTTGTAATTTTAAATAACTACGAGTTATATATTCTGAAATGAATTATGTGAAAATATATATGTGGTAGCTGAATGTGTATATGCATGGGAACTATGTTTACCAACTCGATTCGATCGAGATACGACGTTCGAAAGCCCCATACGAACCTTAAAAATAGCTAGGATACATATGTCATGACATAGGATTCCCGATATGTGTTCTTGTGTAAGACCAAGTCTGGGACGTTGGCATCGATATGTAATTACGTGTAAGACCCTGTCAGTGGCATCGATATGTGATTACATGTAAGACCACGTCTGGGACGTTGGCATTGTACGATATGTGTAATTATCCGAGTATCCTATTTAATTTCAAATGGTTCAACGGGCAATGATAAGTTATGATCGAATGTGTAATCGAGCTAAAGTGATCAGGTATGTGATAGTTGATTTCCTATTTGAAAATAAGGTAAGTTGGTTCTTTGATATGTGATACAAATTATACATGTTGCTAATGTAAATATATGTGTATTTGTGTAGTATATTTGGCCACATGATATGTATAAGTATGTGATATTAAAGTTTGATTCATGAGTTTATATATATTCGGTTATATATATATATATATGATATTATGGGTTTGAAATTGAATGATACTTTGATAATAGATATATGTATATTCAACCAAGATAAAGATTATATATGAAAGTGTATGTTGTAAATGTAATTGCAAGTTTAAAATAGTATATGAACTTAATAGAATAATTCAATATTGTTGTATTGAATTATAAATGTCATTGAATTTTTATTTGCTTATAACTTACTAAGCTATGTTAGCTTACTGTGTGTGTATGTTTGCCTCTGTTTTATAGATTTTTGAGATTAGTTACGGGCTCGGGGATCGTCAGTGCAGTTTATCACACTATCGACTATTTCGGTACTTTATAAGTTTGAACTAGAACCTATGGCATGTATAGGCTAGATTATATTTGGTTAAGTTTGAAGTTGTGTATAAATTAAGCCATGCGAAAATGGCTAATATGTGATACAAGTATATGAAATTTTAGTCAAGTTTATATGTGTCATATGCATTGAAAATGGTTAGTGATTTTGGATGTGGTTTGGTTGATTCGGTTAAAGTATATATATATATATATATATATATATATGTATTATGAATGGCTTCTTTATTATATTAAGTTTGGTTCATATGCTTTGCTCAAGTGATGATTTTATTTGGTTTGATTGAATCAGTTATTGTATATACATAAGTATGAATTATGCTAGTTATGTTACTCATGGTTTTAATGATTTGGTTATGTCTTGTATTTGAGAGTAATAGTTTAATTTGGTTGACAAGGGTATTAGGCTAAGTGTTAAATTTAGGTAATGGATATAATTGATTGATGATTCGGCCATACTATGTACAAATATGTGAAACATGATTTATTTAGTTTCGTGGTGTACGAAAAGGACACAGATGTAAATGACTCAGTAATTAGGCAATAGATTAATTAAGAAATTAATGTTCATTCATAAATGGCTATGATTAATTTTCAATTTTATGCATTTCGACCATGTTTATATTTATATGTTTTATTGATATGTTTGTTTTTGATTTGAGAGTTTGATTAAATTATGTATAAATATGAACATGTGAAGTGCTTGACATGTGCAAATCACGGTTTTTGTATGGAATTTATTCTATGCAATGTTACATGCATGTGATATGGTTGAGTAAAATGAAAGTGGACATTGAATAAGCATATGTATTTAGCAAGTTTATATTCTGCTAAGGCATTGGAAAATGACCAAATGAATAGTATGCTTATGTCATAGTTGTAATTGTTTGATTTATCTGATCTATGATCGGAATAATATATTAAGTACGAAATGAAATACATGTAAATTTGAAGTTGTGTTTTGTCAGGTAATACCTCATAACCCCATTCCAGCGACAGATACGGGTTAGGGGTGTTACATTTTATTGGTATTAGAGTTACGATTTAGTCGATTCTAGGACTAAAGTAGCGGGTGTGAGTCTAGCTATACATGCCATATTTTATACTGTGATAGTGTGATTACTCCTGACATTTGAAAATGTGTTTTTGTATAGTAAATGGATCCGGATCGAGCCGTAGCTGATGATGTTGAGAGTATAATGCCTGCTCCCACGCAAGGGACAGTGTCGGTTGATTTTCGACCGACTTCGAGTAACCAAGAGGGAGAGGCTAAACAATCCTTTTACCAAATGATGAATGATTGGTTTACTCAATATATCTGGACAAATCCAACTACACAACAACCTCTACCCTCGGCTAATCCTCTTCTGATACCTATTATACCTCAAGTGACTGATCCGTTGAGATTATCCCTGTTGATAAAATTAGAAAACACGGGGCTGAAGAATTCAGAGCTAATGATGATAATGATGCTGAGCAAGCTGAATTCTGGGTTGATAATACTATCCGCGTGTTTGATGAATTATCCTATAACCCTGATGAGTGTTTAAAATGTGCCATATTCTTGCTACGAGACACCGCATATCACTGGTGGAATACACTAGTATTGGTGGTTCCGAAAGAACGGGTGACCTGGGAGTTCCTTTAGACTGAGTTCCGTAAGAATACATCAGCCAGAGATTTATCGACCAGAAACACAAAAAAATTTTGGAGTTGAAACGGGGTCTTATGATCGTGTCAGAATATGAGCGAAAATTTATAAGACTCAGCAGATATGCCCGTGAATATGTATCGACTGAAGCTATAATGTGTAAAAGATTCAAAGATGGACTGAATGAAGATATTAAATTGCTAGTTGGCATTCTTGAAATAAAAGAGTTCGTTGTACTTGTTGAGCAAGCATGCAAAGCTGAAGAGCTCAGAGAAGAGAAAAGAAAAGCTGACTTCGAAGCTAGAGATTCACTTAAGAAATCATCGAATAAATCATTTCAGTCAGCATCAAAGAGAGTCCAAGATGATTCTAGCTGTTCAAAGACCACTACAAGTTATACTAGACGTGATCGGGATAGACCACCTGCGAATTCGAAAGCTACCTCAGTAGCTAGTGTTGGTAACGTTAAATCAAATCAACTAGAGTGCAAACATTGTGGTAAACGACATCCCGGCAGTTGTAGATTGCATGATCGGACTTGTTTTAAATATGGATCAATGGATCATTACATTCGTGAATGCCCTAAGTGTAACACCCCTAACCCGTATCAGTCGTCGGACTAGGGTTAAAGGCATTACCAGACAAATTGGAACATTTAACACTCAATTCATAAGCATCAAAGCATCAGAGTTCAAACATCAATATAGAGTCCCTTATATCGGTCATCGATACCTTAAACATGCATTAGAAAGAGGTCGGGACTAAACCGAACTCATACAAAATGATTCCAAAACTCAAAAATTTTCAAAGAGTTATAGGTCACACGCCCATGTGAATAGACCGTGTGCCCCACACGGCATTAGACACGCCTGTGTGTCTAGGCCGTGCCAAAACAGGGCATACATACTGACTTACTCACATGACCACAAGACACGCCCGTTTGTCTAGGCCATGTCAAAATAGGGCATACATACTGACTTACTCACACGGCCACAAGACACTCCCGTGTGCCTTGGCCGTGGTCGAGTCTGACTTGGGCCACACGGCTAGCCACACACCCTTGTGCCTTGGCCGTGCTCGAGCCTGGCTTACAATTGTAGGGTACTCCAAGAGACACACGGACGTGCAACATAGCCGTGCATCGTACACGGCTGAGACACACGCTTGTGTCTCTGCCCATGTGGACAAAAATAGGCCAATTGAATAGGCAACTTGCCACCCCAATTGGGTCACTCCTACAAGCACCAAACTATGCATATTTGTACACCAATTTCAGCCAATCTCTACACCAAAACATACATTATTCATACCTTAATTCATCAACCAAATCATACCAAAACCTAAACTCAAATCATACCAAAACATATGTTTCAATACATCATTCAATCGCATGCTCAAAACTTACCAAAACTCATTAACTTTGACCATTTCATTTGGTCATTCAAAACATACCATGTAACATTTCCAGCCATAAGTTCAAACATAAACTAGCCATATCACATGGCATAATATATACATTACAAAACTTAACCAAAGTACTTCTAGCCTATACATGCCATACTTTACTATATACATTTTCAAAAGGTACAAAAATGAGTTTCGATAGTGTGATAACGGTCCTCTACGATCTCCGAGCTCACAATAGCTTCGATATCTATAAAACAATGCAAACACATACAAAGTAAGATTTCATAAGCTTAGTAAGCTCGTACCCAATATCATCAACATATCATAAAATATAAAATATCAATCCATAAGTATTTATTAGTTCTTAATTCACCTATAAATTTTATGCCAACACAATTCATAGGTTCATACCAATTCAATGAACTTCATATACATAATATCATCTACCACATAGGTATTGTACATACTTGAACCTTCCTGTATTTATTCATTTTCATTCTTACCTCTCGTTCAGATATTTTAAGATTTTCTGAAGATTATTCATGCTTTAAACATCCGCACACTTAGTGCCTTAAAGATTAGCCGAAGCTAAAATGATTCCGCACACTTAGTGTCATCTCAATTAACCGAAGCTATTTCAGTATTGCACACTTAGTGCATCATATAGCCAACGCTATTCCATTTCGCACACTTAGTGCTATTTATAGCCGAAGCTAATACGAATCGCACACTTAGTGCCGAACATAGTCAATTGCCATCATACTCAAATCGTAATCACATATCTATACAATTTATACTTTATCAAAGCATTAAAACATATCTATAACATCATTTATCCTGTACAAACTTACCTCGTACTCAGAATTGTCGACTCGGATTGTCTAGTCTATAACCTTCGACTTCCCTCAGTCTAAATTCGAATTCCTCTTTTCTTGACCTATATGTATTCAAAATTAACCCTTTTATTCACCAAATAATCCAAATCAATCAAAAACATTCATTTAAGGCATTTTACAATTTAGCCCTCATATTTTTACATTTTGACACTTTAGTCCCTAATTCAAAAAATCACAAAATACACATAATTTGCATATACTCATGCTTTGCTGAATTCTCCTAGTACTCATACTAGTCCACACATTTCATTTATTTCACATTTTAGTCCTTCAATTTACAATTTTCACAATTTAGCTCATTTTACTCAAAATCATCAAAAATCCAAAGATATAATATATAAACCCAATATCAAACTTTCATATTTCAACAACTAACTTTACAAAACTTATAGTTTCATCAATGGCATAACTTAAAATCATAATCAAATTCAAAAATTGAAGCATGGGCTTGATAGTATGCAAAGCAATGATTACAAAAACGTAGAAATTATCAAAAACTGAGTCAAAACCATACCTTAATTTAGCTTGGAAGTAGCCGAATATCAAAACACAAAAACCATAACCTATCTTTCTTTAATTTCGGAAAAATGAGATGAAAAATAATATGAATTATGGCTTTTGTTTTATTAATATAACCTTAATAATAAATTTCCAATTTTAACCTTACTAAACCATTTAAAAATAAACTTAATGGATGGTCATTAATGTCCATTAACCTTATCAATGGCCTAATAACATAATAAAGACCTCTCATTTAAAAAGACAAATCAAATAGGCACTTTAACAATCAGCAGGCAACTTTTACATTTTACACGATTAGGTCCTTTTTTAAAATTTAGCACACAAACATTCAAATTTTCATACGAGACTTCCACACAAGCTCATTCACATATCATAACACGGAAAATAATATTTAAATATTTTTTTGACTCGAATATGTGGTCCCGAAACCACTATTCTGACTAGGATCTAAGCTGAACTGTTACACTGAGTTAGCTGAACAAAACACAGTACAGAATACGAGACCGAGTAATATGTCAGCTTGAGGTAAAACACCCAGAAATATGGGTAATGTGAGTAGCAGTTAGAGAGGAACTAAAGACATAGTGAGGCTCGCACACCTACCAGAGCTTATGCCATTCGCGCTTGTGAGGAGGCTTCATCCCCATATGTTATTACTGGTACATTCACTCTCTATGATACTAGTGTAATTGCATTGATTGATCCTTGTTCGACTCATTCTTATGCGTGTGAGAACTTAGTATTCAGTAAGACGTTGCTTGTTGAGTCTACTGAGTTTGTGATTAGAGTATCGAACCCCTTGGGCCAGTGTGTTTTGGTTGATAAAGTGTGTAAAAAATGTCCTTTGATGATTCGATATTTGTGTTTTCTGGCTGATTTGATGTTGTTGCCATTTGACGAGTTCAATAAAATTTTGGGTATGGACTGGTTGACTTTGCATGATGTTTTCGTAAACTGTAAGAGAAAGACTATTGATTTATAGTGCCAGAATGATGAGATTATTTGGATTGAATCTAATGATCTGAATGGTTTACCGGTAGTGATATCTTCGATGTTAGCTTAGAAGTATGTGCTTGATAGTAAAGTGGCCGAAAGAAAGATTGAATCAGTACCAGCTGTGTGCGAGTATCCAGATGTGTTTCCTGAAGAGTTACCAGGTTTGCCACCTATCCGAGAAGTAGAGTTTGGTATTGAGTTAGTGCTGGGGATGACTCCGATATCGATAGCTCTATACAGAATGACGCCTACTGAATTAAAAGAATTGAAAGCTTAGTTGCAAGAGTTGACAGATAGAGGTTTTGTACGATTGAGTTTCTCTCTCTGGGGTGCACCAGTTTTATTTGTGAAAAAGAAAGATAGTACTATGAGAACGTGTATCGACTATAGACAGCTCAATAAGGTGACTATAAAGAATAAATATCTGTTGCCATAGATTGACGACCTGTTCGATCAGCTAAAAGGGGCTACAGTGTTTTCAAAGATAGATTTGAGATCAAGCAACTATCAGTTACGAGTTAAAGACTCTGATGTGTCGAAAACTACTTTTTGAACGAGGTACTGACACTATAAGTTTCTGGTTATGCCTTTCAGACTTACTAATGCACTTGCTATTTTCATGGATTTGATGAACCGGATCTTCAGACAGTATTTAGATCAGTTTGTGGTTGTGTTTATAGATGACATTTTGATCAATTCCCGTGACGAAATCGAGCATGCCGAACATTTGATACTTGTGCTACAGACTTTACGGGATAAACAGGTGTATGCGAAGTTCAGTAAATGTGAGTTCTAGTTACGTAAAGTAAGTTTTCTGGGACATGTTGTATTAGCATCGGGTATTCGGGTTGATCTGAGTAAAATTTCAGCTATACTTGATTGGAAACCTCTGAAAAATGTTTCTGAAGTCCGAAGTTTTTTGAGACTTGCTGGTTACTATAGACGATTCGTGAAATGTTTCTCTATGATTGCAACCCTGATGATAAAGCTACTATAGAAAGATATTAAGTTTTATTAGTAAAAAAAGTGCCAGAAAAGTTTTGATCAGTTGAAATCCCTTTTGACCGAAGCTCGAGTGCTAGTTCAGCCAGAATCGGGTAAAGAATTTGTTATCTATAGTAATGCATCTTTAAATGGTTTGGGTTCTGTGTTAATACAGGAAGGAAAAGTTGTAGCTTATGCCTCGAGATAGTTAAAGCCGCACGAAAAGAATTACCTGACGCACGATCTAGAATTGGCAGCTACTATGTTTGCATTGAAAATATGGCGTCACCATTTTTTTGGTGAAAATGTCACGTTTATACTGATCACAAAAGTTTGAAATTTGATGACTTAGACAGCGACAATGGTTAGAGTTTTTAAAAGATTATGAGCTTGTGATTGACTACCATCCGAGAAAGGCTAATGTTGTTGCTGATGCTCTAAGCCGAAAATCACTGTTTGCTTTGCGTGCAATGAATGTGCATATGGCTATATCTGATGATGGTTCTATAATAGCTGAATTAAAAGTAAGACCGTTATTTATACAATAGATCTACGAAGCTCAGAAAGTTGATAATGATTTGTTAGCAAAGCGGGGAAAATGTGACTTGAAAGTTGATTCAGAATTTTGAGTTGATGCTGAGGGTTGTCTAAAGTTTAGAAACCGAATATGTGTTCTGAAAAATCCAGAATTGATTTAGATGATTTTGAATGAAGCTCATAATAGTCGATTATCTGTTCTGGGCAGTACAAAAATGTATAATGATCTGAAACAACTTTACTGGTGGTATGGTATGAAATGAGACATTTCTGACTTTGTTTCGAAATGTTTAGTCTGTCAACAAGTAAAAGCAGAGCATCAAGTACCTTCTAGATTACTTTAGCAGGTTATGATACCTGAGTGGAAATGGGACAAAGTCACGATAGATTTTGTATCCAGTTTACCATTAACACCGAGCAAGAAATATGCGATCTACGTTATTGTGGATAGATTGACTAAATTGGCTCATTTTGTTCCGGTTCGCATAGATTACTCGCTTGATAAGCTAGCTGAACTGTATGTTTCTCAGATTGTGAGATTACATGGAGTACCCATTTTTATTATTTCGGATAGTGATCCGAGGTTTACATCGCGGTTTTGGAAGAAACTGCAAGATGCTCTAGGTACGAAATTACATTTCAGCATTGCTTTTCATCTGCAAACAGATGGTCAGTCCGAACGAATCATTCAGATACTTGAGGATATGTTGAGATGTTGCATTCTCAAGTTTGAAGGTACGGTCGTAAATATCGTACACCATTGTATTGGATCGAGCTCAGTGAAAATAAGTTACATGGGGTCGATTTGATTAAAGAGATTGAACAAAAAGTAAAACTGATCTGCAAAAGTCTAAAAATAGCGTCAGATCGTTAGAAATCGTATGCGGATTTGAAACAAAAAAATATAGAGTTTCAGATAGGGGACAAAGTCTTTTTGAAAGTCTCACCATGGAAGAAAATACTCAGATTTGGTCACAAAGGCAAATTGAGTCCGATATTTATTGGGCCATATGAGATTATAAAGCGTATCGGGCTGGTTGCTTATAGATTTTTGTTGCCACCTTAGTTAGAAAAGATCCACAATGTATTCCATGTTTCAATGCTTCGTAGATATTGATCTAATCCCTCACATGTGATTAATCTGTCAGAGATTGACATTAAGTTTGATATGACATATGACGAAGAACCGATTCGTATTCTGGCTTGTGAAGTTAAAAAATTGCGAAATAAGAAAATTCTATTAGTGAAAGTACTGTGGCATAGACATAGAGTTGAAGATGCAACATGGGAGCCAGAGGATACAATGAAAGAACATTATCTGAACCTATTCATCGGTAAGATTTTCGGGGATGAAAATCCCTAAAGGGGAGATTTGTAACAGCCTGATTTAGACCCTATTCAGAACGGTGGTTTTGAGACCACGAATTTGAGTTAGAAAAATATTTAAAAATTATTTTCTGTGTTTATTATATGTGAATTATATCTGTGAAATTTTCGTGTTTTAATTTTTTAATTTGAGTGCTGATTTAATAAAAAGGGCTTAATCGCGTAAAAGGGAAAATTTATGGTTTAATTTGCAAGGGTTGAATTGTTGTTGTCTTTATTGCATAAAGCATTTATAATGCAATATTACCATTGTTAAAGTGATGGACGGTTTAAGACATGAGTTATAATGGTTTTATATTTTAGTTTAAAGGTTAAATATGTAAAATGGTAAATATGTTATTATAATAAAACATAAAATTAAAAGCCATTTGTTCATCTTTCTTCCTATGACCAAATAACAAAAATAAAGAAAGAAAAACAAAGCTTTTAAGGGTTCGGCCAAAGACTAGCTTGATTAAGGTATGTAACTAGCTCAGTTTTTGATAATTTTTATGTTTTTGAGATCGTTGCAGTGTAACGTACAAAGCCCATGCTTGAATTTCTGATTTTGATGAATATTTTGAGTTATGCCATTGATGAATAATTGAGATTTGTGATGTTAGTTGATGAATTATGAAAGATATGTTTTGGATTAATATGTTTTGTATTGGAATTTTCAATGAATTTGAGTAATTAAGGCTAAATTGCAAAAATAATAAATTAAGGGACTAAAATGTGAAATAAATGAAATGTAAGGACTTGTATGAGCATAAGGAAGATTCGGCCTATGCATGTTGTGTGCAAATTTTGCATGTTTTGTGTTTTGTGCAATTTGGACTAAATTGTAAAAAGTGTGAAATATAGGGGCAAAAATGGTAATTTTCCCATTTATGTGTTTTTGGACTAAAATGAAATTATGTTTGAATGAGCTTAATTTGAGTATGTTTAGATCAAGTACTTAAGAAATTAGATTTGGATCGGGGGAAAACCAAAATTGTTGAATGATCGTCCCGTTCCGATTATCGTTGTCTGAGGTAAGTTTATAAGCACATAGATGTTGTAATTTTGAAATAAATACGAGTTATATATTCTAAAATGAATTATGTGAAAATATATATGTGGTAGCCGAATGTGTATATGCTTGGGAACTATGTTTATGAACTCGATTCGATTGAGATACGACGTCTGAAAGCCCCGTACGAACCTTATGAATAGCTAGGATACATATGTCATGACATAGGATTTTTGATATGTGGTCTCATGTAAGACCACATCTGGGACATTGGCATCGATATGTGATTACGTGTAAGATCCTGTCTGAGACAGTGGCATCGATATGTGATTACATGTAAGACCACGTCTGGGACGTTGGCATTGTACGATATGTGTGATTATCCGAGTATGCTATTTAATTTTGAACGGTACAACGAGCAATGATAAGTTATGATCGAATGTGTAATTGAGCTAAAGTGATCAGGTATGTGATAGTTGATTTCCTATTTGAAAATAAGTTAAGTTGGTTATTTGATAAGTGATACAAATTATACATGTTGCTAATGTAAATATATGTGTATTTGTGTAGTATATTTGGCCACATGATATGTATAAGTATGTGATATTAAAGTTTGATTCATGAGTTTATATATATTTGGTTATATATATATATATATGATATTATGGCTTTGAAATTGAATGATACTTTGATCATAGATATATGTATATTCGACCAAGATAAAGATTATATATGAAAGTATATGTTGTAAATGTAATTGCAAGTTTGAAATAGTATATGAACTTAATAGCATAATTTGATTTTGTTGTATTGAATTATAAATGTCATTAAGTTGTTATTTTCTTATAACTTACTAAGCTATGTTAGCTTATTGTGTGTGTATGTTTGCCTCTGTTTTATAGATTTTTGAGATTAGTTACGGGCTTGGGGATTGTCAGCGTAGTTTATCACACTATCGACTATTTTGGTACTTTATAAGTTTGAATTGGAACCTATGGCATGTATAGGCTAGATTATATTTGGTTAAGTTTGAAGTTATGTATAAATTAAGCCATGCGAAAATGGCTAATATGTGATATAAGTATATGAAATTTTAGTCAAGTTTATATGTGTCGTATGCATTGAAAATGGTTTGTGATTTTTGATGTGGTTTGGTTGATTCGGCTAAAGTATATATATATGTTTGGCTTGTTTATTTTATTAAGTTTGGTTCATATGCTTTGCTCAAGTGATGATTTTATTTGGTTTGATTGAATTGGTTATGGTATATACATAAGTATGAATTATGCTAGTTATGTTACACATGGTTTTAGTGATTTGGTTATGTCTTGTATTTGAGAGTAATAGTTTAATTTGGTTGACAAGGGTATTAGGCTAAGTGTTGAATTTAGGTAATGGATATAATTGATTGATGATTCGGCCATACTATGTACAAAAATGTGAAACATGATTTTTTTAGTTACGTGGTGTACGAAAAGGACACAGATGTAAATGACTTAGTAATCAGGCAATAGATTAATTAAGAAATTAATGTTCATTCATAAATGGCTATAATTAATTTTCAATTTTATGCATTTCGACCATGTTTATATTGATATGTTTGTTTTTTATTTGAGAGTTCGATTAAATTATGTATATATATGAACATGTGAAGTGCTTGACATGTAATGCAAATCATGATTTTTGTATGGAATTTATTCTATGCAATGTTACATGCATGTGATATGGTTGAGTAAAATGAAAGTGGACATTGAATAAGCATATGTATTTAGCAAGTTTATATTCGGCTAAGGCATTGGAAAATGACCAAATGAACAGTATGCTTATGTCATAGTTGTAATTGTTTGATTTATATGATTCATGCTGGAAATAATATATTAAGTATGAAATGAAATGAATGTAAATTTGAAGTTGTGTTTTGTCAGGTAATACATCATAACCCCATTCTGGCGATGGATACGGGTTAGGGGTGTTACATAGCTCAGTTGGATGACATCTTATCTATATAAAAATATATTTCAATTTGAGTTAGGAGTTAGCACACTATTACAGGTTATATAATAGCATGTATTTCTAGACTCCATACATCCTACATTCATTTCGAGAACCGACTAAACTATAGTTCTGATACCACTAAATGTAACACCCCTAACCCATATCCATCACCAGATTAAGGTTATAGAGTATTATCGTATGATTAAAAACATTTAAACAACATTTCATTCACTGAAAAGTTTAGGAAAAAATTATAAATTTTAGAATACAAGGTCACAAGGCCGTGTGGCTAGGCCGTGTAACCTTCGAACTAGGGACACATGGTTGTGTCCCAGTCCGTGTCCTCACCTGTGTAACTCTCTGAGTAGGGTCACATGGCCGTGTCACATGCCTGTATGCTAGGCTGAGTAACTCTCGGAATTGCCGCACACGCCCACGTGCCAGGTTGTGTAACTCGCTGACTTGAATGTAAAGGATCCTTCAGGAGTCAAACAACCGTGTCGCCAGGCCGTGTGTCACACATAGCTGAGCCGCACGTTTGTGTCTCAGGCCGTGTGGACCTAAAATTCACCTAAAACAGGCCATTCCCAACACCATTTCATGCATAGTCATTTTAACAATTTGTGCACACTTACAAAGTATCAAATCATACCTAAATATACATATGTATATGCCATTTCAACTAACCAATATGCCATTCAAAGGAACCTAAAAAACAATCATCAAAACTTGCCTAAACAAGTCAACTTTACCAAATTTCAAACATCCATATCTAGTTCAACATTTACCATAACATGCCACAAGCATACCCGTTAACACATCATTTCAAACATACCATTTGAGCCATCCATAACATGCATCCTAAGATAGCACAATGACACAAACTAGCAACACATCAAATGTACCAAACCAAGATAACATCAATAACTTATACAAAAAAAATCACCAACTAACCATTCAACAAAATGACATTACAATTCAACCTATACATGCCATTATAACCTTGGCCAAAACATTGAAAAACTATCGATATTTATGCTGGATAGTGTGATAGATCTTTGACGAGCTTTAAATCGGTCGAGCTTCTGATAATATATAAAACATTAGAAAGAAATTAAAACATAACTTGCCATTCATTTACATAACATAAAGTAAAAGCATAATATAACACAAACCACAAGCTTGGCACAAGCCTATACATCATCATCAAGACAAAAGTTAGTGTTATTACACATGTTCAAGTGAATTAATCCACAACAAGAAATTTGCACATGTATTCATATCAATTACATTATCATTCCTTTTCATAGGTTCATGATACATTACATTTAAACACTTGCCCTTTTCATTTCCTTTTCATACCCATTAAACCATCTAGAATTTCATCGGATACTCGGAAAAGCTCACATAAAGTGTGCTTAAACATATAACTGCAACCTTTCCTTTACATCATTGCTCACATGAGCTATGGAATGGGCCTGCTCACACAAGCTATGGGTTAGAATGTAAGCTACACGATGCTACTCACACGAGCTGTAGAGTATCTGCAACAAATGCTAGACCTCAGCCATCAATAGAACATTCAAGACTAGCACCTGAAACATTAAATCCCTAATGACATGTCATTTGTATCCTACGAATTCCTAAGGTTCAATCGAGACTCGATAATCGTCATAGTATTGATTTGGATATACATCATTCCGTTACACTTTGAGAACATAATAAAATATATTTGAGTAACATTTATGTGATAACCACTATATGAACTTACCTTGACGACTAAGGGCGTAGAAACGAAATCAAACTAATCCGAGGCTTTTGTTTTTCCCCAATCTAGATCCATACGTAGTTTATTTTGATCTAAATAGATAATTATATTCAATTAAGTATTTCAATTAACCTCAAACATTCAATTCAATTCAATTCAATCCATAATTCATATTTATGTTTAATTACCATTTGACCTTTAATATTTTAACTTTTCACAATTTAGTCCTTAAGCTTATAAATTAAAATCTAAGCATTTTAATCCCCCTTTCAAGCTAACGAAACTTATTAGAGACTTATATCAACCTATAAAAAATATCATTTCATAAATTTTTTCATAAACTTTTACTATTTTTACAAATCAATCCCTAAATGCAAATTTCATCAAAAATTACTTTATAAAACTTGTTTATTTATCAACAAGGACTCACTACCATTAAACATCAAGAACCATTCAGAAACATTCATCGCATAACCCTCAACCTTTAAAAATTTTACAAATTGACCCTGGGCTAGCTAAATTAAGCTAAAATGGCCTAAAAAATATAGAAATCATTAAAAATGAGATTCAGATCACATACCATGCAAGTGTATGAGCTAGCCAAAACTTCAAAGTGCATAAATGGAGTTTTCCTTCTCTAAATTTGATGGAAAAATGCATCCAAGAAGGTGTTACCTTATTTTACTTTACTTAATTATTAAATTACCTTTTCAACCTTACTTATTAACCTTAAAAATCACTTAAATAACCTTAAAAATCACTTAAATTATGTCCATAATTGCCCACTAACCTTATAATGGTACAATTACCATTTAAGTCCACCCACTTTAAAGTTTCATAGCCATTTGACCCTTTTAGCAAATAGAACTCCACTTTTACATTTTATACGATTTAGTCCTTTTTACTTAATTAATCATGCAAACATCAAAATTTCATAATGAAATTTTAATATGACCTTACTAATATCTCATTGACATTAAAATAATAATAATATAAAAATTTACTCATCAGATTTGTGGTACTAAAACCACAAATATCTCATAGACATTAAAATAATAATATAAAAATTTACTCATCTGATTTGTGGTCCTAAAACCACTGTTCTGATTTCACTGGAAAATGGGCTGTTACATGTGAATCATATCTCAATTATCACTAGAGTGACATGATTTCTATATGTCATGCATAATAAATTTTTTTCCATAAAATCACATATCATTGAGAGTTTGTAAGACCCCAAACCCGGCCTAGACGTTTGGCCGAATCTAGCGATGTCAAATGAAAAAGCTTTCAAAACTAAGTTTCTGCTAAAACCATTTAGACAATCTCTTTATCTTATTGCGTTTTTGATCAAATTACATCATGTGTTTCCAAAATTTATTCATTTTCAAAAACATTATTTAATTTCAAATCGTTATACTTTCCGGAAGCTTTTGAAACGGTTTTGCGTATTCGTGGTATTTTGCTAAATCATGCATATCTTTTGAAAACCTGCATCCTACTACTAGCAGATCTAAATCAAAATTAATAAAACCCCAAAATAAAAATTATAAAGGCCTTATTACATGAAAGTAGCCAAATAAAACTACTTATGAATTAAAATCCAAATATGGAAGCGTAAGCTGTTGTGTGGCCACCTTCGAGTCCCTTGCAACATCGATCCGCCTAGGAATTGCCTCCGCAGATAAGCAGAAGGGTGAGTTTACAAAAACTCAGTGTGTAATCCCTTAATAAACAAATAGTCAAACATACAATGAGTAAGTACAGTCTGGGCCTAAGCCCATATCAGTAACAGCTCAGTTTCAGTTAGGGCCTTAACCCATTACACTAACAGTATCAGTGTGGGCCTTAGCCCTTTTCAGTGACAGTAATAGTACATATATGCAATCAAAAATCCTACCCAACCAGCCTCTACACTCCACTCTGTCCAGCCCTACACTCCATGTGGGGATAAAATCAACCCACCCCGCCCTACACTCTAAAATAACACCGGTTACAGCACTAAACAGCATTTGTAGCAAAGCTGCCAGTACAATACACTTCCTACGATCATAATAAACCCATCCCCATGCAACATATCATAATATCATACATGTATACAATATATATAAAATGGCATGCTCGATTATAGTCATACATCTCATAAGGGCATAATATTTATTTTAGCACACAAGGGAATAATAGTTATTTTATCAATTTGGGGGTCTAGGTATACTTACCGACCTAGTAGTAGGTCCACAGTCGTCTCAGCTGACCCATGCAACTTTAACATACAAACAGTGCAAATGGGCCCAAAGCCCATAATGCGGCCCATGTGGGCCCACACCCCCGTGTGGCCCACAAAGCCCAAATATGGCCTTGGACAAGTGGATTACACGGCCTGGCCCAATATTCTCCACACGTTCATGTGGTTTACCCATGTGGGGCCCACACGGCCCATTTCGGCCCACCATGGCCCAAATCGACCTTAGGCCATGAAATCGCTCATGGTCGACCTTAACGATCTTACGCCCATATTTAGGCATTCAGATTACCACACGAGCGAGCACACGCTCGTGTAGCATCGACGATCACTTATTTTGGCTTTTACCGATTTACAATTATGGCAGTGCTGTTACACACCTGATTACAAAAACACGTATGTAGCCCTTGAGCACTCTAAACCTTGATCTAATCCACGAACATTCAATTAGTCACGAGGTAATCAAATTAATATTACTCTTTTCCAAAAAACTTATCCAACGATCAATTGTTACATACCTTGATTCAAACCCCCAAGCCTTTACACACACCTAAACCGTTGATCAAGAATGATTTTCCCCTTCTTCGGTTATTAACTGCATACCAATTAGAACCCCCATTAACAACTATTCATAACCATAGTTTAATCTCTAAATGAAAATACACACTTACTAAAATCACAGAATCACAGAGCAGGAATAGTACACAAAATCGGCAGAGAGGGAGAGAGCAAAAAAACAATCCGATACAATGAGGTAAAAGAAAAAAGAAGGAAATCTTAAAATAAAGGGAAAAAAGATTGACAGAAGGTCGAGCAGAAACAATTAGTACCAACAACAATGAACAGTCGACAGAGGATTGTAGGAAATAGGAATCAAAAACAAAATTGGGAACTACCTGTTAAGGTTCGGCTAGAGGACCAAGCCAAACACCAATTACACTTCAACAGTAAAAGAGAGCTTGAGAAAAACAAAAGCAATAAAGTGGAAAGGGAGAAAGGAAGAAACAGCTGAGATGAGCACAGTCACTAAAAATTTCAGAGAAAAAGAAAAGAAAGAAGATAAACTCAAGCCGAATTGCTAAAAGAGATTTCAGCTACAGGGGAACAAAAGGTTTTGCTGTCAGAATTTTGGAAACCTGGGAGGAAGGTGTCGAAATTTTGGGAAGGGAGAATTCAAGTCCAACTCAAACACATCTCGTTCTCTCATATTCTCCACCAAATCGGCACAATTCTCCCACTAAACTCAAATCCCTTCTTTTACTCCCCAAATCATGATAACCTCCCATATCCCACTATTTCCTCCTACAAATTCAGTACTACAATTCCTCCACACCTCCAACACCTGGTAGTTTAGTCAAACATAACTCTACCTCAGCCATATTAAAAAAATAAATCCCCCTTTTGATTGCATAGTGTTTTGAACCTCAGACCACAAGTAACTACCACACGCCACTTATCCCCTGAGCCAACAGGCTTTTTCTGTCATGAAATACCTACATATTTTTAAAAGTCTATTGACCAAAGACATAGGTTTATCCATTTAAAACAAAACTTTTGCACAAGCCAAGGCTTGAACCCAAGACTTCTCAGACTCTTCCCAGAACACTTAACCACTGAAGAAGACATGCAATTGTGTCACTTTCTTGCAGGACTAAACATTTTTGTGCAGCCTCCTAACTGTTCCCATGCTTAAGACCTAATACTTATAGGCCCAAAATATGAGGCGTTACAATTCACCCCTCCTTAAAGAAATTTTGTCCCCAAAATTTCCAAGTATCAAAACAGTCGCATAACACAGACTACATCACCACGCTCTCACTGCGCACTCTAATTCCATAACACCACCACATTTAACTTGGATGGCCTCTTGTATCCCTTCTGCGAGTACCTCAGGTGCTCATTGTCTATATCTGAATTAATAGTTTTATGCAGTTCAGTTTACAGTTTTAGTTGTTTATTAACAAATATTTTATGGAAACAATATCAAAAGCATAGAGTTTTATCTTCGCACAATGCAGTGTCTATCTGTGTCTACTAGTTTTACTACAGTTTCAGTATACACTACTAAAAAGTTTGTAGTATGGTATACTACCTACAGTAGTCTCAGTATTTTCTATTTTTAGCATTTCAGTTCGAAATAAACAACAGTTTCAGAAGACTTATAGAATCGCTGCCGGCGACTCGGTGTACCACACATTCGATAAAAATATTTAAAAATACTTTCAAATCTTTTGAAACAGTTCTTTTTGGAATTTCAAGTTTTAAAAGAAACCCAAATCCACAGTTGAGTTTTGCAAGTTGGCTCTGATACCACTAAATGTAACACCCCAAACTCAGCCTAGACGTTATGGCAGAATCTGACGATGTTACATGAAAGACCTTTCAAAACTAAGTTGCTGTTAAAACCATTTAGACAACATCTTTACCTTATTGCGTTTTTGATCAAATCATATCATTTGTTTCCAAAAGTTATTAATTTTTAAAAATATTATTTAATTTCAAATCGTTATACTTTGCGGAAGCTTTTGAAACAGTTTTGCGTATTCGTGGTATTTTGGCAAATCATGCATATCTTTTAAAAACTTGCATCCTACTACTAACAGATCTAAATCGAAATTAATAAACCCCAAAATAAAAATTATAGAGGCCTTATTACATAAAAATACCCAAATAAAACTACTTATAAATTAAAAGTCAAATATGGAAGTGTAACCTATTGTGTGGCCACCTTCGAGTCCCTCGCAGCACTAATCCGCCTAGGGATTACCTGCACAGATAAGCAGAAGGGTGAGTTTACAAAAACTCAATGTGTAATCCCTTAACAAACAAACAGCCAAACATACAGTGAGCAAATACAGTCTAGGCCTAAGCCAATATCAGAAACAGTTCAGTTTCAGTTAGGGCTTTAGCCCAATACACTAACAGTATCAGTGTGGGCCTTAGCCCTTTTCAGTGACAGTAACAGTACAAATATGCAATCAAAAATCCTACCCAACCAACCTCTACACTCCACTCCGTCCATCCCTACACTCCATGTGGGGATAAAATCAACCTACCCATCCCTACACTCCAAAATAGCGCGCCGGTTGCAGCACTAAACAGTATTTGCAGCAGAGCTACCAGTACAGTACACTTCCTCCGATCATAATAAACTCATCCCTATGCAATATATCATAATGTCATACATGTATGCAATATATATAAAATGGCATGCTCGATTACAATCATACATCTCATAAGGGCATAATAGTCATTTTAGCACATAAGGGCATAATAGTCATTTTATCAATTTAGGAGTCTAGGTATACTTATCGACCCAAGAATAGGTCCACAGTAGTCTCGGGTGACCCGTGCAATCTTAACATACAAACAGTGCAAATGGGCCCAAAGCCCATAATGGCCCATGTAGGCCCACACGCCTGTGTAGCCCACAAAGCCCAGACATGGCCTTGGCCATGTGGATTACACGACTTGGCCCAATATTCTCCACATGTTCGTGTGGTTTACCCGTGTGGGGCCCACACGTTTGTGGGCCCACACGGCCTATTTTGGCCCACCATGGCCTAAATCGACCTCAGGCCATAAAATCGCTCATGGCTGGCCTTAACGATCTTACGCCCACATTTAGGCATTCAGATTACCACATGAGCGAGCCCACGCTCGTGTAGCGTTGACAACCGTTTTTGCCGATTTACGATTATGGCAGTGCTATTACGCACCTAATTATAGAAACACGCATGTAGCCCTTGAGCACTCCAAACATTGATCCAATCCATAAACATTCAATTAGTCACGAGGTAATCAAATTAATACTACTCCTTTCCAAAAGACTTATCCAACGATCAATAGTTAAATACCTTGATTTGAACCCCCAAGCCCTTACACACACCTAAACCATTGATCAAGAATGATTTTCCCCCTTCTTCAATTATTAGCTGCATACCAATTAGAACCCTCATTAACAACTATTCATAACCACAATTTAATCTCTAAATAAAAATACACACTTACTGAAATCGTAGAATCACAGAGCAGGAATAGTACACAAAATCGACAGAGAGAGAGAGTGCAGAAAAGAGAATCCGGTACAATGAAGGTGAAAAAAAAAGAAAGGAAATTATTAAAACAATAGAAAAGAGATTGACAGAAGGTCGAGCAGCAATAATCAGTACCAACAAAAATGAACAGTCGACAGAGGATTGTGGGAAATGGGAATCCAAAATAAAATTAGGAACTACCAGTTAAGGTTCGGCTAGAGGACCAAGCCAAACACCAATTACACTTTGGCAGTAAAAGAGAGCTTGAGAAAAATGAAAGCAATAGTGGAAAGGGAGAAAGGAAGAAACAGATGAGATGAACACAGTCACTGAAATTTTTAGAGAAAAGAAAAAAGAAAGAAGACAAACTAAAGTCAAATTGGTAAAAGAGATTTCGACTACAAGGGAACAAAAGGGTTTTACTGTCAGAATTTTGGAAACCTGGGAGGAGGGTGCCAAAATTTTGGGAATGTAGAATTCAAGTCCAGCTCAAGCACATCCTATTCCCTCATACTCTCCACCAAATGAGCACAACTTTCCCACTAAACTCAAATCCCTTCTTTTACTCCCCAAATCATGATAACCTCCCATATCCCACTATTTCCTCCTACAAATTCAGTACTACAATTCCTCCACACCTCCAACACCTGGTAGTTCAGTCAAACATAACTCTACCTCAGCCATATTAAAAAAATAAATCCCCCTTTTGATTGCATAGTGTTTTGAACCTCAGACCTCAAGTAACTACCACACGCCACTTATCCCCTGAGCCAACAGGCTTTTTCTGTCATGAAATACCTACATATTTTTAAAAGTCTATTGACCAAAGACAGAGGTTTATCCATTTAAAACAAAACTTTTGCACAAGCCAAGGCTTGAACCCAAGAATTCTCAGACTCTTCCCAGAACACTTAACCACTGAAGCAGACATGCAATTGTCTCACTTTCTTGCACGACTAAACATTTATGTGCAGCCTCCTAACTATTCCCAAGCTCAAGACCAAATACTTCTAGGCCCAAAATTTGGGGCGTTATAGAGTTGGTATGTATACATATTGTCACAACAATCATCAAGTCACATAAATCATAACATACATTCATAGATAGTTAGGGCGAGGTTCTTACTTGAATATCACCCCTTTTTATGGATTTAACATCCCATTTTGAAAATAATATATTCTCAATATTTTGCTTTATGCAGATCTTTAACAAGGTTTCAATTTTAATTAAATATATATATTATTTAAAAATAAATCTCATGTGTATATTTTATAATAATTTAAATACACACCAAACAAGGAATTTTACAATCTAAGTCCTTTACTCGATTTCCACCATTTTATGGGTAGTTTAAACAATATCGCCATAAATATTTTAATTTTATTTATGGTCAAATTTAAAGTTATAATTTTTTCATAAATATAAATATCATATATGTTCATCCATGCAAAGGTTAGGACTCACACCTGATCTATGTAGATCCAATACAAAACTTCTTTTAATGCCTAATTTCTGATCTACTAGATTATCTCGAATCTAAACTCATAATAAGGATCCATTGATAGAACATCAATAATATTTTATTGATATATAATTAACTTGATTTTCAAATCCATACTTATGTCAAAATACTTATGCTGGAGATATAATTCACTTCCAAAATTTCTAGCGATCCAAAGTAGTCGTATTTGTTTCTTCATCAATAAAATGTTGTAGAGGGAAATAGATTTGGAAAAAAGATGTCAATAACATATATACGTATATATATTCGGTCAATGAAGGAAAAAGGATGGAAGAAATATGACAAAATCAACTAATAATACCATATGTATATTTTTTCTATCCAGAAATGAGTTGAATCAATCTGATCTAATGAAATCAAGAAATATGGATAATAGAATGAAATTTTTGGTTTGGAACAATAAATTTTTAGCAAGGTTTTCAAAAGAAACAATATACATAAATGTGAAGCAAAAATCACTCGGTTGAGAAGTAGTGTAATAGCCCAAAATTGGGTCTAGTTGGAACAGAGGTTTCGGGACCACAAAATCAGAGATAGAAATAATTAGTTTATGATTATTCTGAGGTCTATGATATGATTGCATGATTCTGTGAAAATTTCGTGAAGAAATTCTATGCATAAAGTGCTCAATTTGAAGTTAGGGACTAAATTGAATAAGTTGCAAAACTTGCACTCTAGAAGTTTCTAGTATGAAATTGCTTTGAAATATTAATTAGGAGGTCTTAAATAGCAATTTGACCAATTTCTAAGTTATGGACAAAAATTGGACATGGATGGAATTTTTGAAAGTTTAGTAAGGAAGGGCATTTTGGTCATTTGGTAATTAAAAGAAATAAAAGGAAAATAAAGCCAAAATTTACTCATCTTCTTCATGGAGGCCGAAATTAGCATGGGGGAAGCCATGGCTAGGGTTTTCAAGCTTTCCAAGCTCAATAGTAAGTTGTTCTAGCCCCATTTTTCAAGTTCTTTACGTTTTGGAATCCATTAATTTGATTAAGCTTATTCTAGCAATAATTTAAGCTAGGGTTCATATTTGGAAAAATACCCATAGGCGAAATGTGTTTAGTTTGATGTTTTATGATAGAATATGAGGTTTTAAATTATGTTAAACAACTTGTGCTACTCGGTTTTGAGTGAAAATGAGTAAAAGGCTTAATCTCCAAAAATACCTAATAGTTATAAGTATATGTTAGAGTGAGAATTTGATGTTTCCATAGAAGGGAAAAGTGATCAGCATGTCATAAAACATAATAATGAGGGATGAAGTTTAATTCCCGAGCCTAGGGGCAAAAGTGTAAATATGCAAAAGTTTAGGGGCAAAATTGTAATTTTTCCAAAGTTTGAGTTAAGGACTGTTTTGAGTAGTACATTAGGTAAATAAGTAAAATATGATGTTTTAGATCCCAAAAATGAGATTTGAACCTAGAATGAGAGAAAAATTAAAAATTGAGAAAGTTGGTAAAATGGCCGTTTTAGTATCGAGGTAAGTTAATATGTATAATAAGCATTAATTTATGCATGTTTCAATGTAAAATTGATATATTTACTATGATATCCGAGGTGTTGAAAGTATGTAAGTTGGTATGATAATAATAAAGCAATAATGTTTGTAATTTATATTTGAAAGTTAAATTTAGTGAATTAATTGAATTATGTTAAATTAAATGATTATGGTGCCAAGTTTATGAATTGATTTAAAAATATGTCTATGGTACATGAAGTGCATTGAATTATCATACATAAATGTGATTTCTATATTTATGGATATTATGCGAAATTGTAAGTTCATATGATTTTTAATAAGGCAATGTGTAATTTAATGTTATTGCCTTGATATTAAATGAGATGTAAGTTTATATGTAAGTAATACATCAATATTACTTGTATTATGATATTTTATAATAATATTGGAAATATGTTTGTGGATAATTATTTGATTGGTGAAATTGTTGGAAAAGAGAGAGAAATCACTGTTGAACCTTCGGAAAGATTGGATGATACAGATGGTATGTAGCTAGGTCACATGTATGGTGCTGAGTGCACATCATGTGTACAAGAGAGCTACGAGACATTATGATGTAGCTAGGTCACACGGGTGATACTATATGTACACCATGTAGACAAGAGAGCTACGGGATATATGTAGCTAGGTCGCATGCGTGGTTCCAGGTGAAGGACACCATGTAGACAAGAGAGCTACAAGATAAACTGGCTAGGTCACATCGGTGGTACTAAGTGTTCACCATGTGTACAAGAGAGCCGAACTTTATGATGGGTGGGGCTATGTGCTGAAACCACCAAGTATAGAGGATTGATCCGAAGTGTTCAACGGGAGACTTACTATGTACTGCTTTGTGAGTTTTGTGATGAAATAGTGTAGGTATATGTTTATGAAAATTATGAGCAATGTGCTCGATAGTTTGGTGAACTTTGATAAGACAAAACGGATTAAGTGGAATTATGTAAGAATGAATTTTAGTAGTAAGATAGTGTTGGACAGCAGCAGTTGCGTGACTTTGAAAATTCGCTAAAAATTGTGGAAGTTGAATAAAAATGCAAATGATATAGAAAATAAAGCTTAATGAGTCTATTTTCACATGAAAGAAACATGGGAAGCAAAAGAATTCTATATTGTGTGATATTTGAATTCTTGTGAAACAGGGTCTGAATGAATTCGAGATCCCCTATTCTGAATTTATAAATTCACCATAAATTGTACAAAAATTATTAAGAGTCATACCTTACATGCATGGATTCCTTATTGAGTCTATTTTTAAGGGAAATAAATGGCATGGTCGTTGGAATTCTGTACAGGGATAAATTTGGTTCGTAATACACAGAGGTCAGAGTAGTCATACTCTGAAACAGGGGAGGTTTTAACTAATAAACTGTACTAATTGGCTAAACCAAAAATTATGAAAATTTTATGGTAGAAATATATGTGAGTCTAGTTTCAGGGAAAATTTACAGATCTTAATTTCGAGCTCTGTAGCTCGAATTATAAATAAGTAAGTGACTATGACTCGTGTGGACAGTTTGATGTGAGCATTTATTAGTAAATTGTGAAATCGTACTTACAAGAATGCTCTATACATTAAGGATGTGGAATGGAGAGAGGAGGAGGAAAATAAATATATGTGGAATACATGGAAACTATGGTATATGAAATATTGATATAATGAAATAAATGATGTGTGTTTATAAGAAAATAGAAAGAGAATGATATGTGTCATGACATGTATATATATATATAAATATATGACTAGTCTTAATGTAATGCTTGTTGGGTATGGAGTTGAATTGAAATGTTTCAGAGCAAACATGTTACTCTGTATCATCCGAATTGTGGTATTTTATAAAGATATGATCTAGCTTTAAATATGAATGCTTGATGATTAAGTTTGAAGTGGTAAGATGATAATCTTGGTGTAAATGTATAAGTGGTACTATAATAGACAAGGTAAAATAACTATGAGAGACACATGTATGATGACATACAAATACTATGTTTGTGGTTTAAATTGAGATTGTTTAATCGTTAAATGAATACCATGTTATATGCTTTTGATTTTTGTATAAGTGGGTAAGAGATTAAGGTTGACCAAAGCTTGGAAAATAGCCTAGGTATATTCCACACAAAGACACGACCATGTGTCTCAGTAGTGTATGGAACACTTACTTGGGACACGGGCATGTGGAGCCTTAAAGCATGAAATTTCCAAGATCTTCGTAAGTTCCTAGTTCAAATCCCGAACCCTTTCTAAAGTATGTTTTGGGCCTCGTGAGGTTTGTATTAGGGACCTTATGATTAAATGCAAAAGTTTTAATTTGATACAAATTTTATGGCCCGTATTTTAGTTTAATGTTTTTATCTTTGTCCTGTAACGCCTGCACTACCTTATCGACCTCGGAGTGCGGGTAAGGGTCATGTTACATTTAGTGGTATCGAGCCGTGTTTAGTCGATTCTCTGACTAACATGGCAAGTGTGAGAGTTTAGTTATACATGCCACAAATATGTGATAATGTGATGTCTCCCACACTAATGAGGACCATTTTGTTGAAAACAAGTATTCTCCAACCGAGCTACATCGACCATTTGATAGCGATATTGAAGTATTTGAATAAAGTGTAGCTATGATGTGTTAAACTCGGAAAGGTATGAATAAGAATTAAGTGATATATGTATATGTGATAATATGTGAGATGAAAGTTTATATAGTGATATATTTATTCATATTTGTTTGGCCTTCATATGTTGTTGCATGCTTGACTAAATTAATGAGTAAATGTGATGACTAAAGTTATTCAAAATTCATAGAATGTATGAGTGAGTGCACTTGTTTAAAATGATATAATTGGAAATTTTATGTAAGACAGATATGAATAATAAATTGTTTGAAGTGGATAGTATGATTATAATGATATATGTGGATAATGGAAAAAAGAAAAAAAAGAAAAAGAGAATGTGTCATATAGATATATGTCGAAATCGAAGTTAGAGACTATACGACCTCACCCCTTACCGATGAGGTGTAAATAACGGAAATTCATGAGAATTATGTTGACTAAGTTCGTAAGTGTGGAATCAAAGAGTTCAAAGATAAAATAATTATAGATATGACCGGAGACCGAGAATGGTTGATAAGTGAAGGACAGAGTTAGAGAAATATCGTGAGTTGACTGAGTTATCTTGGGATTCAAATTAATGACACAAGTGTTTCAAAAAGTATCGTCTTAAAAAAATTAGTTAGTAATGCTGGAAATTATGAGAAAGATACTAAACCTCACTCCCGAAAAGATTTTCGAGGATGAAAATCTCTAAATGGGAGAAGAGTTGTAATAGCCCAAAATTGGGTCTAGTTGGAATAGAGGTTTCGGGACCACAAAATCAGAGATAGAAATAATTAGTTTATGATTATTCTGAGGTCTATGATATGATTGCATGATTCTGAAAATTTCGTGAAGAAATTCTATGCATAAAGTGCTCAATTTGAAGTTAGGGACTAAATTGAATAAGTTGCAAAACTTGCACTCTAGAAGTTTCTAGTATGAAATTGCTTTGAAATATTAATTAGGAGGTCTTAAATAGCAATTTGTCCAATTTCTAATTTATGGACAAAAATTGGACATGGATGGAATTTTTGAAAGTTTAGTAAGGAAGGGCATTTTGGTCATTTGGTAATTAAAAGAAATAAAAAGGAAAATAAAGCCAAAATTTACTCATCTTCTTCATGGAGGCCGAAATTAGCATGGGGAAGCCATGGCTAGGGTTTTCAAGCTTTCCAAGCTCAATAGTAAGTCCGTTCTAGCCCCGTTTTTCAAGTTCTTTACGTTTTTAGAATCCCTGAATTTGATTAAGCTTATTCTAGCAATAATTTAAGCTAGGGTTCATATTTGGAAAAATACCCATAGTTGAAATGTGTTTATTTTGATGTTTTATGATAGAATATGAGGTTTTAAATTATGTTAAACAACTTGTGCTACTCGGTTTTGAGTGAAAATGAGTAAAAGGCTTAATCGGTAAAAATACCTAATAGTTATAAGTATATGTTAGAGTGAGAATTTGATGTTTCCATAGAAGGAAAAGTGATCAGCATGTCATAAAACATAATAATGAGGGATGAAGTTTAATTCCCAGCCTAGGGGCAAAAGTGTAAATATGCAAAAGTTTAGGGGCAAAATTGTAATTTTTCCAAAGTTTGAGTTAAGGACTGTTTTGAATAGTACATTAGTTAAATAAGTAAAATATGATGTTTTAGATCCCAAAAATGAGATTTGAACCTAGAATGAGAGAAAAATTAAAAATTGAGAAAGTTGGTAAAATGGCCGTTTTAGTATCGAGGTAAGTTAATATGTATAATAAGCATTTAATTTATGCATGTTTCAATGTAAAATTGATATATTTACTATGATATCCGAGGTGTTGAAAGTATGTAAGTTGGTATGATAATAATAAAGCAATAATGTCAGTAATTTATATTTGAAAGTTAAATTTAGTGAATTAATTGAATTATGTTAAATTAAATGATTATGGTGCCAAGTTTATGAATTGATTTAAAAATATGTCTATGGTACATGAAGTGCATTGAATTATCATACATAAATGTGATTTCTATATTTATGGATATTATGCGAAATTGTAAGTTCATATGATTTTTAATAAGGCAATGTGTAATTTAATGTTATTGCCTTGATATTAAATGAGATGTAAGTTTATATGTAAGTAATACATCAATATTACTTGTATTATGATATTTTATAATAATATTGGAAATATGTTTGTGGATAATTATTTGATTGGTGAAATTGTTGGAAAAGAGAGAGAAATCCTGTTGAACCTTCTGAAAGATTGGATGATACTGAGATGGTATGTAGCTAGGTCACATGTATGGTGCCGAGTGCACATCATGTGTACAAGAGAGCTACGAGACATTATGATGTAGCTAGGTCACACACGGTGATACTATATGTACACCATGTAGACAAGAGAGCTACGGGATATATGTAGCTAGGTCGCATGCGTGGTTCCAGTGAAGGACACCATGTAGACAAGAGAGCTACAAGATAAATTGGCTAGGTCACATCGGTGGTACTAAGTGTTCACCATGTGTACAAGAGAGCCGAACTTTATGATGGGTGGGGCTATGTGCTAAAAACCACCAAGTATAGAGGATTGATCCAAGTGTTCAACGGGAGACTTACTATGTACGCTTTGTGAGTTTTGTGATGAAATAGTGTAGGTATATGTTTATGAAAATTATGAGCAATGTGCTCTCGATAGTTTGGTGAACTTTGATAAGACAAAACGGATTAAGTGGAATTATGTAAGAATGAATTTTAGTAGTAAGATAGTGTTGGACAACAGCAGTTGCGTGACTTTGAAAATTCACTAAAAATTGTGGAAGTTGAATAAAAATGCAAATGATATAGAAAATAAAGCTTAATGAGTCTATTTTCACATGAAAGAAACATGGGAAGCAAAATAATTCTATATTGTGTGATATTTGAATTCTTGTGAAACAGGGTCTGAATGAATTCGAGATCCCCTATTCTGAATTTATAAATTCACCATAAATTGTACAAAAATTATTAAGAGTCATACCTTGCATGCATGGATTCCTTATTGAGTCTATTTTTAAGGGAAATAAATGGCATGGTCGTTGGAATTCTGTACAGGGATAAATTTGGTTCGTAATACACAGAGGTCAGAGTAGTCATACTCTGAAACAGGGGAGGTTTTAACTAATAAACTGTACTAATTGGCTAAACCAAAAATTATGAAAATTTTATGGTAGAAATATATGTGAGTCTAGTTTCAGGAAAATTTATCAGATCTTAATTTTGAGCTCTGTAGCTCGAATTTATAAATAAGTAAGTGACTATGACTCGTGTGGACAGTTTGATGTGAGCATTTATTAGTAAATTGTGAAATCGTACTTACAAGAATGCTCTATACATTAAGGATGTGGAATGGAGAGAGGAGGAGGAAAATAAATATATGTGGAATACATGGAAACTATGGTATATGAAATATTGATATAATGAAATAAATGATGTGTGTTTATAAGAAAATAGAAAGAGAATGAT
The DNA here is from genome assembly GCA_025698475.1 of Gossypium anomalum. NCBI lineage: Eukaryota > Viridiplantae > Streptophyta > Magnoliopsida > Malvales > Malvaceae > Gossypium > Gossypium anomalum. Next base: position 27,363,719 of record CM046957.1, read on the forward strand.
ATGTGTCATGACATGTATATATATATATAAATATATGACTAGTCTTAATGTAATGCTTGTTGGGTATGGAGTTGAATTGAAATGTTTCAGGCAAACATGTTACTCTGCGCATCTGAATTGTGGTATTTTATAAAGATATGATCTAGCTTTAAATATGAATGCTTGATGATTAAGCTTTGAAAGTGGTAAGATGATAATCTTGGTGTAAATGTATAAGTGGTACTATAATAGACAAGGTAAAATAACTATGAGAGACACATGTATGATGACATACAAATACTATGTTTGTGGTTTAAATTGAGATTGTTTAATCGTTAAATGAATACCATGTTATATGCTTTTGATTTTGTATAAGTGGGTAAGAGATTAAGGTTGACCAAAGCTTGGAAAATAGCCTAGGTATATTCCACACAGGCAGACACGACCATGTGTCTCAGCCGTGTATGGAACACGACTTGGGACACGGGCATGTGGAGCCTTAAAGCATGAAATTTCCAAGATCTTCGTAAGTTCCTAGTTCAGTCCCGAACCCTTTCTAAAGTATGTTTTGGGCCTCGTAGGTTTGTATTAGGGACCTTATGATTAAATGCAAAAAGTTTTAATTTGATACAAATTTTATGGCCCGTATTTTAGTTTAATGTTTTTATCTTTGTCCGGTAACGCCTCGTACCTTATCCCAGCCTCGGGTACGGGTAAGGGCTGTTACATTTAGTGGTATCAGAGCCAGGTTTAGTCGATTCTCGGACTAACATGGCAAGTGTGAGAGTTTAGTTATACATGCCACAAATATGTGATAATGTGATGTCTCCCGACACTAATGAGGACCATTTTGTTGAAAACGAAGTATTCTCCAACCGAGCTACATCTGACCATTTGATAGCGATATTGAAGTATTTGAATAAAGTGTAGCTATGATGTGTTAAACTCGGAAAGGTATGAATAAGAATTCGTGATATATGTATATGTGATAATATGTGAGATGAAAGTTTATATAGTGATATATTTATTCATATTTGTTTGGCCTTCATATGTTGTTGCATGCTTGACTAAATTAATGAGTAAATGTGATGACTAAAGTTATTCAAAATTCATAGAATGTATGAGTGAGTGCACTTGTTTAAAATGAGATAATTGGAAATTTTATGTAAGATGATATGAATAATAAATTGTTTGAAGTGGATAGTATGATTATAATGATATATGTGGATAATGGAAAAAAAAAAAGAAAAAAAAAGAATGTGTCATATAGATATATGTCAGAATCGAGTTAGAGACTATACGACCTCACCCCCTTACCGATGAGGTGTAAATAACGGAAATTCATGAGAATTATGTTGACTAAGTTCGTAAGTGTGGAATCAAAGAGTTCAGTGATAAAATAATTATAGATATGACCAGAGACTCCAGAATGGTTGATAAGTGAAGGACAGAGTTAGAGAAATATCGTGAGTTGGACCGAGTTATCTTGGGATTCAAATTAATGACACAAAGTTTCAAAAGTATCGTCTTAAAAAAAAATTAGTTAGTAATGCTGGAAATTATGAGAAAGATACTAAACCTCACTCCAGAAAGATTTTCGAGGACGAAAATCTCTAAATGGGAGGAGAGTTGTAATAGCCCAAAATTGGGTCTAGTTGGAACAGAGGTTTCGGGACCACAAAATCAGAGATAGAAATAATTAGTTTATGATTATTCTGAGGTCTATGATATGATTGCATGATTCTGTGAAAATTTCGTGAAGAAATTCTATGCATAAAGTGCTCAATTTGAAGTTAGGGACTAAATTGAATAAGTTGCAAAACTTGCACTCTAGAAGTTTCTAGTATGAAATTGCTTTGAAATATTAATTAGGAGGTCTTAAATAGCAATTTGTCCAATTTCTAATTTATGGACAAAAATTGGACATGGATGGAATTTTTGAAAGTTTAGTAAGGAAGGGCATTTTGGTCATTTGGTAATTAAAAGAAATAAAAAGGAAAATAAAGCCAAAATTTACTCATCTTCTTCATGGAGGCCGAAATTAGCATGGGGAAGCCATGGCTAGGGTTTTCAAGCTTTCCAAGCTCAATAGTAAGTCCGTTCTAGCCCCGCTTTTTCAAGTTCTTTACGTTTTTAATCCCCGTAATTTGATTAAGCTTATTCTAGCAATAATTTAAGCTAGGGTTCATATTTGGAAAAATACCCATAGTTGAAATGTGTTTATTTTGATGTTTTATGATAGAATATGAGGTTTTAAATTATGTTAAACAACTTGTGCTACTCTTGGTTTTGAGTGAAAATGAGTAAAGGGCTTAATCCAGAAAAATACCTAATAGTTATAAGTATATGTTAGAGTGAGAATTTGATGTTTCCATAGAAGGGAAAAGTGATCAGCATGTCATAAAACATAATAATAAGGGATGAAGTTTAATTCCCAGAGCCTAGGGGCAAAAGTGTAAATATGCAAAAGTTTAGGGGCAAAATTGTAATTTTTCCAGAGTTTGAGTTAAGGACTGTTTTGAATAGTACATTAGTTAAATAAGTAAAATATGATGTTTTAGATCCCAAAAATGAGATTTGAGCCTAGAATTAGAGAAAATTAAAAATTGAGAAAGTTGGTAAAATGGCCGTTTTAGTATCGAGGTAAGTTAATATGTATAATAAGCATTAATTTATGCATGTTTCAATGTAAAATTGATATATTTACTATGATATCCGAGGTGTTGAAAGTATGTAAGTTGGTATGATAATAATAAAGCAATAATGTCAGTAATTTATATTTGAAAGTTAAATTTAGTGAATTAATTGAATTATGTTAAATTAAATGATTATGGTGCCAAGTTTATGAATTGATTTAAAAATATGTCTATGGTACATGAAGTGCATTGAATTATCATACATAAATGTGATTTCTATGATTATGGATATCATGCGAAATTGTAAGTTCATATGATTTTTAATAAGGCAATGTGTAATTTAATGTTATTGCCTTGATATTAAATGAGATGTAAGTTTATATGTAAGTAATACATCAATATTACTTGTATTATTATATTTTATAATAATATTGGAAATATGTTTGTGGATAATTATTTGATTGGTGAAATTGTTGGAAAGAGAGAAATCCTCGTTGAACCTTCTGAAAGATTGGATGATACAGATGGTATGTAGCTAGGTCACATGTATGGTGCTGAGTGCACATCATGTGTACAAGAGAGCTACGAGACATTATGATGTAGCTAGGTCACACGGGTGATACTATATGTACACCATGTAGACAAGAGAGCTACGGGATATATGTAGCTAGGTCGCATGCGTGGTTCCAGGTGAAGGGCACCATGTAGACAAGAGAGCTACGAGATAAATTGGCTAGGTCACATCGGTGGTACTAAGTGTTCACCATGTGTACAAGAGAGCCGAACTTTATGATGGGTGGAGCTATGTGCTAAAACCACCAAGTATAGAGGATTGATCCGAAGTGTTCAACGGGAGACTTACTATGTACTGCTTTGTGAGTTTTGTGATGAAATAGTGTAGGTATATGTTTATGAAAATTATGAGCAATGTGCTCGATAGTTTGGTGAACTTTGATAAGACAAAACGGATTAAGTGGAATTATGTAAGAATGAATTTTAGTAGTAAGATAGTGTTGGACAACAGCAGTTGCGTGACTTTGAAAATTCACTAAAAATTGTGGAAGTTGAATAAAAATGCAAATGATATATGAAAATAAATCTTAATGAGTCTATTTTCACATGAAAGAAACATGGGAAGCAAAATAATTCTATATTGTGTGATATTTGAATTCTTGTGAAACAGGGTCTGAATGAATTCGAGATCCCCTATTCTGACTTTATAAATTCACCATAAATTGTACAAAAATTATTAAGAGTCATAACTTGCATGCATGGATTCCTTATTGAGTCTATTTTTAAGGGAAATAAATGGCATGGTCGTTGGAATTCTGTACAGGGATAAATTTGGTTCGTAGTACACAGAGGTCAGAGTAGTCATACTCTAAAATAGGGGAGGCTTTAACTAATAAACTGTACTAATTGGCTAAACCAAAAATTATGAAAATTTTATGGTGGAAAGATATGTGAGTCTAGTTTCAGAGAAAATTTATCGATCTTAATTTTGAGCTCTGTAGCTCGAATTATAAATAAGTAAGTGACTATGACTCGTGTGGACAGTTTGATGTGAGCATTTATTAGTAAATTGTGAAATCGTACTTACAAGAATGCTTTATACATTAAGGATGTGGAATGGAGAGGAGGAGGAGAAAAAGAAATATATGTGGAATACATGGAAACTATGGTATATGAAATATTGATATAATGAAATAAATGATGTGTGTTTATAAGAAAATAGAAAGAGAATGATATGTGTCATGACATGTATATATATATATAAATATAAGACTAGTCTTAATGTAATGCTTGTTGGGTATGGAGTTGAATTGAAATGTTTCAGCAAACATGTTATTCTCACATGATCCGAATTGTGGTATTTTATAAAGATATGATCTAGCTTTAAATATGAATGCTTGATGGTTAAGTCAAGTGGTAAGATGATAATCTTGGTGTAAATGTATAAGTGGTACTATAATAGACAAGGTAAAATAACTATGAGAGACACATGTATGATGACATACAAATGCTATGTTTGTGGTTTAAATTGAGATTGTTTAATCGTTAAATAAATACCATGTTATATGCTTTTGATTTTGTATAAGTGGGTAAGAGATTAAGGTTGACCAAAGCTTGGAAAATAGCCTAGGTATATTCCACACAGCAGACACTACCATGTGTCTCAAAGTGTATGGAACACGACTTGGGACACGGGCATGTGGAGCCTTAAAGCATGAAATTTCCAAGATCTTCGTAAGTTCCTGTTCAGTCCCGAACCCTTTCTAAAGTATGTTTTGGGCCTCGTAGGTTTGTATTAGGGACCTTATGATTAAATGCAAAAAGTTTTAATTTGATACAAATTTTATGGCCCGTATTTTAGTTTAATGTTTTTATCTTTGTCCGGTAACGCTTCGTACCTTATCCCGGCCTCGGGTACGGGTAAGGGGTGTTACAAGTAGAGTGAAGAAAAATAGAAGGAAAATGATTGTGGTGGTGGTTCGGTGGTGGTGTGGCAATGGTGTAGTGATGGTGAGGTGTTGGTGTGATTAATTAATGATGGAGGAAGGTGGAAGAGTGGTGGAGAAAAATAGTTGAAATGGTGGCTTAAAGAAGAAGAAAATGGAAGAAAAAGGAGGATCAATGGAGGAATCGATCAAGACAGGAGGAGGAGAGTAACAAAATGAAAAAACAAAGTGAATGGTAGCTACCTTTGGTGGGATCGACGGTTCAAGCTTGGTAAATGGGAGAAAATGAGAGCTTTGGGGACAATGGCATGAAAAGTGGATCAAGGGGGAACATGTAGAGTGAAAAGAGGAAAGAATATTCCTTTGCATGGTAATTAGGAGTGGACGGTTTTGGAAACTTTGACCAAGGTTTATTTTCCAAAAATTTAATAAAAATAATGGAGATATAGGGATTTGAACATGGGACCTAATGGGATTTATATATGCTCTTAACCACTAGGCCAATTCAATTGCTTGTTAACAATCCAACAACATTTATTTAAAAATTTGGTGTGACATTTACTAAAGTTTTAAGAAAATTTACACCAAAGAGAATAATGTGAGGGAAGGGATACAAACTCATGTCTTCAAGGACACCTCCACCACTACTAAATCACTAGACTTGTTACTTATATATTGACAAATGTGCAAATGTCATCTTAAAAATAATTCAGGTGTGACCACTCTCGGTTCATTAACCCAATTTCTACTAACTTGATTTTTGGGATGTGACAACATGAGTGTTAGAAAATCATATAACATTACATTTAACAAAAAATTGCACACACATTCATATTATCACAGATTCAAAAGTTTAGAGAAACGACGAAGATAAAAAAATGGTGAAGAAAAAGAGAAAGAATCACGGAAGTCGATGGAGGTGCGGTAGCACGATGGCATGATTGCAATGGCGTTGGTGGTCCAGCAAAAAACTAATAGAGGAGGAAAGGTAAGGGTTGCCGGAGTCTCGAATAGAAAGGGAAACTGAGTGTAGAGAAAATAACCACATAAAAAAGTGAGTGACTAAGTACAACCTTTTAAAAAATAAATTAAAAATTAATTGAAATAGATGATATATGATTTTTTATTAGTATAGGAATGATGTAGATCGAAAAATGGTAAAGAAAAGAGAACAAATCACTGAAGCTAGCAGAGGCACGGTGGCTCAGTAATGCAATGGCAATGGCATCTGTGGTTTGACGAAAACTGACAAAGGTGGTGGAAATGTAATAGTGTGGCACTTGAAAGAAGGAGGAGAATATTTAATGAAAAAGAAGAAAAATAATAATAAACAAGTAAAGAGAAGAAGATGGTATAATTGGTAGTGGTGCAAGGTGGTGGCCACTGTGGTGATTGGTGGTGCAAGGGGCAGCGTTTTAGCAAAATAAAGGAGAGGAGCAACGGCAAGGAGGAGGTCCGGTGGTGTAATGCTGATGGTTCGAGGCAAAGAAGAGGAGGAGGAGAGGAGGAAAAAATAATGCAAAGGTGGTGGTTGTTGACTAAAGAAAAAGAAAAAGGGAGAGAAAATAGAGGAGAAAATGAAAAGGAAATGAATGAAAAGATGAAACAAAAGGGTGTTCTTCAACTTGTCTAGATTAATGAACATCACACAAGGTAAGAGTGGCGAGAAAGGTATACAAATGAGCAATAGGGGATCATGTTTGTAAAAATAAGGCATGTTGACTTGACAAGAATTGAATGAAATCCTCACTTTGCGCGGTAACTTGTATGGACAACAAAAGGGGGGTTGGCATTGGCTAAAATTGGCAAAAAAAAAAAATGGAGAATTTGGATACTTGAGCCTAGAACCCTTAGGAAATTATTTAATCTCCTAACCACTAGGCCATTTAATTCCTTATTCACACTCCAACAACAACTATTTTAAAAACATGGTGTGCCTTTACTAAGGTTTGAAGCAAATCTAAACCAAATAGAAATTAATGAGAGGGAAGGGATTCGAACTCAGGTCATCAAGGGCTGCTCCCTCACTACTCAATCACTATACTTGATATTTAAATATTAATAAATGTGCCAAGGGTCATCCGTATGAGGAGAAGATCTCTTAAGGCAAGAGTAAGGGCGACATCGCGATGAGGAAAGTCATGACAATATCTCACCTAATGCAACCACGTTTTAGACTCCAAGTTGGACTTCTTCTCGCAATTGAACTTTGATTACTTTAGTGATATTTTAGTCATCTTATCCTTTTAAATCTAACCTATTTAATGGGGCTATTGTATCCCTAATTTGATATGCTAATCAACAAGGGCTTTTCTTTGAGGGTAACGAGATGTAGTCGAATATGGAGTTTTTGTATGAGTTTAAGAGAATTTTGTGAAACCCATTTTGTGATAGCAATGGGTGTAATATTTGTATTCAGGGCCTGGGTTTTTGTATATTTATTGTACACTCTTTTTGTTTACTCTATTAATGTTAAAGTCGATGCCTCATTTGCTGGTATATTTATCCTCTTCGGAGGAGTTTTCCACGTAATATTTATGTTCAATCTTTTATACCTTTTTTATTTCATTGTTTATATTGACTCATTCGATGACGTAACAAATTTGGATATCGAAAGGTTCAACGGGATAAAAAATTTTAGTTTCTGGTAGTTTTGGATAATTTTGGATGTGGCAGATATAGCTAAGCCCAAGGGTGATGATTCAATGGTCTCTACATATAATCTGATTGAAGGTGGAGTCGTGTCAAATGTCATGTATGTGCCTAATTTAAAGAAAAATCCCATGCCTTTTTGGTCTTTAGGACTCGAATTATTCGTAGAGTGTTTGAGGCAAGGTTGGTCATAGAGGGTTACAGTCAGGCGGAGAGACTTTATGTTTTCTCTCCTGTTTGGGTATTATTGGGCCTTGCTGCATTATACAACTTTTATTTGAAGAGTAATAGTCTTCTAGTTTCCAAGTTTAAGCACGGTTTAGACTTGGTTGACATTTTGCAAAATTTGCGTTTTGCCCATAACAGGGCATGGAAAAAGAGGCATGATAAATACAAGTCAAGGTGGAGTTTTGTGAGGTGTACCTCAAATTTATCAGACATTTTGCAGGAACTTATCGGAGACAGACAAGCAATGTCACTTGAAGGCAATATGTGACATTGCGATGATGCAACGAGCAAGGGGTGATGTCACAATGACGGTCATCAGTATGAGGGTTTAGGGTTTAAGGTTTATGAGTAGGGGCGATGTCATGATATCGCAATGATATCTGGCCTAATGTAGTCGTATTTTAGACTTCAAGTAGGATTTCTTCTCCTAGTTGAACTCTAATTACTTCCAGGATATTTTAGTCATCTTAGCCTTTTAAATCTAGCCTATTTAAAGGGGCCAATGTATCTTTAATTTCATATGCAAATCAACATGGGTTTTCTTTGGGGGCAACAAGATGTAATGGCATATAGAGTCTTGGTGAGAGTTTGAGAGAATTTTGTGAAATGTCTTTTGTGAGAGCTTTGTGTGTGAGCTTTGTATTCAGGGCTTGGGTTTTTGTATTCTCATTGTACTCATGGTTTGTTTACTCTATTAATGCTAAGTCGATGCCTCCTTTGCCCTTTGTTTTTTATTCTCTACGAAGGAGTTTTTCAAATGAAATTTGTGTTTGATCTTCTCTACCCTTTCTATTTCATTGTTTATATTGTCCTGTTCAGATAGAACAATGAATTTGGATATCGAGAAGATCGATAGGATCAGAAATTTCAGTTTTTGGCAATTTCAGATAATTATGGAGGTAGCTAATGTGGTCGAGCCTAAAGGTGATGATTCGTTGTTCTCTACATTCGATTGATGGTCTAGAGAAAAAGCTCATCCCTTTTTCTTCTTTAGAACTCGAGTGTTCGCAGAGTGTTTAAGGCAAGGTTGGTAGTTGAGGGTTACAGTTAGGTGGAGAGAGTTAACTTTTTTTTTCCTATTCGAGTATTACTAGCCCTTGTTGCATTATACAACTTTGATTTGAAGACTAAAGTCTTTTAGCTTCCAATTTCGAGCAAGATTTAGACTTGATTGACATTCTACGAAATTCGAGTTTAGCCTGTGGCGGGGCACGAAAATGGAGGCGTGATAAATACGAGTCAAGGTGGAAATTTATGGGGTGTGCTTTGCATTTACCATACATTTTGCAAGCACATTTCGAAATTAAAAGCGTGACGCCACAATGAGGAGATTTGTGACATTGCAATGATGCAACGAGCAAAGGGCAACATCACGACGAGTGTCGTCAGTACGAGGCAATGATCTCTTGAGGTTGGAGTAGATATCTCACCTAATGCAGCCATGTCTAAGACTTCAAGCAAGACTTCTTCTCCCAGTTAAACTTTGATTACTTTAAGGATATTTTAGTCGTCATAGCCTTTTAATTCTAGCCTAGTTAAAAGGGCCATTTTATCCCTAATTTCATACGACAATCAGCATATGCTTTTTTTTAGGGCTACAAGATAAAATCGCATATGGAGTTTTGGTGAGAGTTTAAGGGAATTTTGTGAAACCTTTTTTTTTAAAAGCTTTAGGTGTGAGATTTGTATTCGAGGTTTGGGTTTTTTATTCTAATCATACTGTCAAATTTTTTACTCCATTAATGTTAAGTTGATGCCTCCTTTGCTTGTGCTTTTTTATCCTCTACAGAGGAGTTTTTCATGTAAAATTTGTGTTCAATCTTCTCTACCTTTTCTATTTCATTGTTTATATTGACTCGTTCATTGCCACAACAATGAATTTGGATATCGGGAAGTTTGACGGGATTAAAAAATTTCTGGTAGTTTCGGATAATTACAGAGGTAGCTGATATGGTTGAGCCCAAAGGTGATGATTTGTTGTTATCTACATATAATCCAGTTAAAGGTGGAGTCATGCCAGATGTCAGGCATGTGCCTCATTTAGAGAAAAATCTCATCCTCCTTTGGTCTTTAGGACTCAAAAGGTTCACAGAGTGCTTGAGGTAAGGTTGGTCGCAGAGGGTTAAAGTCAAGTGGAGAGAGCTGATGTTTTCTCTCCTGTTTTGGTATTACTAATGCTTGTTGCATTATACAAATTTTATTTAAAGACTAAGAGTCTTTCAGTTCCAAGTTCAAACATGGATTAGACTTGGTTAATATTCCGTAAAATTTGAGTTTGGCCCGTGACAGGGCATGAAAAAAGAGGTGTGATAAATACGAGTTAAGGTGGATATTTGTGGGGTGTGCTTCGCATTTATCAAACATTCTGCATACACTTATCGGAGATAGACGCACGTTGTCACATGCAACGTCACGATGAGGAGGTATGTGACTTCGAAACGACGTAACAAGAAAGGGGCGACGTCATAACGAGGGTCATTGATATGAGGTGATGATCTCTTGAGGCAAGAGCATGGGCGACGCCACGATGTCTGAATGATATCTCACCTAATGCAATTGTGTTTTAAACTTCAAGTAAGACTTCTTCTCCTAGTTGAACTCTGATTACTTTAGAGATATTTTACTCATCTTAGACTTTTAAATATAACCTATTTGAAGGGGTAATTGTATCCGTAATTTGATACCCAAATCAACATGGTCTTTTCATTGAGGGCGAGAAGATGTAGTGGTATATAAAGTTTTGGTGAGAGTTTGAGAGAATTTTGTGAAACACCTTTTGTGAGAGCTTTGGGTGTGAGCTTTGTATTCAGGGCATGGCTTTTGTATTCTCGTTGCACTCTCGTTTTGTGTACTCCGTTGATGTTTAGTTTCCAAGTTCGAGTACGGTTTAGACTTGGTTGACATTCTGCAAAATTCAAGTTTGGCCCATGATGGGGCATGGAAAAGGAAGTGTGAGAAAAACGAGTCAAGGTGGAGACTTTTGGGGTGTGCCTTGCATTTATTTAATGTTTTGCAGGCATTTTCGGCTACAGACGCGTGACGTCACATGCGACTTCATGATGAGGAGATATGGGACGTCGCAACAATGCAATGAGCAAGGGGCAACATCATGACGATGGTTGTTAGTATGAGGCAATGATCCCTTAAGGCAGGACCAATGGCGACCTCACGACGTTGCGACAATATCTCACCTATTGTACTTGCGTTTTAGACTTTATGCGAGACTTCTTCTCTCAGTTGAACTCTGATTACTTCAGAGATATTTTGGTCATCTTAGTTTTTTAAGTCTAGTCTACTTAAAGGGGCCATTGTATCCCTAATTTTATACGTCAATCAACATGAGCTTTTCTTTAAGGGCAACAAGATGTAGTCGCATATGGGGTTTTGGTGAGAGTTTGAGAGAATTTTATGTAACCCATTTTGTAAGAGTTTTGGGTGCGAGCTTTGTATTTTGAGCTTGGGTGTTTTGCATTCTCATTACTCATGTTTGTTCACTCCATTAATGTTACGTCGCTACCTCCTTTGCCCCAGGTTTTTTATCCTCTTCGGAGGAGTTTTCCACGTAAAATTTGTGTTCGATCTTCTTTACCTTTTCTATTTCGTTTTTTATAAGAATCAATTCCCAACAGTATTATTGAAATTCAAGTTTATATAATCAATTATTTTAAAAATAAATATAATTAATTGAGAATATATCTATTTTTAAGTTATTTATTTCGAGAAATTAATTTATATAACAAATTAAAGTTACATTATTTTTGGTGTTAACTAAAGGTGTCTGAGTCAATGTTTGGTTTTAAAAAATTTTGAGTCAATGCTCGAGCTCTAGTTGAAAGAAAAAAGAGAGCGTAAAATACTATTTAAAATATAATTAGTTAAATTTAAATAAAATTTAAAAAACTCATTTTATTTAAATTCAGATCAGGCTGGTCCAACCTGTGGACAAAACCTCTTTTGTCCAGGTCCTAGCCAAATTTAACCGGGTGGGCCACACGATCCATAAACAACTCTAATATTAACAAATAACAAAAATAAATTTTAATTTTAATTAAAATGTAATTAAAAGTGGTATTACAACAAAAGTTTATTTTAAAACAATATAAAACTAGCATTGTATTGAACGTAAATATATAAATTACTTAAATATAATAATATTTATGTAAAACAAACTTGAATTAAATCCAAATAGTCTAAACTTAAAAAAATTTCGAACCTAGAAATATTATCTTAATCTAAAAAGATATAAACCCAAAAATTCTCGAAGTAAGAAAAAAAAAAAAAAAACACAGACGGAAATCCAAAAAACTAATGCTAAAACCACATGAACTGAAATTGACTACACACACTGATTGCCACCTATTTCTATTAGCAATGATAATGCTCTTTTTTCTTCCTTTTTTTAGTGAATACAATACTAAATCCATGTAATTTAGATGTGATCTACCTACAAATAAATCTCGACAGCAGTGATAATCTTCTTAATAAAGTTGCGTTAGTGACGAGTGACCTCTTACCACTTTGAATGTGCGCATTTGCATTTAAAGAAAGTAAATGGTACTTTGGGCAACCTATGGTGGGCACTTCGATAATCATAATTTAGGTTCAAGATTATGCAATGATTTCCAAAGATATTACAGTTATATAAATCGATATCTTAAACTAATCTTTCTTTGACGGTGCGATTTGGTTTGAAAGGATTTTTAAGACTACCTTTAATCTGTTAGATAGTTTAATTTTCTGAAATGTGCATCATTGATCTTACAGTCTGAAGAAGTAATATTTTTGAGTTCAAGCGGGACAGGAAGCGTTGCTTCTCAATTCCCATTAGTGTTCCAATTTGAAGCTTTTCCACTGATAGATGTTTGTTGAGAATTTATCTGTCTTCTTAGGCTTTTGTCTGCAATGACCATGCTTATTCTTCAAACTAGATTCCTATACTAACGTCTATTAGTTTTTAAGAAAAATAAGTCAACATGCTAAGTAGAAGCCATATATTAGGAATTTCGCAAAACCCTTTTGAATAATATTGTAATGGTTCCACCAAACCTTTCCCACTGGCCTATTGTTTATATGTTTTGAATTCTACAAAATCGATGAATGCATAGAATGATATATTTATATAGAGCATGTGTGGCATGAGGATGCATTTACTGTCTTTATGTGAGAAGTGAAGTCACAAAAAGACGAGAGAAAGGGCCCCCCCGGGAAAAGGGGGGGGGGGGGAGAGAGATCTTCTTCAGCTCCACATTTATCATCATCAAATGGCCTTGATTGGAGTTCATAGGGAGAGTTGAAGAACGTACAAGCCTCCGTAACCAAGGAAATAAAGATATTCATCAAGTGCAGCTTGGCATTTCAATTGGAAGGGTCAATGGCAATTAAGCAGTGCTCACTTCTCACTATCTGTCAAAAAGGGTTGAGCCCCCATTGCTCAATCACCATCATCACTGAAGCTAACGAAAATTTGTCTAGAATTTGTTCGGCATATAAATCAGTTTGAGCTTCATGTTCGGCGTACCATCTTGAATTCAATCTTTTGGTGAGTGAAAATTTTCATTTCAGATGTTAATTTAAAGTTCCCTTGACCATAGCTCGGTTTCCTTTGGTTTACTTTGCAACGTAGAAATTTGGTCTGAGTTGTCCTTCGCTGCTCCAGCTTTGATAAACATATGTTGTTTTGATGATTTAAATATGCTTTAATAAGAGTTTTAGACCAAGTTCTATTTATGTACGGGATTAGCTAGTTTGTTGTCAGTTCAGGTCTTCTTTCCCCTTTCTCTTCTTGTGTCCTACTTTCTGTAATATACAGTTATGATCCGGTGCAATACAATCTACCAGGGCCTAACTTGGTGTTGTGTTGAAGTACAGAGGTATGTTTAATTTATTTTCCTAAATATTTTCAGATGTATGGAGAATATTTTTCATATCCATATTTAAATTTGTGTATATATATACTTTAAATAAAATGGAAGTATGGTTAACATAAGCGGGATCAACATTTTTTGAACATATGTTTTCTTAGTGCTTGTTCAAACTAGGTTCATTGTTGTCAATCTTTAGTAAAGATAATGCCCTTAGGCTTTACTTACAAGAGTAAAAAGAAAGTTGGAAAAATGAAAATTTGAAATGGTAGAAAAGGAGAAAGATAATATATATTTATATGTATAGTTTTTATTTCCTTAAGTGTGTTTAGTAGGAAATATAAAAAAATTTGGAAGAGAGTAATTTACTTTTCATCTATTACTTGGTAGAGTTGAAAAATTAAATAAATGAGCACAAAACTATTGAAATATACATAATTTTGAACTAATATACGCTCTTCACTTATTTTCTCTCCTCTTATCATCCAAAATTAGAAATGATTAATTTTTATATATTTAGATAAAAAAATATCCTCTCTTATTTTATTTTATCTCATTTTTCTAACCACATTTGAAACTACATCCCCATCTTGCCACTTCTCACCTATGCTGAGAACCACGCCCCATTTGTTGTTGCAATTTACTCAGGTACATCTTTGTACTACGTTGGATCTTAATCAAAATTGAAGTGCCTCCCTTAGCTTCTGCATACAAATTTGGCGACTCAGCTTACTCCATTTGGAAATTTTCTTTTTACACTAGAATATGCTATCACTATTATGAAAATGGTTAATATATAGCAAACTTCTTAAATTTGATAACTTATATTTATTTGGTACTAAATCTTTTTTAATTTTATTTCTACCTAAATTTAAAAATTATAAGCTAAGTTAATCCTTTTTATTAGCTCTTCATCATCACTTTTTTTTATTTTAACTAATAGCGAATAAAATGTTGATATATTTCATAAAAAATAATAAAAATAATTTTTCAAAATTAAAAAAGTTCAGAAGTTTTTTATTTTCTATTTTGCATACCTCAACAAATGGATGTTCAAATTCATTTAAATATGAAAAACAATTTTTTCATGTTAGTTCATAATGTTTCCTAATAATTTTATATTTTAATAATTTTAAAAAATAAAAATATATAAAAAATTTCTGACCAATAATAAAAATTGAATCTTACAAAATAAGAAATACTTGTGTCAATCAAAGAAATTAAAGAAAAGGTACTATACATTGAATAGTCAGCTACCCGATATAGGCAAACTAATTACATAACAGAAATCAAGCTCCTAATTACATAAGAATTTTAAGTTCTGGACAAGAAAAGAAGTCTAATTGAATTCTACCTTCTTAGTCAATAAAAATAACAAAGGAAACTTAAAGAAATATAAGAAAAGATAAGGACTGTTCCACATAATGGAATTCGGCCAAGCCTATGCCACACTATGTAAGTATTGAATTTATCAAGGAAATTAAGAAGAAAAAAAAAAGGCAATTTACTTGTAAAATGCTCAAAGATCAGCTAGACTCTCTCTTGAAGCTAGTCTCACAAATGAAATAAAATATAAAGAGAATGTGATTTGCTTCAACTTATATAGGCCTCAAAATAATCAAATAATCATGTGAACCAGTCACATGGTCACACATAAGTAAGGTTGCCAACTAATGTTTATGACAACTAACTCTAAGACAAAACTTAATTAAATTTAAGACAACAATGTCCACATGTCTTAAAAATACATGCCTTAAAACTACCTAAAACACATCAACTTGCAATGAAATTCAAGAAAGTTTGGCGGTCTAAACATGTTTTCTTCAAGATTCTTTCTCGTTGATGTTCGATAAGGTCTTCCAAGAACGCCCCATCCAAGATTCATGTTCTTTAACCAAGATGTCTGATAAATCATAATATATATATATATTTATCCCTTGCTTAGCATATTTTTGGATGATTTATCATAAGATTTAGTGAATTTGATGCTCCTAATCCTTTGAATTCATGTTCTATATTTAGGTGAGCATAGGCAGGTGAAAAGAGCAAGAAATGGGCCAAAAACGGATAAAATGGGCTAATTCAGTGTTTCACACGGCCTAAGCATTTCCACACGGGTAATCCACACGCCCGTGTGTCATGGCCATATCGACACTAAACCAAGTCAGAATTGCACACGGCCTGAGCACTTGCACATGGGCGTGGCACACGGCTGTGTCCCTGTTAAACCCAAGTCTAATTCTATTTGGAAAAGGCTAATTTTGGGCTATATTGGGCATTCTAAAGTCTATTTAAACACACTGGAAGAGGATCAAGGGAGAGACGCAGAGTAGGAAGCAGAAAATACTCAAGGACAGCCATCGGAATCAGCTCGGAAGCATGATCTACTTCAAGACTGAAGATCTCCATTCAATTTCCTTAGAATTTCTTTGGGTTTCTTTATGTTTTGTTGTTTTCCCAATTTTGAGATGTTTTCCAGTATTATGAACTAAACTCCCTAAATACCTAAGGGAGATGAAACCTAAGACAAATCTTATTACTATTTGAATTATATGATAAATACTTGTTCTTATTCTTAATTGTGAGTTTTAATCCTTGCTTTAATATTCTAGGATATTGATTCAGGTTTTTGATGTGCTTATTCAGTGGAGAAAAAGTCCCTGTTTAAGAGTAGATCATTCATAATTAAGCAGAGTTGCATGCAATCCTAGAGATAGGATGACATAAATCTACCGGATTAGAGTCAATCTAATAAGGGAATCCATAGATCGAGTTAATGTGACAATAGGGGTTTTAATTAGAAAGATATTTCGATTTATCAATCTAGAGTCAGTTGTTTTTAGTCTCGAGAGAGATATTAACATAAATCAGGGATTTCTACGGATTAATTCAAGTGAGTAAATCGTCTAATTCAGAAGTGATAAGTGAAGTCTAGCTGGATTATTCCTTGGGTATTGTCTTCTCCATTAGCTTTCTAAAAAGTATTTTCCAACTTTTATCTATATCGTAATCATTGTTAATTAGATAATTAGTTTTAGTTTAAAAAAATATCCTTCAATTCCTAGGCTAGATAATAAAAAGATAGTAATTATTAGTACTTTTAGTCCTTGTGGATACGATATTTCCAGTCTCACCATAACTATACTACTGTTCGATAGGTGCGCTTGCCTTAGTTGAATTTTTAGTTTGTTTAGAGACCATCAAGTTTTTGGCGCCATTGCCGGGGACTAAGATATTAGGAACGCTTAATTTTTATTACTTTAGCCTTTTTATTATTATTGCAATTTAATTTTGTTTTTTTTCTAATTTTTCTTTTGTTTACGTCTGGCAGGTGTCTCTAGTTTATGACTAGGAGGAACTCATTAGGACCTTTGCTTTTTGACAGTGAGATCGAGAGCACAGCTCGCAGAAACCGAAGAGAAATAAGGCGAAGCCTACAATACATAGAGAAAGAGCGAGAGGACGATATCCGTACTACAACCGAGGAGATGGCTGATAACCAAAATAATCCATTACCTCCTGTGGTTGCTACAAATCTAGTAAATCAGAATCCTGCTCCTCGTACTATGTATGATTATGCTAAACCTACTTTAATAGGAACTGAATCGAGTATAGTTAGACCTGCTATTGCTGCAAATAATTTTGAACTGAAACCTAACATGATTCAAATGATACAATAGTTTGCTCAGTTTGATGGTTTGCAAGACGAGGATCCAAACACTCATTTAGCAATTTTTTTGGAATTCTGCGACACCTTTAAGATTAATAGTGTTTCTAACGATGCCATTCTCCTTCGGTTATTTCCCTTTTCATTGAGGAATAAGGCTAAACAATGGTTGAACTCATTACCGTGACAGTCAATCACCACTTGGGAACAAATGACTGAAAAGTTTTTGCTTAAATATTTTTCACTGGCTAAAACAACTAAATTAAAGAATGATATCTCTTTTTTTGTGCAGATGGATTTAGAAACACTTTATGATGCATAGGGGAGATACAAGGATCTATTGAGAATGTGTCCTCACCATTGGTTACCTCTTTGGCTACAAGTTCAAACTTTCCACAACGGTTTGAATCCCTCGACTAGACAAATGATTGACGCAACTGCTGGTGGAACTATCAATAATAAGGCATCTGAAGAGGCTTATGAGTTCATAAAAGAGATTTCACTAAATAATTATCAGTGGCAAGTAATGAGGACAAAGCCGACAAAAATAGCCGGCATTTTTAATGTTGATTTGGTTACTATGTTTTCCAATCAGGTAGAACTTTTGAATAGAAAAATTGATGGTTTACTTGGTTCTACATAGGTTCATCCAGTAATGTAATGTGATGCAAGTGGAGGTGGAACAAGCAATTTAGAATATCCATCCTACGACCCTAACATGGAGAACAAGCAAATGAATTATATGGGTAATAATCCTCCGCCTCAAAATAATCCTTATAGTAACACTTACAATGCAGGTTGAAGGAACCACCCAAATTTCTAATGGGGAGGCCAAGGCAATCAAAGACCACCCCTTCCAGGCTTCCAACAACAACCTTACCAGCAAGAGAAAAAGCCAAACCTTGAGGAGATAATGATAAAGTTTATTTCAGTAGCAAAGACTCATTTTCAGAACACCGAAACTGCACTTAAAAGCCAGCAAGCATTAATTCAAGGGCTCGAGAATCAAATAGGACAATTGGCTAAAATGATTTCAGAGAGACCACTAGGGAGTCTACCTAGTAACACTAAACCCAATCTAAAAGAGCATGTGAAAGTAGTTACATTAAGAAGTGGGAAAGTGTTAGCTGAATCTGAAAAGAAGCTGCCATCAGAAGCTGACAGAAAAGAAGATGAGAAGGTAAAACCCAAAAATAATGAAAAATCGGTGTTAAGGGAATATAAACCACTAATCTCGTACCCAGCAAAGTTGAAAAAAGACCGTATAGATGCACAATTCGGTAAATTTCTTGAACTTTTTAAAAAGTTACATATTAACTTACCTTTTGTTGAAGCTATCTCGCAGATGCCTACATGGGCAAAATTTTTAAAGAAGTTTCTAACAAATAAAAGGAAGTTTGAAGAATTGTCTACAGTGAAACTCAACGAGGAGTACTCAGCCATACTCCAAAATAAACTGCCAACCAAACTGAAAGATCTAGGAAGTTTTACTATTCCCTACTTAATTGGTAGTTTAAATGTTGAGAAGGCACTAACTGATTTAAGAGCTAGCATTAATTTGATGCCCTACAAAATGGTCAAGCAACTTGGCCTCCGGGAACCAAAACCTACTAGGATGAGTATTCAACTAGCTGACAGATCTGTTAAATATCTTAGGGGTATTATCGAGGATGTAATTGTAAAAGTAGATAAATTCATATTCCCTGTCAATTTTGTTCTGTTAGGCATGGATGAGAATGTTGAGGTGCCTTTAATTTTAGGTCGTCCATTTTTAGCCACTGTCAGGGCTGTTATTGATGTGGGTGATGGAAAACTTATGTTTAGGGTAGGTGAAGAAGAGATTATTTTTAAAATTTATGATGCCATGAGATTTTCTAGGGAACAAGATGACTCCTGTTATTTTATTAACTCTATTGATCATGCTACTCAAGATTCTTTACAGGAGATCGTACATAAAGACACGTTAGAACTGTGTCTTGCCCAAAGAGAGGAGGTAAATGATGATGATTCTGCGATAGGTAAGATAAAAGCTAAACTAAATTCTAATGAGCCTAAACTGAGATAGAAGAGCTACGAGGGTATTGATGTAAACAATGAATTAAAATTAAAACCCTTTGTTGAAGAACCTCCTAAATTGGAATTAAAGAAACTACTAGATCACTTAGAATATGCGTTTCTTGGAAATAATTCCACATTACCAGTAAATATTGCTTTAGATTTACAGCCAACCGAAAAAGACGAGTTACTCCAAGTATTAAAGGAGCACAAAAGAGCCATAGCTTGGAAGATTTCTGACAGAAGAGGGATCAGCCCTTTTTTTTGCACACATAAAATTTTAATGGAAGATGAATATAAACCCTATGTGCAAGCTTAAAGACGATTGAATCCTAACATGAAAGAAGTCGTAAAAGCTGAGGTAATTAAACTCCTAGATGCTGGAATTATTTATCCTATTTTTGACAATTCTTGGGTAAGTCCTATACAGGTTGTTCCTAAGAAAGGAGGCATAACTGTTGTGACTAATGAGACAAATGAACTGATCCTAACGTGAACAGTCACAAGATGGAGACTTTGCATTGATTATAGGAAGTTGAATGATGTTACAAGAAAAGATCACTTTCCCTTACCATTCATTGATCAAATGTTGGAAAGATTATCTAGGCACATGTATTATTGGTTCATAGATGAACTTTCTAGTTATTTCCAAATCCCAATAGCTCCTGAGGACCAAGAGAGAATGACATTTACATGTCCATACAGTATGTTTTCTTATCGACGAATGCCTTTTGGATTATATAATGCTCCTACTACTTTTCAGCGATGCATGTTGGCTATTTTTGATGAACTCGTGGAAGACATTATGGAGGTATTTATGGATGACTTTTCAGTATTCAGTACCTCTTTCCATCTTTGCCTTAAAAATTTAAAACAAGTTTTAATGAGATGTGAGGAAACAAACCTTGTACTGAATTGGGAAAAATGTCACTTCATGGTTCGTGAAGAGATTGTGTTAGGCCATAAAATTTCTAGCAAGGGAATTGAGGTTGACAAAGTAAAAGTTGAAACCATTGAGAAATTACCTCCCCCTAATTTAGTTAAGGCTATTCGAAGCTTTTTAGGTCATGCTGGATTTTAGAGAAGATTTATTAAAGATTTTTCTAAAATAGCTAAGCCTTTAACGAATTTACTAGAAAAAGATGTGCCTTTCAATTTCAGTCAGGAATGTTTAGAAGCATTTAATACTCTTAAGGATGAATTAATTAATGCCCCAATTGTAGTTGCACCTGATTGGAATTTACCATTTGAACTAATATGTAATATGAGTGATTTTATAGTAGGTGTGGTTCTTAGACAACGGAAAGACAAGCACTTTCAACCGATCTATTATGCTAGCAAGACTTTGACAGCCGCACAAGAAAATTATACGACGACGGAGAAAGAATTATTGGCTGTGGTTTTTGCATTTGATAAATTCAGACCATATTTAATATTGTCTAAAGTTGTCATTTACACTGACCATTCAGCTCTTCGATACCTCTTTACTAAAATAGATGCAAAACCTCGAATAATAAGATGGATTTTATTATTGCAGGAATTTGATTTAGAAATTCAAGACAAGAAAGGAGCAGAAAATCTTGCAGCAAATCATTTATCTAGATTAGAAAACCCACATCTCAAGGGACTTGACGAACATGAGATAAATGACTCATTCCTTGAAGAACAACTCTTTGCTATATCTGACTCTGAGGAACCTTGGTTTATGAACATTGCGAATTATTTAGCTGCTAACGTTACACCAAAAGGGTTGACACATCAGCAAAAGAAGCGATTCTTCACTGATGTGAAAAACTATTTTTAGGAAAAACCTTTTCTTTTTTGTATATGTCCAGATCAAGTAATTAGAAAATGCGTTACAAAGTCAGAAGCAATTAAAATTTTGGAACTTTGCCACTCACGACCAACTGGAGGACATTACAGTGGAACTAGGACCGCACGAATCAGGTTTTTATTGGCCCACACTATTCAAAGACGCCAACAGGTATGTTACTACTTGTGATAAATTCCAACAGACAGGTAATATCTCTAAACATGATGAAATGCCCCAAACATACATGCTTTCATGTGAAATATTTGATGTTCGGGGTATTATTTCATAGGTCCATTCCCTAGCTCATTTGGGAATAAATACATATTAGTAGCCATTGATTATATGTCTAAATGGGTGAAAGCCCAAGCCTTACCTACTAATGATGCTAGAGTGGTGGTAAAGTTCCTTAAGAAACTTTTCTCTCGAGTTGGAACACCTAGAGAAATTATTAGTGATAGGGATACCCATTTCTGTAATGCTAAATTTGATAAAACCCTTAAGAAATATGAAGTTTACCACAAAACAGCTACCCTTTACCATCCTCAAACTAGTGGACAAGTCGAAGCCGCTAACCGAAAGCTTAAATGTATCCTAGAAAAGGCTGTAGAGTCAAATAGGAAGGATTAGGCAAAGAAAATAGATGATACTTTATGGGCCTATAGAACTGCTTTTAAGATTCCCATAGGAACATCTCTTTACAGACTTGGTTATGGGAAGAGTTGTCATTTACCATTTGAACTAGAACATAAAGCATTCTGGGCTATCAAATTTATGAACTTTGATCCCAAACTCACAAGTGAAAAGAGATTGATGCAGCTGAACGAGTTAGATGAATGGCGAGCTAGTGTCTATGAGAACTCATGATTATACAAGGAAGCAATGAAGCACCGCCATGATGCTCGTTTAAAGCAACACAAGCAATTTGAAGTTGGAGATCTTGTCCTGTTATACAACTCAAGGCTCAAATTGTTTCCTGGGAAGCTTAAATCATGATGGTTAGGTCCTTTCGTAGTCCAAACTGTCTTTCCATATGGCATAGTAGAGGTAAGTCACCCAACCCAAGGCACTTTCAAGGTAAATAGACATCGTCTTAAACTTTATAACGGTAAGGATTTTAAAAACAATGGAGAGGAGCTACGGCTCTGCGAACCTGGCTAACATACCTACAAGGTAAAGTCGAGCTTAGACTTTAAATAAGGGCGTTTCGGGAGGCAACCTGAGCACTAACCCCACTAAGTAACTTTAGTTTGTTTTTCTATTTGTTTTATAATCTAACAGCAGGTATTCTTGGCACACAAGGCCTAGCACACGGGCGTGTTTTAGGCCGTGGGATCACCACGGGTAGGGGACACGGGCGTGTCCATGGCCGTGCTAAAACATGACAAACATTTTTCCCAAGATAGAATGACACACGGGTTGCGATAAATAGCCACGGCCGTATGCACCACACGGCTAAGGGACACGGGCGTGTCCTAGACCATGGTGAAACTACACTTTAAATTCCCAAAAAAAAATTAGCAAAGACACGGCATACGTTAAATCACCACAGCCGTGCGAGGCAGGCATGGACAACACACTGTTATGAACACGGGCGTGCTTGAAGCCATGTGGACTTGCACAAAGATTGAAATGTTCAACAAGTCAGGATAGAACACGGGCTGATGCCACAGTCGTGCCCGAAAGTCGTGCGCAATCTTGATTTCTAGACACGGGCGTGTTAGACCTATCACGGGCATGGGAGAAATGAATAAATCACCACGTGGCTGTACGATGTGACCGTGTGAGATACTAACTTAAATCATTAGACCATAAGCACAAGTCATGAACACAGGCGTGGTGTACCAAACACGGGTGTGGGAAAAGCGAACAACATGCACACGACCGTGCAACGCGGCCGTGTGGATCACACGACCTATACACACAGGCGTGGCGAAGGGACCATGTACGACACTGACTAAGATTTCACGAAAAACACGGGCTAGGAGCCTATACACACGAGTGTGGGCCACGGTCGTGTGGCCTAAAACAAGGCTTACACGACCGTGGCCCCCATTTATTCCCCTCCTCTAACCCTAATTTTCCCTCTTTCCTATTTAAAACCCTACTATCACCATTTAACCTTTCCACTATTCACCTTATCCACTCCGGCCACCATTCTCCAACGAACCTCCGGCGACCAACATCCCACTCTTATTTCCTTTATTTCTTCTTCTCTTTCATTTTCCTTTCTCCATCCCTGCTCAACCCTATAACCCTTTTTTCCTTCTTTCCTTACACAAATCACAACCTCTTTTCCCATTTTGCGCACCATCGCCGACCACCTGGTCGCCGTCCACTCAAACCATAACAGTCGGTTCTTCATATTCTTGATTTTCATCATGTTTTTATTTCATTTTATTTTAGTTTATCTCATTGATTCACTAATATGTTTGATATTCATTTGGTACCCTGTTACCCCTTATTAACAGTATATTTGGGATTTACCTCTCTTGATTCTTTTTCATTTGCCTTGTTCACTATTTAATCATAGGCTCTTTTGATATATTTGTGGATTTAGTTAGTCGTTAATGATGTTCGGTTCATCTTTCGTGCTTATGTGTTTTCATCATTCGTTGCAGTGTTTTTTTTTCCCTTTTTACTATTATTATTGCTAATTAGTTTAGTATACTATTAGTTAGCTTCACATTCTGTTAATTTTTGCATGTTAGGGTAATGGTGCATATAGGACTAAATTTCCATCTTGTTATCACAATAGAGTCTTCTAAGTCACATTTTTGTCTTATCTCCTCCTAAGCTTTTTGATGTCTTTGATTAAGTGCCGATTCTATCCATATTGAAATGTTTTATATTTTAGGTACATCATGACAAACACTTGAGGAAAGAAAACTTCCGTCCCCACCTTTAAAAAGTGAAAGGGATCAGGTGCGACATCCTCGAGCGTCACCACTGAGATCCGCCATCCATTCCTCTAATTTCCACCAGGGCCCCAGGAAGAATTATTTCAGATTCTACATGCCCGACCCTTTGGTGTGGGCCGTTGCATTGATTGGGCCGCATTAGAGTAGGTCCACCTAGCTAATTCGATTCGAACCCTACTCGCCACCGCTCTGTGGGACCGCTTCTTTGATATCATCGAGCCGACGTATCTAGAGTTCACTTTGGAACTATGCTCTACATTTTAGTTGCAAACAGTTATGGCGGAGTACGACGACCCAGGAACAGTCCAATTCCGCCTTGGATGTCTAGTACGGCAGTTGAATGCCCCAGAATTTGGAGCTACCTTGGGACTCTATATAGACGATTTTATGGAGGCCGGCAATTTTCCCTACCTCCACTGCCACATCCATTATGCACCTTTATCGTGTTGGTCACCCCTCATGCTTGCTACAGGCATCTATGGCCCTAGCCGCTCACGCCCTTTTGGCACACACATTACGAAGGAGATGAGAGAGCACTAGCGTCGTTAACACTCACAACGCATACTTCCTGTAGAGCATGAGGCAAAGGCATATTTTTTACACTCATCGGCTAGATGTCCCCATAGGGTATCCAAAGTATGCTCCATATGAGGATGATAGAGCGTTGTCGTGGGTTTGATCCTCCTCAATACTGACTAGCACGAGCTACCGATGAGGATGACCCCGAGGATATTCCTGACGATATCCCTTCATTTCAGGAGGACCCACCTTCTCAGCCACCACCGAGTCACCGACTAGTTCATGTAGCTTCTTCATTGAAGGAAGTTTTTGACCACCTTAATCGCTTTGAGCAATATTGCATTCAGTGATTCGACAACATAAAGGCAACCCTATAACAAAATTGCCAGCATTTTCACATATCGCCTCTAGCACCACCTGTAACACCCCAAAAATCCTAAACTTTATTTCTTTTTTGGTTTTGATAAATGGTGTGCTTAATATTCCTAGTCAAGTGTTATTTATGTGATAATAGGCCTAGTTAAGTTTTGAGTTCAAACTTTGGGGTGAAGGAAATTATAGTTTAATAATTAAAAGAACCTTGATGGCAAGTAGTTTGAGTTTTAAATAAATGAATGAGGAATTAGACACAAGGAGCCTTGTGTTGGAGTGGTAAGTAGCGTCACACGTAGGGCTTAGAGGTGGCGTCACATGCATGGCAAGGAGGTTTGAGATTCGAATCACTCCTTGCTCAAAAGAAAGATTTATTTTTGCTCAATAAATAGCCAGTAGTGGCATTGGATGTGAACTCTGAAAGGAGTGATCAGAGGAGAAATTTAAGGAAGGGATTAAGGAGTTATCAAGAAAAAAAGTTAGGAGATGAGGGGTGTAGAGAAGTGGAGCCGAATAGGGAATTTAGGGATAGGTAAATTCAATTATAGTATATATAAGTGCCGATTTTGGGGATTCTAGGTAATGCTGAAATTGCTTCTCTTCCTTTAGCTAAATTTCTCATTTTTTTTTGTGTTGCCAAAAAACTTTTCTCTCTAAGTGCTCAGTAGTCGAATTCCTTGTTCCTTGCTTGCCGATTTTCCATTCTTTCTCTTCTCAAATTCTCTTTTGATTCACCTTTGGTTTTAGCCGATTCTTTTTTCTCTTCTTCTTATTTGTGCCGAATAACCCTTTCACCATACAAATCTGAAAAGCCGAATACCTCTTTGGCTGAAGACCCTCTGTGCCGCCGCTACTCCCTCTACTTTGGCTGATTCTTATGGGATTAGTATCGAATCTCGGATTCCAAATCTCTGTCAAATTGCTCCTAGGTGTTTTGAGGTTTTGAGTAAGTATTCCTCTTTTATTTGTTAAGGTTGGCCGAATGGCCATAGAGGATTTAAGAGTGACTTAAGTTGATTGCGAGTCACTTGTTGTTTAGTTCTTAATGATTAAGATTAATGTAGTGTTAAGAAATACTCGTGATTAGTGATCGAGGAAGGGTTATTAAGGCTTGTCGTTCAAGGTAAGACAAAGGTGAGATTTTCAACTTTTGGTGATTGTATTTGATAAGTTTGTGATTAATCGTTGAGTGACATTGTTTGTAGGTTTGTGGCTAAGGAGATTGCAGCACGTTTTAGTACCAGGTATGTACATACACTACACACACACAGTAGATCGACAAATCTCGAAATGTCTAAAAGCTAAAATACCGAAAAGCCAGAAGTTTGGCTACAATAGACTTGCAAGTGCGCAAACACTCGTAAGGGGAAATCTATAGGTAATCAGAGGCCTTGCGCTATGGATTGGCCAACTGGGCCAGAATGGGTTAAATGGGCCCAATGGGCTTTAGGGCCCATAATAGGCAAAATTGGCAATTTGTTACTAAGTGATGAAAAATCATATGATTGCATGGCTATGAATGTGATTGGGCCTGATGGGCCATATGAATGAGATTGGGCCTAGTGGACCATATGCATGTATGTAGACTCGTTTGGGCTTTGTAAGGGGTTTTGGGCCTAGTATCTGATAACTGCTTAAATAGACATAAAACTTAAATAATTAATTAATTGTGACAGTGGACAAGCCATAAGGTTAAGTTGTGGCAATGGGTATATACATGTCTAGGATTGGATCTAGGGAGAGCTTGGTACTTAAGTGGTCTTATTGACCCACCTCCTCTTCTCTGGATTCCTACCTGGTGCATAGTATCTATTCGCTTTAGCCAACGAGGACTTGTTAACGAGCCAAGGTAAGTAATAACCCATAATAAAGAGAAATTACCGAAAAGCCCCTAAGGGCAAAAATGACTAAAATACCCCTATGTGTTGAATGTAAGATTTATGGATGTTACATGTATACATGCTGCATTCATATGATATTCTGTTTAAGTTGCATTTGGGTTAGGAATTATGGAACGGAGGAAGTATATGAGGATCGCATGGTTGCTTGACGACTGTGGATCCACCGATGGCTTTTTAAGCCCAATATATGATTAGCAGCTTTGCTGCAACATTAGGTAGTACCGCAACTGGGCTACCATTAAAGTGTATCAGATGAGTGGGTCGATATTTATATCCCCACATGGAGTGTATCGGGGATGGAGATGGTGTGTAGCGGTTGGATGGGTGGGATCCGTGCATATTTGATTGCCTTACATCTGTTCTGATATTGAATTGGGCTCAGGCCTGAAAAGCCTTGCTATTGCATGCTTTTCTATTTACCGAGGGTTGTACAAACTGAGTTTTCAAAAACTTGCCCCCTCTTTTATTTTTCTCAGGTGATCCTCAATAGGTGGTTCGACGGTTGGAGGGACTCCGAGGTGGCCAGCTAGCAAGACGGCTTGGACTGGTTTTCTTAAGCCTATAAGTTCTAGTATTTTAAGTTATTTTAGTTTAGATTGTAATAAGGCCTTTCCTCTTGTTATTATTTCAAATTAGGATTATTATTATTTTCATGCTTTATATTTATTAGAAGTAGAACATGGTTTTCCTAATCCATAGCTATTTTTAAATACTACATATCCGTAACTTAATCTTTAAATGACAAGTTTTCATAGACCATTTGTTTTAAATAAAGCTTCCGTAACTGAAAAGAGCTTTTACAAAGTAATTATTATCATACAAGAAGGAATAGTTTTTTTTTAAATACACTTCGCTTTGAATGCAACAAATACAAGCTGGGATTTTACTTAAGGTTTATATTTTAAAGAAGGGTTTTCAATGAAAACAAGGTTTTCGAAAAACACTTCAATGTGGCATGCCAGATTCGGCAATAACATCTGGGTCGAGTTTGGGGTGTTACATTTAGTGGTATCAGAGTCAAGTTGCAAAACTCGAGCTGTGAAGTGGGTCTTATTATATAACAATGTTTTGGAAAAAAATCTTACTGTGCGGGACACTGAGTCTCCAACGTCGAACAAAGTAAGTTCTTTTATTATTAAGCTTGTTTAATTTGATATACTGTAGATAGTTAGTGGGCTACTTTAGATGATTATACTAAGGCTTTTAGTTTGAGTGAAGCTGAAGCCCGTAGGACCTTGAAACTGTAGAGGATTTACGAAAATAACTTTCTTTTTAAATAAAACATCGGCTTAATTATTGAAACTAAAACTTCATAAAATTTCTAATCCAGATAATACGTGAATCAACGATGAGTGCTAGAAGAGGTGCAAAAGGCCGTGGCTGAGGCCGCGAAAGTGTTAGTGCTGGATCGTCGGCATCGGGCCATATGCTTAATGTTGGAGTAGAAGAGGCTCTGGCTTCACCCGTGGCTGAGATTGGACTGTATGATCGGGCCGCAGGGGATGATGCATTATCGCAGGCAATGCTGAGGATTTTGGAAAGGGTCGCAGGGCCCAATACTGGTTCAGGAAATCGGGGGTCAATTCCGGAGTGACTTCAATCAAATGGGGCTGAGATCTTTAAGGGCGTGGCTGGTGTGGCTCCTAACGTGGCTAAATACTGGTCGGAGGCCACTGAAAGGATAATAGAGGACTTAGACTGTTCACC
The DNA here is from genome assembly GCA_025698475.1 of Gossypium anomalum. Taxonomy (NCBI): domain Eukaryota; kingdom Viridiplantae; phylum Streptophyta; class Magnoliopsida; order Malvales; family Malvaceae; genus Gossypium; species Gossypium anomalum. Next base: position 27,392,486 of record CM046957.1, read on the forward strand.
TAAACAAAAGTTGAAAGGGGCAGTGTCACTGCTTAGGGAAGAAGCTTACAAGTGGTGGCTGGCAGTGAAAGAGGGCACCCAACCTGAGCAGGTCACTTGGGAGTCTTTTAAAACTGCGTTTCAAGGGAAGTATATGGGTGTGAGTTATGTGGATGCTAGAAGGAAGGAGTTCCTGAACTTGACCCAGGGAAACAAATCTGTGGCGGACTATGAGGCAGAATTTCTACGCCTTAGTAGGTATGCAAGAGTAATGGTGGCAATAGATTATGAAAGTTGTGTTTGGTTCGAAGATGGCCTTAGAGACAGTCTTTGAGTATTGATTGCTCTTCAGAGGGAGCGAGATTTTACAACATTGGTGGAGAAAGAAAAAATCACTGAAGAAGCAAAGCGCACTGAGCGCCTAAACTGGGAAAGAGAAAGGGGTAAAAATAAAAAGGATTCTGAGCCCTCTAGTTGCAATCAGAGGCTAAGAGAAGGGCCATAGTGGATGGGCTAGTTAGAGTAGGGCCCTCTGTTGCTACTACTGGTGCACCACCTTGTGCTACTTGTGAAAAAGGTCATGCGGGAGTGCTGGAAGAGAACAGGAGCTTGTCTAGCTTGTGGATCTATGGAGCATAGGATGAAGAGTTGCCCTAGAATGTCAGGTTAGGTGCCAGTCATGGACCGAGGTGGTGTGCAGCCATCGAAGGGTGGTCAACAACCGCCGAGAGGTCGTGCTCAGGCTAGGGGTGGAAACGGTTTGGGTCGTGAAGCACCCGGTAGAGGTGCTGGTCATGCTGAGGCGAGGCAGCCAACTTTGGTCTACGCAGCACGTCGTCAAGAGGATAGAGACCTTCTAGAGGTGAATACTAGTATGTACTTACTTATAGTGTGCTATTTACCTAAGTTGGAATTAAAGTGCTCAGCGGGAGTGTGATGTGGTAGTCTGTGTTATTAGTTGGAAATTTCGTGGATGAAATTTCTTTAAGGGGGTAAAGTTGTAACGCCCCAAAAATCCATAACTTTATTTCTTTTTCGGTTTTGATAAAAGGTGTGCTTAATATTCCTAGTCAAGTGTTATTTATGTGATAATAGGCCTGGTTAAGTTTTGAGTTTGAACTTTAGGGTGAAGGAAATTATAGTTTAATAATTAAAAGAACCTTGATAGCAAGTAGTTTGGGTTTTAAATAAATCAAGGAGGAATTGGACACAAGGAGCCTTGTGTTGGAGTGGCAAGTAGCATCACATGTAGGGCTTAGAGGTGGTGTCACATGCATGGCAAGGAGGTTTGGGGTTCAAATCCCTCCTTGCTCAAAAGAAGGATTTATTTTTGCACAATAAATGGACAGTAGTGGCGTTGGATGTGAACTCTGAAGGGAGTGATCAGAGGAGAAATTTAAAGAAGGGATTAAGGAATTAACAGGGAGAAAAGTTAGTAGAAAAGTGGAGCCGAATAGGGAATTTAGGGATAGGTAAATTCGACTATAGTATATATAGGTGCCGATTTTGGGGATTATAGGTAATGCCAAAATTACTTCTCTTTCTTTAGCCGAATTTCTCATTTTTTTTTTGTGTTGCCGAAACGCTTTTCTCTCTAAGTGCTCAGAAGCTGAATTCCTTGTTCCTTACTTGCTGATTTTCCATTCTTTCCCTTCTCAAATTCTCTGTTGATTCACCTTTGGTTTTAGCCGATTCTTTCTTCTCTTCTTCTTATTTGTGCCGAATAACCCTTTCACCATACAAATCTCAAAAGCCGAATACCTCTTTGGCTGAAGACCCTCTGTGCCGTCGCTACTCCCTCTACTTCAGCCGATTCTTGTGGGATTAGTATCGAATCTCGAATTCCAGATCTCTGCCAAATCGCTCCTAGGTGTTTTGAAGTTTTGGGTAAGTATTCCTCTTTTATTGGTTAAGGTTGGCCGAATGGCCATGGAGGATTTAAGAGTGACTTAAGATGATTGTGAGTCACTTGATGTTTAGTTCTTAATGGTTATGATTGATGCAGAGTTAAGAAATACTCGTGATTAGTGATCGAGAAAGGGCTGTTAAGGCTTATCGTTCAAGGTAAGGCAAAGGTGAGATTTTTGACTTTTGGTGATTGTATTTGATAAGTGTGTGATTAATCATTGAGTGACATCATTTGTAGGTTCGTGGCTAAGGAGATCGTAGCACGTTTTAGTACCAGGTGTGTACATACATTGCACACACAATAGATCGGTAAATCCTGAAATGTCGAAAAGCCGAAAAGCTGAAAAGCCGAAAAGCTGAAAAGCCGAAAGTTTGGCTACAATAGACTTGCGAGTGCGCGAACACTCATAAGGGGAAACTGATAGGTTATCAGAGGCCCCATGTGCGATTCCGTAGACTTGGGCTGTGGATTGGCCAATCGGGTCAGAATGGGCTAAATGGGCTGTAGAGCCCATAATGGGCAAAATTGGCAATTTGTTACTAAGTGATGAAAAATCATATGATTGCATGACTATGAATGTGATTGGGCCTGACGGGCCATATGAATGTGATTTGGGCCTAATGGGCCATATGAATGAGATTGGGCCTAGTGGGCCATATGCATGTATATAGACTCGTTGGGGCTTTGTAAGGGGTTTTGGGCCTAGTATCTGATAACTGCTTAAACAGACATAAAACTTAAATAATTAATTAAATGAGACTATGGACAAGCCATAAGGTTAAGGTGTGGTAATGGGTATATGCATGTCTAGGATTGGATCTAGGGAGAGCTTGGTACTTAAGCGGTCTTATTGACCCACCTCCTCTTCTCTGGATTCCTACCTGGTGTATAGTATCTGCTCGCTTTAGCCAACGAGGACTTGTTAATGGGCCAAGGTAAGTAATAACCCATAATAAAGAGAAATTACCGAAAAGCCTCTAAGGGCGAAAATGACTAAAATACCCCTATATGTTGAATGTAAGATTTATGGATGTAACATGTATACATGCTGCATTCATATGATATTCTGTTTAGGTTACATATGGGTTGGGAATTATGGAACGGAGGAAGTATATGAGGATTGAATCATTGCTTGATGACTGTGGATCCACTGATGGCTTTTTAAGCCCAATATATGATTAGGTAGTACTGCAACCAGGTTACCATTGGAGTGTATCGGATAGGTAGGTCGATATTTATATCCCCACATGGAGTGTATCGGGGGATGGAGATAATGTGTAACGGTTGGATGGGTGGGATCCGTGCATATTTGATTGCCTTACATCTGTTCTGATATTGAATTGGGCTCAGGCCCGAAAAGCCTTACTATTGCATGCTTTTCTATTTTCTGAGGGTTGTATACACTGAGTTTTCAAAAACTCACCCCCTCTTTTATTTTTCTCAGTGATCCTCGTGAGGTGGTTCGACGGTTGGAGGGACTCAGGAGGTGGCCACTAGCAAGACAAATTTTGGTTTTCTTAAGCCTATAATTTCCAAAGATTTTAAGTTATTTCAGTCCGAATTGTAATAAGGCCTTTCCTCTGGTTATTATTTCAAATTAGGATTATTATTATTTTCATGCTTTATATTTACTAGAATAGAACATGGTTTTCCTAATTCATAACTATTTTTAAATACTACGTTTCTGCAACTCAATCTTTAAATGACAAGTTTTCATAGATCATCTGTTTTAAATAAAGCTTCCGCAACTGAAAAGAGATTTTACAAAGTAATTATTATCATACAAGAAGGAATAGTTTTTTTTTAAATACACTCGCTTTGAAAGCAACAAATACATGCTGGGATTTTACTTAAGGTTTATATTTTAAAGAAGGGTTTTCAATGAAAACAAGGTTTTCGAAAAACACTTCAATGTGACATGCCAGATTCGGCCATAATGTCTGGGCTGGGTTTGAGTTGTTACACCACCACCTCACGATCCAGCTGCCGATGAGGACTTTTGAGTCGATTTATTTTTCAATTTGTTTTTCTTTTTATTTTATTTTCATTTTTACGTTTAATTTTGTCTTTATTTTTCATGTTCTTAAAAGACTTTTATTAGTATCGTTTGAATTTTCTTTTATCTGGTTGTTTCATTATGACTAACCATAACAACTCTATCGATATAACTCCCTAAAACATTACTGATGGCATCGTAGTTTCAAAAGTGTCAGTCGATTAGTGCTACTTAGGAATATACAAACAATCCTCTACGACTGCCATGTCCTGCTCGACCACGACCATAACCACCACGACACCGACCATCACGATAACCTCTTCGCTGGGTGCTATGATTGTGGAACCCAACCTCTACCACCACCTTCACCTCTGTCTACATATCACATACACATCACTTCCAATGTCTTTAAACCCGTTTCTGCTCTTTCAAGGATTATATCCGAATTCAGGGCAGTTTCGTTTCTCTCCCTCTCTTTTGATATTATGCTTATATTGTTATTATCTATCTTTGTACATTGAGGAAAATGTACATCTTAAGTGTGGGGAGATTATTTATATGATTATCAGAAAATCCCTGAATTTTTATCTCGTTCTCAAATAATTTCCTCATACTATTATTAGAGTGAATTCTGATTGATTTATAATTTTTATTAATATGTTTCGAATTTAATCATAGGGAATTGTGTATTGATTGTTTAAACTTTAAAGACATTAGAGAATCAAGCATGATAAGTTGACTTTTGAGAATTAAAATTGCTAGGTTGATTCCCTGAATTGAGGTATTATCTTGAAGTTTTGAATTTACAGGATTGACATCAAATTCCCATAATTTTAGTGAGATTTTGATCCTTTTAGAGCATATATCTTTCTTGCTCACTGATTTTTTTGGTTATGAGTGTGTCAACATTAATTTGTTATTCTAGAATTTGCTTCGATTATGCATGTCAAGACCACACCTTCAATTTGATATACAGAGATCATAAAGGCACTTAGGTTTTAACCCACTTATCCTATAAAAAGCCTACCCACATAATTGACCCTTAGTGAACCCCTTTGAGCCTTAACCATTGTTTCTTGATTTCCCCCTTAATGCTAACCCACAACTTAACCCTTTTTTATTCATTAAGAAAATTTCCCTTTTTATTGACTCCTTTTTTATTGAGATTTCGTTTGATTAGTTACCTAACTATTTTCGTTCATTTTAGTTGCTGAATTATTCCTTACTATGTACTCTTCATACTTGTTCTTATTCTAAAGAAAAAAACTGTTTGTAATTCTAGCAATTGTTTGTAATTTAGTAATTAGCTTTATTTTTCTAAGTTTGGTAACTTATTAAATTAATCTCGATTCTAACCCTCTTTTTCAGCCTTTATCCACACCTTTAACCCAAGCCCCATTACAACCCTGATAAAGACCTTTTGATTTGTGTATCATCTCATTTATAGTGGTGGAGATTTAATTTTTATGCAGGCCTATGGTAATAACTTTTCATGTTCGACTATTAAATGCTTAATTATTGAACGTTAAACACTTTGAGTGATTTGAGTGAATCTTTAGTGAGGATGTCAACCCTCGTCAATTTGGAATTAAAGGTAATTACTTAAATAAATAGAGATACCTATGATTTTATGATTAAAATGCTCAACTTGGATTGTGTGAAACTTTAATGTTCTTTTAGTTAAACTCTCAATATATGATTACTTGTGGTTTACTTCAATACATTACTAAAGAGAATTATAAGTTGAGAATAATCTATAGTTGAGGATTTTGCTTGAGGATAAGCAAATGCTTAAGTGTGGGGATATTTGATAAACCATAATATATACATATTTTTATCCCATGCTTCGCATATTTTTGGATGATTTATTATAAGATTTAGTGAATTTGATGCTCCTAATCCTTTGAATTCATGTTTTATACTTAGGTGAGCATAAGAAGGTGAAAAGAGCAAGAAATGGGCCAAAAACAGATAAAATGGGCTAATTTTGTGTTTCACACGGCCTGGGAATTTACACACGGGTAATCCACACGCCCGTGTGTGACACATGGGCAGGACACATGCCCGTGTTTCATTGCCATGTCGACATTAAACCAAGTCAGAATTGCACACGGCCTGAGCACTTACATACGGGCGTGGCACACGGCCGTGTCCCTGTTAAACCCAAGTCTAATTCTATTTGGAAAAGGCTAATTTTGGGCTATATTGGGCATTTCAAAGTCTATTTAAACACCCTGGAAGAGGATCAAGGGAGAGACGCAGAGTAGGAAGCAGAAAATACTCAAGGACAGCCATCGGAATTAGCTCGAAAGTAGAATCTACTTCAAGACTGAAGATCTCCATTCAATTTCCTTAGAAGTTCTTTGGGTTTCTTTATGTTTTGTTGTTTTCCCAATTTTGAGATGTTTTCCAGTATTATGAACTAAACACCCTAAATACCTAAGGGAGATAAAACCTAAGACAAATCTTATTATTATTTGAATTATATGATAAATACTTGTTCTTATTCTTAATTGTATGTTTTAATCCTTACTTTAACATTCCAGGATATTAATTCAAGTTTTTGATGTGCTTATTCAGTGGAGCAAAAATCCCTATTTAAGAGTAGATAATTCATAATTAAGAAGAGTTGCATGCAATCCTAGAGATAGGATGACATAAATCTGCCGAATTAGAGTCAAATCTAATAAGGGAATCCATAGATCGAGTTAATACGACAATAGAGGTTTTAATTAGAAGATATTTCGATTTATCAACCTAGAGTTAGTTGTTTTTAGTCTCGAGAGAGATATTAACATAAATCAGAGATTTCTACGGATTAAGTCAAGTGAATAAATCGTCTAATTCAGAAGTGATAAGTGAAGTCTAGGTGGATTATTCCTTGGGTATTGTCTTCTCCATCGGTTTTCTAAAAAATATTTTCCAACTTTAATCTCTGTCGTAATCGTAGTTAATTAGATAATTAGTTTTAGTTTAAAAAAAACATCCTTTAATTCCTAGGCTAGATAATAAAAAGATAGTAATCACTAGTACTTTTAGTCCTTGTGGATATGATATTTCTGATCTCACCATAACTATACTACTGTTTGATAGGTGCGCTTGCCTTAGTCAAATTTTCAGTTAGTTTAGCGACCATCAATTTCCAAAAACAATGAAATCTTGACTTTCATGAAATTTGTTTTCTGCAAAACTATAATTATCTTAAAGCTTAATTTCACTTCCTTGAAACCATTGAAGTCCATGTGACACGAACTCTTGTACAAACAAGCTTATATTAACTCAAATTTGTTTGGATCTTGCATGACTGAGTAGACCTTATGATAAACTAAGTCCACCATTTGACTAGGCTTGATCCTTGTCCTTGGTGCATGCATAAGCTTATATAAACAAAGTTTGGCCAACTATGTATAAACATTATTCAAATTTTTATTTAATAAAAGTACTTTATTTGCAAGATTCATTTCTTGTTAATTTTAAGTTCTTTCAATTCAAATCCTTTTAAAATTTGTGGTGAGTTCAATTTATCAAGAATTATTTTTTAGATTTGATAGAAACATTTATTAATTTTTTTAAAATTCTTTTCAAAAGGTTGAATAGGACACAACAACTTATCTTTACACTATTAATTTAAATTTTATGATTCTTTTTTCCATTAAGTTTTGATATTTTTTTTAATTTTTAATTGTTCTTGATATTTTTTTTAACTTTTATCTTTGATTTTAGAATTACAAGTATCAAACCATCAAGATTTGATAACCTATTCCTACTCAAATCTCCTTCAAAGTCAAATTCTACAAGCAACCCTTCTATTTGGCCAAATTCTTTCATTCTTCATTCATTCTTCTTTTAATTTTGATTCTTTTTATTAGTATTTTGACTTTTAGTTTTTTTTGTTAATTTTTAGATTCATACAAATAAGATTGCAGAAGTCCTAGTTCAAGTAGAATTCCAATTTGGTTTGAGCTATCTTACTTGATTTGATCTTCATAAAGTATCCTGGGCTTCCCTATCAATGTGTTAAAACCGAACTTAGAAAGAAGGAAGAGAGAAGAATAGAAAATAGAATAGAGAAATTGAAGGAGAAAATCAAAATGATCAATAAAATTTTGGAATGAAAAACCTATGTACAACTGTTCCTGCTTTAAATGAATGAAATGGAAAAACTAACTAACGATTAGCCTATTACAGCAGCTGTTAACAGATAGCTGTTATGACCCAAAAACACTAGTTTAGATTAAATCTAAATGCAGCGTATAACTAAAACTAGACAAATCGTTTAGCCAGAATACCAACACGTATTGTTTGAGCCTTTACCCTTCTCTCCTACCTACTAACTACTGCAACGGCTATAACATAATTACAAAATTGCTACAACTTTTAATAGAATTCAATTATCTTGTTACAATTACCCCACCCTGCAAAAGATCCTTGACCTTAAGGATCAAAAGCTTAGGGTTTTCATTTTCAACTTTGTTTCTTCATTTGGTAAGTGAATTCAAGCTCGTTTCTTGTAAATTTTAGGTTTTTAGAATTTCAAGAGCTTGATTTAGTTAACTTAGGGACTATTTCACGAAACTGTTTGTTAAAGTCATTGATGTTTTCTTGAATCTTTTGTGGTTATTAGGTTAGTTTTGAAGCTTAGATATGTTATTAGACTAGTTTACAAGGTAAAAGTTGTTAGTTTTTAACTTAGGGACTAAAATTCAATAAGTTCAAAATGTGTATGAATATTCTAAATTTTTATGTTCTATTAGACTGTTGGAGGAATTAATTGAGACCAATTCTAAAACCGAAGCTCAAATATGAAAGTTATATTAGTTTCGGTTTTAGAGACTAAATTGTGATAAGTGCAATAGTTGAGGAATTATGGTATAGATTAAATTGAGTTAGGGCATGGTTTCTATATGCTATTATATGATGGTTATAGTTAATTGAAATGAATTATGATTTAAATTAATAAATTCAACAATTAAACGACATATGAGGAAAAGGAAAAAATTATCGACTAATCCCTATTAGCTAAACCGCTATGATATTGATTTCATACAGTATAATTTAAATTGGTTATGGTAATGTATTATATTTGATTTGTTAATAATGATTGTTGGTGAATTGGAATTTGTTTTACAATGTGAGATAAATCCCGATGAAACTAGTAAAAGTCTCGTATACGAGGTTATGAGTTCTTACCCAGGTTCTAAGCTCTTGCATATGTTGCAGGCTCGAGAATACATGAATAGATTCTGATCTTCTGCATTGTTCCAAACTCGAGAATACATGTTTAGGTTTCGAGCTCCTGCATATGTTGTAGACTCGAGAATATAAGCTTTGGTCAGACTATTTATCGTATTGGTCTAACCCTAATGGGTAACTGACACTATTACCTTAACATGTATATGAAGTTGTTTTATGAAGTTTCATCAAGAATTATTGAAGATATAAAATGATGTTATACCATTGAAGGTTGGCTAAGTAATATATATGTTCTAGGGTACAAGCATAAGTTGGCTTGAAGTGAAAATATGAACAAATTGTAGTTATATTTGTGTTTCATCTCATAACTTTACATGTTTAATGATGTTGAACCTTGATAGGTATTATTGCTCAAAATGATATTGTATGTGTAACAGTTCGGTTTAGACCCTACTCAAAATAGTAGTTTCGGGACCACAAATTCGAGTTAGAAAAATATTTAAATATTATTTTCTGTGCTTATGATATATGAATTAGCATGTGTGAAAGTTTCGTATAAAAATTTGATCGTTTATGTACTCAATTTGATAAAAGGATCTAATCGCGTAAAATGTAAAAGTTGCCTGCTGATTGTTAAAGTGCCTATTTGATTTGTCTTATTAAAAGAGAGGTCCTTTTAATGCAATTAGACCATTGAACATATGAGCGGACATTAATGGCCTTGATATTAATGTTTTAAATGGTTATAATGCAAGGGTAAAATTGGAAATTGATTAAATTATTAATATTAATTAAACAAAACATGAAAATGGGCCATTATATGTTTGTATATACCAAAATTGAAGAACAGAAGAAGAAGAAAAGAAATTTTAGGGTTTCGACACTTTGATTGTTGATTGAGGTATGTGTTTTGACCCGTTTTCGATAATTTCTATGTTTTTGTGATCGTTGCTTAATATTTTATAAAGCCCATGCCTAAATGTCTAATTTTGTTGATGATTTTGAGTTGAGCCATTAATGAAACTATGAGTTTTATGATGGTTGATGTTAGTAAATGAAAGATATGTTTTGGGTTAACATACTTTGTATTTGAATTTTTGATGAATTTGAGTAATTTGGGCTAAATTGTAAAAAGGAAATTTTGAGGGACTAAAATGTGGAATAAATGAAATAGATGGGCTTATATGAATACTATGAGAATTCGGCCTAACATGAGTATTTGGAAATTTTGTATATTTTGTGATTTTTATGATTAGGGACTAAAGTGCAAAATTGTAAAAATGTGTGGGCTAATTTGTAAATTTCCCTAAATGTGTGATTGTGGATTGATTTGAATGGTTTGGTGAATAAAATAATTAAATTTGAATTTATATAGATCAAGAACTAAAGAAAACGGAATTAGATCACGGAAAGTCGAAAGTCGTCGAGTAGCTGATTTTGTCTATCCGAATTTGTGCGAGGTAAGTCCCTATACAAATAAATGTATTTGAAATGGTTTATTTATTCTAATATGTTATTGAACAATGATAAATGATAATATGAAAGTTGAAAATGAGATATCCGAGAAAGTATTGATAAAGTTTCGACGTTTGGAAAGCCCCGTACGAACCTTAGGAATAGTTGGGATACATATGTCATGACATAGGATCCGATATGTGTCTTCGTGTAAGACCACGTCTGGGACATTGGCATTGACTTATGATTTACGTGTAAGAGTACGTCTAAGACGTTGGCATCGTATTTGATTCAATGTAAGACCCTGTCTGGGACAGTGGCATAAATATTTGATTACATGTAAGATGACGTCTGGGATGTTGGCATTGTACGAGCTTTCTAAGTTATCCGTGTATCCTTATGATTCCGAACAGTTCAAGGGGCATTCCAAGAAAATGAATGATTATATAAGATGTGCATCTGATTCAAGTACATTTGAATTGTATACTATGTTTGAGTATGAAAGGTAAGTATATATGCACATGATGATATATTATCTAAGCATGTGAATAAATGCTATATGTGTAGATGATTTGAGAATATGCTATATGTATATGAACAGGAGGTTTGTTTTGGTTATTGGCTACAAAGTATATGTAATTTGATGATGTTTACATGATTTGAATGATAAGTTTATTTGTATATGGCTTACTAAGCTTTTGAAAGCTTACTCTGTGTTTTTCAACTATTTTATAAATATCGTAGCTATCGAGAGCTCGGGGATCGTCGAGGATTGTCACCACACTACCGAACTATTTTTTGGTACCTTTTGAAAATGTATATATTGAAGTATGGCATGTATAGTCTAGGAGTATTTGGATATGTTTTGTAATGTCTTATCATGCCATATGATATGGCTAATTTGTGGTTAAACTTATGGCTTGATTTTGGTATATGATATGTGATGCAAATTATGCTTATATGAAGTGCTTTGAATGGCCAAGAGATTTAGTCAATTTGGTAAGTTTTTGGAATGTGTCTATTATGGAAATTGGTAAGGTTTTGGCATGAGATTTGATTGTACGTTTGGACATTATGAAACCATATGTTTTGGTATGATTTTTGGACTTATATGATGACATGTTTTGATATGTGTTATAAGCATGAAATTGTTGTCAATAATATGGCATGAATGATGTAAGTTTTGGTATTGAAAATTGGTTGAATTTGTTATGCAATTGTGCTTGTTTTGGTCTTTGTAGGTTTGACCCAAATTGGGTGGCAAATTGGCTTTTCAAATGGCCTATTTTTGTCCACATGGGTAGAGACACGGGTGTATGTCTCAGCCGTGTGCGACACACGGTCATGTTGCACGGCCGTGTGTCCCCTGGGGTACCCTACGATTTGAAGTCAGGCTTGAGCATGGTCAAGGCACACGGGCGCGTGACTAACCGTATGGCCAAAGTCAGTTTCAACCATGGCCAAAGCATACGAACGTGTTTTGTGGCCGTGTGAGCAAGTCAATATGTATGCCCTGTTTTGACATAGCCTAGACACACGAGAGTGTCTAATGCGGTGTAAGACACACGACCTGTTCATAGGGGCGTGTGACCTGTACAACTTTCAAAACTGTTTAAGTTTCAAAAAATTTTGTATGAGCTCGGTTTAGTCCCGACCCCTTTCTAGTGTATGTTTAAGGTTTCGATGACCTATTTAAGGGACTCTATGGTAATGTTTTGACTATGATTGTGGATTATGTATATGAATTGTGTGTAAATGTTTTGGTTTGTTTGATAACGCCTTTAACCCTAATCTGACGATGGATACAGGTTAGGGGTGTTACATTTTATTGGTATTAAAGCCAGGTTTAGTTGATTCTAGGACTACCATACCATATGTGAGTCTAGCTATACATGCCATATTTATGAGTTGCGATAGTGTGATGAATCCTAACAACGAAAATGTGTTTTTAGATAGTAAATGGATCTCGAATGAGCCGTAGCAGATGATGTCGAAAGTAATGCGCTTGCTCCTGCGCAGGGGACAACACCATCCGATTCTAGACCGGCTATGAGTAGCCGTGATGGAGAGGCTAAACAAGCCTTCTATTAAATGATAAATGATTGGTTCACCCAATACATTAGAACTAATCTGGCTGTTCAACAATCCCCAACCCCGGCTAATCCCCCTCAAGTTATTGCTACGTCACAAGCTAATCTGAATCAATTGATTAAGCCTCTGATTGATAAGATTAGGAAATATGGAGCTAAAGAATTCCGTGCTACTACAAATGATGATGCTGAAAGAGCTGAGTTCTGGTTAGAGAATACGATACGAGTGTTTGATGAATTGTCTTTGAATCCGGATGAATGCATAAAATGTGTCATTTCACTTTTGAGAGATACGGCATATCATTCGTGGAAGACACTGATATCTGTGGTTCTGAGGGAATGAGTCACTTGGGATTTCTTCCAAGCTGAATTCCGAAAGAAATGTATCAGTTAGAGATTTATTGATCAAAAACGTAAAAAATTTCTTAAGCTTAAACAAGGCCGTATGTCTATTACGGAATACGAGTGAGAATTTGTGAGATTGAGTCAGTATGCTCGAGAATGTGTTTCGACCAAAGCAATCATGTGCAAGAGATTCGAAGATGGTTTGAATGAAGACATCAAATTGTTAATCAGGATTTTAGAAATGAAAGAACTTGTGGTACTTGTGGAACGAGCATGTAAAGCTGAAGAACTCGGGAAAGAGAAAAGAAAAGATGATTCAGAAGCTAGAGAAGTGCGAAAAAGATCATCGAGTAAGTCATTTCATTCAGCAACAAAGAAATTTTGAGATGATAATAGCTGTTCAAAGGCTAATATGGGGCATTCGAGTAGAGATCATGCTAGATCGCATTCGAGTTTCAGAGCTCTAGCTACTTCTGTTGCTAGTGTTGGAAATGTTAAATCTGATCGACCCGAGTGTAAACATTGGGGTAAAAGACATCTTGGTAACTGTAGACTGTATGATTAGGCCTGTTTCAAATGTGGATCTTTCGATCATTTCATCCGTGATTGCCCCGAATCTGTCGAGCAAGAGATTATGCAAGACCTAGTAACACTTCAGCTAGAGGTAGACCTCCTAGAAGTACAGGCAATGTGCGTGGTAGTCAAAGAGGAACTAAAGACACTGCTGTTTGATCTGAGGCTAGAGCACCTACTAGAGCCTATGCTATCCGAGCTCATGAGGAAGCTTTTTCTCCAGATATGATTACGGGTACATTTACTATTTATGATACTTCTATGATTGTTTTGATAGATCCTGGATCAACACATTCATATATATGCATGAATTTAGTAAACAGTAAGACTTTTCCTGTAGAGTCTACTGAATTTGTGATTAGAGTATCGAACCCCTTAAGCAGATGTGTTTTGGTTGATAAAGTCTGCAAGAACTGCCCGTTAATGTTTTGAGATATTTGTTTTCCAATTGATCTGATGTTATTACCTTTTGATTAGTTTGATATAATTCTAGGTATGGATTGTTTAACTTTACATGATTCTGTTGTGAATTGCAAAATAGAAAACTATTGATTTGAGATGCAAGAATGATGAAATAGTCCGAATTGAATCTAGTGATTTAAATGGATTGCCTGCTGTGATATCTTCAATGAAAGCTCTAAGTATTGTGAGAAAATGTTGTGAAGCTTACTTTGCTTATGTAATCGATTTGAAAGTAACGAAAAAGAAAGTGGAATCAGTGCCTGTTGTTTGTGAATTCCCTGATGTGTTTCCTGAAGAACTTTCGGGATTACCTCCAATTCGAGAAGTTGAATTTGGCATTGAGTTAGTACCGGGAACTACACCGATTTTGATAGCTCCATATAGAATGGCTCTGACCAAATTAAAAGAATTAAAGTCTCAGTTGCAAGAATTGACCGATAGAGTGTTCGCAAGACCAAGTTTCTCACCTTGGGGTGCTCTTATTCTATTTGTGAAAAAGAAAGACGGCACAATGAGAATGTGTATTGATTATCGACAGTAAAAAAAAAAGTGACTATCAAGAATAAATATCCTCTGCCTTGAATTGATGGTTTGTTTGATCAGTTGAAAGGAGCTACTATATTTTCAAAGATAGATTTGAGATCCGATTATTATCAGTTACGAGTAAAAGATTTAGACATTCTGAAAACTGCTTTTCGAACGAGGTACAGATACAATGAATTCTTAGTTATGCCTTTCAGATTAACGAATACACCTACTATCTTTATGGATTTGATGAACAAAATTTTTAAACCGTATTTAGATCGATTTGTCATTGTATGCATTGATGACATTTTAATTTATTTGTGTGATGAATTCGACCGAACATCTAAGAATAGTGCTACAGACTTTGCTTGATAAGCAACTGTATGCGAAGTTTAGCAAATGTGAATTTTGCTTATGAGGGGTCAGTTTTCTGGGCTATATTGTATCAGTATCAGGTATACGAGTTGATACTAGCAAAATTTTAGCTATTTTAGATTGGAAGCCTCCGGGGAATGTCTTCGAAGTCCACAGTTTTTCGGGACTTGCCGGTTATTATAGACGCTTTGTAAAAGGCTTTTCAATGATCACAACTCCATTGACAAAACTGCTTCAGAAAAATGTGAAATTTGATTGGTCTGAAAAGTGTCAGAAAAGCTTTGATCAGTTGAAAACTATATTGATTGAAGCTCCAGTGTTAGTACAACCAGAATCGGGTAAAAAAATTATGATCTATAGTGATGCTTCGTTGAATGGTTTGGGATGTGTTTTGACGTTGAATCTGCGACAAAGAAGATGGTTAGAATTGTTAAAAGACTACAAGCTTGTTATTGATTAGCATCCGGGAAAAGCAAATGTTGCTGATGCTTTGAGTCAAAAATCACTGTTTGCTCTGCGTATGATAAATGCTCATTTGGTTCTGTCCAATGATGCTTCAGTATTAGCTAAATTAAAAGCGAGACTGTTGTTCCTACAAAAAATTATTGAAGCTCAGAAGGTTGATAATGAAATTTTAAGAAAATGAGCTCAATGTAATTTAGATTCTGATTCTGAGATTCAGAGATCGAATTTGTGTTCCAAGAAATTCAGAATTGATTCAGATGATTTTGAATGAAGCTCATAACAGTCGTTTATCTGCTCATCTGGGTAGTACGAAAATGTATAATGATTTGAAACAGCATTACTAGTGGTCTAGAATGAAAAGAGATATCTCTGATTTTGTTTCTAAATGTTTAATCTGTCAGCAAGTTAAAGCTAAACATTAGGTGCCATTTGGTTTATTACAGCCGATTATGATTCCGGAATGAAAATGGGATAGAGTGATAATGTACTTTGTTTCGGGTTTGCCCCTATCTCCGAGAAAGAAAGATGCAATCTGGGTTGTAGTTGATCGATTGACGAAATCAACTCATTTTATTTCGGTACGATCTAATGACTCACTTGATAAATTAGCTGAGTTGTATATTTCTGATATTGTGAAACTGCACGGGGTGCCATTGTTTATTGTGTCAGATAGAGATCCAAGACTCACTTCACGGTTTTGGAAGAAATTGCTAGAGGCTTTAGGTACGGATTTGCAGTTCAATACAACTTTTCACCCACAAACGGATGGTCAATCCGAGCAGATTATTTAGATACTCGAGGAAATGCTGAGATGTTACATTCTTGAGTTTGAAGGTTCGTGGGAATAGTATTCGCCTTTGATTGAATTCGCTTACAATAATAGTTTTCAATCAAGCATTAAAATGGCACCATACGAAGCCTTATATGGTCACAAATGTCGTACACCTTTGTATTGGACTGAACTCAGTGAGGATAAGATTCACGGGGTTGATTTGATAAAAGAGATTGAACAGAAAGTAAAAGTGATTCGAAATAGTCTAAAAGTAGCTTCCGATCGTCAGAAGTCATATACGGATTTGAAATGAAAAGATGTTGAATTTGATATCGGTGACAAAGTGTTTTTGAAAGTATCCCCGTGGAAGAAAGTGCTTCGATTTGGTAGAAAAGGCAAATTGAGTCTGAGGTTCATCAGACTGTATGTGATTACCGAGCGTATCGAACCGATTGCTTATAGATTGTTTTTCCACCTGAGCTAGAAAGGATCCATAATGTATTTCATGTATCGATGCTTCGACGATATAGATCCAATCCATCACATGTGATTTATCCGTCTAAGATTGAGATTCAATCTGATATGACTTATGAAGAAAAACCGATCCGTATTCTAGCTCATGAGGTTAAAGAGTTATGAAACAAGAAAATTTCATTAGTAAAAGTGTTGTGGCATCGACACGGTATTGAAGAGGCTACATGGGATCCTGAAGATGCCATGAGACAACAATATCTAAATCTGTTTAACGGTAAGATTTTCGGGGACGAAAATCCCTAAAGGGGGAGAATTGTAACAGTCTGGCTTAGACCCTACTCAGAATAGTGGTTTTGGGACCACAAATCTTAGTTAGAAAAATATTTAAATTTTATTTTCTGTGCTTATGATATATGAATTAGCATGTGTGAAAGTTTCGTATAAAAATTGATCGTTTATGTACTCAATTTGATAAAAAGATCTAATAGCGTAAAATGTAAAAGTTGCCTGCTGATTGTTAAAGTGCCTATTTGATTTGTCTTATTAAAAGAGAGGTCCTTTTAATGCAATTAGACTATTGAACATATGAGTGGACATTAATGGCCTTGATATTACTGTTTTAAATGGTTATAATGCAAGGGCAAAATTGAAAATTGATTAAATTGTTAATATTAATTAAACAAAACATGAAAATAGAACATTATATGTTTGTATATGTCGAAATTGAAGAACAAAAGAAGAAGAAAAGAATTCTTAGGGTTTTGACACTTTGATTTTTCATTGGGGTATGTGTTTTGACCCGTTTTCGATAAATTATATGTTTTTGTGATCGTTGCTTAAAATTCTATAAAGCCCATGCCTAAATTTCTAATTTTGTTGATGATTTTGAGTTGAGCCATTGATGAAACTATGAGTTTTATGATGGTTGATATTAGTAAATGAAAGATATGTTTTGGGTTAACATACTTTGTATTTGAATTTTTGATGAATTTGAGTAATTTGGGCTAAATTGTAAAAAGGAAATTTTGAGGGACTAAAATGTGAAATAAATGAAATAGATGGACTTATATGAATACTATGAGAATTTGGCCTAACATGAGCATTTGGAAATTTTGTATATTTTGTGATTTTTGTGATTAGGGACTAAAGTGTAAAATGTGAAAATGTGAGGGGTAATTTGTAAATTGCCCTAAATGTGTGTTTGTGGATTGATTTGAATGATTTGGTGAATAAAATAATTAAATTTGAATTTATATAGATCAAGAACTAAAGAAAACAGAATTAGATCGGGGAAAGTCGAAAGTCGTCGAGTAGCCGATTCTGTCTATCCGAATCCGTACGAGGTAAGTCTATATATAAATAAATGTATTTGAAATGGTTTATTTATGCTATTTTGTTATTGAACAATGATAAATGATAATATGAAAGTTGAAAATGAGATATCCGAGAAAGTATTGATAAAGTTTCGACGTTTGAAAAGCCCCGTACGAACCTTAGGAATAGTTAGGATACATATGTCATTACATAGGATCCGATATGTTTCTTCATGTAAGACCACGTCTAAGGCATTGGCATCGACTTATGATTTACGTGTAAGACCACATCTAAGATGTTGGCATCGTATTTGATTTCGTGTAAGACCCTATCAGAGACAGTGGCATCGATATTTGATTACATGTAAGAAGACGTTTGGGATGTTGGCATTGTACGTACTTTCTAAGTTATCCGTGTATCCTTATGATTCCACGGTTCAACGGGCATTCCGAGAAAATGAATGATTATATAAGTGTGCATCTGATTTAGGTACGTTTGAATTGTATACTATGTTTGAGTATGAAAGGTAAGTATATATGCAAATGATTATATATAATCTAAGAATGTGAATAAATGCTATATGTGTAAATGATTTGAGAATATGTTATAGGTAAATGAACAAGAGGTTTGTTTTGGTTATTGGCTACAAAGTGTATGTAATTTGATGATGTTTACATGATTTGAATGATAAGTTTATTTGTATATGGCTTACTAAGCTTTTGAAAGCTTACTCTGTGTTTTTCAACTATTTTATAGATATCGTAGCTATCGGGAGCTCGGGGATCGTCGAAGATCGTCACCACACTGTCAAACTATATTTTGGTACTTTTTGAAAATGTATATATTGAAATATGGCATTTATAGGATAGGAGTATTTGTATATGTTTTGTAATGTCTATATCATGCCATGTGATATGGCTAGTTTGTGGTTGAACGTATGGTTTGATTTTGGTATATGATATGTGATGCAAATTATACTTATATGAAGTGCTTTGGATGGCCAAGAGAATTGGCCAATTTGGTAAGTTTTTGGAATGTGTCTATCATGGAAATTGGTAAGGTTTTGGCATGAGATTTGATTGTACGTCTGGAGATTATGAAACCATATGTTTTGGTATGATTTTTGGACTTATAGGATGACATGCTTTGATATGTGTTATAAGCATGAATGTTGTCAATAATTTGTCATGAATGATGTAAGTTTCGGTGTTGAAAATTGGTTGAATTTGTTATGCAATTGTGCTTGTTTTTGTGTTTGTAGGTTTGACCCAAATTGGGTGGCAAATTGGCTTTTCAAACGGCCTATTTTTGTCCACACGGGCAGAGACACGGGGGTGTGTCTCAGCCGTGTGTGACACACGATCATGTTGCACGGCCATGTGTCCCCTAGGGTACCCTTCGATTTTAAGTCAGGCTTGAGCATGGTCAAGGCACATCGGCGTGTGGCTAACCGTGTGGCCCAAGTCAGTTTCGGCCACGGTCAAGGCACACAGGCGTGTTTTGTGTCCGTGTGAGCAAGTCAGTATGTATGTCCTGTTTTAACATGGCCTAAACACACAGGTGTGTCTAATGCAGTGTAAGGCACACGCCCTGTTCACACGGACGTGTGACTTGTACAACTTTAAAAAATGTTTAAGTTTTGAAAAAATTTTGCATGAGCTCGGTTTAGTCTCGACCCCTTTCTAATGCATGTTTAAGGTCTCGATGACCTATTTAAGGGACTCTATGGTAATGTTTGACTATGATTGTGGATTATGTATATGAATTGTGTGTAAATGTTTCGGTTTGTCTGCTAACGCCTTTAACCCTAATCCGGCGACGAATACAGGTTAGGGGTGTTACAGTATGTGATAGGGATTTAAGGTAAGAAATTGTTATAATGTATGAGCTTACTAAGTATTTTATATACTTACTCGTGTTTTTACTCCTTTGTAGATTTTAGACGTCTGGAACGTGTTAATCAGATCAACGAGAAGCTCACACTTACCATTACTCGATTCGACAAACTTTTGATGTTTTGAAGTTGATTACTCGTGGCATGTATATAGGATTTTTACTTTGCAAACTAATGAATATGTTTTGGCACTTTGGTTGTCTAAAAACTTATATATGTAGCCTTGACGTGTTAAGTGGTTTGTTCCTATTTGATATCTAATAAGTTGATGATATTGGCTAAGATTTGAATAGCATTATTTAAATGTTTAGGTAATGGCATGACTTGGAAATGAATGATGGTTATGTTTTAAATGTTTATATTTAGGTTGAGTGTTTTAACATAAATGGTGATAATTTCTTATTGTTTAATATTTGAATTATGGTGCCAAATATGACATTTTAGTTATGCACTTAGGTTAAATGAATTGTGTTTAGTTTTGACATATTTTGCAGTCTTAAAATAGGTTGATCAAGGGTTTCTTGCTTTAACTTGAGGCTTAAGGAATTTTAGGTCATTTTTTCTTGTTTTGGAAGGTATTTTAGGCATACACGGTCGTGTGCCATACATAGGTGCAGGATAGCTCACACGGTCATAGTGTAACCCCTTAAACCGAGCCTAAACATTACGACCCAATCCAAGCCATTACATGGGCCATAGAAATGGGAAAACCTTGAGTTGAAAAAAAATGGATCTAACCTTTGAAAACACGCTTTAATATTGCCTTTTTATACGTTGTAGTAAAAACATTACTTTGAAAAAAGACTTACTTATCATGGTAAAGCAATGTTTTGATTATAAAGAAATATTCGATTAATTGAGTTTACGGTAAACGAATTTTATTAAGAAAACCATTAAAATGTTTAATCCATATAAAAAATCCATGCAAAACATTAAACGACCATAGTTTCAAAAAAAAAAAAAGCTCATGCCACAGTTTAATAATTTTCCACAAAATAAAATCCAAAATATAATCATAAAGTCCATAAAAGTTCCAAATCGTCTTAAAAATCCATAACCAAGAAACCATTATTCTGAGAGCCTCTTTGATGACCGAATCTAAGTCCAAACCACGAGAATTATCTAAAACACTCAAGTAATGTGGGTGAGCTTTAACAGGCTCAGTATGAGATCATTACATAATATTTATAACATGCATTGCAACGCAACAATTAAACAAATCCATTTCAACATATATTTCATTTTAACGAAACTCTCATATTATCACTAATACACATACATGAGTATGTCAAGACATGTTTATGTAACAATGCACATTTTGAAGAAATTTCCTACCCATCTTCGTTACACATCAATATCGAGTTCCTTAGAACCCGCTCATCCAACAACACACCATTTGTGGACAAGCCACCTCATAAATGCCTATAAACGTCTACATAATTGCAGATAAGCTACCACATATAATCCTCATTTCACAAATCCCACCCAATGCAGATGATATGGCCATTTTCTTATTTTAATCAATTCACGTTAACATGTTGTAAACATGCTTTACACATAGGATCACATATCACATGGTCATATTCATATTTTCATATTCCCATAACGGAATCATAAAGATAACACACAAGCCATACATCATACGTCATGGGAATGAGATCTACACATCAATATCACATAGATGCAATTTGCACAAACACCACAACCATATAATTTCATCACATCATACAATATACTGCTTAAGAACAACAGATTGGGTCACTTACTTGGGTTTCTCATCGATGGGGTTTTCAACCCTCTTTATGAGTACTTAGCGTACCCACGCATAAATAGTCATTAACATACTAATATAATAAAAATAAACACTCATCAGACAACATAAGTTAAATATCCCACACCTTGTTGTAGATCTAAACTGTATGCTCCCTTTGTAGAGGTCTCGCTTGGATCTAGTCCTAATCACAAATCTAATCACACGAATATGTTGCTGCTGAAAATTTGGGGTTCTCCATAGCTAGGGTTTTCATCATTTTCAAGCTCAAAAGTAGGTGCTTCCAAGCCCCGTTTTTAATGTTCATTGTATTTTTAAAATCCCGGTAACTTGTTCTTTTTATTTCTACCCATATTTCATGCTAGGGTTCATGTTTAGAAATTTACCCATGCTTGATTTACTTGTATTTTGATGGTTTTTGGAGGAATATGAAAGGTTAAAAGATGGTAAACAACTTTTACTAAGTGATTTTTCATAAAAATGACTTTAGGGACCATTTTGTAAAAATTGTAAAAATGGGTAGAAAGATGAGGAATAACGGAAAAATGTGGGTGGCCATAAGAGGAAAGAACATTTGGCTAGGCTTGGGTAAGGTAGAAATTGCATGCATTTCATTATACGAGCCTAAGGACTAAATCGTAAAAATGTAAAAAGTTAAAGGCTAACCGGGGGTGAGCTTTAGACTCGAAAAGTATAATGTGAGTTGTAAATGATTCATTTTTATTTCTATAGACCCCGAGGAACAAATTTCGAAGGTCGATCGAGGAAAACAAAAGGTTTCGGAATAACCAAAACACGATACCGGAACGAGTACCAAGTAAGTTCGAATAACTTAGAGTGCCTAATTGCATGTTTTATGTATTTATGATAATTGTATATGATGATGGTATGAAAATCCATGAAATGTGTTAATAATAATAATATGATGATAAATGTCCCAATTGAGGTTAAAAAGGGGAAATTTGATGGATAAACCATGATTTACATGTGGCTTGATATCCTGCATGTGTTACAGAAAGGATTTAACCTGGACGGGTAATTCTTTCATATCAAATATAGAAAGGATCCAGCCTAGACGGGTGTTCCTTGAGTGATCGAGCCTCCCGAAGAATATGTGTGCATTTTGGATTCAGCCTGGATGGGTAATCCGATTAGGGTTTGAATTTAACCTGGACTGGTAATTCAGATCCGATCTCATTAAGGGTGTTTGTCACCATAAGGGATTTAGCCTGGACTAGTAATCCCGACATCACTCTATGAGTTTACATTACGGGGGATTTAGCCTGGACTGGTAATCCTGTTGTAAGATGTGAGGTCCGTGGGAGTGCATACATGAAATGATCGCTCTTATGGCTTGACGGTAAATGGATAATCCATCAAGATTTTTGAGAAACTTAACAGGATAATATGATATATGTATAAATGGAAATGTTGAATGATGAGCTCATCTAAGATGTATTACATGGTGCATTGTTATGTGACTAACTTGTTGATTGAGTGCATGCGTTAGGGTAACCATTCAATTCTTGTCGGTTTTATTGCCTAATATGGTTGTATGCTAATTAATCCGTAAGTTTACTTTTCAGTTATTTGGGCTTACTAAGCATATAAATGCTTACCCCTTTCTTTTCCCTGCCTTACAGAGCTCGGTGACTCGTAAAGATTGGAAGACAGTTGGAGAGTCAACACACTATCAACTAGCCCAGCTTTGGTATATAAACACTTTTATTTTGTTCAATGGCATGTATAAGGCTTTTGTTTATTTTGTTATACGTGTTATTTGGCTAGCCAATGAAAGGGCTTGGATGGTATGTTTATTCATTTTATATATGGCCTTGGGATATGGCCTATATTGATGTAGGTTGTAATCCTACAAATCATGCAAGTTTATATTTTGAAATGTTCATGTGATGGTTGTAGTATATTATTAATGGACATGTGAAATGTGGCCAAATCACTTGAGATTAGTTGGGTCACAAATGGGCAATGAGTTATAAAACGAGCCGAGTCTAAAATATAATTGATGAAACTGTAATCCTTAATTCAAAAAGGATAACCTAGCATGTGCAAAACCAATGATATGAGGTTAACATGCAATTGACCAATTATGGTGGAACTTGAGCATATTTAGGCCATGTTAGATATTATTGGAACCTATAAGTGTGAATGGATATTAGAGGGTGACCAAAGGCTTGGGAAATAGCCTAATAAGGTCCACACGGGTGGACACACGGGCGTGTGTCTAGGTCGTGTGTGACACACGGATTGCCCCATGGGCGTGTGATATGGCCGTGTGTCCCCTGCATCTAAAACTTTAAAGTCAGAATACATGGTAGTAAACACACGGGAAGAGGCACGGCCGTGTGTCTCAACCATGTGGAAGGTACAGCCTAGCACACGGGTGTGTGTCTTGGCGTGTGCCCCTAGATGCATGCTGACATCATATACAGAATGCTCGAGTTTTTGGACATGGGCGACCACACGGGCGTGTCTAGGCCTTGTGAAGGACACGGGCCAGAGACACGAGCGTGTGCTTGGCCATATGAAAACCTCTGTAGGTTCGAAGTAAGAAATAAATTCAATTAATTCCATATGGATAGGGGACACGGGCATGTCCCAAAGCAAATGGGTGTGTGCAATGCCTCCACATGGGCGTGTGAGGCATTAATTTAGAAATTTTCTAAGGTTTTTGGTTTAGTCCCAGACCGTTCTCAATGCTAGTTTTGAGCCTCGTAGGCCCATAATAGGCTTGCTAAGACATTGTTTGAATGGTTTTGACTTGAAATAAAAATTTATAACTCGTATTTTTTTAAAATGTTTGAATTCATGTTTGGTAATGCCTCGTACCTGGTCCCGATCTCGAGTACAGATAAGGGGTGTTACATTTAGTGGTATCAGAGCTACAGTTTAGTTAGTTCTAAGACTTCTGTAGAGAGTATCGAGTTTAGCTATACATGCCATTATACGAATGTTGATAATGTGATATCTCCTAACCATTTAAATTGTTTTTGAATAGAGTAAATGTCTTCCAATCAAACACAAGATGAGTTCGTGGGAGCCGAGAGCCATGCTCCAGCTTCCGTACAACGGGCTATTTCGAGTAGTAGTAGAAAGGCTATGTCTAAAGGCCATGAAGAAGCCAGAGCCGCCTTCTTTGACATGATGGATTAGTGGTTTGGGGATTATTTGAGGAATCGCCCCAACATACCATAACCTCCCCCGACCCCTAATCAATCTGATGAGGAATTTCCACGAGGTATGGCACCTGTGAGAGTTGGTAAAGCCCCTGTAGACAAGCTTAGAAATTATGGGGCTGAGGAATTTAGAGCCAAGATTGATGATGATGCTGAAAGAGCCGAGTTCTAGCTTGAGGATACTACACGGGTATTAGACGAATTATCGTGCACACCTGAGGAATGCTTAAAGTGTGCCATGTCTCTCTTGAAGGATATTGTATACCACTGGTGGAAGACTGAATCTTCAGTGGTGCCAAAGGAAAACATCACTTGGGAATTTTTCCAAGCAAAGTTTAAAAAGAAATACATCAGTCAAAGATTCTTAGACTCGAAGCGAAAGGAGTTCCTGGAACTCAAAGAAGGGAATAAAACTATAGTAGAATACGAAAGGGAGTTTGTAAGGCTAAGCCAGTATGCAACTGAATGGGTTCAAACTGAGTCAAAAATGTGTAAACACTTCGAGGAAGGTCTGAATGAGGAAATTAAGCTGTTGATTGGGATTTTTGAGATACGAGAGTTTGCTGCATTAGCTAATCAAGCCAAGAAGGCTGAGGAGCTTAATAATGGGAGGAAACAAGCAAAGAGAGAAACTCGAGTTTTGAGCAAGAGATCCAATGGTAAGACACTCTCGTTTCCCACAAAAAAATTAAGGAGCCAATATGAACGCTCCACTTCATCGGTAGGATATTCGGGTAGAGCGAGAGGCTCTAAACGACGGAACCAGAAGTCTTCCTCCCCGATGATGACTAGTGTGGGGAGTGTAGATAACCAAAAGCCGAAGTGTAAAAGCTGTAATAAATTTCACTTCGAAGAGTGCCAAATGAAAAGCAGTGTGTGTTTTAGATGTGGTTCTCTTGACCACTTCATCAGAGACTGCCCAGAGCGAACCGATAAAAAGGTGGAAGTAGCCTTGAAGTCGAGTACTCCTACTCACAAGGTAGACATCTGAGATATCCTGGGAGTGCTAGTGGTAGTCGAATTGCGACTAAGGACACTACAAAATTAGAGGCTCGAGCCCCGGCAAGAACGTATACAATTCGCGCTCGAGAGGAAGCCTCTGCTCTTGACGTCATCACAAGTACTTTTTCTCTTTTTAATACATATGTTGTTGCCTTAATTGATCCAAGATCGACGCATTCATACATTTGCATGAGATTGGTGTCTAGTATAAATATATCCATTAAACCTACAGAATTTATCATCAGAGTGTCGAACCTATTAGGCAAGTCAATTCTAGTTAATAAAGTCTATAAGAATTGTCCTTTGATGATTCAGGGTCATTGTTTTCTGGCTAACCCTATGTTGTTGCCATTTGATGAGTTTGATGTAATACTGGGTATGGATTGGTTAGCCCTGCATGATGTAATTGTAAACTGTGGTAGCAAGTATATTAAATTGAAATGCCCAGATGGTGAGATTCTACGAGTTGATTTAAGAGAATTGGATACATTGCTGGTTGTAATTACCTCAATGGTTGCTCAAAGATATATAGAAAATGGTATGAAGCCTACCTTGCTTTTGTACTGAACACTAAAGAAACAGAGTTGAAGGTTGAATCCGTGCTAATAGTGTGTAAATATCCAGACGTGTTCCCAGAGGAATTACCCGGATTACCTCCTGAAAGAGAGATAGACTTTGGTACTGAATTGGTGCCAAGAACAGCTCCTATTTCAATTGCTCCGTATAGGATGGCACTGACTGAGCTAAATAAGTTAAAAGCACAGTTACAAGAACTGATGCATAAAGGTTTTGCAAGGTTGAGTTTTTCACCTTGGGGTGCTCCCGTACTATTTGTAAGGAAGAAACATGGTTCAATAAGGCTATGTATAGATTATAGGCAATTGAACAAGGTGACTATCAAGAATAAGTATCCTTTGCCAAGGATAGACGATTTGTTCGACTAGTTGAGGGGAACCACTGTATTCTCTAAGATAGACCTAATGTCCGGCTACTACCAGTTGCGAGTTAAGGAATCGGACGTGCCAAAGACAACTTTCGGAACAAGGTATGGTCACTATGAATTTCTTGTAATGCCGTTTAGGTTAACGAATGCACCGGTCGTATTTATGGACATAATGAATAGGATATTTCGACCTTATTTGGATAAGTTTATCATGGTGTTCATTGACGATATTTTGATTTATTCCAAGGATAAGACAGAGCATGCGAAGCATCTGAGAACTGTATTGTAAACCTTACGAGAAAAACAATTGTATGCTAAGTTTAGCAAGAGTGAGTTTTGGCTCCAAGAAGTAGGGTTTTTGGGTCACATTGTTTCGGGTGAAGGCATCTGAGTTGACCCAAATAAGATCTTTGCTATCATTGAACGGAAACTGCCTAAAAATGTAACTAAGGACAGAATCTTTTTGGGCTTAGCCGATTACTACCAAAGATTTGTGAAGGGATTCTCCGTGATAGTGACTCTGATGACGAGGCTGTTACAGAAAGATGTTAAGTTTGAATGGACAGAAAAGTGTTAATAGAGTTTCGAGAAATTAAAGACATTGCTGACTGAAGCTCCTATTTTAGTATTACTTGAGTCGGGAAAATAGTTTGTGGTCTACAATGATGCATCCTTAAATGGACTGGGTTGCGTGCTTATGCAAGATGGCAAGGTGATAACCTATGCTTCACGGCAGCTGAAGCCACACGAGAAGAATTACTCGGCCCACAACTTAGAACTTGCCGCCATTATTTTTGCCTTGAAAATTTGGAGGCATTATTTATATGGTGAGACTTGTCGTATATTCACAGACCACAAGAGTTTGAAGTATTTGATGACCCAAAAATAATTGAATCTGAGACAGCGGAGATGGTTAGAACTAATTAAAAATTATGAGCTAATCATCGATTACCACCTGGGAAAGGCGAATGTGGTCGCTGACGCGTTAAGCAGAAAACCTTTGTTTGCACTAAGGGCCATGGACGCCCGATTAGCACTGCTTGATGATGGTTCAGTCTTAGCAGAGCTATGGGCTAGGCTAACATTTCTTCAAGAAATTTATGATGCTCAGACTAATGATAGTGACCTGTAAGCTAAAAGAGCTCAATGTGAGTCAGGCATTGAATCAAACTTTCAGATTGGTTCTGATGGATGTTTGATGTTCAGAGACAAAGTTTGCATACTGAGGAATGATGAAATTATTCAGAGGATTTTACAAGAAGCACATGATAGTCGTTTGTCTATTCATCCGGGAAGTACTAAGATGTATAATGATTTGAAGAAAATGTATTGGTGGAAGAGACATCTTCGAATTTGTATCAAATTGCTTGATATGTCAACAAGTAAAAGCTGAACATCAAGTACCTTCAGGTTTGTTACAACCTGTGATGGTCCCCGAATGGAACTGGGATAGAGTTACTATGGACTTTGTGATAGGATTACCATTGACCCTGAAAAAGAAAGATGCTATATGGGTTATGGTGGATAAGTTAACAAAGTCGACTCATTTTATTCTGGTAAGGATAGATTACTCACTTGATAAGTTGGCTGACTTGTATATATCTGAGATTGTGAGATTGCACGGGATATTGCTATCAATTATTTCAGAAAGAGACCCGAGATTCACTTCGAGATTCTGGAAGAAGTTACAAGAAGCCTTGGGTACTAAGTTGAGTTTTAGTACAGCTTTTCATCCACAGGCTGATGGTCAGTCTGAGCGGATGATTCAGATCCTTGAGGATATATTGCGATGTTACATCATCGAATTTCAAGGTAGCTGGGAAAAATACCTGCCATTGGTAGAATTTGCCTTCAATAACAGTTTTCAAACATGTTTGAAGATGGTGCCTTATGAGGCCTTATATGGTAGGAAGTGTCGAACTCCATTGTATTGGACAGAACTCAAGGAGAATCAGATTCACGGAGTTGATTTGATCAAAGAAACTAAAGAAAAGGTTAAAGTGATATGTGACTGTTTAAACGTGGCATCGGATAGGCAAAAGTCATATGCTGATCTGAAAAGAAAAGAGATTGAATTTCAAGTTGGAGATAGGGTATTCTTGAAAGTATCTCCAAGGAAAAAGGTATTGAGATTTGGCCTGAAAGGCAAACTGCGTCCTCAATTTATTGGACCATACGAGATCACAAAAAGAGTTAGACCATTAGCTTATCGTTCGGGAATGCCACCCGAACTAGATAAAATTCATGACATGTTTCATGTATCTATGTTAAGGCGATATTGATCAGACTCCTCTCATGTAATTTCACCAACTGAGATTGAAATCAGACCGAACATGACATATGGTGAGGAACTGGTCAAGATTTAGGCTCGTGAGGTTAAACAGTTGAGAAATAAAGATGTGGCTTTGGTAAAAGTCTTATGGCATAGACACGGTGTGGAAGAGGCTACATGGGAGCTGGAAGAAACCATGAGGAGCCAATATCCGAACCTGTTTACTGGTAAGACTTTCGTGGACAAAAGTCCCTAAGGGCGGAGAAATATAACATCCCGAAATAGGGCCTAGTAGGAACAATGGTTTTGGGACCACAAATCCAACATTGAAATATTTATTTTATGATTATTATGAGGTCTAGAATATGAGAATATGCATGTGTTAAAGTTTCACGAAAAAATTCTATGAGTAAGGTGTTCAATTGGAAAATAAGGACCAAATTGAATAAATTTCAAAACTTGGATTCTAGAAGCAATTTATATGAAAAATTAATTAGAAGGTCTTGAAGAGAAATTTTCCCAATTTCTAAGTTTTTGGACAAAAATGAGCATGTATGGATGAAAATTCAAAGAAAGGGCTTAAGGGCATTTTGGTCATTTGGCAAATTAATGAAATAAAATAGGAAAAATAAGCCAAAAATCAGCTCATTCTCTCCATGTTGCTGCCAAAAATTTGGGGTTCTCCATAGCTATGGTTTTCATCATTTTCAAGCTCAATAGTAAGTGCTCTCAAGCCCCGTTTTTAATGTTCTTTGTATTTTTGAAACCCTGTAACTTACTCTCTTTATTCCTACCCATATTTCATGCTAGGGTTCATGTTTAGAAATTTACCCATGCATGAGTTTTTGATGGTTTATGGAGGAATATGAAAGTTTAAAAGATGGTAAACAACTTTTACTAAGTGATTTTTCATGGAAATGGCTTTAAGGACTATTTTGTAAAAATTGTAAAAATGGGTAGAAAGATGAGGAATAATGGAAAAATCTGGGCTTCCATAAGAGGAAAGAACATTTTTCTAGGCTTGGGTAAGGTAGAAATTGCATGCATTTCATGATATGAGCCTAGGGACTAAATCATAAAAATGTAAAAAGTTAGGGGCTAAACGGTCATTTAGAATGGGGTGAGATTTAGACTCGAAAAGTATAATGTGAGCTGTTAATGATTCATTTTTATTGTTATAAACCCCGAGGAACAAATTCCGGAGGTCGATCGAGGAAATCAAAAAGTTTGGGAATAACCAGAACACGATACCGGAAAGAGTACCAAGTAAGTTCGAATAACTTGGAGTAAACTCTTACCATACCTAATTGCATGTTTTATGAATTTATGATAATTGTATATGATTATGGTAAGAAAATCCATGAAATGTGTTAATAATAATAATATGATGATAAATGTCCCGGTTGAGGTTAAAAAGGGGAAATTTGATGGATAAACCATGATTTACATGTGGCTTGAGATCCTGCATGTGTTGCAAAAAGGATTTAGCCCGAACAGGTAATCTGTTGATCTCAAATTTAGAAAGAATCTAGCCTGGATGGGTGTTCCTTGAGTGATCGAGCCTCCCGACTGGTAATTCGGATCCGAGCTCATTAAGGGTGTTTGTCACCACAAGGGATTTAGCCTGGACTGGTAATCTCGACATCACTCCATGAGTTTACATTACAGGGGATTTAGCCTGGACTGGTAATCCCGGCGTAAGATGTGAGGTTCGCGGTAGGGCATACATGAAATGATCGCTCTTATGACTTGATGGTAAATGGATAATCCATAGAGATTTCTGAGAAACTTAACGGGATAATATGAGATATGTATAAATGGAAATGTTGAATGATAAGCTCAACTAAGATGAATTACATGGTGCATTGTTATGTGACTAACTTGTTGATTGAGTGCATGTGTTAGGGAAACCATTCCATTCTTGTCGGTTTTATTGTCTAATATGATTGTATGCTAATTAATCGGTAAGTTTACTTTTCAGTTATTCGGGCTTACTAAGCATATAAATGCTTACCCCTTTCTTTTCCTTGTCTTACAGAGCTCGAAGACTCGTAAAGATTGGAAGACGGTTGGAGAGTCAACACGCTATCAACTAGCCCAGCTTTGGTATATAGACACTTTTATTTTGTTCAATGGCGTGTATAGGGCTTTTGTTTATTTTGTTATACGTGTCATTTGGCTAGCCAATGAAAGGGCTTGGATGGTATGTTTATTCATTTTGTATATGGGCTTGGGATATGGCCTATATTGATGTAGGTTGTAATTCTACAAATCATGTAAGTTTATATTTTGAAATGTTCATGTGATGGTTGTAGTATATTATGAATGGACATGTGAAATATGTCCAAATCACTTGGGATTCGTTGGGTCATAAATGGGCAATAAGTTATAAAACGAGCCAAGTCCAAAATGTGATTGATGAAACTGTAATCCTTAATTCAAAAAGGATAACCTAGCATGTGCAAAACCAATGATATGAGGTTAACATGCAATTGACCAATTATGGTAGATCTTGAGCATATGTAGGCCATGTTAGATATTATTGGAACCTATAAGTGTGAATGGATATTAGAGGGTGACCAGAGGCTTGGGAAATAGCCTAATAAGGTCCACACGGGTAGACACACGGGCGTGTGTCCAGGCCATGTGTGACACATGGATTGCCCCATGGGCATGTGATATGGCCATGTGTCCCCTGCATCTAAAAATTTAAAGTCAGAATGCATGGTAGTAAACGCACGAGTAGAGGCACGACCGTGTGTCTCAACTGTGTGGAAGGCACGGCCTAGCACAAGGGCGTGTGTCTTGGCCATGTGCCCCAAGATGCATGCTGACATCATAAATAGAATTCTTGAGTTTTTGGACACGGGCTTGTTTAGGCCGTGTGAAGGACACGGGCCAGAGACACGGGGGTGTGCTTGGCCGTGTGAAAACCCCTGTAGGTTCGAAGTAGGAAATAAATTCAATTAATTCCACATGGATAGGGGACACGGGCGTGTTTCAAAGCACACGGGCGTGTGCAATGCCTCCGCATGGGCGTGTGAGGCATTAACCTAGAAATTTTCTCAGGTTCTCGGTTTAGTCCTGGACTGTTCTCAATGTTGGTTTCGAGCCTCATAGGCCCATAATAGGCTCGCTAAGACATTGTTTGAATGGTTTTGACTTGAAACAAAATTTTATAACCCGTATTTTTTTGAAAATGTTCGAATTCATGTTTGGTAACGCCTTGTTCCTGGTCCCGGTCTCGGGTACGGGTAAGGTGTGTTACAAAGGATGAATGAATGCATAGATGAAGATGAATGGTGTTGGTTGGAAAAAAGAGAGAAAATACTGGAGGGAAAGAGAAGAAAAGAGAAAATGGGAGGAAATGAGGGTGGTGGATGGTTTGGGAGGCTTCTAAGGTGGTCAACACCTTTTTTTGGAAAGAAAATAGTGTAAAGAAGGAGAGGGAACAAAAGAGCAAAAGGGGGATGTGTCTCACAACTTTTGGCAAGTTTAACTTACTAAAAGAGGAATGGAATCCTGTACATAAGGCAACAAGAGGGTGGACAGTTGGCATCTATTATGCATGTAATAGGCCAATTTTGGCCTGGGCCCAAAAAAATAATAACCGAAGCCAAAGGATGCAATCGGTCGAAAACAAGCCAAAAAGGGCCAAATTGAAAGACAATCATTAAATTGTGGCCAAATAAAAAAGATGGAGAAAGCCAAGGGGTTATCAAATTTTGTTGACTTGGTAAAAGGCTAAAAATAGGAAGATATTATTTTTATTTTATTTTATTTTATTTTTAAATTAGTTAGGCTATTTTTAGTAAACCCCATATATATAAATAGGGGTACTTTGTTCTTTGAAAGGGATCGATTTAGTTTTGGTATTCCTACTCCAATTTGGAATTGCCTATTTTCATTGGAATTGAATTATTTTCTTTTCTCTTTCAATTACGTGGGAATTTTGTCCATTTCATTTCAATTTCTTTGTTTTTTTTTCTAAATTCGTCCAATTGTTTTTAGCCCTTCCATTTTTTTATTGTTTTGCAATTAAGTTTTCATTATTCTTAATTTTGGCCCTAAAATTTATTTTTACTATATTTTGGTCTTCCTTGAAGCTATGTGTTTTGGAGGGTGGGGATTATTTCCCTTTTGGTCCCTCTTTGTTATTCGCACGTTCAAATTGGTCCATTTCCTTTTATTTATTTTTGATTTGCCCTAGAATTTTGCTTTAAGGTTCGATTTAATTTTTTATTTTTGCTATTTTATTATCAAATTAACTAATTTAATATATTATTGCTATTATTATAATGTTTCTATTTATATTTATTTTGTTATTCTAATACTATTATTATTTATCTATTTATATTTCTACTATTATTATATTTCAATTTATTATATTTTTATTTCTATTGATATACTAATATTATTTTCATTATTATTTTTCTTATATATGTTTTTTACTCTATTTACATTTTTTGTTATTATCTATTTTAACTTTTTATAACGCTCATTTCAAATTTCTATATATTATTTACTTTAATATTTTCATAGATTATGTATTTCAAACTCTTTTTTACACATTATATATTTTGAATTGTTTATATATTATTTTTAAAGAGTTTTATATATTATTTTATCTTGAATGGATACTAATTTTTTTTTTTAAAATTTATTTTATATACTTTAGATCGCTTTTATAACATCCATTTAAAATTCTTTTTATGTATTATTTGCTTAGAATTGTTTTATATTTTATTTTAGATTTTCTTACTTTGTATTTATTTGTTATTTGTGATTCATTATTATAATATTTTGTTTATGAATTATTACTTTGCGTTGTACATTATTATTCCATCGCATTTTATTTGCTTAAAAGGTCGTGTTTTAATATCGTTTAAGTTTTAAAATCATTTTATTCAAAAGTTTTTAAAATAAGACAATACTCGGTATTTGACATATTCGAGAAGATTGTGCCCTAACTTATTGGGTTTCAATTGTCCTCGTTAAATCCAAGTAACCGAGTACCCTTTTTCAATCAAAACTAATAAGTTTCAAATAAAAGCTTATTCTTAGGAATTCGAGGTGTTGTCCTAACTCACTGGATATGACATTTTGTATCTCGAGATAATGACTTCTAAAAAATAAAGGCAATATTCTATGTTTGGAATTTTGAGAAATCGTGCCCTAACTTACTAGGTTCCGATTTTTCATTTGACCCAAATAATTGAATATCCTTTTTAAACTTCACTACATGGGTTTTAAAAATCAAAAGACAAGCTCAGTTTCGAAAATGTGAAATGTCGTATCCTAACTCACTAGGTATGACATTTTATTTCTTCGAAATAAGAGGGTCTTCGCATCCAATTTAATTTATTCTAGTGTTCTTTTTAAATAAAAGGATCGTATTCTAAAATCTTTTCAAATTTTCGACATTAAGACATTAATTAATCAATTAGGTACCAATTTTGGGCACTACGAGGGTTAGCACCCTTCTTCGTGCGCAATCGACTCCCGAACCATTTTTCTCGAATTTCGTAGACCCAAAACCATGGTTTTAATAAATCAAAATGTTTTATTAAAATGATCAATCTCAAGGTGATCCGATCACACCTCTAAAAAAGATTGGTGGCGACTCCATTTTTGTTTTTAAGTCGACTCCCGTTTTTCAAATTAAAAATGGTTTCGACAGCTTGGCAACTCCGCTGGGGACAATAAGATAGTCAAGCCACAAAATTGATTATTTTCTATCCTTTTGTCAAAAATTGAAATTTTGGTTTTTAACATACGATCCTTTTACTGCATTCGTTTGGTTCAAGTCCCATAGAATACTTTTGCATTGCATTGCATGACTGTTGTGGTCACACCTTTTAAGTGGGAGTGAGAAAGTATTTCCTTCGTCAGGTTTTCACCTACGTGCAGGATAGTGGATCATTTTCAGGATACATCCGTACCTATGTCTTCGCGAGGTTTTCACCTCCGTGTAGCCTTAGGGAAATGTATTCCTCTGAACAGAACTCGATCCATATGAGCCTATAATGGGTGAGGGTCGAGGAATCTACTAGTTCAGGTACCCTTTCTCTAGAGCTGAGCCACATATAGTGAACCTTGAGAGTCCACCTTAGGTAGAACCTTGCCCAAGTTTAGTGAGCACCCGAATAGGTACTTTATTTGTTATTTATTTCTTCTGTACTAACGTGTTCATTTTGTTTTGTTTATGACTGCAGTGCATTACATCATTATAGAAAGAAGGTGTTGATTCATATTTGATTGCTAAATAGAACAGCTTGTCATGGGAAAATGGATTTCTTAATAAAGTGGATTATAATACGATTGTCTGAACATGGTCCAAGTGAACACAATGAAAGAAGGCTGATAATTCGCAGAGGAAAACAAGACTTTGTTTTATTGCCTAAAGATTCAAGCCGATAAAGATTACTCAAAAGCTGTCACGTCCCGACTTTCTTAAAGGATCTAACAAACATTGCGAGGATAAGTGAGTATTAAGTGATTACTCAAAAGCTGTCACGTCCCGACTTTCTTAAAGGATCTAACAAACATTGCGAGGATAAGTGAGTATTAAGTTGAAGTCAGAATCAAGCAAAAAGGAGCTAGTAGGGCATCTATTGGAAGCTTGCGATATTTGACTTTTACAAAAGAAATCAGTGTCTTCGCTTGGAACATTAGGGCAAGGCCGCATATGTAATCCGTTTTATGTAAAGGAATTTGTTTTCTAGAAAAGTTGTTCTAATAGAATTGAATTCAGAATCAACGCCTTTCTTTCTTTTGCATTCATTCCATGCATTTTCATTACATTGCATCATTGCATCATTTGCATTAGATTTTCACAAAAGGACCCTAATTAATTGAAATCATTTCAGTTAATTTGGAAACTAATAAAAACTTACCAACCAAGCATCATTACGGTACCCGTGCTAAGACAAAAGATATGGACCAAAGATTGGAAAGACTTAAACAAATTCAAAGAACGATGCAAGACCAGTTACAAATGCAAATGCAAAAGGAACAGCAACTGGCGAGGGTACGACAAGATATAAGAGACCAAGTGCTAGAGTCTCAAAGGAATATGATGAACCAGTTGTCCCAACTGCTGACTAAGGGGCTAGGAAAAAGGAAAAGCTCCATGATCAATGCTGGAGAGGACAATGAAGAGCCTCTCTACCCCGCGGGTTTTACCCCGAAAAATGTTCAGACACAACCTGAGGTGTATACACGAAGGCCATCTGTTACAATCAGGCCCCAACAGTTTCAGGGTGATGATTCAGCGCTATGAATTACCAAGACGGCTCAGGCTCTAATCCGAGGAATAATTCAATTAATCTCATTATCTCCGATCTTGATTAAGAAACAGAGAAGACAAGGGTGGAGCTCTCGAAATAATTAGAATACCGATGCAAGTGGTTAGAGGAAAAGTTCAAAGCAATAGAAAGTGTTGACTATTATTATGGAATTGATGCTAAGGATTTGAGTTTAGTTCCAGACTTAGTGCTTCTCCCCAAATTCAAAACTCCAGAGTTTGAGAAGTATAACTGGACTAGCTGTCCCAAAGCTTACATCACCATGTTCTGCAGACGAATGGCAGACTATGTCAATAATGACCAATTATTGATTCACTGTTTCCAAGAAAGTCTGGTAAGAGTAGCATCCAAATGGTACAACCAATTGAGCCGTACCCAGATCAATTCATGGAAAGATCTAGCACAAAATTTCATGAAAAAATATAGTCATGTGATGGATATGACTCTTGATAGGATCACTTTACGGAATATGGAAAAGAAGCAAAATAAGAGCTTCAGGTAATATACCTAAAGATGGAGAGAGGTAGCAACACAAGTCCAGCCGCCTCTTCTAGAAAAGGAGACCATGATGCTTTTCATCAATAATCTGACAGCCCCGTTCATTAACCATATGTTGGGAAGTGCTACTCTGAGCTTTTCAAATATAGTAATGTCTGGCGAGATGATTGAAAATGTGGTAAAAAGTGGGAAGATAGATACAGAAGAAAGCGCCAAAAGGTCAACCCCGAGAAACGAGGAAAATGAAGCAAATATCGTGAGCATGCCTTACAAATTGGTTAATGTAAGCCAGCCAAGGGCTGTAACCACTAGTTATCAAGGCTCTTCAAGGCAGGAATTCAACTTGAGGCCAAAGTTTACGCCTATCCCATGTCATATAAGAAATTGTATCAGAATCTTTTTGATGCACACGTTGTATCTCTTTTCTACCTAAAACCATTGCAACCCCTATACCCTAAGTGGTATGATGCAAGTGCTCAATGTGAATATCATATGGAAATCACGGGACACTCGATAGAGAACTGAACCTCTTTTAAAAGGGTAGTCGAAAGGCTCATCAACATGGGCGTTGTGAAATTCGATGATTCACCTAGCGTAGGAAATCCGTTACCTAATCATACTGATAATGGGGTAAACGCGATGGTCAAGAATATGGGAAGGAGAATTAAGCTGGATGTGGCAGAAGTGAAAACACCAATGAGGGAGGTTTTGAAGAAGATGATGGGTAGAAATTTAATCATGCGAGACTTTGGGAGTAAATCCCGAGAAGCAGGGAACTATTATAAGTTCCACAGAGAAGAGGACCATGAGATTGAAACATGTGATGAATTCAGAGCCCTGGTATAGGGTCTAATGGACAAGAAAGAGCCAGAGTTCTTTGAGCTTGCTGAGGAAGAAAATGTATGCACCTCGGAGGAGGGCCTAATAAAGAGGGTCTGTGAGGTCAATCACCTAGTTGTGATCATTTCATGACCGAGAATCAATGAAGTTGGAGCAAGAATGACACCAAGAGTTGTAATTCAGAAACTCGTGGCTTTTCCTTATAAGGATAGCAAAAGGGTGTTTTGGAATTATAACTGTAATGTGACATCACCAAAAGAGAGAACCGGGGAATAAAAGTTTCTAAACCCTTATGTACTTAGGGATGTTTTGAATAATGGGACTGTGGAAGTGATCCCTGTATTTTTAGAGCTAATCTAGAGTAATGTTCAAAAGCGCTTGTTGCTTTAAGCCTTGAGGCAATAAGAATCCTCTTGAGAACTAGGCTTGTGTTCAAAATTTTTATTTCAATCAAAATGCATCTTTTTAAGTAAATGTTCTTTCATTCTTGATATATTCTTTTGACTGTCTTTTTAAATATGCTTCATTCATGATCATATCATGCAAATAACCATCCTTAGAATCATTTATTCTTTGGAAATATGCCTTTGTACCTACAATAGGTCCCCAGATATCAACGACATGAGAAACGCTGTAACTGACTCCCTTTTGGGGTGAGATATGTGTTTAAGCAGATCTCATGACTTTGAAGATGGCAGAGATTATAACTTATCTCCTGATTTGTTAAGAATGATAGAGTAGGATGAAAAACAGATCATACTCTACAAAGGGTCAGTGGACATTGCGAGCCTAGGAAAGAGGTGGAGGTCAAAGCCTAGCTCACCGCAAAGACAAAGGGAATCACCATTGAGTTATTCCAAGAAATCAAAGAGGTTTTCGTATGATCATGTCAAGATATACTCGAGATATTAAGACCTGTGGACGATAAAAAAGTCTATATAGTGTCAGACGGACACATGTTAATAGCTTCACGGTAGCCACACTAATCATGGGGTTTGGGTACTGTTGATCCACCATGAAAGGGGATTACATCAGCTATTTAGTGAGACAAGATTTATGTGCCTTATTCCTTTATTCATAAGATTTTCTCTATGTGGGGCATGGATTTTATCAGGTCATTCTCGTCTAATGTACATCGATTTATCTTGGTAGTCGTTGATGACTTTACAAAGAGGGTGAAGGTCGCTTTATATGCCAGTATTACAAGGACGATAGTCATCAAATTTCAAAAAAAAAAAGTGTCGACAAATAATGTCAGAAAAGATCATACAACTGCACAATCTTGTAGTCTGTCCAAAGATCAGACGCCATATCACAGTGCAACAAAAACAGCCAAAAAAGAAAATAAAAGTACAAAAAGAAAAAGAAAAATAAGAAAACGAAGGTCATAGTGAAAGGCGACTGAGACTTGTAAAGATTGGCATAAAGAAGTTACCATTACCTCCTATGCTTATCGAACGTTGACCAGGATTCGTCGAGGCAACATATTGCTCATTGGTTTATGGGATAAAAATGATTTTTAAGACGAGATTCTTTTTCTCCAAGTCTTGATAGAGCTAAAGCTGGATAGGGCAGAATAGATCTAAGCTCGATATGATCAGTTGATTTCAAAGAGAGGAGATTCTGTCGTAGTCCAATGCACCAGAAATGAATGATGTGAGCTTACAAAAAAGAGGTTCATCTTAGAAAATTCCATGAGGGGAACTTGATATTGAAGAAGATCTTTCCTATACAAAAGGACTCCAAAGGAAGAAATATGCCAAATGAGGAGGGACCTTACGTAGTAAAGAAGACCTGTTCAGTAGGAGGATTGATATTGACCAAGACGGATGGCAAATCCAGTCAATGAGGGGAAAGGCCAAGGTGGAAACCCGCAAAGGGCGCCTTGAGACCTTAAAAAAATAAAAAAAAGAAAAAAATCCAATCAAAGAAAAAAGAAGAAAATGAGAGGCCAAGGTGAAAACCCGCAAAGGGCGCTTTGAGACCAAAAGGGATTTGAGTTGAAAACCTGAAAAGGGCGGCTCAAATTTGGAAAAGTGGGGCCCACAGTAGTCTTGCTATGCCTGAATTAACAATAAAGAAGTATGCTATGTCTGGGGCATTGTCAAAGTACTTCGGATCCCCTAAACACAGATTGAGCTCAAAGTGGTCCTCAAGTAGTTGGTACAGAAAAGCTCAAGCTGCGATATCTGGGGCATCTAGTGTTCCATTGTACCCATTTTGGATTTGATATCTTTGATTATCTTATTCTTTTCAAGATACATCCTAATAAATTTCATTTTAATTGCATTTGTTATCCTTGGTTAACGTACTTTCTTCGAGCTATGTTTCTGGTTCGTTGTTATGATCTTTTTCAAGCATTTTGCATTGAAATAATGATTAGTGGACTAATAATACTTTCATAAAAGGAGTTTCGCATATTACTCTAGAAGCTTCTGAATAATACAAGAACCTGAAATGGGACTATTATTTAAAACTCATCAAGCTTAAGGGTTGGAAATATTTAAGCCCAAATTGAAATTATCTCTTTGGGTTTTCTGTCAAAGATATTGGTTGAGAAAAAAGAAAATTACATTGGTATTATAATCCTGGAAAAGAACGAGCAATGGGATTATTCTTGAGAAAAGGAAAATGGTATTCTGTATTCATGTAGATATAAGGCATACAAATCTGTTCATTACACCCGAGGAATGGCGTAATAGTACGAACTGATGAAAAAATCAGGTGATATACTCCTGAGTTGCAGAAAAGGATTTGAAGATGATACAAACCTTGGGTCCCAGAAGTACAGTGAAATGGACCCTGAAATTACAATGGGGCAAACCAGTTGAGCAAAGTGGATTGTTTCTACGAGTTTTGGTTGGAAATGCTAGCCGAGTAGGAAGGCGGCATAATACGATAGTGATAAAACTCTGATGAATAATGAGTGATGTCACTTTAAGCATTTAAAAGGAATCATTCTAAAGACATTTCTACATTCAGCATTGATACAAATGTCATTCATAATACATCTAGTTAGGAGCACTTGATTCATTTTGATCATAGCATCCTAGTCATTTGGCATAAGCATAGGTATATGAAACCAAGTCTACAGGACATGTTCTCCAGAGGACAACAAGCCTTAGGCCCGTAAGCAGTAGGGTAACAGGCTGAAAAATACAGATCTCCCTTAAACAGTAGTGGAGCAGATCGAAGACAGCAAGCTTTAACCCCCTAAGCAGTAGGGTAACAGGCTGGAAAATACAGATCTCCACTAAACAGTAGTGGAGCAGATCGAAGAAAGTGAGCCTTAATCCCCTAAGCAGGAGGGTAACATGCTGGAAAATATAGATCTCCCCTAAACAGTAGTGGAGCAGATCGAAGATAGCAAGCCTTAACCCCCTAAGCAGTGGGTTAACAGGCTGGAAAATACAGATCTCCCCTAAACAGTAGTGGAGCAGATCGAAGACAGCAAGCCTTAACCCCCTAAGCAGTAGGGTAACAGACTAAAAAATACAGATCTCCCCCAAATAGTAGTAGAGCAGATCGAAGACAGCAAGCCTTAACTCCCTAAGCAGTAGGGTAACAGGCTGGAAAATTACAGATCTTATCCCTAAACAGTAGTGGAGCAGATCGAAGACAGCAAGCCTTAACCCCCTAAGCAATGGGGTAACAGGCTGGAAAATACAGATCTCCCTTAAATAGTAGTTGAGCAGATCAAAGACAGTGAGCCTTAATCCCCTAAGCAGTAGGGTAACAGGTTGGAAAATACAGATCTCCCCAAAATAGTAGTGGAGCAAATCAAAGATAGCAAGCTTTAACCTCTTAAGCAATAGGGTAACAGGCTAGAAAATACAGATCTCCCCTAAACAGTAGTGGAGCAGACTGAAGATTACCAGATTTTATCCCCTTTAAGTTTCAGTGGAGTATATCGAAGCTACAAGTCTCTTCCCCTTGAAACTTTAGTCGAAGATATAAGTCCCACCTTCCCGAAGTTGTAATCGAGGCTACGTGAAGAAAGGAAGCATCAAGAAGTCGAGACTCAGCAGTCTAGGCAAAATTGGCCCTTTTATAGTCTTTGCTCCATTCTGGTTACACGACAATGAGCAAAGAGGGGCAACTGTAATAGGCCAATTTTGGCCTGGGCCCAAAAAAATAATAACTGAAGCCAAAAGATGCAATCGGTCGAAAACAAGCCAAAAAGGGCCAAATTGAAAGACAATTATTAAATTGTGGCCAAATCAAAAAGATGGAGAAAGTCAAGGGGTTATCAAATTTTGTTGACTTGGTAAAAGGCTAAAA
The DNA here is from genome assembly GCA_025698475.1 of Gossypium anomalum. Taxonomy (NCBI): domain Eukaryota; kingdom Viridiplantae; phylum Streptophyta; class Magnoliopsida; order Malvales; family Malvaceae; genus Gossypium; species Gossypium anomalum. Next base: position 27,434,415 of record CM046957.1, read on the forward strand.
ATAGGAAGATATTATTTTTATTTTATTTTATTTTATTATTAAATTAGTTAGGCTATTTTTAGTAAACCCCATGTATATAAATAGGGGTACTTTGTTCTTTTAAAGGGATCGATTTACTTTTGGTATTCCTACTCCAATTTAGAATTGGATTATTCTCTCTTTTCCTATTTTCATTGGAATTGAATTATTTTCTTTTCTCTTTCAATTACGTGAGAATTTTGTCCATTTCATTTCAATTTATTTTTTTTTCTAAATTCGTCCAATTGCTTTTAGCCGTTCCATTTTTTTTATTGCTTTGCAATTAAGTTTTCATTATTCTTAATTTTGGCCCTAAAATTTGTTTTGACTACATTTTGGTCTTCCTTGAAGCTGTGTGTTTTGGAGGGTGGGGATTATTTCCCTTTTGGTCCCTCCTTGTTATTCGCACGTTCAAATTGGTCCATTTCCTTTTATTTATTTTTGATTTGCCCCAGAATTTTGCTTTAAGGTTCAATTTAATTTTTTTATTTTCGCTATTTTATTATCAAATTAACTAATTTAATATATTATTGCTATTATTATTATGCTTCTATTTATATTTATTTTGTTATTCTAATACTATTATTATTTTTCTATTTATATTTCTACTTATTATATTTTTATTTCTATTTATATACTAATATTATTTTAATTAATATTTTTCTTATATATGTTTTTTACTCTTGTTATTAAGATTCTATTTATTTATTTACATTTTTTGTTATTATCTATTTTAACTTTTTATAACGCTCATTTCAAATTTTTATACATTATTTACTTTAATATTTTAATAGATTATGTATTTCAAACTCTTTTTTACACATTATATATTTTGAATTGTTTATATATTACTTTTAAAGAGTTTTATATATTATTTTATCTTGAATGGATACTAATTTTTTAAAAAAATTATTTTATATACTTCAGATCGCTTTTATAACATCCATTTTAAATCCTTTTTCTGTATTATTTGCTTAGAATTGTTTTATATTTTATTTTAGATTTTCTTACTTTGTATTTATTTTTTATTTGTGATTCATTATTATAACATTTTGTTTATGAATTATTACATGGTCGTGTTTTAATATCGTTTAAGTTTTAAAATCATTTTATTCAAAAATTTTCAAAATAAGGCAATACTCGGTATTTGGCATCTTCGAGAAGATTGTGCCCTAACTTACTGGGTTCCAATTTTCCTCATTGAATCTAAGTAACCGAGTGCCCTTTTTCAATCAAAACGTATAAGTTTCAAATAAAAGCTTATTCTCAGGAATTCGAGGTGTTGTGTCCTAACTCATTATATATGACATTTTGTATCTCGAGATAATGACTTCTAAAAAATAAAGGCAATATTCTATGTTTGGAATTTTGAGAAATCGTGCCCTAACTTACTAGGTTCCGATTTTTCATTTGACCCAAATAATTGAATATCCTTTTTAAACTTCACTACATGGGTTTTAAAAATCAAAAGACTAGCTCAGTTTCGAAAATGTGAAATGTCGTATCCTAACTCACTAGGTATGACATTTTATTTCTTCGAAATAAGAGGGTCTTAGCATCCAATTTAATTTATTCTAGTGTTCTTTTTAAATAAAAGGATCGTATTCTAAAATCATTTCAAATTTTCGACATTAAGACATTAAATAATCAATTAGGTACCAATTCTGGGCGCTATGAGGATGCTAACCCTTCCTCGTGCGTAACCGACTCCCAGACCCTTTTTCTCGAATTTCGTAGACCCAAAACCATTGTTTTAATAAATCAAAATGTTTTATTAAAATGATCAATCTCAAGGTGATCCGATCACACCTCTAAAAAAGATCGGTGGTGACTCCATTTTTGTTTTTAAGTCGACTCCCGTTTTTCAAATTAAAAATGGTTTCGGCAGTGCACATTGGAATTGTGAAAAAAATATAAAAATAAAAAAATGGAGCAAAGGGATTCGAACTAGGGAGCTCTAGGATAGTTAATGAGCTTCCTACCACTAAGCCACAACACTTCCTTGTTTTCACTATTGCGAAATTAATTTAAAACATATGAGATGACAGTATCAATCTTGTATAATTAATTGAAAAGTGGGATGTGACATCTCTACCCTTCTTCAAAGAAAATTTCATCCTCAAAATTACCTGATGGGAAAATATGAGGATATTGCTGCCGTATCGCATCTTCCAGCTTCCAAGTGGCCCTACTAGAATCATGATTCCTCCACAACACTTTTACAAGCGGAGTATGTTTCCTTATCAACACTTTGACATCTCGATCATTAATTTGCACTAATTTTTCATCAAAAGTCAACTCATGACGAACCTTTGTATCCTTAACTGAGATCACATAAGAAGGGTCAAATCGATAACATTGCAACACAGATACATGGAAAAATATCGTGAATGCTATCCAACTGTGAAGGTAATTCCAACTGATATGTCACTTATCTTACTCTCTTAATGATGTGGTAAGGTCCAATGAACCTCGAACTTAACTTTCCTTTGTGGCCAAATCTCAACACTTTATTCCAAGGCGAATCCTTAAGGAAGACTTGGTCGCTTACACTGAACTCCATATCCCTCATCTTTAAGTCAGAATAAGACTTTTGTTGTTTTGATGCAGCTTTCAACCGATACCGAATAATCTTCACATTGTTCTCAGCCTCTTGTACTAAATATGGTCCTAACACTTACTTTTCCCCCAAATCTATCCAATAAAAAGGTGTCCTACATTTGCATTCATAAAGTGTCTCATACGAAGCCATCTGAATGCTTGACTTAAAACTTTTATTATATTTAAACTCTACAAGTGTTAGATGTTCCTCCCAATTACCTCAGAAATCGATTACTCAACCTCACAACATGTCCTCGAGAATTTAAATAACCCTCTCAGACTATCCATCAGACTGTGGGTGATAGGCTTTACTAAAATTCAATCTCGTACCTAATGCCTCATGCAGACTCTTCGAAAAATGTGACGTAAAATGAGGATCACGATCAGAAATGATAGACATCGGTACCCCATAAAGTCTCCCAATTTCAGCATTGTACAATCTAGCCAATCTCTACAAGGAATAATTGGTATGCACTGGCAAAAAATGAGCAGACTTAGTCAACCAATCAACTATCACCCTTATGGAGTCTTTCTTAGATGGATTCAAAGGTAGCCCACTAACAAAACCTATGGTGATACGCTCCCATTTCCACTAGGGAACTTGAATAAGCTGAAGCAAACCAAAAGGAAATTGGTGCTCAACCTTGACTTGTTGGCACGTCAAGCATCTTGCCACAAAGTCTGTCACATCACGATTAAGTTCTAGCCACCAATACTGCTTTTGAATATCCTGATACATCTTACTACCTCTAGAATGCATAACATAGGGGTTGTTATGCGCTTCTCGAAGTATGGATTGTCTCAACTTAGAATTGGAAGGTACAAAAAATCTCTTATGATAGCAAAAGACTCCCTAAAAAATTAAAGGCAAAAGACGAAGTCTTACCCTCCTTGATAAGTTTTACATGAGGTGCAATAGATGTATAAGATAACTGCTTTAACTTAATCTCCTCCAACAGTGTAGGTTGCACTTGCAATTCTACGAGTAAGCATCCATCCTCAAACAAGCTTAGCATAGCAAACAATGCTCTTAACTTACCCATCGCTTTCCTACTCAATGCATTGGCCACTACATTAGCCTTACCCAAATGCTCGATAGTACAATGATAGTCTTTTAGAAGTTCGATCCAATGTCTCTGTCTCAAGTTGAACTCCTTTTGTGTGAGGAGATACTTAAGACTCTTATAATCCCTATAGATGAAATATTTCTCTCCATAAGGATAGTGCCTCCATATCTTAATAGTGAATACTATAGCAGCTAACTCTAGATCATGTGTTGGATAATTGCACTCATGTGGCTTAGGTTGTCTCGAAGCTATAACAGCCCGTTTTTAGTCAAATTAGAATAGTGGTTTTGGGACCACAAATCCAAGGTCAAAATATTTATTTTATTATTATTTTAATGTTTACAACATGATTGAATGATTGTGTGAAAATTTCGTTTGAGAAATTTTATCGTTTAAATGGTCAATTTGATAAAAAAGTCTAAATCGCGTAAACTGTAAAACTTGAGTTCTAATAGCTAAAGGTGTCTAATAGTTATAGAATCTTAAAGTTAAGGTCCTTAGGTTATAAATAGACCATTATAATGGTGAGTGGAAAATTATGGGCATTAGTTATTAAAATTTTAGGTTAATTATGAAGGTTAATTAATTAATTTATAATTTAAAGTTAAAATAAAAGAAATAAAACAAAACATCATTTTTTCTTTTTCATGTTTCAATCGAAACTAGGGCAAGGAAACACCATTTTCATCTTTTTCATTCGGCACTTCTATTTTCATCAATTAGGTATGTGTTTTTGATCCGTTTTTAATGATTTCTATGTTTTTGTGATCGTTGCATCTAGTACTAGCTAGCCTAGGGACTATTTTGAAAAATTGTTAAAGATTTTGAATGATGCCACTGATGAATAAGTGTAAATGTGTTTTAACATGTGTTTTGGACTAAATTGAATGAATGGATGATTAGGTAAGTTAATTTTAAATATATTTAGATCAAAAAATGAGAAATACGGACTTAGATCGGGGAAAAGATAAAGTACTGATTAATCGACAATTTCATCATTTTTGAATCGAGGTAAGTTCGTATGTAATAAGCATTGTTATAATTATGCTTTAAATGCTTTGATATTGTATAAATTGTGTATACGAGGCTACAGTCATATTTGACAACAATTTGACTATGTATGGAACTCAGTGTGCGATTCAAGATAGCTTCGGTTATGTATGGCACTTAGTGTGCGAGATTAAAATAGCTTGGGCTATGTATTGGCACTTAGTTTGCGAGAATTTGAGTATTCGAAATTTTTCCATTTAGGTATGAGTTTGTTATGGATTGGTTCAGGTACGTATATGAATCATATGAGCTTTAAATTGAAGAAGTTTTAAAGTTTGCATATAAGTATATGATTAAGCGTGTGGAAGGTTGTTAGTATTTATGAATTACGAATTAACAAGTTCAAATTGATGAATTGTGTATTTATGATTAGTTGAGTTTATTTCATATGGGCTTATTAAGCTATAAAGCTTACCTTGTTTATTTTTCCTATGTTTTATAGTGATTTCAAAGCAAGCTCAAATTCGGGAATCGTCGGAGACTACGTCACACTGTCCAACCATCACTTTGGTACTTTTGAGCTTATGGTTTGGTCATATGGCATGTATAGGATTATGGTCATTTTGATATGTATCTTGGTAGTGAGTTTTCCCATTTGAGATGGCTTATGAGTGGTTATGTTTTGGTTGGTATATATAGCCATGAGACTTGGCTTAATTTGGCTAGTTTGGATATGTATATATATAAGAGTGCATATGGTTTATATGTAGTGATTGAGGTTGGTTTGCAATGTTATTGATAGTTGGTATTATAGATGTCAAATGGTTGATAATTGAGAAGCTATGTGCTTGTAGATTGATGTATGAAGATGCATGTTTGGAAAATGTTTAATTAGATGATTTGAATATGTAAAGTTGGTATGCTTTGAATGAGTAAAACATGGGATAGTAAGCATGCTAGTTGTTGGAATTGAAATGGTATGTTTTAGTCTTGATTTTGGTTGAATTGGATGACCATTTATGCTATGAGTGAGTACCATTTGAATTGTGTAGGTATGCACAAAAATTGGGTGGCAAAATGGCTTGGTAAATAGCCTATTTTTGTCCACACGGGCAAAGGCACAAGCGTATGTCTGAGCCGTGTGTGACACACGGTCATGTTACACGGCCGTGTGGCCCCTAGTGCTGAAATTGAGATGAAGTTAGCATGCTCCACACGGTCTCACACACGGGCGTGTGATCAGCTGTGTTGCATAAGTTAGTATACCCCTTAATTTGCACACGGCCTAGCACACGGGCGCGTGACTTGGCCGTGTTGCATAAGTCAGTATACCCTACAGGTTTGGCATGGTCTAGCACACGGCCTGGCACATGGGCGTGTGTAGCCACTACGAAGGGCACACGGGCTAGACACATGGACGTGTGGTTGGTCGTGTGACCCAAGTCAGTAAGCTCACTTGTTTGGACACGAGTTAGGACACGGCCATGTGCTTCCATTTCGAATGTTCACACGGCCTGTGACACGTGCGTGTCTGGTGGACATGTGAGACACACGACCTGGCCACACAGGCATGTGTCCCATGTTTTAAGAAAAAATTTCTAAGTGTTCCAAATGTTTTAAAAGTTATCGGTTTAGTCCCGAACCAATCCCAATGCATGTTTAGGGCCTCGTAAGCTTGTATTAGGGACATACTGAATAAGATTGAATGATGAATGTTTGAATTAAGAAAATGTATGCTAGAAGTATGTAAAATTGTGTTGTAAGTATGGTAATGCTCCTTAACCCTATTTCAGAATTGAATAAGGGTGAGGGGCGTTATAGAAGCATAGGCCACAATCATCTTGTCTTGCATCAACACACAACCAAGACCGGAATGAAAAGTATCACTATAGACCACATAATCCTTCCTAGACTCAGGTTCGATCAACATGGGAGTCTAAGTTAGAACTACCTCAAGCTTCTCGAAATTAACCTGCTACTCTTTAGTCCACTTAAATGATATAGTCTTTTTCAATAACTTAGTCATCGGAGCCGCAATCAACGAGAATCCATCCACAAACCTCTTATAATACCAATAAGTCCGAAAAAACTCTGAATCTCACTAACATTCTTTGGCTTTCTCTAATCCAGGATAGCCTCGATTTTCCTTGGATCCATGTGAATACCCTCAGCAGATACCACATGTCCTAAAAACATCACCTCCTGAAGTCAAAACTCACACTTACTAAGCTTCGCATGCAACTTTTTCTCACATAAGGTTTGATAGACTAACCTTAAGTTCTCCTCATGCTCCAACTCAGACTTAGAGTAAATCAGGATGTCATCAATGAAGAACATGATGAACTGATCTAAATAGGGTTGAAAGACTCTATTCATTATGTTTATGAAAGCAACAAGAGCATTCCTAAGACCGAAGGGCATAATTAAGAATTTGTAGTGCCCATACCGAGTCCTAAAAGCAGTCTTCGGTACATCAACCTCCTTTACTTGTAATTGGTAGTGTCTTGACCTCAGATCGATCTTAGAGAAAACCGTAGCACCTTAGAGTTGATTGAATAGGTCATCGATGCTCGACAATGGGTGCTTACTTTTCATAGTCAACTTATTCAGCTGACAATAATCAATGCACAGCCTCATAGACCCATATTTCTTTTTCACAAAAAGGACTGGAGCTTCCCATGGTGACACACTTGGCCTTATGAAGCCACGATCAAGCAACTCTTGTAACTATGCCTTAAGCTCCTTGAGTTCTTTAAGTGTCATGCGGTAAGGTGCAATGAACACCAGTGTTGTCCTAGGAATTAACTCAATTCCAGATTCCACCTCATGCTCAGGAGGTAAATTGGGCAGCTCCTCAAGAAAGAAGTTGGGAAACTCTTTCACTACACAAATATTCTACAATGCCACACTATCCACATTTGTGTCAATGATGTACAGAGATAGGCATCACACCACTTACGGACCAATTTATCTACTACCAAGGCAAAAAATCACATTAGTAAGATAATTCTGACGCTCCCCAACCATAATTATTTCATTCCCAGAAAAAGTTCTCAGGGTAACCCATTTAATGTCACAGTCGAAGATAACTTGATGCTCACTTTACCAGTCCATTTCCAATATGAGATTGAATTGTCTAAAGGGTAATTCCATAAGGTCGACATGAAACACGTCACCTTGCACTTGCAACGAACATTGCCTATAGATCTTATTTATTTGCATAACGATCACATCACTAGCAGTTTCCTCTACCTGAATACCCAATTTTTTAGCCATCACACAAGATACATACGAATGGGTAGAACCATTATCAATTAATGCAATGTATGAAATAACATTAATGGTAAAAGTACCATTAACAGTATTCAACTACAGTGGGGGGTCGTCCCAACAATACCTCTAAATAATTTAATTCTACTCGAACAGAGTCTTTCAGCTATAGTGCCATGACTATTAGCTCTAATTTAAGCACCCGCCACTCGCTCTAACACTCATAACATGGCCTGTGATATAGCTTTGTTCACAAGATCTTGTTGACTCTCATCAATAGTGGGTACATGCTCCACATTTTTCGTAGTTGGCTCAGGGGTTCGTACATACGAATGGGTAGAACCATTATCAATTAATGCAATGTATGAAATAACATTAATGGTAAAAGTACCATTAACAGTATTCAACTATAGTGGGGGTCGTCCCAACAATGCCTCTAAACAACTCAATTCTACTCGAATAGAGTCTTCAGGCTATAGTGCCATGACTATTAACTTTAATTTGAGCACCCGCCACTCGCTCTAACACTTGTAACATGGCCTGTGATACAGCTTTGTTCGCAAGCTCTTGTTGACTCTCATCAATAGTGGGTGCACGCTCCATATTTTTTGTAGTTGGCTCAGGGGTTCGTACCTAATATACTGATGAGTAGACTTGGGTTCCCCGACTCGTTTTAGGTTTTATGTATAGGCTCATCCTAACTCCACGATTACTCATTTTAGGTTTTATGTATGCTGTCAATAAAGATAAGTTTTATCGTTATCACTTAAATAATTTTCATTCAAAATTTCATTTTATTGATTTAACTGAGTCTCATTATTTATTGGTTTCACAGTCCAGAGTTTGTCTTAATCTAAAGTTTTATATTGTTTCCACAATATATAGTCTCTTATAGTTTCACAATCTACAGTTTCCACAGTTATGTAGTTTTCAAAGTATATGATTTTACATCTAAATATCACTTACCTCGGATCAGTTTCAGGAAGTCTCGGATTTCTTTTATAATAAATCACATGTGGCATGTTTTTCCCAAACTACCCTTTTGATGTATGAAAATTTTCAAAAACATTTTTACCCATAGTCCAAGTTTTGAATCGAGCACTAATACCACTAAATGTAACCCCTTAAACTGGGCCTAAATTTTATATGTTGTAATAAAAACCTTAAATTGAAAAAAATGGATCTAATATTTGAAAACACAGTTTAATATTCCCTTTTTATATGTTGTAATAAAAACATTACTTCGAAGAAAGAATTACTTATCATTGTCAAATATTTTTTTATCATAAAAAAATATTCGATTAATTGAGTTTGCGGAAAACAAATTTTATTAAGAAAACCATTAAAATGTTTAATCCATTCAAAGTCCACAATTTTAAAAGCAAAATATCTCATGCCACAATTTAATAGTTTTCAGCAAAATAAAATCCAAAATATAATCATAAGGTCCATAAAAGTCCCAAATTGTCTTAAAAATCCGTAACCAAGAAACCATTATTCCGAGAGCCTCTCCGGTGACCGAATCCAAGTCCAAACCGCAAGGATTATCTGAAACATACAAGTAATGTGGCTGAGCTTTAGAAGGCTCATTGTGAGATCATTACATAATATTTATAACATGCATTTCAACACAAGAATTAAATATATCTTTCAACATATATATCATTTTAAAAAAAAAAATTATATCATCACCAACACACATACATGAGTATATCAAGACATGCTTATGTAACAATGCACATTATGTAACAATACACGGTTTGGGACATGCTCGTGTGGGTATGCCGTCTGGTCACACACACCTGTGTCCTTAACCCATGTAACTCTCTGACTTGCAAGTCATGAATAATTTGAAGGCACACGGCCAAGTCACACCTCCGTGTGCTAGGCCATGTGGATAATTTAATTTTCATAAAATAGATGCAAACTTCACACGCCAGGGACACACGCCCGTGCCTGAGGCCGTGTCCCTTACACGGCTGAGACACATGCCCGTGTCTCTGCTCGTGTGCTCAATTCTGAGCATTCTATTTTTCAAAATTAAGGTGTAGGGGACACACAGCCAGAACACATGCTTATGGGGCAGATCGTGTGTCACACACGACCTAGACACATGCCCGTGTGTCCACCCATTTGGATAAAATAAAGACCATTTACCAAGCCATTTGTCACCTTTATTTACACCTATACATGCACAAGTACAAGGCATAATTCATAACATACTTGGACAACCAATACATCCACACACAAGGCTAATTCATGTTATTTCATTATCACCCATAACATAATTACAACATCATATTCTACCAAACCAAATCAAGCCAAGCTCACATCCACAATTACACACACATACTTTTATCATGCATAATTCTTCATAAATTTCATAGCATACCAATGAGCCAACTTCAATCATTAAACAACACTCCATTAAGTCACATCCAACCATTTATCAAGCATTTATAAACCACATCACATAAGAGATTGTTGCACATGAATGCATATATATATATATATATATATATATATATATATATATATATAAGCATACAATCAGTTCAACCAAAATAAGCCAAGTTATATGGCCAAAAACCAAACCAAGCCCTTGACAATTACAAGCCAATACATTTGGCCAAAATCACAATGACACATTTAACAAAATAACCAAGTCCCTATACATGCCATATACTCAAAATGCTAAATTTCATCAATACCCAAAATGATAATTTTGATAATGTGAGGCAAATCTCTGACGATCCCCAATCCGAGCTAGCTTGGCGACACTATAAAACATGGAAAATAAACGGAGTAAGCTATATAGCTTAGTATGCCCGTATGCAAGAAACAAGCAAACCTTACCATACAATAAACATTTAAGAAATATAATATAAGATGATGTAATTTACCATAAGTTTTACAATCATAACTCATTTCTTCACAAACTTACCCTGAATTCATAATTTCTCGAATTCAATAAATATAAGCTTTATGTATATACCTGTACCATCTCGAAACAAATTTACACTTATTCTCGTCTTTGACATACCTGTTAACCACTCGGAATTCTAATGTCGGATACCTAGGAAATTTGCACACTAAGTGCCACATATGTAGCCAATGCTACCTAAATCTCATATCACATAATTGCTCGCTCTCGAGCTAACAACGAGTCTGCTCACACAAGCTGTCGGTCAAGACGTAACTACACGGTACTGCTCACACAAGCTGTCAAGTAACCGTAACTTATGCCGGTATACTCAACCATCGGTAAGACGTACAGGACTAGCACCCAGATCACCTAATCACATAACACATGGCAACCTTAGTGTCATGTCACTTGTATCCTAATCTATTCCTAAGGTTCAAACGGGATTTCTTACTTGTCGAATCATCTTCGAACTCGTTCATAGAGTTAAACTCGTCCACGTAGTCAATCATACAGCTCATGCAATATTGAAGCATTTAAATACTATTATATTAAAGCTTATTTAGCATACGAACTTACCTCAGTTATAAAAATGGCTATTAGTTCAATTTAGTCCACAAACTTGTTCTTTCCTCGGTCTAAACTCGAACTTCATTTTTCTTGATCTATAATATCAAATTTAACTTATTCTATCGTCACATTATTCAATTCAGCCCAAAAACACACTATGGCAAAAATTACATTTTTGCCCCTAAACTTTTGACATTTTACATTTTAGTCCCTAGGCTCGTAAAATAATTTTCATTCAATTTCTTCATTACCCAAGCCTAGTCGACTTTCATCTATACTTAAAACAACCCACATTTTTTCATTTATTCACATTTTACCACACATTTTACAACCTTTTAGAAATAGGTCCCTTTTTAACATTTTAATAAAAAATCACTTTGTAAATGTTGTTTAACTAACAACAATCATGTATTTTCTACCATTAAACATCAAAAGACAAGCTTATTCAACATGGGTAAAATTCTAGACTTTGATTTTCTTTCAAATTTGTCCTTAGAATAGCTAGATTAGGTTGATACACTTCAAAAACATAAAAATCATGAAAAACGAGGCAAGAACGGACTTACAATCAAGCTTGAAAGTGGCCAAATTACCATAGGAGAATGGACTCCTTTGAAATTTCAACATAGGAGGATGAAGACAAATAAAATTTTTGACTTGTTTTTAGCTTATTAAATCATTTAATTACTAGTTTACCAAAATGCCCTTAATGCAAAACTTTGGAATTTTATCTAACCATGTCCATTTTTGTCCATTATGAAGTATAATGGTCTAATTACCATTTAAGGACCTCTAATTTAGAATTTCATAAAAATTTACTACCTTTAGCCTATAGAACTAAGATTTGGTAGCTATTGCAATTTAGTCCTTCTAGTCAAATTGAGCACTCAATCGATAAAATTTATGAATGAAATTTTCACAAAATCATTCTATCATGCTGTAGACCTTAAAATAATAATAAAATAAATATTTCTACTTCGAATTTGTGGTCCAAAACCATTGTTCCGATTTGACCCAAAAACGGGCTGTTACTACTCCCCTTTTAGGGATTTTCGTACTAAAAATCTTACCAGAAAAGAGGTTTGGGTACTGTTTTCTCATAGCTTCCTCAGGTTCCCACATAGCCTCTACGACCCTGTGTCGTTGCCACAAAAATTTCACTAGGGCTATGCTTTTATTTCTCAACTATTTAACCTCTCGAGCTAAAATCTTGATCAGTTCTTCACCATAAGTCATATCGGGTCGAATCTCAACCTCTGTCGATGAAATCATGTGCAAAGGATCTGATCGATAACGGCGCAACATTGATACATGAAACACATTGTGGATCCTTTCTAACTCTGTTGGTAAAGCTAACCAATATGTCACTAGCCCTATTCTTTCAATAACCTCATACGGAATAATAAAACGAGGACACAACTTACTTTTGTGACGAAATCTTAGAATTTTCTTCCACAGAGACACTTTCAGAAATACCTTATCACCAACTTGAAATTCAACTTTCTTTCGTTTCAAATCTGTGTACGATTTCTGTCTATCCGAAGTTGCTTTCAAACAATCACGAATTACTTTCACTTTTTCTTCTGTTTCTCAAACCAAATCAACCCCATGAATCTATCTCTCACTGCGTTCGGTCCAGTATAACGGAGTTCGACACTGCGGCCATACAATGCCTTATACAGTGCCATCTTTATACTCGACTGAAAACTATTGTTATAAGCAAATTCGACTAAAGGTAGATATTTTTTCCCAGCTACCTTCGAACTCTAAAACACAATAGTGAAACATATCTTCAAGGACCTGAGTCATTCTTTCAGATTGACTGTCGGTTTACGGATGAAATGTGGTACTAAAGTTTAACTTTGTGCCTAAAGCCTCTTGCAACTTTTTCTAAAATTGAGACGTAAACCTCAATTCTCTATCCAAAATAATAGAAATAGGCACCCCGTGCAATCTAACAATCTCAGTAATGTACAAATCAACTAGCTTATCAAGTGAATAGTCAGTATGTACTGGAATAAAATGAGCTGATTTCGTCAATCTATCAACAACAACCCAAATAGAGTCTTTCTTTTTCGGAGTCAAAGGTAATCCAGTTACAAAATCCATCGTAATTCTATCCCATTTCCATTCAGGAATCATCATAGGCTGAAGTAAACCCGAAGGTACTTGATGTTCAGATTTTACTTGTTGACAAATTAAACATCCCGATATGAATTCAGAAATATCTCGTTTCATACCCAACCACTAATATGATTTCTTCAAATCATTATACATCTTCGTACTTCCTGGATGAATAGACAGACAACCATTGTGTGCCTCGTGATGAATTTTCTGAAAAAGCTCGGTATTTTTCGGTACACAAATCCTACCTCGGAACATCAAACAATCATCGGTCCCAATCTGATAGTCTGAATCACTAGTCGATTCACATTGAACTCTTTTAGCTTGTAGTTCTTTGTCACATTTCTGAGCTTCATAAATTTTCTGAAGAAATACCAGTCTAGCTTTTAACTCAGCTAAAATTGAACCATCATCAGATAAAGTTAGTTGTGTATTCATTTCTCTCAAAGCAAACAAAGATTTTCTACTTAAAGCATCGACGTCTACATTTGCCTTTCCCGAATGATAATCGATTACTAACTCATAATCTTTTAATAGCTCGAGCCATCTCCATTGTTACAGATTCAAGTCCTTTGAGTCATCAAGTACTTTAAGCTCTTGTTATCGGTAAAGATGTGGCACTTGTGATTGAATAAGTTGTGTCACCAAATTTTTAAAGCAAACACAATGGCAACCAATTCCAAGTCATGCGTCGGATAGTTCTTCTCATGCAGTTTCAACTGTTTCGATGCGTAAGCTATCACTTTACCCTCTTGCATCATCACAAAACCAAGACCATTCAGTGACGCATCGTTGTAAATAACAAACTCTTTTCCCGACTCAAGTTGCACTAACAATAGTGCCTCAGTCAACAACGCTTTTAACTGTTCAAAACTCTGTTGGCATTTTTCAAACCACTCGAAATTCACATCCTTTCGTAACAATTTGGTCATAGGTATAGCAATCATCCAAAATCCCTTAATAAAGCGTCGATAATAACCGGTTAAGCCTAGAAAGCTTCTAATTTCGGATACATTCCTCGGCGGTTTCCGATCAACAACTGCTAAAATCTTACTCGGGTCAACCCGTATACCTTCTGCTAAAACAATGTGTCCTAGAAATCCAACTTCTCGGAGACAAAATTCACTTTTGCTAAAATTAGCAAACAATTTCTTGTCTCTCAAAGTCTGTAATACAATTCTTAAATGTTCGGCATGCTCAGACTCATCTCGGGAATAAATCAAAATGTCATCAATAAACACAACCACAAAATTACTTAAATATGGTCGGAAAATTCAATTCATCAAGCCCATAAAAATGGCAAGAGCATTAGTTAATCCAAAAGGCATAATAAGAAATTCATAATGCCCATACCTCCTTCTGAACGCGGTTTTTAGTACATCCGAGTCTTTAACTCTCAGTTGGTAATAGCTAGATCTCAAATCTATCTTCGAGAACACTATTCCCCTTTCAACTGGTCAAATAAATCATCAATTCTTGGTAAAAGGACACTTGTTCTTTATCGTAACCTTGTTAAGTTGACGATAATCAATACAAAGTCTCATGGATCCATCGTTCTTCTTAACGAATAACATGGTGCACCCCAGGGAGAAAAACTTAGTTTCACAAAACCCTTATCTGTCAACTCTTGCAACTTAGACTTCAATTCTTTCAATTCGGTTGGAGCCATTCTATAGGAAGCTGTCGATATCGGTGAAGTTCCCGGTACCAAATCAATAGTAAACTCAACCTCTCTAATCGGTGGTAATCCAAGCAACTCCTATAGGAACACATCTGGATATTCATAAACTACTAGCACAGACTCAATCTTCAATTCAGACACTTTCATATTTAGTACATATGCAAGATAAGGTTCACAACCTTTTCTTACATGCCTCTGAGCCGACATTGATGAAATTACAATAGGCAACTCACCCGACTCATCCGGTTCAATTCGAAGAATTTCATTATTTTGACATTTCAATTCAATAATCTTTCTTCTACAACTCACTACAACATCATGTAGTCAACCAATCCATTCCAAGAATTACATCGAACTCGTCAAATGGTAAAAGGATTAAGTCAGCTGGAAAACAGTGACCCCTAATCATTAAAGGACAACTCTTGCAAACTTTATCAACTAGAACATATTTTCCTAAAGGGTTCGACACTTTAATCACATACTCAGTAGACTCAATAGGCAAATTCTTTCTAGATACCAAATTCATACAAATATAAAAATGAGTCGATCTAGGATCAATCAATGAATCTACATTAGTATCATAAGAGAAAATGTACCAGTAATAACATCAGGAGATGACGCATCTTCGTGAGTGCAAATAACGTAGGTTCTAGTAGGTGCTCTGACCTCTGATCTCGCAGTTAACTCTTTCGTCACACTTCTACTACTATTCCAACTTCCAGTATTTCTCTGTGGCCTCCCTCTAGTGGTGGTATTATTCGGCCTCGCATTCTGAAAACTATCTTTCTTAGTCATTTCAGGGCAATCTCGAATGAAGTGCTCTTGGGAGCCATATTTGAAACAAGCCCGACTATCCATCCTACATTCACCGAGATGTCGTCTACCACAGTGTTGACATTCAGGTCTATTTGGCCTAGCATTACCAATGCTCGCTATTGACGTATTTTGGCCTTAGATCCCAAATATTGCTTCCCACGATCTCTGTTGGGATACCCAGCTGAAGCATTTGATCAAGTATACAAATCCCTCAAATTCTTTGACGAAGACTAAAATGACTTATTCATAGATCTTTTTCTTGAGTCTCTAGCCTCAAACTCTGCTTTTCTCTTTTCTTTCCTCAACTCTTTGGACTTGCAAGCTCGATCGACCAGCATGGCAGATTCGTTCAACTCTAAAATCCCAACTAATAGTCAAATTCCACCATTGGTATGTTGAGTCCCTCAAAAGTGATATAGCACATTCCAGGCACTCATCTGGTGTACAAGAAAGCTCATTAAATACCTTGATAGAGTTCTCAAGCCAAAACTCTGCCCTCTCGAGATCATCGTCAACATTATCTCTAAATTCTTTAGCCCCTTATTTTCGAATCCTATCAACTGGAGGCTTATTCAGTCTTAACAATTTCACACCTTGGGGAGCTATAGGAATCGGTTAGGGGTTAGGTGGGGGCGGAAGATGTTGGGCAGCCAGATTTGTTTGAACAAACTCAGCAAACCATTCATTCATCCTTTCGGTAGGAGCTGACGCATTACTTACTACATTGTCAGCTTCCTCTCTGTTGGGATCCATTACTATATGAAAACATAGTTTAAAATTGTCAGGAGTCATCACACTATCACAATTTATATATGACATGTATAGCTAGACTCTCAACACACTAGGTTAGCCCAAGAATCGACTAAACTATAGCTCTGATACCACTTAATGTAACACTTCTTACCCGTATTCAACGCTAGAATATGTGCGGAAGATCCTTTTTTTTTTTATTAAAAGTAAAGGAAAGGTTTTTACAAGGAAAGATTGTTTACAAAAGAGAAAACTGAAAGTAAAGATTTCTAAACATTTTTCCATCGTTTACAATGAGAAAACTGAAAGTAAAGATTTCTAAACTATTTTTCGATCGTTTACAATGAGAAAACTGAAAGTAAAGATTTCTAAACTATTTTTCGAATTTTTCGATCGTTTACAATGAGAAAACTGAAAGTAAAGATTTCTAAACTATTTTTCGATCGTTTACAGTGAGAAAACTGAAAGTAAAGATTTCTAAACTATTTTTCGATGTCTCTTCTGGGCTCTTTACATTCTTATTTATAGTGGAATTTACAAATTCTATTTAATTTCTCCTTCAATCCCGAACAGTGTTTCTGATAAGGATGAATTTATTGTTGCTTCCACGTATGTTATCAGATGTCACTTCATCTCTTTGTCCATACTTGGATGCCTTGAATGTTTATTTACTGCCAATCTTGAATATCTTCTTTGAAGATCTTGTTGACTTTCCACGTGGTTTTTTGTTTTGTCTTTATCCTTCTTGGATGTTGTCAAGATTTAATGTCTCGATTTCATCCAGATGTAAAGACTCTGGTGATGGCTCTGGTGAATTCCAAGCCTTCCACGTGTCTTTGATTTCTTCTGTTATGTCAGAAGGAAAATCATCGAGTTCCATATCTGCTATTTTCTTTAGCAGTTGTAAGGATTCTTCATCTCTCGATTTTTGCATTACACTATTTTTGTCAGCTACTATTCTTCTTCCATCAGTATGTAGTGTATATGTCTGATCTTGAAGTACATGTCGAGCTGTTGACATTAAATCAATTCCTGCTTGGATTTGAAGATATTTTGGATTATTATAACACTTGTCAATGGTTTTTGTCAAGTGTTCTTTGTTCTCTTTAGCTGCTGATAAATAAGGACTATCAATCATCTTTTGAATAATCCATATTTGATAAGGCTGATAAAAACGTTCTTTTCAAAGAATACCAATTAGACTACTTATTTGGATATAAAAATAGTAGAAAAAATCATCTTCATATACTAATAGTGATAATATAGCTTTTATAATAGCAGGAAAATTTTTTAGATGATGAAAGGAAAAATTTTGTACTACTATTTCTCTAACAAAACCCCATTCAATACTGCTTATATCAAATGGTTCATGGTCCAGTCTAAATTTTATAGAAGGAAATTCTTCTCCTATTTCATTTATATAAATAAAATATTGTAAAAAGTATTCAAGAAAAACTTTTTTAAATTGAGCTTGCTGGTTGCAAATGACTCTATTAATTTTTTCAAAAACTTCAAATGGTAATATATTTTTAGCTTTATTATATAAGCATATTCTAAACATTTTATTCATAATGGGACTATTTGTACCTTTACGAATAAAATATTGAAATATGTCAATAAGATTATTTATCTCATTGATATTTTTGAATTCTATTTCAAATTCTTCCCAATCTCTATATAAAATAGATTTTAATAATAAATCATGAGCTTCATTTTCTTTAGTTGTTTTTTCAACTAAGAATTGGGAAAGTTTTGTAAGAGCTCTTCTGAAATTTGCTCTTTGATCTATAATATGGGTTTTCCATATTTCATTAATAAAGTTATATAAATCCGTTGGTAAACCTGGATTATAAAAATCTTTTACTTCAGGAAAAATTTGTTGTTGTTTCAACAAATCTTCTGCTCCTTTTATAACTTCGTAATAACTAGCTTGGAAAGTCGAGTTTGGATCCTGAGACCAAGGGAATTGGCTTGTTTGGCTTATTCTTCTTGGTGGGTATTAACTTGCCATTTTTGGCGCATAAGATGGAGAAGATCCAATTGGTTGTCTTACCATTGGATAAGGAACATAATATCCTTGATTGGCATAATATGAAGTTAATATCGGAGTAAATCCTTGATTAGGACTTGTTTGCTTCCCTTTGTTGGGTTTTTTATGAACCGTAGTCCATTCTCCAACTTGTTCTAGAGGTTTTTTACCTCTATCCATAAGGCCTGCTAAGATAATCAGCAATAATATTGTTAGCTCCTTTAACATATAATACTTCAAAATTAAAACTACATAAATCATTATACCATCGGATTCTTCTAGGTACAGTTTCTAAACTTTTATTAGTTAGAAATTGTTTGACCGCTTGATTATCGCTTTTATAATAAATTTTTCAGTGCTAAATATATACGAAATTTTTATTCCTTTCTTAATTGCTAATAATTCCTTTTCATATATAGCATAATTAATTTCATTTGTCTTAAATTTTCTGAACTATATCCGCATATTAATTCTTCTTCTTTTTTTTGTTTTAGCTTTTAAAACACATCCCCAATATTTTTACGATGCATCTGTTTCTAAAATTAATGTATCACTGCTTTAGGTAAATAAACTTTTGGAATATGATTTATTTCAGATTTTATATTTTTATAGTTTCATAATCTTTTTAGTCCATTCAAAAGGTTTGTCCTTTTTAATTTTTCATATAGCTTACCTAATTTTTAGATAGGTTAGGAAAGAAGTTTCTTCCATAATTAATTATTCCTAAAAATTGTTGAAGTTGTTTTTGTCTTTAATTTCTTCAGAAATTCTTTTATTTTAACTATAA
The DNA here is from genome assembly GCA_025698475.1 of Gossypium anomalum. Taxonomy (NCBI): domain Eukaryota; kingdom Viridiplantae; phylum Streptophyta; class Magnoliopsida; order Malvales; family Malvaceae; genus Gossypium; species Gossypium anomalum. The sequence goes on from CM046957.1 coordinate 27,454,041, forward strand.
TGTGATCTTGTAGTTTAAGACCATCATTTGATAATTTTAATCCTAAAAATCTATTTCTGCTTTTTCTAGTTCTATTTTCTTAGAACTTAGAATTATTCCATGTTTTATGAATTCTTGAGAAATTATATTTAAGTGTTTCCTATGTTGTTCTAAATTATCTGAAAATATTAATATGTCATCTATATATACTACACAAAATTTTTTATGCTTATTAAATATAGAATCCATCCATCTTTGGAAGATTTGTGGTGCATTACATAAACCAAATGGCATTACTTTCCATTGGTAATGACCACCGGGTGCACTAAAAAGTCATTAATGGTTTAGATTCTTGATTAGCATGATTTGCCAAAATCTGATTTACAATCGAATTTACTAAAATATTGTGCTTGTTTAGCTTGATTAATTAAAACATCCTTTCTTGGAATAAAATATCCACAAAGATAGTATTTTGATTTAATTTTTTATAATTAATGACCATCCTAGCTTTTCCTCTTTTTATTTCAAATGGTTTCTAACCATAAAAGCTGGACTAGAATGTGGACTATTAGTTGGTTCTATTAATCCTTTGTCTAACAATTCTTTGATTTGTATATTGAATTCATCTATGTCTTGTTTAGTATAGATCATAGGTTTAACTCTAATTATTTTATTAGGATTTTGTAATTTTATTTCACAATATCTAGGACTTTTTTTTCCATAGTTTTAGTGGTTCTTCACTAAAATTATTTTCTAAAATTCTAAACAACCAATGATTTGTTTCTAGTCATTTAATTTGTTCTTTCCTTGTTGGTCCAAAACCTTTATCACATATAAATTTATGATTTTCTATTAAAGGTATTTCTACGTGTTTTTTCTGTTGATAATATAACTAAATTTTTATCTATGGAAAACGGTAAATGATGATATATAAAATTATTTCCTAATAATATATCTCCATGCATTCTGAAAACATAATATTTTAGGAATTACAAATCTAACATTATTTATGGAGATTGGTATATTTCTAGCTTTAAATTGAATTATGGTTTCTTTACCATCTATTCCTATAGCTCTAATTGGGTTTTTCATTAATTCCCATTTTTCTACAGTGTATTGCATTTTCTCTGCAACTCTTTGGTGGTAGCTCTGTATCTAACAAAGCATGTAAAGAATATGTTTTATATTCTCTAAATTGAAATGTAATTTCTATATATGTATAATACTTTCTAGGTTGAAAGTTTGAAAATGTAATAATATCATTTTTTCCCATTTTCATTTGTTGAATAATGGTGGCAGATTGTATTTCTTCCATTCTAGTGTTTCTAGAATTTCTACTAGGTTCTGTGGGGAAAATAGGTATTTGAACTGTTTTCATACCTATTGGTGTTGAATTTGTACTTATATTATCCTCATCTTCTTCTGTTTGAGAATTAGAGGGTAAAACTAAATTGTCATTCGTATTTGTTATAGCATTATTTTTAAAATATAGTCTATCTCCTGATGACACATATTCTATTGTACTTACTGGTTTTGAAGTACTAGCTCCACTTATTCTATCTATTATCCAATCTTTTGGTATTGATAAATCTTTTAAATGTAATAATTTAGGCTGAATTTCTGTAGTAAATTTATTAGGCTCAAATAACTCAATTATTTTATTATTAATTTCTTTAATTTCTATCTGTAGTGTTGGTATATTCATTAATAGAAGTCCAACTTATTGCTAGATCTTCTCTCAAAATCCTTAATTTGAATTTTTTTTGTCCAGAATTCTTAAGCATAAACATTCTTCTATTAGAGGATCTCAGAATGGATATAAAATAATTTGGTTTTACTTTAAATCCTATTACTCCATTATGTAAATTAGATGAATACCTCCAATAAGTGCTTTTATTGGATTTTCAAATCTTTTATCTAATAATACCTGCTATTATAGGTATATCATGACCTCTTCTAAATAAAGCTCTAATTGTTATCATAATTATTCCTAAATGTATATATCTAACTTTGAGGTATTTCTTTTTAATCCTCATGATTTTTCTTTAGTAAATAACGGATTTCTATAATCCTCCCCTAGTATCTTTAGCATAATCAGACACTACTAATTTTTTCTATATGCCTTTGACTCCAAATTTTAAACTTAGATATTTTATATATTTCTTCTTTAGAAATATGATTTTTATTAATTTTTCTATCATTTCATCGTAAAAGTCTTTTCTTCTCAATTAAATTCCCTAATTTAATATCTTGCTGTTCTTTTTGAGGAATTTCTTCTAATTGATTTTTAGAACTACTTCCTACATTAAACATAAATATATATTCTTCTTCATCTGAATCAGAATCTGTTTCTGATATTAGCTCATATAATATTTCTTCAGGATTTATTTCCTCTTCAAAACATATTTCTAAATCTTGTTCTTCAAGACTTTTAATTACCTTTTTAGCACTTTTGCCTTTATTAGGACAATTTGTTGCTATATGACCTTCTTCATCCCATATAAAACATTTACATATTTGTTTTTGGGATTTTTTAGAAGTTTTTCTTCTAATAAATTTTTTCTTTTTCTTATTATTATTACCAGTATATCTTTTATTTCCTGGCTTCCATTTAACAAATTTATATTTCCTATTTTTCTTTCTATGTTTTTTATAAGTACTAGGACGTATTGTTTTACATCCAAATTCCCATTCGTTTTCTAGAATTTTTGTACAATGACTATAACTTAATTTATTTTTACTTGTTTAGCACTTTTAGTTTGTAAGCAATGCAAAGTTATTCTTTCTTTTGCAAAATTTATCCTATTACCTATAGAATCTATATTTTCTTTTGCTATTCCTGTTTCCTTACTATGTTTATCTAAATAAGATACGTATTTCTTTATACATATCTCATCCCATGGTGGAGGTAATTTATGAAAATATTGGTTTTTCCAAAATTCTATATTTTCGTTTTTAACTTTTGATATTCATGAAGAAATTTTTAGAAAATTCTTCTAAATATCTTATATCACATAATTTTATTTTTGACAAAACATAACTAGCTATACTATCTTGATCTTTTTATCAAAATAGCCACAAAATTCTGTTTTTAGAATATTTGTTAATCCTTTTAAAAGATCTTTAGAAGGGTACCTATCTGATTAATTAGTTGTCCTTTTGGATTTTCCTACATCGATTCTTCCCATCTTCTTAAAAATTGTAAAACATCTCCTTGAAATGTTCCAACAAAATAGTTTAAAAATTTTTCTTTTGACCATGTAATCGTTGTTGTTTACAACTATTGTCATTGATCGCCCCAATCATCTATGGTTTTTCATAGTCCTGCTATTTGAATATTAGTCAAATCTAAATATATTCCTCCTTGAGCCACATTTCTTTTGTTTAAGTCATCTATCCTATGTGGTATAGGTATAGTTTGACTAGGTTGTTGATTAGAAGATTCTCCCACATATTTGGTTTTGATTTCATTAGTAGCTATATCTTCTGGTTTGATTACCAAAATCCTAATTGTATCATCTATTGTTTCAAACTCTTTGTTTAGAGTTCTCGATAATCATCTTTTGAATATCCGAATCTATTTTTCTTTTACCATATGGATCTGTAGTTTCAATATCCATAGGTTCTGGTTTTTCTTCCTCATCTGTTGAAGTGTCTTCTTCATCGATTTATAACTAGTAACTTTTAAATCTTCTTGATTATCGAATTACTAGAACTACTACTTTCTGTGGTATCATAATTTAACATATAATGATAATTAAACTTAGCAAATAGGTCTTTTGTTTTTCATAAAGTTCTTCTATTAATTTTAGATATTCTACTCTTTCATTTTTATCTTTACTGTTTGTAAATCTTCTTTTCCAATGTTCTATAAGTTCTTTATAAGATTGGAAATCATATTTTTGTTGAGTTAAAGATTTTCTTTTTTCAGATTTTTTACGTTTACTAGTAGAAGATGATTCTTCTGCAGAGGTTTCTTCCTCTTCATCTGATAAGGTTAAAATTATATTACTATTACCATAATATAAAGGACCTAGATCTATGTCTGACTCTATATTATTATTTATAACTTGTTCTAATTTGTTATTAACTTCTGATAATATTTCTTTAGATTTGTTGTTCAAATCTAATTCCTTAATATTTCCTAGATTATTTACCTTTTCTTCTATATTATTGACCTTATTGTATATTTTATTAAAATATATAGAGGTTATATCTATTAAACTATTAAATCCTTTACTAAGGGCAGAAATATTATTTTCTTGTTTAGAATCTATATGCATAATATGACTTGCATGTTTTATCTTTATATAAACAATCTGCTTTCTTCCATGTTATTCATCTCCTATTTAAAACCTTCATTATTATCTTGTCTTAAACACTAGGGCCTTACGTCTCTCTCCTGGACTTAAACAGGCAAAGTTAAAACAAAATAACAGATGTATGGGTTATGGACCATGAACCATTTGATATAAGCAGTATTGAATGGGGTTTTGTTAGAGAAATAGTAGTACAAAATTTTTCCTTTCATCATCTAAAAAATTTTCCTGCTATTATAAAAGCTATATTATCACTATTAGTATATGAAGACGATTTTTTCTACTATTTTTATATCCAAATAAGTAGTCTAATTGGTATTGCTGAAAAAGAACGTTTTTATCAGCCTTATCAAATATGGATTATTCAAAAGATGATTGATAGTCCTTATTTATCAAAGAGCTAAAGAGAACAAAGAACACTTGACAAAACCATTGACAAGTGTTATAATAATCCAAAATATCTTCAAATCCAAGCAGGAATTGATTTAATGTCAACAGCTCGACATGTACTTCAAGATCAGACGTAACTGGTATCAGAGGCCCCCAGTGTAACGATTCTTGGAGAATCTATATCAAATATCCACTGTAAGTTTTTGTCTTTTAATCAATTTTGTTAATTCTGTGGTTATTTATCTCAAAACCCATGCATTTGTTATTTTGTTTTAACTTTGCCTGTTTAAGTCCAGGAGAGAGACGTAAGGCCCTAGTGTTTAAGACAAGATAATAATGTAGGAAGGTTTTAGGTAATTTTAGATGAATAACATGGAAGAAACAGATTGTTTATATAAAGATAAAACATGCAGTCATATTATGCATATAGATTCTAAACAAGAAAATAATATTTCGGCCCTTAGTAAAGGATTTAATAGTTTAATAGATATAACCTCTATATATTTTAATAAAATATACAATAAGGTCAATAATATAGAAGAAAAGGTAAATAATCTAGGAAATATTAAGGAATTAGATTTGAACAACAAATCTAAAGAAATATTATCGTAAGTTAATAACATGATTATTAAACAAGTTATAAATAATAATATAGAGTCGACATAGATCTAGGTCCTTTATATTATGGTAATAGTAATATAATTTTAACCTTATCGATGATGAAGAGAAGAAACCTCTCTGCAGAAAGAATCATCTTCTACTAGTAAACGTAAAAATCTGAAAAAAAAAAAATCTTTAACTCAACAAAAATATGATTTCCAATCTTATAAAGAACTTATAGAACATTGGAAAAGAAGATTTACAAACAATAAAGATAAAAATAAAAGAGTAGAATATCTAAAATTAATAGAAGAACTTTATGAAAAACAAAAAGACCTATTTGCTAAGTTTAATTATCATTATATGTTAAATTATGATACCACAGTAAAGTAGTAGTTCTAGTAATTCGATAATCAAGAAGATTTAAAAGTTACTAGTTATAAATCGATGAAGAAGACACTTCAACAGATGAGGAAGAAAAACTGAAACCTATGGATATTGAAACTACAGATCCATATGGTAAAAGAAAAATAGATTCGGATATTCAAAAGATGATTATCTCGAGAACTCTAAACAAAGAGTTTGAAACAATAGATGATACAATTAGGATTTTCTTGTAATCAAACCAAAGATATAGCTACTAATGAAATCAAACCGAATATGTGGGAGAATCTTCTAATCAACAACCTAGTCAAACTATACCTATACCACATAGGATAGATGACTTAAACAAAAGAAATGTGGCTCAAGGAGGAATATATTTAGATTTGACTAATATTCAAATAGCGAACTATGAAAAAACCGTAGATGATTGGGCACAATCAATGACAATAGTTGTAAACAACAACAAGATATGGGTCAAAAGAAAAATTTTTAAACTATTTTGTTGGAACATTTCAAGGAGATGTTTTACAATTTTTAAGAAGATGGGAAGAATCGATGTAGGAAAAATCCAAAAAGGACAACTAATTAATCGATAGGTACCCCCTAAAGATCTTTTAAAAGGATTAACAAATATTCTAAAAATGTAATTTTGTGGCTATTTTGATAAAAAGATCAAGATAGTATAGCTAGTTATGTTTTGTCAAAAATAAAATTATGTGATATAAGATATTTAGAAGAATTTTCTAAAAATTTCTTCATGAATATCAAAAGTTAAAAAACAAAAATATAGAATTTTGGAAAAACCAATATTTTCATAAATTACCTCCACCATGGGATGAGATATGTATAAAGAAATACGTATCTTATTTAGATAAACATAGTAAGGAAACAGAATAGCAAAAGAAAATATAGATTCTATAGGTAATAGGATAAATTTTGCAAAAGAAAGAATAACTTTGCATTGCTTACAAACTAAAGTCATAAACAAGTAAAAATAAATTAAGTTATAGTCATTGTACAAAAATTCTAGAAAACGAATGGGAATTTGGATGTAAAACAATACGTCCTAGTACTTATAAAAACATAGAAAGAAAAATAGGAAATATAAATTTGTTAAATGGAAGCCAGAAATAAAAGATATACTGTAATAATAATAAGAAAAAGAAAAATTTATTAGAAGAAAAACTTCTAAAAATCCAAAAACAAATATGTAAATGTTTTATATGGGATGAAGAAGGTCATATAGCAACAAATTGTCCTAATAAAGGCAAAAGTGCTAAAAAGGTAATTAAAAGTCTTGAAGAACAAGATTTAGAAATATGTTTTGAAGAGGAAATAAATCTCAAGAAATATTATATGAGCTAATATCGTAAATGCATTCTCATTTCAGATGAAGAAGAATATATATTTATGTTTAATGTAGGAAGTAGTTCTAAAAATCAATTAGAAGAAATTCCTCAAAAAGAATAAAGAAGATATTAAATTAGGGAATTTAATTGGAGAAGAAAAGACTTTTCTCGATGAAATGATAGAAAAATTAATAAAAATCATATTTCTAAAGAAGAAATATATAAAATATCTAAGTTTAAAATTTGGAGTCAAAGGCATATAGAAAAATTAGTGGCAATACAATTATGCTAAAGATACTAGGGGAGGATTAACAGAAATCCCGTTATTTACTAAAGAAAAAATCATGAGGATTAAAAAGAAATACCCTCAAAGTTAGATATATACATTTAGGAATAATTATGATAACAATTAGAGCTTTATTTAGAAGAGGTGATGATATACCTATAATAGCAAAGATTATTAGATAAAAGATTTGAAAATCCAATAAAAGCACTTATTGGAGGTATTCAATCTAATTTACATAATGGAGTAATAGGATTTAAAGTAAAACCAAATTATTTTATATCCATTACAGATCCTCTAATAGAAGAATGTTTATGCTTAAGAATTCGCACAAAAAATTTCAAAATTAAGGATTTAGCAGAAGATCTAGCAATAAGTTGGACTTCTATTAATGAATATACCAACACTACAGTAAGTAAAATTAAAGAAATTAATAATAAAATAATTGAGTTATTTGAGCCTAATAAATTTACTACAGTAAATTCAGCCTAAATTATTACATTTAAAAGATTTATCAATACCAAAAGATTGGATAATAGATAGAATAAGTGGAGCTAGTACTTCAAAACCAGTAAGTACAATAGAATATGTGTCATCGGAGATAGACTATATTTTAAAAATAATGCTATAACAAATACGAATGACAATTTAGTTTTACCTCTAATTCTCAAACAGAAGAAGATGAGGATAATATAAGTACAAATTCAACACCAATAGGTATGAAAACAGTTCAAATACCTATTTTCCCACAGAACCTAGTAGAAATTCTAGAAACACTAGAATGGAAGAAATACAATCTGCCACCATTATTCAACAAATGAAAATGGGAAAAAATGATATTATTACATTTTCAAACTTTCAACCTAGAAAGTATTATACATATATAGAAATTACATTTCAATTTAGAGAATATAAAACATATTCTTTACATGCTTTGTTAGATACAGAGCTACCACCACCCGAGTTGCAGAGAAAATGCAATACTGTAGAAAAAATGGGAATTAATGAAAACCCAATTAGAGCTATAGGAATAGATGGTAAAGAAACCATAATTCAATTTAAAGCTAGAAATATACCAATCTACATAAATAATGTTAGATTTGTAATTCCTAAAATATTATGTTTCCAGAGAATGCATGGAGATATATTATTAGGAAATAATTTTATATATCATCATTTACCGTTTTCCATAGATAAAAATTTAGTTATATTATCAACAGAAAAAACTTCTGTAGAAATACCTTTAATAGAAAATCATAAATTTATATGTGATAAAGGTTTCAGACCAACAAGGAAAGAACAAATTAAAACAACTAGAAACAAATCATTGGTTGTTTAGAATTTTAGAAAATAATTTTAGTGAAGAACCACTAAAACTATGGGAAAACAGTCCTAGATATTGTGAAATAAAATTACAAAATCCTAATAAAATAATTAGAGTTAAACCTATGATCTATACTAAACAAGACATAGATGAATTCAATATACAAATCAAAGAATTGTTAGACAAAGGATTAATAGAACCAACTAATAGTCCACATTCTAGTCCAACTTTTTGGTTGGTTAGAAACCATGTTTGAAATAAAAGAGGAAAAGCTAGGATGGTCATTAATTATAAAAAATTAAATCAAAATACTATCTTTGACGGATATTTTATTCCAAGAAAGGATGTTTTAATTAATCAAGCTAAACAAGCACAATATTTTAGTAAATTCGATTGTAAATCAGGATTTTGGCAAATCATGCTAACTGAAGAATCTAAACCATTAATAGCTTTTAGTGCACCCGGTGGTCATTACCAATGGAAAGTAATGCCATTTGGTTTATGTAATGCACCACAAATCTTCCAAAGATGGATGGATTCTATATTTAATAAGCATAAAAAATTTTGTGTAGTATATATAGATGACATATTAATATTTTCAGATAATTTAGAACAACATAGGAAACACTTAAATATAATTTCTCAAGAATCCATAAAACATGGAATAATTCTAAGTTCTAAGAAAATAGAACTAGAAAAAACAGAAATAGATTTTTTAGGATTAAAATTATCAAATGATGGTCTTAAACTACAAGATCACATTATAGTTAAAATAAAAGAATTTCCTGAAGAAATTAAAGACAAAAAACAACTTCAACAATTTTTAGGAATAATTAATTATGGAAGAAACTTCTTTCCTAACCTATCTAAAAAATTAGGTAAGCTATATGAAAAATTAAAAAAGGACAAACCTTTTGAATGGACTAAAAAAGATTATGAAACTATAAAAAATATAAAATCTGAAATAAATCATATTCCAAAAGTTTATTTACCTAAAACAGGTGATACATTAATTTTAGAAACAGATGCATCGCAAAAATATTGGGGATGTGTTTTAAAAGCTAAAACAAAAAAAGAAGAAGAATTAATACGCGGATATAGTTCAGGAAAATTTAAGACAAATGAAATTAATTATGCTATATATGAAAAGGAATTATTAGCAATTAAGAAAGGAATAAAAAATTTCCGTATATATTTAGCACCTGAAAAATTTATTATAAAAACTGATAATCAAGCAGTCAAACAATTTCTAACTAATAAAAGTTTAGAAACTGTACCTAGAAGAATCCGATGGTATAATGATTTATGTAGTTTTAATTTTGAAGTATTATATGTTAAAGGAGCTAACAATATTATTGCTGATTATCTTAGCAGGCCTTATGGATAGAGGTAAAAAACCTCTAGAACAAGTTGGAGAATGGACTACGGTTCATAAAAAACCCAACAAAGGGAAGCAAACAAGTCCTAATCAAGGATTTACTCCAATATTAACTTCATATTATGCCAATCAAGGATATTATGTTCCTTATCCAATGGTAAGACAACCAATTGGATCTTCTCCATCTTATGCGCCAAAAATGGCAAGCCAATACCCACCAAGAAGAATAAGCCAAACAAGCCAATTCCCTTGGTCTCGTGATCCAAACTCACTTTCCAAGCTAGTTATTCGAAGTTATAAAAGGAGCAGTAAGATTTGTTGAAACAACAACAAATTTTTCCTGAAGTAAAAGATTTTTATAATCCAAAGTTTACTAACGGATTTATATAACTTTATTAATGAAATATGGAAAACCCATATTACAGATCAAAGAGCAAATTTCAGAAGAGCTCTTACAAAACTTTCCCAATTCTTAGTTGAAAAAACAACTAAAGAAAATGAAGCTCATGATTTATTATTAAAATCTATTTTATATAGAGATTGGGAAGAATTTGAAATAGAATTCAAAAATATCAATGAGATAAATAATCTTATTGACATATTTCAATATTTTATTCGTAAAGGTACAAATAGTCCCATTATGAATAAAATGTTTAGAATATGCTTATATAATAAAGCTAAAATATATTACCATTTGAAGTTTTTGAAAAAATTAATAGAGTCATTTGCAACCAGCAAGCTCAATTTAAAAAAGTTTTTCTTGAATACTTTTTACAATCTTTTATTTATATAAATGAAATAGGAGAAGAATTTCCTTCTATAAAATTTAGATCTGACCATGAACCATTTGATATAAGCAAAGATTGAATGGGGTTTTGTTAGAGAAATAGTAGTACAAAATTTTTTCCTTTCATCATCTAAAAATTTTCCTGCTATTATAAAAGCTATATTATCACTATTAGTATATGAAGATGATTTTTTCTACTATTTTTATATCCAAATAAGTAGTCTAATTGGTATTATTTGAAAAGAACGTTTTTATCACCTTATCAAATATGGATTATTCAAAAGATGATTGATAGTCCTTATTTATCAAAGCAATTAAAGAGAACAAAGAACACTTGACAAAACCATTGACAAGTGTTATAATAATCCAAAATATCTTCAAATCCAAGCAGAATTGATTTAATGTCAACAACTTCGACATGTACTTCAAGATCGACATATATACACTACATAATCGATGGAAGAAGAATAGTAGTAATGACAAAAATAGTGTAATGCAAAAATCGAGAGATGAAGAATCCTTACAACTCAAGCAAAGAAAATAGCGAGATATGGAACTCGATGATTTTCCTTCCGACATAACGAAGAAATCAAAGACACGTGGAAGGCTTGGAACTCACCAGAGCCATCACCAGAGTCTTTACATCTGGATGAAATCGAGACATTAAATCTTGACAACATCCAAGAAGGATAAAGACAAAACAAAAAACCACGTGGAAAGTCAACAAGATCTTCAAAGAAGATATTCAAGATTGGCAGTAAATAAACATTCAAGGCATCCAAGTATGGACAAAGAGATGAAGTGACATCTGACAACATACGTGGAAGCAACAATAAATTCATCCTTATCAGAAACACTGTTCGGGATTGAAGGAGAAATTAAATAGAATTTGTAAATCCCACTATAAATAAGAATGTAAAGAGCCCAGAAGAGACATCGAAAAATAGTTTAGAAATCTTTACTTTCAGTTTTCTCATTGTAAACGATCGAAAAATAGTTTAGAAATCTTTACTTTCAGTTTTCTCCTTTGTAAACAATCTTTCCTTGTAAAAACCTTTCCTTTACTTTTAATTAAAAAAAAAAACGATCTTCCGCACATATCTACCCCCCGTAACTGGTATCAGAGGCCCCCGGTGTAACGATTCTTGGAGAATCTATATCAAATATCCACTGTAAGTTTTTGTCTTTTAATCAATTTCGTTAATTCTGTGGTTATTTATCTCAAAACCCATAGATCTGTTATTTTGTTTTAACTTTGCCTGTTTAAGTCCAGCAGAGTGACGTAAGGCCCTAGTGTTTAAGACAAGATAATAACAGAAGGTTTTAGGTACCGGAGATGAATAACATGGAAGAAACAGATTGTTTATATAAAGATAAAACATGCAGTCATATTATGCATATAGATTCTAAACAAGAAAATAATATTTCGGCCCTTAGTAAAGGATTTAATAGTTTAATAGATATAACCTCTATATATTTTAATAAAATATACAATAAGGTCAATAATATAGAAGAAAATGTAAATAATCTAGGAAATATTAAGGAATTAGATTTGAACAACAAATCTAAAGAAATATTATCGTGGTTAATAACAGATTAGAACAAGTTATAAATAATAATATAGAGTCGGACATATAGATCTAGGTCCTTTATATTATGGTAATAGTAATATAATTTTAACCTTATCGGATGAAGAGGAAGAAACCTCTGCAGGAAGAATCATCTTCTACTAGTAAACGTAAAAATCAAAAAAAGAAAATCTTTAACTCAACAAAATATGATTTCCAATCTTATAAAGAACTTATAGAACATTGGAAAAGAAGATTTACAAACAAAGAAAGATAAAAATAAAAGAGTAGAATATCTAAAATTAATAGAAGAACTTTATGAAAAACAAAAAGACCTATTTGCTAAGTTTAATTATCATTATATGTTAAATTATGATACCACAGTAAAGTAGTAGTTCTAGTAATTCCGATAATCAAGAAGATTTAAAAGTTACTAGTTATAAATCGATGAAGAAGACACTTCAACAGATGAGGAAGAAAAAACCAGAACCTATGGATATTGAAACTACAGATCCATATGGTAAAAGAAAAATAGATTCGGATATTCAAAAGATGATTATCTCGAGAACTCTAAACAAAGAGTTTGAAACAATAGATGATATGAATTAGGATTTTCTGGTAATCAAACCGAAGATATAGCTACTAATGAAATCAAAACCGAATATGTGGGAGAATCTTCTAATCAACAACCTAGTCAAACTATACCTATACCACATAGGATAGATGACTTAAACAAAAGAAATGTGGCTCAAGGAGGAATATATTTAGATTTGACTAATATTCAAATAGCAGACTATGAAAAAACCGTAGATGATTGGGCACAGTCAATGACAATAGTTGTAAACAACAACAGTACATGGTCAAAAGAAAAATTTTTAAACTATTTTGTTGGAACATTTCAAGGAGATGTTTTACAATTTTTAAGAAGATGGGAAGAATCTGATGTAGGAAAAATCCAAAAAGGACAACTAATTAATCAGATAGGTACCCCTAAAGATCTTTTAAAAGGATTAACAAATATTCTAAAAATGTAATTTTGTGGCTATTTTGATAAAAAGATCAAGATAGTATAGCTAGTTATGTTTTGTCAAAAATAAAATTATGTGATATAAGATATTTAGAAGAATTTTCTAAAAAATTTCTTCATGAATATCAAAAGTTAAAAACAAAAATATAGAATTTTGGAAAAACCAATATTTTCATAAATTACCTCCACCATGGGATGAGATATGTATAAAGAAATACGATCTTATTTAGATAAACATAGTAAGGAAACAGAATAGCAAAAGAAAATATAGATTCTATAGGTAATAGGATAAATTTTGCAAAAGAAAGAATAACTTTGCATTGCTTACAAACTAAAGTCATAAACAAGTAAAAATAAATTAAGTTATAGTCATTGTACAAAAATTCTAGAAAACGAATGGGAATTTGGATGTAAAACAATACGTCCTAGTACTTATAAAAACATAGAAAGAAAAATAGGAAATATAAATTTGTTAAATGGAAGCCAGAAATAAAAGATATACTCGGTAATAATAATAAGAAAAAAAGAAAAATTTATTAGAAGAAAAACTTCTAAAAATCCAAAAACAAATATGTAAATGTTTTATATGGGATGAAGAAGGTCATATAGCAACAAATTGTCCTAATAAAGGCAAAAGTGCTAAAAAGGTAATTAAAAGTCTTGAAGAACAAGGTTTAGAAATATGTTTTGAAGAGGAAATAAATCTCAAGAAATATTATATGAGCTAATATCGAAATGATTCTCATTCGGATGAAGAAGAATATATATTTATGTTTAATGTAGGAAGTAGTTCTAAAAATCAATTAGAAGAAATTTCTCAAAAGAATGACAAGATATTAAATTAGGGAATTTAATTGGAGAAGAAAAGACTTTTCTCGATGAAATGATAGAAAAATTAATAAAAATCATATTTCTAAAGAAGAAATATATAAAATATCTAAGTTTAAAATTTGGGGTCAAAGGCATATAGAAAAAATTAGTGGCAATACAAATGCTAAAGATACTAGGGAGGATTAACAGAAATCCCGTTATTTACTAAAGAAAAATCATGAGGATTAAAAAGAAATACCCTCAAAGTTAGATATATACATTTAGGAATAATTATGATAACAATTAGAGCTTTATTTAGAAGAGGTCATGATATACCTATAATAGCAGTATTATTAGATAAAAGATTTGAAAATCCAATAAAAGCACTTATTGGAGGTATTCAGTCTAATTTACATAATGGAGTAATAGGATTTAAAGTAAAACCAAATTATTTTATATCCATTACAGATCCTCTAATAGAAGAATGTTTATGCTTAAGAATTCGGACAAAAATTCTCAAATTAAGGATTTAGCAGAAAGATCTAGCAATAAGTTGGACTTCTATTAATGAATATACCAACACTACAGTAAGTAGAAATTAAAGAAATTAATAATAAAATAATTGAGTTATTTGAGCCTAATAAATTTACTACAGAAATTCAGCCTAAATTATTACATTTAAAAGATTTATCAATACCAAAAGATTGGATAATAGATAGAATAAGTGGAGCTAGTACTTCAAAACCAGTAAGTACAATAGAATATGTGTCATCAGGAGATAGACTATATTTTAAAATAATGCTATAACTGGTATCAGAGGCCCCCGGTGTAACGATTCTTGGAGAATCTATATCAAATATCCACTGTAAGTTTTTGTCTTTTAATCAATTTCGTTAATTCTGTGGTTATTTATCTCAAAACCCATACATCTGTTATTTTGTTTTAACTTTGCCTGTTTAAGTCCAGGAGAGAGACGTAAGGCCCTAGTGTTTAAGACAAGATAATAACAGAAGGTTTTAGGTACCGGAGATGAACAACATGGAAGAAACAGATTGTTTATATAAAGATAAAACATGCAGTCATATTATGCATATAGATTCTAAACAAGAAAATAATATTTCGGCCCTTAGTAAAGGATTTAATAGTTTAATAGATATAACCTCTATATATTTTAATAAAATATACAATAAGGTCAATAATATAGAAGAAAAGGTAAATAATCTAGGAAATATTAAGGAATTAGATTTGAACAACAAATCTAAAGAAATATTATCAGAAGTTAATAACAAATTAGAACAAGTTATAAATAATAATATAGAGTCAGACATAGATCTAGGTCCTTTATATTATGGTAATAGTAATATAATTTTAACCTTATCAGATGAAGAGGAAGAAACCTCTGCAGAAGAATCATCTTCTACTAGTAAACGTAAAAAATCTGAAAAAAGAAAATCTTTAACTCAACAAAAATATGATTTCCAATCTTATAAAGAACTTATAGAACATTGGAAAAGAAGATTTACAAACAGTAAAGATAAAAATGAAAGAGTAGAATATCTAAAATTAATAGAAGAACTTTATGAAAAACAAAAAGACCTATTTGCTAAGTTTAATTATCATTATATGTTAAATTATGATACCACAGAAAGTAGTAGTTCTAGTAATTCCGATAATCAAAAAGATTTAAAAGTTACTAGTTATAAATCTGATGAAGAAGACACTTCAACAGATGAGGAAGAAAAACCAGAACCTATGGATATTGAAACTACAGATCCATATGGTAAAAGAAAAATAGATTCGGATATTCAAAAAGATGATTATCTGAGAACTCTAAACAAAGAGTTTGAAACAATAGATGATACAATTAGGATTTTCGGTAATCAAACCGAAGATATAGCTACTAATGAAATCAAAACCGAATATGTGGGAGAATCTTCTAATCAACAACCTAGTCAAACTATACCTATACCACATAGGATAGATGACTTAAACAAAAGAAATGTGGCTCAAGGAGGAATATATTTAGATTTGACTAATATTCAAATAGCAGACTATGAAAAAACCATAGATGATTGGGCACAGTCAATGACAATAGTTGTAAACAACAACAGTACATGGTCAAAAGAAAAATTTTTAAACTATTTTGTTGGAACATTTCAAGGAGATGTTTTACAATTTTTAAGAAGATGGGAAGAATCTGATGTAGGAAAAATCCAAAAAGGACAACTAATTAATCCAGATAGGTACCCCTAAAGATCTTATAAAAGGATTAACAAATATTCTAAAAACAGAATTTTGTGGCTATTTTGATAAAAAAGATCAAGATAGTATAGCTAGTTATGTTTTGTCAAAAATAAAATTATATGATATAAGATATTTAGAAGAATTTTCTAAAACATTTCTTCATGAATATCAAAAGTTAAAAAACGAAAATATAGAATTTTGGAAAAACCAATATTTTCATAAATTACCTCCACCATGGGATGAGATATGTATAAAGAAATACGTATCTAATTTAGATAAACATAGTAAGGAAACAGGAATAGCAAAAGAAAATATAGATTCTATAGGTAATAGGATAAATTTTGCAAAAGAAAGAATAACTTTGCATTGCTTACAAACTAAAGTCATAAACAAGTAAAAATAAATTAAGTTATAGTCATTGTACAAAAATTCTAGAAAACGAATGGGAATTTGGATGTAAAACAATACGTCCTAGTACTTATAAAAACATAGAAAGAAAAATAGGAAATATAAATTTGTTAAATGGAAGCCAGGAAATAAAAGATATACTGGTAATAATAATAAGAAAAAGAAAAAATTTATTAGAAGAAAAACTTCTAAAAAATCTAAAAAACAAATATGTAAATGTTTTATATGTGATGAAGAAGGTCATATAGCAACAAATTGTCCTAATAAAGGCAAAAGTGCTAAAAAGGTAATTAAAAGTCTTGAAGAACAAGATTTAGAAATATGTTTTGAAGAGGAAATAAATCCTGAAGAAATATTATATGAGCTAATATCAGAAACAGATTCTGATTCAGATGAAGAAGAATATATATTTATGTTTAATGTAGGAAGTAGTTCTAAAAATCAATTAGAAGAAATTCCTCAAAAAGAACAGCAAGATATTAAATTAGGGAATTTAATTGGAGAAGAAAAAGACTTTTCTGATGAAATGATAGAAAAAATTAATAAAAATCATATTTCTAAAGAAGAAATATATAAAATATCTAAGTTTAAAATTAATGTATCACCTGTTTTAGGTAAATAAACTTTTGGAATATGATTTATTTCAGATTTTATATTTTTTATAGTTTCATAATCTTTTTTAGTCCAGTCAAAAGGTTTGTCCTTTTTTAATTTTTCATATAGCTTACCTAATTTTTTTAGATAGGTTAGGAAAGAAGTTTCTTCCATAATTAATTATTCCTAAAAATTGTTGAAGTTGTTTTTTGTCTTTAATTTCTTCAGGAAATTCTTTTATTTTAACTATAATGTGATCTTGTAGTTTAAGACCATCATTTGATAATTTTAATCCTAAAAAATCTATTTCTGTTTTTTCTAGTTCTATTTTCTTAGAACTTAGAATTATTCCATGTTTTATGAATTCTTGAGAAATTATATTTAAGTGTTTCCTATGTTGTTCTAAATTATCTGAAAATATTAATATGTCATCTATATATACTACACAAAATTTTTTATGCTTATTAAATATAGAATCCATCCATCTTTGGAAGATTTGTGGTGCATTACATAAACCAAATGGCATTACTTTCCATTGGTAATGACCACCGGGTGCACTAAAAGCTGTTAATGGTTTAGATTCTTCAGTTAGCATGATTTGCCAAAATCCTGATTTACAATCGAATTTACTAAAATATTGTGCTTGTTTAGCTTGATTAATTAAAACATCCTTTCTTGGAATAAAAAAAATTTGAATATTAGTCAAATCTAAATATATTCCTCCTTGAGCCACATTTCTTTTGTTTAAGTCATCTATCCTATGTGGTATAGGTACGAGGCATTACCGAACTTACAGCACAAACAAACGTACAATTCCAAGGCATAAATTTCCATCCAAATTAAAATCATTTGCATTCAAATATGAAGTCCCTAATACGAGCCTATGAGGCCCAAAACATGCTTTGGAAGTGGTTCGGGACTAAACTGAGCACTTAGGAAATTTTCACAAAACTCAAAAATTTTTGCTATGAGTAGGGGTCACACGCCTGTGCGGTTTGGGACATGCCCGTGTAGGTAGGCCGTGTGGTCACACATGCCTATGTCCCTATCCCGTGTAACTCTCTGACTTGCAAGCCATGAATAAATTGAAGTCACACGGCAAAGTCACACCGCCCATGTGCTAGGCCTTGTGGATAATTTAATTTTCATAAAATAGGTACAGACTTCACACGCCCGGGACACACGCCCGTGCCTGAGGCCGTGTCCCTTACACGGCTGAGACACAGGCGTGTGTCTCTGCTTGTGTGCTCAATTCTGAGGATACTATTTCTCAAAATTAAGGTGTAGGGAACACACGGCCAGAACACATGCCCATGGGGCAGACCGTGTGTCACACATGGCCTAGACACACGCCCGTGTGTCCACCTGTGTGGACAAAATAAAGGTCGTTTACCAAGCCATTTGTCACCCTTATTTACACCTACACATGCACAAGTTCAAGGCATAATTCATAACATACTTGGACAACCAATACATCCACACACAAGACCTATTCATGTTATTTCATTATCACCCAAAACATAATTACAATATCATATTCTACCAAACCAAATCAAACCAAACTCACATCCACAATTACCCACACAGACTTTTATCATGCATAATTCTTCATAAATTTCATAGCATACCAATAAGCCAACTTCAACCATTCAACAACACTCCATTAAGGAACATCTAACCATTTATCAAGCATTTATAAACCACATCACACAAGAGATTGTTGCACATGCATGCATATATATATATATATAAAAGCTTACAATCAATTCAACCAAAATAAGCCAAGTTACATGGCCAAACACCACATCAAGCCCTTGACAATTACAAGCCATAAATTTGGCCAAAATCATAATAACACATTTAACAAAATAACCAAGTCCCTGTACATGCCATATACTCAAAATGCTAAATTTCATCAATACCCAAAATGATAATTTTGATAGTGTGAGGCAAATCACCGACGATCCCCAATTCGAGCTAGCTTGGTGACACTATAAAACATGGAAAATAAACGGAGTAAGCTATATAGCTTAGTAAGCCCGTATGCAAGAAATAAGCAAACCTTACCATAAAATCAACATTCAAGAAATATAATATAAGATGATGTAATTTACCATAAGTTTTACAATCATAACTCATTTATTCACAAACTTACCTTGAATTCATAATTTCTTGAATTTAATAAATATAAGCTTTATGTACATACCTGTACCATCTCGAAACAAATTTACACTTATTCTCATCTTTGAAATACCCATGAACCACTCGAAATAATAATGTCGGATACCTGGGAAATTTGCACACTAAGTGCCACATATGTAGCCAATGCTACCTAAATCTCATATCACATAGTTGCTCGCTCTCGAGCTAACAACGAGCCTACTCGCACATGCTGTCCGTCAATACGTAACTACACGGTGCTGGTCACACAAGCTGTCAAGTAACTGCAACATATGCAGGTATAGTCAGCCACCGGTAGGACGTACAGGACCAGCACACGGATCACATAATCACATAGCACATAGTAACCCTAGTGACATGTCACTTGTATCCTAATCTATTCCTAAGGTTCAAACGGGATTTCTTACTTGTCGAATCATCTTCGAACTCATTCATAGAGTTAAACTCGTCCACATAGTTAATCATACAGCTCATGCAATATTAAAGCATTTAAATACTATTATATTAAAGCTTATTTAACATACGAACTTACCTCAGTTACAAAAACGGCTATTAGTTCAATTTAGTCCACAAACTTGTTCTTTCCTTGGTCTAAACTCGAACTTCATTTTTCTTGATCTATAATATCAAATTTAACTTATTCTATCATCACATTATTCAATTCAGCCCAAAAACACACTATGGCAAAAATTAAAATTTTGCCCCTAAAGTTTTAACATTTTACATTTTAGTCTTTAGGCTCGTAAAATAATTTTCATTCAATTTCTTCATTACCCAAGCCTAGTCGACTTTTATCTAAAATTAAAACAACCCATATTTTTTCATTTATTCACATTTTACCACACATTTTACAACCTTTTACATATAAGTCCCTTTTTGACATTTTCATCGAAAATCACTTTGTAAATGTTGTTTAACTAACAACAAACATGTATTTTCTACCATTAAACATCAAAATACAAGCTTATTCAACATGGGTAAAATTCTAGACTTTGATTTTCTTTCAAATTAGTCATTAGAATAGCTAGATTAGGTTGAGACAACTTCAAAAACATAAAAATCATGAAAAACGAGGCAAGAATGGACTTACAATCAAGCTCGAAAGTGGTCAAAACCCTAGCTATGGACTCCCTTGAAATTTTGGCACAGGCGGATGAATATGAATAAAAATTTTGACTTATTTTTAGCTTATTAAATCATTTAATTACTAGTTTACCAAAATGCCCTTAATGCAAAACTTTGGAATTTTATCTAACCATGTCTATTTTTGTCCATTACGATGTATAATGGTCTAGTTACCATTTAAGGACCTCTAATTTAGAATTTCATAACAATTTACTACCTTTAGCCTGTAGAACTCAAATTTTGCACTTACTGTAATTTAGTCCTTCTAGTCAAATTGAGCACTCAATCGATAAAATTTATGAACAAAATTTCACACAATCATTCTATCATGTTGTAACCTTAAAGAAGTAATAAAATTAATATTTCTACTTCATATTTGTTGTCCCGAAATCACTATTTTGATTTGAACCAAAAACGGGTTGTTACAAGGAAAACCTAAATTCTAGTGACAATCGACGTCAGTGACGGCAGTAATGGAGGAAATGTGCTCAACACCTTTTTTTTGGAAATAAAATAGTGTAAGGAAGGAGAGGCAACAAAGGAGTAAAAAAGGGGATGTGTCTTACAACGTATGGCAAGTTTGACTTGCTAAAGGAGGAAATGAATCCTCCACATAAGGCAACAAAAGAGTGGACGGTTGACATCTATTGCGCACATAGGAATTTTGCCAAGAATATTTGTTTTCACTATTGCGCAATTAATTTAAAACATAAGAGATAATAGTATCACTCTTGTATAATTAATTGAAAAGTGGAATGTGGTACATAGTATGTTACATAGCCTGGTGACATGACCGTGTGACCCTGGATTTCATGCCCTCAACCCTATCACACAGGTTTGGGACACGATCGTGTTACGGCACCATATGGCCTTAGCCTTGTTACACGGTCGTGTGACTCTTGTTTTATCATTTTTCCTTTTTTTTGTAAATGCTCCAGTTATTTCCTAATTTAATTTCAAAATTGTTTAAGTGTTTTTGTAAGTTAATTTGAGACTTGGTTTTAACCTTAATATGTTTAATTTGAACTTAATGTGAATATATTGATTTATTGAATGATAATGACTAAATTGCTTATGAATGTTTTGGTTTATTATAGTAGCATCCTATAGCTTGGGTCTGGCATTTGGAACGGGTATGGGGTGTTACATTCAGGTGAGTAACTTAGTTAATTTTATGGTTTTATTTTATATAACATCCTAAATTTCTTTTAATAATTTATTTGCAGCATTGTTTCAAGAATGAGCTATTACCTTAATGGTTAATAGAAATAAAGAGACAGTGTAATTCGCTTAAAGACTCAAGTTTGATTCCTTTCCCTTGCAAATTGTTAATTTTTCCTAGACTTTTTTCCTTTCTCCTATTATTGTCCCGCCCGGCCTAGTTAACTTAGGTATAAATACAACATTTTCACTTATTTTCCAGCCTTTTGCCATCTTTTCTTTGCTATAGTTGTTCAACCTTTTTTTCCTCTCAAACTCTCTCGTATTCTTTTTTTTTCTTTTATTCCTTTCTCCTTCATTGTGTCGCTCTCTATTGTGTCACATCTTCTCTTCTTTGTGTAAGTGTCGATTTCCCTCATCTTTCTTCTATGTTTTCTACTTATTTTACGTTTTTATTTTGTTGGGGTTTCATGTTATTTTTTTATGTTTCAATCAACCCCATCCCTTAAACATCTCATTTAAACCGCCCTAAAGTAACCCTAGAGCTGTTGTCGTCGGTGGTTTTTGCCACCCTTAGATCCCCTTGGTTGGTTGTCATTTTTGAGCCTTTAATTGTTGTTTTGTGCTGATGTTTCCAGCCTTTTTTTCCTTTATTTTTCGTGCTTAAAAATAGTCCCCAGCCAGCTGATAGCCTCTGAACGTACTAATGACCAAAGTATGAATACTGCACTAAATATGTGGAACAAGTATGCGGGTCAGGCTATAATACAGTTTTTACAGTAAAATAAGTGAGTATTCCGAGGATCGTACCCAACGAAGGCGAGTACTAAATTAAAGTTAACCTAAATGCAAATAAAATTCATTAGTAAATTAAATAAATTATGTTACGAGTAAATATAAATAATATAATTTTTGTTTTTATAAATTAAGAATAAAAATTGAATAATTAAAGTGTAACACCCCCTTACCCGAGACCGTCGCCGGAATCGAGCACGAGGCATTACTAAACTTACCTTACAACTTAATCAAGTTCAAACAATTTATTTTATTTCCCGTAATAAACTGTCCGTCTGCGTTAAAGTTGCTAAAAAAAATCATATCTCAAGTTACGAAACTTGAAATCAAAATCCGTAAATTTTCCCTAAAACTAGACTCATATATCTACTTACTAATTTTTTTATAGAATTTTTGGTTGGGCCAATTAGTACAGTTTATTAGTTAAAGTCTCCCCTGTTTCAGGGTTCGGCTAATCTGACCTCTGTGCACTACAAATCAATTTTTTGAAGAAATCCAATGATTATGCCGTTTATTTATATTAAAAATATACTCAATAAGAAATCTATACATATATAGTATGATTTCTAATTGTTTTTGTACAATTTATGGTGAATTTCTAAAGTCAGAACAGGGGATTCAGAAATCACTCTGACCCTGTTTCACTAAAACTAAAGTATCTCATAACCAAAGCATGGCATGTCTTGACATGGTATCCTTGCCTTAGAACCTTACCAATGGCCATGCCTTGGCACGGGCTTACATGGTATCCTTAAACCCTAATGTCATGCAATTCGTATCCTACACATTCCTAAGGTTCAACCGGGACTATCTGAAACTACTTCTCCTTCAATTCATGTTGGAGTCTTCTTTGAATAATTTCATGAAATAAATATACACATGCTGGAAAATTAACAACAGTAACATAAAATAATAGAAAATTGTATTTATTTACCGCAAACTTACCTTGAAACAAAATACAATCAACTATATCGATTTAGTCCTCTATCTTTTTCTTTCCCCAGTTTACCTCCGTATTTCATTCTTCTTGATCTATAATAATAAATTTAGCTTATTTAATACTCACATTTATCAAAACAGTCATTGACTCAAAATTTGGCAAAATTACACTTTTGGCCCAAAACTTTTACATATTTACACTTTTGCCACAAAGCTCGAAAATTAAACTTCATCCTATTTTCTTATGTTTTATGACATGCTGATCATTTTTCTCTTCTATGGCAACATCAAATTCTCACTCTAACATGTACTTATGAACATTAGGTATTTTTACCGATTATGTTGTTTTACTCATTTTCGCTTAAAATCACTTAGCAAAAGTTGTTTAACATAAATTCAAGCTTTATATTCTATCATAAAACATCAAAATAAACACATTTCACCTATGGGTATTTTTCCAAATACAAACCCTAAGTTAAATTATTGCTAGAAAAAGCTTAAGCAAGTTACCGGGACTCCAAAAACGTAAAGAACATTAAAAACGGGGCTTGGAATCACTTACTATGGAGTTTGGAAGCTTGAAACAAACCCTAGCTATGGAGAACCCCTTGATATTCATCTTAAGGAAGAAGATGAGCATATTTTGCCATCTTTTTCCCTTTTTTAATCTTTTAATTATCATATGACTAAAATACCCTTTAGTAAATTTTTTTTGTTATTTCTACCTATGTATATCTTTTTTTGTCCATGAAAATATAATGATTTAATTACCATTTAAGGACCTCTACTTCAATTATGCACTTCAATTTAATCCTTTAACATTTAGCACTCATATTTATCAACTTTTGCAATTAGGCCCTAATATGCAAATCGGGCATGCAATCACTGAAATTTCTGATCGGTACTTTAACACATGCATCTAATCACTCTGTAAATCATAAAATTTAATCGAACTAAACTTTTTTATTTCAGATTTGTGGTTTCGCAACCACTATTCTATTTAGGCCCTATTTTGGGATGTTACATTTCTCCCCCTTTAGGGATTTTCGTCCCCGAAAATCTTACCTGTGTTAAGATTTGGGTACTGTTCTCGCATAGCGTCTTCGGGCTCCCATGTAGCCTCGTTTATCCCATGTTTATTCCATAATACTTTCACAAGTGCAATACTTTTGTTCCTTAATTGCTTTACCTCTCGAGCTAGAACCTTGACTGGTTCTTCACCGTAAGTCATGTCTGGCTGAATCTCAACCTCTATCTGAGAAATCACGTGTGACGGATCTGAACGATAACGACATAGCATAGACACATGGAATACATTATGAATCTTTTCTAGCTCGATCGGCAAAGCTAACCGATATGCTAATGGTTTGACTCTCTCAATCACTTTAAACGGTCCAATAAAACGTGGACTTAGTTTGCCTTTCTTGCCAAATCTGAGAACTTTCTTCCATGGGGATACTTTCAAAAACATTTTGTCACCAACTTGATACTCAATCTCTTTTCTCTTCAAATCCGCATACGACTTCTGTCTGTCTGAAGCTGGTTTTAAGCAATCTCTGATAACTTTTACTTTCTCTTCCGTTTCTTTGACCAAATCAACTCCGTAAATCTAATTTTCCTTAAGCTCTGTCCAATACAAAGGCGTTCGACATTTACGTCCATATAAAGCTTCATAAGGTGCCATCTTTAAACTCGACTGATAACTATTATTGTAGGCAAATTCTACTAATGGTAAGTACTTTTCCCAACTGCCTTGGAATTCTAATACACAGCATCTAAGCATATCTTCAAGTACTTGGATAACTCTCTCTGACTGACCATCGGTCTGAGGATGGAAAGTTGTACTAAAACTCAACTTTGTGCCCAAAGCTGTACTGACCATTTAAGGACCTCTACTTCAATTATGCACTTCAATTTAATCCTTTAACATTTAGAATTCATATTTATCAACTTTTGCAATTAGGCCCTAATATGCAAATCGGACATGCAATCACTGAAATTTCTAATCGGTACTATAACACATGTATCTAATCACTCGATAAATCATAAAATTTAATCGAACTAAACTTTTCTATTTTGGATTCGTGGTTTCACAACCACTATTCCGTTTAGGCCCTATTTCGGGATGTTACATAAAGTGAACTTTGAGAAACTAAAATCTAAACTCAATCAAATCAAAATATGGGTGATTAGCTCACTTCGGTGGTCATAAGTAATTCCTATTTTGGGTTTCTATTCAATCAACTAGTTGTTACCCTAGTAAGATCTCTCAATCTTCCACTAAACTAACGAGTTGACAAGAACTACTTATCTCAACCTCATAGTCCAGACCTGTTTGGGGCTAAGGTGTTCATGGATAGGCCATACCAATTTTGGGTTAATTCCCAGCTGAATGACTTCTTAGGGTCATCAAGCCTAGGGTTTAAGTTCTTCCTCTCCCAAACAACTAATCTGCTAAGAAAACCCTACATAGCAATTAGTAAATCACACCTCCACTCACCAATCCCCCATAAAAGGATTAGTTCCTCATCGAATCAATAAACATAATAAACTTGATGGTAAATATAAGGAAGAATAATTCTAGAATAAGGTTTAGAGAATTCTAATTGTATTCGATTGATAAAGTGAAAAAATCCTTAAATGTTTGATTGCTTTTACAAACCAAATTCTCCGAAGAACACGAAAGGAAAAGAACTGAAAAGAAATCTAAAACCTAAAAGAACAAAAAATAGAAAACTAAATTACAGGGAAAAACATAGAATCTAAAAAATTATCCTCGAACAAGTGTTAAGTGAGATTATTTATAGAGTTAGGGTGGGTCATTGTCTTTAGCCCTAGGTTTGCTTACATTTCCGTATTAATCTTTATTTTGTGGACCAAAATACCCCTTGCTCGTAATTCTTCTTGTACAGTGTTGGTGTCGCGACACCCAGTGCTTGTAACACTCCTAACCTGAATCCGTCGTCAGAACAGGGTTACGAAGCATTACTAGAGTTTACAATATAAATAGACAGAAAATTCAAACATTTCATATCATATAGAATTCATTTTAGAAACCAATCAAAATCATGCATATTGTCCCTTATACAAGCCCTTGAGGCCGAAACTACACATTAGAAACAAATCGAGACTAAATGGAAACTCAAATTTTTTTCGAAAACATTTAAAATTTTCAATACTGCAGGGGTCACACGGTCAAGAGACAGGCCTATGTCTTAGGCTGTGTGGGCATTTGAAATAGGGACACATGACTGTGTCCCAGCCCATGTCCGTGCTCGTGTAACTCACTGACTTGGGTCACATGGCCAAGCCACACGCCCGTGTGCCAGCTGTGTACCCTTTCGAAGTAACCTCACACACCCGTGTGCCAGGCCATGTGCTAGGTTTTGTAACAGCCTGACCAGCAAACCTTTAAAAAGCTACAGAGGGCACACGCCTATGTCACCTGGCCGTGTGTCACACATGACTGAGATACACGCCTATGTGGACGAAAATAGGCCATTTTACAAGCCACATTTCTTACCCAGTTTGCTACCAACCTAAACTCAACATTTTTTCATATACACAAGTCATAAATAGGCATCCAAAAAAAGCTAAAATCAAGCGTTAAACATGTAATATCTTCACATACAACCAATATGCCCTTAGGCACCTCAAATGACAATATGTAAACATGTATATTCATGTATACAATTTAACCAAATAAGCTAGCAATTTAGCAAGCCATTTTGTATCACTTCATGCCACATCTCTTACCTACCAAAACATACCATATAATCTATTTACCATAACACAACCATTTGATACCAAAATGCATTTCATAAACGATCATATTTGGACATATATTCCTCCCAAAACAAGATACCAATTCATCACCAATTAACCACATCACAAAACACAAGTACAAAATGTACACTTAGCTATCATTTTACCTTTTTATCATGTAACCATATCAAACATATCATTAACCATGTTAAGGCCACATATATATACATACCAAAATATACAAAATCATAAGCCAACTCAAATGGCTATAAACATAACAAAACATATAGGCTATCATTAGCCAAAATAACCTATACATGCCATTATAACCAAAATTAAACAACTGAAAGTACCAAAAGAGCCGATGGGTAGTGTGATATAGTTCTAACAATCTTCCAACCTGAACGAGCTTCTGATTCACTATAAAACATGAAAAATAAACAGAGTAAGGATTTAAGCTTAGTAAGTTTGTATAACATAGAATTTAACTTACCATTTAGTCATAATTTAGGTAAGTAAACATAGCATATTCCAACTCAATTTGGCCAAATGCCTAAGCACATATTCACAAACATGTTAGCCATGTAAAACACATATAATATCCAATACATATGGATGAACTTTACCATTATTCAAATTTCTTATACATGTATCATACATTTCATATATCAATATATCATGTAACATCATTTCCATGTACTTTATGTAAATACCTGTAGTAGTTCATGTCGAACTCATATATTCTCGTAACAAAACTGTGCTCGTTGAACCATTTAGAATATCGTTGGATACTTAGATAACGCACACGAGGTGTACTGAAATGTAATCTGTCAATTCCTGTACACGTATGCTCATACGAGCTCTAAATCGGTGTGCTCTTACGAGCTGTAAATGGTAAGCTCCTCTAAGCTGAATAACGGTAACTCATACGACCTGAATATCGGTAAGCTCTCTCGAACTGAGAATCGGTAACCCTAATGACATGTCATTTGTATCCTACGGATTCCTAAGGTTCAAACGTGACTCGATATTGTCATATGTCATTGGATATATGATCAGTATCCACTCATGGCAATTACACAATTCACAAACATATAATTCAATTTAAAACATATAAATGTACAATTTAATTACACAAACTTACCTCGACAAGTATTCATAGATATGGAGGCGATTAATCTGAAACCTTCCTTTTGCCCCGATCTAACTTCGCACGAGGTCTGACTAGATCTATACGGATAAATTTAACTCAATTTAATATATAATTCATTCAATTTAATCTAAAACATATTCTTGGTAAAATTACCATTTTGTCCGCATACTTTTAAATTTTTTGCAATTTAGTCCCTAGACTTGGAAAATGAAATTCATGCAATTTTTCCTTTACCCAAGCCTAGCCAATTTCTAAACATACTAACAGTAGCTCATATATTTACAAATTCACAATTTTATCACACAATATTTTCTATTTTTTCAATTTAACCCCTAATTGATAATTTTATAAAAAATTCATTTACAAAAGTTGTTTATCTAACAACAACCATTCATTTTCTATCATCAAACTTCAAAGCTCAAGCATGTTCATCAATGGTAAAACTCTAACAGTTTAACAGTTTCACAAATTAGTCCTTGGGCTAGCTAGATTAAGCTACAACGATTTCAGAAACATAGAAATCATTAAAAATAAGACAAAAACACATACCTAATTGAAGGATTAAAGATTGGCCGAATAAAGCTTTAACAATGGCTTCTAGTTCTTTAACATTCGGTTGAAAAGAAAATAATAATGGAAGATGACAAAATTTTGTTTTATTTAATTTACCTTTAATTACCTTTTTACTAATATAACCTTTATAATATTTAATAATTACACAAAATGCCAAGCCATTATCATCCACTAACATATTAATGGTCTAATTACCATATAAGAACATCCATTTTAAAGTTCTATAGTTATTTAATACCTCTAGCTATTAGAACTCAACTTTTGCACTTTACGCAATTTAGTCCTTTTTATCAAATTGAGTAAGCAAACGATAAAATTTCTTAACGAAATTTTTATACGGTAACACTATCATGTTGTAGGCCATAAATAATAATAAAATAATTTTTTTCAACTCAAATTTGTGGTCTCAGAACTACTGTTCCAATTTCACTAAAAACGGGCTGTTATAGTGCTTTTGTCACGACATCGAAGGCAGTATACTCTAATTCAGGTTTGACTTCAAGGGTGTGTCACGGCATCCTATGGCTATGTCATGAGTATTATAGTATGCCCAAAGACTAGTCATGATATGATTGTAATTACATACTTGTTTTACCTTGTTGTTAATATAAGGCATTGTCATTATTATTTCAGTTTCTTTTTCTGTGTATATAAATAAACGGAATTGTAGTAAATTCATAAGAAAATATGATTATTCTTAAAAGCTTCTTAGTCAAGTATTATTTTGGGCTTGGAAAATAATAATTCATTGAGACTAAGGTGTGGTTGATTGATGACAAAGAGTTGTCATTGATTATTACGTATGAGTATGTTTCTTGGATTATTACGTAATAGTCACAATATAACTCATAGTGATAACTATATAATCCTCAAACTTGAGATCATCATTGTCCCAACATCGTGAGCTGTATATTTTGATGCAACCAAAGCGTCTACCATAACAAGTTGTACTATAAAGACTGATGTTGGATATACTACAATCCATGTAGTGGGATATGGTTGATCAAGATAGGATTTTTCCCTCCTACATTATGGGAGCAATATCTTAGGCCTCTTGATAGAGTGAGACTAGAAATGCATGGTCATGCTCGAATAAGTTGATATGAGATATCACACTTTTTTGTTTATTATAGTTTGCTGAGAAAATTAAGAAATATGAGACTAGGCTATACAAGTGTGACTATTCCATAACTTGTGTCCAAGCTAGATATTAAAGATCAAAGGATATAATACATGAAAAGATTATCATAGAAAGGTTATGTCAAATCACAACTTCTTTTAACTTGGGTGGGTGACAATGATGCATTGCTAGATAATGCTCATTGCTTGTAATGTTACAAACGTTCTAGTATTAGTACCAACATTACAAGAGCCTACGTGGTCACATACTATACTTGAAACGAATAGAATCCAAATACATTTTGTATTGTATTTAGTTGTCACTTGAATTAAATTAATTGTTGAATTAATTGAATTTGATAGTTAAATATTAAACACATTATATGTACAAACTTGTTGTACACAAATAGAGAATATAGATAAAATTAATATATGAATTTGATTCATACAAAATATTAATTGTATATATTTTATCGAATTTATTAATGTAAATAGTTATATTAATTACTTTCAGTTAAAATATAAAAGACAGGGAAATTAATATTCATTTGGAAAGAATATAATTGATGTATGAATTTTATTCATACAAAATATTAATTGTATATATTTTACCTAGTTTATTAATAAAAATAGTTAGATTATTTAAATTCGGTCAAAATATAAAAGACATGGAAATTAATATTCTCTTAGAAAGAGTATAATTAATATATGAATTTAATTCATACAAGATATTAATTGTGTATAGTTTACCAAATTTATTAATATAAACAATTATATTATTTAATTTCGGTCAAAATACAAAAAACATGAAAATTAATATTCTTTTGGAAAGAATATAATTCCTTTTTCTAACTTTCCATTTGACTTCTCTATTAATAAGGGAAAATTCATGGTTTTCCATTTTAATATGTGATATCAAAGAGGATAAAAGGATGATAATCCCCTAGTGTGTGTAGGTTACCAACTTAATAAAATAAAGGTTTAGCAATCGTTTTTAATTATTCTCTCCGAAAAGTTCAAGAGAAAGTGGTTGTTCATTTTTTTACGGGGTAGACTACGTAGAGGTCGGGTCATTTTCGTTGTGGATTGGAATATACATCAAATCAGCAAACATCTTTTCAATGTTTTTAGTAAAGAAGGTATATTTTCAACTATATTTCAACCTTATTCGTTCCTTAGACAAGGATCTATGGCTAATGATCGCTGAAATAATTTTTCCTGCTGCGCCATAAGGTGTACCGGCGATCCAATAGTGACATGAAAGATAATATTGGAATTCTTGTATTCTGCTCCCTATGTTGCGACATTGGACTTCCTGTGTTGCAACACAGCGACCAACCTTGAGCTATTTTGCCTTTTAGTGATGTCCTGCACACTGACTTAGGACATTAGCTCACTCTTAGGCCTCATTCGGGCCATAAAGTCATAAAAAAACTCAAAATGCATTTTTATTGAATTTAAAGCTAAGATGGAAACCTTAACTAAAACATAATAAAAATGCTTATATTTAAGCTCCTTAAGTACAAAAACTAGTTTACTCTGCCACTCTATATTACGACAGATCAAACTGCCCCACACTTAATTCATTTCTTGTCCTCAAGGAAGGCAAAATAAAAACAAAAAGTAAAAGATGACCGTTGAGCAAGTATGATGCAAAGATTGGTTTCGGGTACATAATTAGGCATTTTCATATTTACTTATAGTCATGGCATGGTATATAAATGACTTACCACTTTCAATATCAAACACCTAAGTTCAGTATATTTCAAAGTATACAGACATTAAGGTTTCCAAATATATGAATCCATCCATAAATCATACAAGTTATCTGATTATCCTAGTAGAATACAAATAGGCTTTATTGTAATTGCTCAAAATAATATTGATTCATGAATAAGTTTACCTAAGTTACATAGGGCTTTTCAGCTTGTAACATTCTGAGGCTTAGGACAAGTATGAAATTCAAGAACAGGAAACATCAAAATAGTTTCAACCACGAATGTAACACCCCTAACCTGTATTCGTTTCCGGAACAAGGTTAAGGAGCATTACCGGACCAGTGGAATAGTAAATCATTCAAGTCATACATCAATGCAAACATAATCTAATTTCATTCAAATACACTCATAATGTCCCTTAATCGAGCCCTTGAGGCCCGAAAAATACTATAGAAATAGTCTGGGACTAAATAAAAAACATTTGGAAATTTTAGGAAAAAGTAAAAAAAAATTAGACTACAGGGTGAGTCACACATCTGAGACACACGATCGTGACTTAGGCCTTGTGGACATTTAAAATAGGGACACATGGCCATGTCCTAGCCCATGTCCATGCCTATGTAACTCACTGACTTGGGTCACATGGCCAAGCCACACGCCCGTGTGCCAGGCCGTCTGCTAGGCCGTGTAATTGCCTGACTTGCATCCCTTGAACCTACAGGGGACACACGGTCGTGTGTCAGATAGCCAGTGTCTTGGGCCATGTGGCCCAAAATGAACCTTAAAACACAAGTTTACCATTTCAAGTTTGCTTGGACCTTAAGAAACTCAAATACCAACCAAAATAACATTAATCGAGCCAAAAACACACCAAAACCAACCTAATAAGTTCCTAACCAATTTACCCTCATTGGTACCACAAGTATATACAAATATACATCAAAATGCACATCAATTCTATTTATTGATTCTTTCAAGCAATACCTAATCAAAATACCTCTCAAAGGTACCACAACCACAACTTTTAATTTTTATATATACCATTCGTACTAGCATAAAAATTATACCTCATTCTCATGTAACTTGTAAGTTGGTTATTTGCACAAAATATCATTCATAATATTTAAATAAGCCAAACAATAACCAAAACCACACAAGAGCCTATATGTAACACCCCAAAATTAGCCTAGACATTATGGCTGAATCTGGCGCATCACTTTGAAGTGTTTTAGCAAAAACCATTTTTTCATTGAAAAACCTTCTTAAAATAAAAGAAACCTTAACTATCATTAAAAAACAAACTCCTTTCAATCACTTGTTTAAAATATATGATTTTATGAAAACATGTCATTTTAACATGTAGTTGCAGAAACATAGAAAAGTCATACTATAGTTTGAGACACCGTGTTCAACTTCTTATAATTATATCACATAAAAATAATAATCCAAATAATAATAAAGTGGAAGCCCTATTACAATCTGATTTGAAAAGTACTTAATAACATAGAAACTGATAAGCTTTAAAAAGAAAAACAAATCCAAATTATCTTGCTAGCTGGCCACCTAAAGTCCCTCCAAACATCAAACCTTCTACTGAGCATCACCTGAAAATAAAATAAAAGAGGGGGTGAGTTTTTGCAAACTCAGTGTGTACAACCCTCAACGAAAACAAGCATTCAAAAATCATCATACATCAAACATGCAATGCAATCCCATCCCAATAATCCATCCGCCACACTAGCTACGTCCCCGTCACATCATGTGGGGATATAAATATCAACCCACCCAACCGACACATCAATGGTAGCCCGGTTGTGGAACTACCTTCATTTACATATTGGGCTTAAAAGCCGTCAGTGGATCCACGATTGTCAAGCAACCATGCGATCCTCATATACTTCCTCCATTCCATAATTCCCAACCCATATGTAACCTAAGCAGAATATCATATGTATGCAGCAGATATGCATGTCACATCCATAAAACTTACATTTAACACCTAGGGGTATTTTGGTCATTTTTGCTGGTTTTCACTTACCTCAGCCCATTAATAAATCCCGTGAGCTAAGATGAATGAATACTATGCACCAGGTAGGACTCTAGAGAAGAGGAGGTGAGTCATTAAGACCACTTAAGTACCAAGCTCTCCCTAGATCCAATCCTAGACATGCATATACCCGTTGCCACACCTTAACCCTATGACTTGTCCACAGGCTCACTTATTTAATTAAGTTTTATGTAGTCATCATATACTAGGCCAAAACCCCTTACAAAGTAAAAACTCACATACCTGTATATGGCCCACTAGGCTCAATCACATTTATATGGCCCATTAGGCCTAATTCACATGTATATGGCCCATCAGGCCCAAATCACATTTATATGGCCCATGAAACCTAAATCACATTCACAGTCATGTACTCATACTTTTGCCTATTATGGGCCCAACAGCTCATAGGGCCCATTAAGCCTATTCTGGCCCGGTTGGCCCATCCACAGCCCAAGCCCATGGAATAGCCCATGGGGCCTCAGACAACCTATCGGTTTCTACCTCACGAGTGTTCACGCACTCGCAAGACTACCGTAGCCAAACTTTTGACTTTTCGGCATTTCAGCTTTTGCCGATCTACTTGTGTGTGCAGTGTATGTACACACCTGGTAAGCAAGCGTGTTGCGATTCCCTTAATCACCAACCTACAAACGATATCACCCTTCAATTAATCGTATGCTTAATACATATTTTACCCAAAAATTGAAACCTCACCTCAAACTTACCTTGAACACCAATCCCTATTAGCTTTTCCTTGTTCACGTACTCCTTAGATCTGCATTAATCTTACTCGTTAAAACCAAATACTAGGGGACTCGCATCCAAAAAAATTCACCCCCTTATCTCACTTAAGACCATTCGGCCAACCTTAGCCAATAAGAGAGGAATACTTACCAAAACTGCAAAACACCTAAGGAGCAATTTCGGCAGAGATCTAAGATCCGAGATCCGATACTAATTCCTTACCACAGTTGATTAGAAAGAGTGAGGAATGAACAACGCAATAGATTCTTAGAAAAACCAATTGGAAAACAAACACTTACATTAGATTCGGTTGACGAGTATTTGTCCCTTGGAAGATTCAGCTTCCAAACATAGTGTGGTGAATAAGGTTTATTTGGTATAGATTAAAGAAGAAAAATAGAAGAAGGAATCGGCTAAATGAAACAAAGAAAATTGTGTAGAGAAAGAATAGAAATCGACACAAAGAAAAGAGAGTAAAACAAAAGGGTTTTCAACTTTTAGGGAAAAGGGTTTCTGATAACAGGGTGAAGGAAATTCGGCACTAGCCTGGCAACCCCGGCACTTATTTATATCCCTTATAGCCGAATTGCCTGGCCCTCACTTCCCCATTCGGCTCCATTACTTCCCCCTCCTCATCTCCTCGTTTTTCTCCCTGATAACCCCTTGATCCTTTCCTTAATTTTCTCTCCTGAACACTCCCTTTAGAGTCCATCTTCATGCCACTTCCAACCTTCTAGAAGGCCAAAATTAAACTCCCAAAAATAATAAGCTAAGATTCGAACCTTGGATCTCCTTGCTAGCTACTTAACGCCACCTCCCCACACCCTAAGTGGCGTCACTTATCCACTCCACCACAAGGCTTTTTGATGCCATTTTCCCTTATCTTTATTTAAAAGCCCAACTACTCGCCAATAAGGTCCTTTTAATTATTAAACTATAATTTCTTTTACCCCTAGATTCGAACTCAAACCTTGACCAAGACCTACCAACGCGTAATTAACACTTAACCGGAATTGCTAAGCACAAAAAGAAAAAATTTAAGATTTCAAGATTTTTGGGTTTCGGGATTTTTGGGGCATTACACTATACATGCCATATAATCTGAATTAAAAATTTCAAAAACTATAGAGATGAGCTAGATAGTGTGACTTGAGTGCCGATCCTATCGTCCAACCTTCCAAGAATCTAAAATGACATTAAACAACACAAGTAAGCTTAATAAAGCTTAGCAAGTTTGACTTATTAAACGATAAATCTTATCGAACTAATTATAATAATTCAAACAATAATAATCATCTATGAGAACTCCCTGTCATTCACAATTTCAATCGATAAAATTATCTATGTTCAGATGAATATGGAATAAGTATCATATATTTCAAATTCATTAAATAGATTTCCTTACTGAGACTTTTCCATTTGAAAAACGACTTACGACTTACGAGTAAGAGTACACATCAGATAGACCGAACACACCAAACAAAAGCTCATAAGAGTTCATCCAACCGAAATATGCCAAACAAAAACTCATAAGAGCTGGTCCACCCAAAACATGCCAACAGAAGCTCATAAGAGCTGATCCACTCGAATCACGCCAAATAGAAAGTATAATGCGAGAGTTCGCAACAAATGCTAAACCTTAATTTACTTGGGTAATGTACAAATATCTCCCTCCAATACCATCTCCACTCCAAACTCCTATAATACACCAAAACACAAATGTACTCTATCCCGCATTCAATTCAAACCGAGCATCAAATTCAATATTATAACTCAGATAATGATTCATTTCCAACAATGGAACATATATATTATATCATGTAATACCAATCACCTATGTATATAAATATTAAATTTTAACCGTACGAACTTACCTGGACTGAATTGTGGAAACTGTAGAAGTTCAAGGACTATTCCACTATTTTTTCTTTTCCACGAATATCGACGAAATCTTATCTAAAATTTAAAATTACTCATTTATTAGCATATATTTCATTTTCAATACATTTTGCAATTAATGCCATTCTATTTTTCAAATTTACACAATTACCCCAAACTTTTACAATTTTTGCAATTTAGTCATTTAACCCAAAATTCATCAAATTAACCATTTTTCTCAAGTCAATATTTTATCCAAATATACTAAGCCCTTAAACAGTTCCTAGTAAACATCAATTTCACTATTAAACCCTAAAATTTTAAAACTTTCATAATTTAATCCTAAAATCAAAATCTAATAAAAATCACTTTACAAATTCATCAAATAGCATAATCAAAGCTCCAAATACATGGTATTCATAAAAAAAACATTCAATATTCATCACTAGCAACTTCCAAAAATTTTTACAGAATAAAAAATGAAGGTACAGGCTAGCAGGACCTAGTTGCAACGATCTCAAAAACATAAAAATTATAAGAAACATAATTAAAATGGACTTACATGCAAGCTTCTATGCTCAACCGATTGTAAAGCTTCCAAAAATGGTCAAAAATGCCTTAGGTTTTCGGCAAGAAGGTGAAAAGATGATAATTTTTACTTTCGTTTTATTAAAACATTAATTTATTTACTAAATAACCTAATTACCATTAATTATAACCTTTTAAAACAACAATTTAAAAACCCATTATGGTCCATTAATAATAAAATGTGCTAATTATTATTTAAGCCCCTTTTTATTCCATAATTAAGCTATTAAGTCTATGGAATTCAAGACTTACAAAATTTTGCACCTTTTTCAATTTAGTCCTTTTCTTTTAATTAACTATCTAAACATTAATATTTCTAAACCAAATTTTAATACGATTATAATGACTCTATAAATTTTCTAAAAATAATATTTACGAGTCGACACGACAAAAATTTGTGCCCCCGAAACCACTGTTCCCTCACCATTGAAAATTGGGCTGTTACAACAAAAATAGCTTGGCACATTGTATTGTTCGTTATTCTCCCCTTAATAACCCTTACTCACTCAACGCCTTATTTCTCCTCTCTCACCTTCCCTATTTCCCCTTATAGGAAATTACAACATAATACAACAACTATGGTTAGCTCATGAGATTTTGTGCACTAATGACTAAGTTTTTCTACTTTTGTGACTTTGTCACTTTTTTTATTGTCTTTTTAACACATATCACTCACAATGCTTTTACTTTTCATGTACTTTTCTACTCGTTTTGACTTTCTTTCTAAATTTTTCTTTTGTCTTACACATGTTAGCTAACCTATAATTCGTATATCACACAGCTCCTTCTTGTTTCACTCTATTTTTACAAAATTCACCGTGATTTATCTACTTTACCCTCAATATATATGGAAAAACCTCTATTTTCGTGCAATTCGGGACCAAAGAAAAAGGGTAAGTACAAATTAACATTTTGGCTCGGGTTTTGCATGAAGGTTTCCTCAAGAAGAGTTTTTCGGCTCAAATATAGGTACTATGGATTGATAAATGGGGTTAGCTTTTTAGCTCTAGGTGTATATCAAAAACTGTTTTAGGTCATTCGTAGGTATCTCAATACTCAAAAATTTAATCAACCAAACAATCACAAATTCAATGTTTATCATACATAGCATACTCGTTTCCTTGTATTCTCTATATCATTTGGTATATTCAATTATTCAATGCCTATTTACAGTGTAATATATAGAATTTAGTAGTCTAATAAAAAAAATTTAAAACCATCTACTATCATGCCAAATTTATAGTAAACACAATCAACCTATGTACATGCTCCTAACTAATCAATTGTATTTCTACAAGCTGAAGTAAACTTTTAACAATAAAAATTAAAAGAAACCATAGAAATCAAAAACAAATTTCCTATCTTACCCCTCACACACTTTAGATAGCACATTGTCTCGAATGTGCAATCCTGAATTGATAAAAAAAGAAATTACTCAATTCATCGTGACATTTCTATAAACTAATAGTGGGTGCTCCTTTTCCTTTTTCATTGAAAGCTCAAGATTGTCATGCTTCTTTCATGTGGAGTTCCTGCACAGAAACTGTGAAACTAAGAACAAATATAAAAACCTATTGTTAATCCTACTCCTAAAGCAATAAACAAAAAATTATCCAAGTTAATTACAAATCCAAAATTAAATTAATTTTTTTTGTCAATCCTCCTCCTCCTCCTAAAATTCCATCTCATTTGCTTCCTTTTATCCTTACTTATCTTCGCTATCTTCCCTCTCTTCGCTTTTTTGCTCCTTCTTCTCAAGCTGATAATGCATCGGGCCAAACATATTCTGTGAATAATTTTGTACTCTCATATAATTCTGCATGTATATTCTTGGAAAGTTGGACCTGTCTCTTGCATCCATTTTATCATCCAATCTAGTTTTTGATTGTTGCTATTGCCAATTTCTTGTTGAGTTGTTGGTTCTGTCTTTCGTTGCATTATTTTTAAAATGTTCGTATTTTCTTTTAGGCGTTTGTTCCAATCACTGATTTGTTTTTGTTGAAGCGCCATGTATTGCGTATATATTGTTCCTCCTATGATACTTTTAGAAG
The DNA here is from genome assembly GCA_025698475.1 of Gossypium anomalum. Classification (NCBI taxonomy): domain Eukaryota; kingdom Viridiplantae; phylum Streptophyta; class Magnoliopsida; order Malvales; family Malvaceae; genus Gossypium; species Gossypium anomalum. The sequence continues at coordinate 27,493,325 of CM046957.1, forward strand.
GCATCATAAATTGCACGGTAGATGTCATTAAAACACCGACTCTCTTGCATACGGTCGCCACTAAATGGGGGAAGAAAACCTGTTCGTATTTTCTTTTAGGCATTTGTTCCAATCACTGATTTGTTTTTGTTGAAGCGTCATGTATTGCGTATATATTGTTCCTCCTATGATACTTCTAGAAGGCATCATAAATTGCACGGTAGTTGTCATTGGAACATCGGCTCTCTTACATGCGGTCGCCACTAAGTGAGGGAAGAAAACCCTAACTTTCTAATCACTAATATGTCGTTTCATATAACGATAGATCTGCATCCTGATGCATACCTATTTTTTTCTAAGATAGCATAAAGAAATATTGCTCGAAAAGTATTGACATTAGAAATATTTAAAGAATAAGCAACTCGTGTGTACAAGAATTGTATCCATGTTTTAGCTACGGGAAACACAAATGCCTGGTTAAAGAATGTCAGAATATTAGTACCTGGGTGACACTTCCATTCGTCCCAACCTTCTGTTACATAATTTTTAACATTATTCATATTTATGTCTTTAAAATATTCCAAATGAATTTCTTTCACAAACTCCTTTTCATAATATGGAGCGTTATAAAATTCACAAGTAACTCAAGGGATGACTCGCACTTCTTTCAGGATCAAGATTAAACATGGTTAATGGCACCCTCCGTCCTCCTAGACTCTTGATCCTGAAATGATGCATAAAATTTCTGTACCACCGGGACCACAATAGAGTTTTTTGGGATAACACAAAAATATTCCCACCTATGATATCGTACCAAAGGCCATATTTCCCAACACAGACTCATCAATGACTCAAATCCTCGTTCTTGGATAAACGCCTTTCCTTGAAATTCTAAAAAGAATTTTTGACATTTTGATTTGGAAAGTTGGAGGGATTTGGAATTTCCAATGATTTGGGTTCATTAATTCTCTTAGCTTTTCCTGGAGGCATTTTCAATAAATTTCTAACTACTCTCAAGCAATTTATGAATAGGAACAATTCAATGGAACAAGAAAACAAAGTAAGAACTCTTAACCTTGATCATTTGCTTTAGATTCCTTGAACTTCTTTTCTTGTAATTGCCTTGTTGAGACTATGTTTTTAGATCCCACACTGATTGAAATCTAAAGAAGGAGGAAAAAGGGAAAAATTAAGAAAAGAGGGTTTGGAGTTTTTGAGAGGTTTAGAGAGGATTAAAGATGAAGAGAGGTTTAGATGTTAGTAAATGGTGTTTTTGAGTTTTAAATTAGGATACTTAAGATTAAATCTGGGTAAAAATTATGTTAAGAGCTGATGGGTTGCATGCTAGTCAAGTTAACCCTGTAAAAAATTGTAGCGATGTTGCGACACGTGTTTCGATATCGAGTTTCGATTTTGCGACACACCTTGAAATTTTTGGGTCTGGGGTATATTATCTTTTTTTTCGTGACACAGAGGTGATGTGTCATGACATCGAGCTGATTTACTCAATTCTTTGAACTTGTAAGCAGTGTCGCGACATGGACATCCCCTGTTGCGACACTAACTCTATTTTGACCCCTAAACTCAAATTTCAAAGTGTTCAGTTTAATGCTTAATTAGTTTACACAAAATTTTCAAAGTTTAATTCAATTTTAAAGTTTTGTTATCGAATTCATCCGTCAGCCCTGTTATAGCACACGTGGATGCTCTTTTGGTTTCATTTCTGTCGGTGTTCGTCAAGTACTTATCGTCCCACTACACTTTCCTCCTTTTGCCCCGCTCTCTGAATTTGCACTTTCGCCCTGCACTTATCACATAGAATGCCTTTTTTTGACTCAAGGTAGTTAGAGATTTTTACAGATATTTCAAAACATTGCTTCCCTAATTTTTCCTTATTTACCTCATTTTGTTGGTAACCACATTTAAAATTTTTTGTCCCTTTATGGATCTTTATTGTTAACTCATTCTTTTCTAAGTCAATGGTGGACCTTGATGTTGCTAAAACTGATCTACCCAATAGAATAGGTATTTCACGGTCCTCCTCAAAATCTAATATGACAAAGTCGATCAAGATCTTCAAGTACCCCCTTTGTAACACCCCTTACCGGTATTCAACGCCGAAATAGGGTTACGAAGCATTACCGAACTTATTTCATAAAAAACCATACATTTCATATACATTTTCAAATTTCAAATAAACATCATTCAAAATCATTCACATTGTCCCTAATATTTCAACATTTTTACAATTTAGTCATTATATCATAAAAATACAATTTCATACAATTCAACCTAAGCAGCCCATATTTTTCATTTATTTCACAAATTAACCACAAAATTTCAACATTTCTCAATTTAACCCCTAAATGACAATTTTGTCAAAAATCACTTTACAAATATTTTTTATCTAACAATAAGCATACATTTTCTACCATTAAATATCAAAACACATGCTCATTCATCAATGAAAAAACCCTAAATCTTTAATAGTTTTGCAAATTAGTCCCTGGGCTAGCTAGATTATGCTGCAACGATCTCAAAAACATAAAAATCATTAAGACAAGACAAAAACGAACTTACAATTAAACCATAAAGTGGCCGAACCCTAGAAAACTTCCATGCAGGTTTTTCTCTTGTATTTTGGTGGAAAAAGATGAGTTAAAAGATGAAAAAAATGTTTTTCTTTATTTTTACTTATCATATTTCATAAATTACTAAATTAACCTTAATAATAAACCCGTAAAATCACCTAATTAATGGCCATATTCGTCCACTCATAAAAATAATGGTCTAATTACCACATAAGGACCTTCACTTTAATATTTCATAGCTATTAGACACCTTTAGCTAATAGAACACAAGTTTTACACTTTACGCAATTTAGTCTTTTTTATCAAATTAAGCATTCAAACGATAAAATTTCTTAATTAAATTTTCACACAATCATATTATCACGCAGTAAAAATTAAAATAATAATAAAATAATTGTTTTGACCTCAGATTTGTGGTTCCAAAACCACTGTTTCGATCTGACTAAAAATGGGTTGTTACAACTCTTCCCCCTTAAGAATTTTTGTCCTCAAAAATCTTACCAGAAAAGAGGTTAGGATACTATTTTCTCATAACTTCCTTGGGTTCCCACATTGCTTCTTCGACCCCGTGACGTTGCCACAAAACTTTTACCAAAGCTATGCTCTTATTTCTCAACTCTTTAACCTCTCGAGCTAAAATTCTGATCGATTCTTTGTTATACGTCATATCGGGTTGAATTTCAATCTCTGTAGGAGAAATGATATGCGATGGATTTGATTGATACCATCGTAACATCGACATATGAAACACATTGTGGATCTTTTCTAACTCTAATGGTAAAACTAGTTGATATGCCACCGATCCTATTCTTTCGATAATCTCATATGGCCCGATAAATTGCGGACTCAATTTGCCTTTGCAACCAAATCGAAGAATCTTCTTCCACAGAGACACTTTCAGGAATACTCTGTCACCGATTTGAAATTCAATGTCTTTATATATTAAATCCACATAAGATTTCTGTCGATCTAAAGCTGTTTTCAAACTGTCGCGAATTATTTTCACTTTATCTTCAGTCTCTCTAATCAAATCAACCCCGTGAATCTTTTTCTCACTAAGCTCGGTGCAATACAACGGAGTTCGACATTTACGACCATACAATGCCTCATACGATTCCATCTTTATGCTCGATTGAAAACTGTTGATGTACGCAAATTCAACCAATTGCAAATATTTCTCCCAGTTGCCTTCAATTTCTAAAACACAACAACGAATCATAACTCTCTCAGACTAACCATCGATTTTGGGGTGAAATGTTGTACTAAAGTGCAACCGTATACCTAAAGCTTCTTGCAATTTCTTCCAAAATCATGATGTAAATCTCGGGTCTCTATTTGAAATAATAGAAACTGGCACCCCTTGCAATCTAACGATCTTAGAGATGTACAACTCAGCTAATCTATCAAGTGAAAAGTCTGTACGTACCGAAATGAAATGTACAGACTTTGTTAGTCGATCAGGAACAACCCAAATAGTATCTTTCTTTTTTGGAGACAGAGGCAAACCCGATACGAAATCCATTGTAACTCTCTTTCATTTCCACTCTGGTATTATCACAGGCTGTGGTAATCCCAAAGGCACTTGATGTTTGGCTTTAACTTGTTGACAAACCAAGCATCTCGACACAAACTCTGAAATGTCTCGTTTCATGCCTGACCACCAATACAATTATTTCAAAATCATTATACATTTTTGGACTCCGTGGATGTACGGATAAACAACCACTGTGTGCTTTGTGTAAAATTTTTTGAATGAGCTTGGAATTCTTTGGTACACAAATTCTATTTCAAAACATTAAACCATCATCAGATTCGATTTGATAGTCTGAATCAGTAGTCAACTCACACTGCATTCTTTTAGCTTGCAATTCATTGTCACACTTTTGAGCTTCACAAATTTGTTGAAGAAATAACGGTTTAGCTTTTAATTCAGCCAAAATCGAACCATCATCAGATAAAGTTAACAGTGTTTTCATTACTTGCAAATCAAATAAAGATTTTCTACTCAGAGCATCCGCGACTACAATTGCTTTCCCCGAATGATAATCAATCACTAACTCATAGTCTTTTAGCAGCTCGAGCCATCTTTATTGTCTCAAATTCAAATCTTTCTAAGTCATTATATACTTCAAAATCTTGTGATCAGTAAAAATATGGCACTTTACACTGTATAAATGATGTCGCCAAATTTTCAATGCAAATATAATAGTGGCCAACTCTAAATCATGTGTCGGATAATTCTTTTCATGCGGTTTAAATTGTCTGGATGCATAAGCTATCACTTTACTCTCTTGCATCAAAACACAACCCAAACCATTCAATGATGCATCGCTAAAAATCACAAACTCTTTACCAGACTCAGGTTGAACCCAAACTGGTACAATGCTTTCAATTGTTCAAAACTCTATTGACATTTCTTGGAGCACTCGAATTTCACATCTTTTTGTAGCAATCTAGTCATCAATGTAGCAATCATCGAGAATCCTTTTACAAAATACCGATAATAGCTAGTTAGTCCCAGAAAACTTCTGACTTCAGATACATTTCTTGGTGGTTTCCAATCAATAATTGCTAAAATCTTGCTCGGATTAACTCTTATTCCTTTCGCGAAAACAATATGCCCCAAAAATCCAACCTCTCGAAGCCAAAACTCACGTTTGTTGAATTTAGCAAACAATTAGTTATCTCTCAAAGTTTGTAATACAATTCTCAAATGCTCGACATGCTCTGAGTCATATCGAGAATAGATCAGAATGTCATCAATGAACACAACAACAAATCTGTATAAGTACTGTCTAAAGATTCGATTCATCAAATCCATAAAAACTACAGGAGCATTAGTTAATACGAAAGGCATAACAAGAAATTCATAATGCCTGTACCTTGTTCTGAATGTAGTTTTTGGAACATTTGAATCTTTAACTCGCAACTAATAATAGCCAGATCTTAAATCAATCTTTGAAAATACTGTTCCTCTTTTCAACTGATCAAACAAATCATCAATTCTCGAAAAAGTATACTTTTTCTTTATCGTAACCTTGTTGAGCTGACAAAAATCAATACATAGTCTCATTGATCGGTCTTTCTTCTTTACGAACAACACTGATACACCCCAAGGTGAAAAACTAGGTTCTTCAAAACCTCTATTTGTTAACTCTTACAACTGCGCTCTCAATTTTTTCAATTCTATTGGAGCCATTGTGTACGAAGCTTTAGATATCGGTGATGTTCCTAATACTAATTCAATAGCAAACTCAACCTCTTTGATCGGTGGCAATTCAGGTAACTCTTCTGGAAATACATCCGGATATTCACGGACTACTGGTACTAATTCAATCTTTGATTCAGATACTTTTGTATCCAGTACATATGCAAGGTATGCATCACAACCTTTTCGCACATATCCCTGAGCTAACATCAACGATATCACAACAGGCAATCCACAAGACATATCTGATTCAATTCGAAGGATTTCACTATTCTGACATTTCAATTCAATAGTCTTTCGTCTACATTTCACAATAGCATCATGCAGCGTTAACCAATCGATACCCAAAATTACATCAAATTCATCAATTGATAATAGCATTAGATTTGCCGAAAAAATAGTAACCCGAAGTCATTAAAGGACAGTTCTTGCAAACTTTATCAACTAGGACATATTTGCCTAAAGGGTTCAATACTTTAATCACAAACTCAATAGACTCAACAGGCAAACTCTTACTAGACACTAAGTTCATACAGATATATGAATGAGTCGATCCAGGATCAACCAATGCAACAACATTAGTGTCATAGAGAGAAAATGTACCAGTGATAACATGGTGACAACGCATCTTCGCGAGCGCGAATAGCGTAAGCTCTGGCTGGTGCTCTAGCCTTGGATTTCATAGTGGAGTCCTTTGTCACTTCTTTGCTACTAGTCACATTTCTCGTATTTCTGGGTGGCCTCCCTTTAGTAGCAGTGCTGCTCGATCTTGCATTCTAAAAATTATCTTTCTTGGCTAATTCAGGGCAATCTTGGATAAAGTGATCCAACGAACCACATTTGAAACATGATTTATTATTCATCCAGCAATCTCTAAAATATCGTCGTCCACACTGTTGACACTCAAGTTTATTGTTTCTCACACTATTGACACTCGATACTGATATAGCTTAAACTTTAGGACTTGAGCATTGCTTTCCACGATCTTTATTTGAATATCCCACTGAAGCATTCAGATGACTATATGAATCTCATGATTTCTTTGGCGAAGACTGATATGGTTTACTCATCAATCTCTTTCTTGAATCTCTAGCCTCGAAGTCCATTTTTCTCTTTTCTTTGCCAAGTTCCTCGGCTTTACAAGCTCAGTCAACTAGCACTACAAATTCTTTTAACTCTAGAATCCCGACTAACAATTTGATATCTTTGTTCAACCCATCTTCAAATCGTTTACACATAATTGTTTCAGTTGAAACACATTCCCAAGCATATTTACTGAGTCTTACAAACTCTTTTTCGTACTTAGTTACAGACATTCAACCTTGTTTTAGTTCTAGAAACTCTTTTCACTTTTCATAAATAAACCATTGGTTAATGTATTTCTTTCTGAATTTGGCTTAAAAGAATTCCCAGGTGACCCTTTCTCTCGGTACCATAGATACTAAATTATTCAACCACTAATATGCAGTGTCTCTCAGAAGTGAAACAACACATTTTACACATTCAGCTAATGTGTAGGGTAGTTCATCAAATACTTTGATCATATTCTCAAGCCAAAACTCGGCTCTTTCAGGATTATCGTTAATGGTAGCTCTAAAATCTTCAGCCTCGTATTTTCGAGTTTTATCAACAGGTGGCTTATTCAATCGTAAAGGTTCCAAACCTTGAGGAACTACGAGAACTGGTTGGGGATTAGGTAGGCGTGGAGGTTGCTGAGTAGCCAAATTTGTTCAAAAATACTCAGCAAACCACTTGTTCATCATCTGGAAGAAGGCTTCCCTGACTACCCATTACGGGTCTCGACTCCGATTGCTCTACTCCATGAATGGAGGCTGGCGCATTACTTTCTACATCATCAGCTACAGTTCGATTGGGATCCATTTACTATATGAAAACATATTTTAAACTGTCAAGAGATATCACACTATCACAGGTTATGTATGGCATGTATAACTAAACTCTCACACATGCTACGTTAGTTTGAGAATCGACTAAACCGTAGTTCTGGTACCAATAAATGTAACACCCCTTACTCGTATTCACTGCCGGAATAGGGTTACAAAGCATTATCGAACTTATTTTGTAAATAACCATACATTTCATATACATTTTCAAATCTCAAACAAACATCATTCAAAATCATTCACATTGTCCCTAATATTTCACATTTTTACAATTTAGTCCTTATCTCATAAAAATACAATTTCATACAATTCAACCTATACCCATGCTAGTCGAATTTCATTTAAGTCCCTAGCAACCCATATTTTTCATTTATTTCATAAATTAACCAGAAAATTTTAACTTTTCTCAATTTAACCCCTAAATGACAATTTTTTTTAAAAATGACTTTACAAATGTTGTTTATCTAACAACAAGTATATATTTTCTACCATTAAACATAAAAAAATGCTTATTCATTAATGGCAAAACCCTAAATCTTTAACAGTTTTGCAAATTAGTCCTTAGGCTAGCTAGATTAATATGTAATAATCTCAAAAACATAGAAATCATTAAAAATGGGATAAAAACGAACTTACAATTAAACCATGAAGTGGCCAAACCCTAGAAAACTTCCATGGAGGTTTTTCTCTTGTATTTTCAGTAGATAAAGATGAGTTAAAAGATTACAAAAATGTTTTTCTTTATTTTTACTTATCATATTTCATAAATAACTAAATTAACCTTAATAATAAACCATTAAAATCACCTAATTAATGGCCATATTTGTCCACTCATAATAAAAATGGTCTAATTACCACATAAGGACCTTCACTTTACTATTTCATAACTATTAGACACCTTTAGCTAATAGAACACAAGTTTTACACTTTAATCGATTTAGTCTTTTTAATCAAATTAAGCATTCAAACATTAAAATAATAATAAAACAATCATTTTGACTTTAGATTTGTGATTTCAAAACCACTATTTTGATCTAACTAAAAACGAGCTGTTACACCCTTCGGTTGTACTAAAGACCTATTAGCTAATTGTAGTGTAATTTGTGAATTTCTAAGTTCCTCTAACCGAATTTTTTCATATATAGACAAGGGAATCAAATTAATACTGGCTCCTATATCATATAGATCCTTACCGAAGTGAATATCCCCTACCTTAATTGGTATCTTGAAACTCCCTTGGTTTTTTAATTTTAGGGGCATCTATTTGGATATAATTACACTACAAGGTTGCTACGTTAGCTTGCTCTGCTATTTTAATTTTCCTATGCCTTGACATGATTTCTTTTAAATATTTGTTGTATTTAGAAACTTTTTCAATAAGATCAATTAAGGGCAAACGTTCAGAGATTTCAATAAGTTTTGAAAGCTTACAAATTCTTCCTCATCTCGTCTTTGTTTTTCTTCTAACCATGAAAGGAATGGTACCTTTGTTACTGTAGGCACCTTGATTGACTCTTCCTCTACTGACTCACTACCCCTTTTAGTTTGGGTACATTGTCAGCTTGATGGGGATCCTCTTGAAGATCACCTTGTTTTTCTTCTAACCATGAAAGGAATAGTACCTTTGTTAGTGCAGGCACCTTGATTGACTCTTCCTTTACTGACTCACTACCTCTTTTGGTTTGGGTACATTGTCAGCTTGTTGGGGATCCTCTTGAAGATCACCGTTATCCCCTTTGTTCTCCTCAAAGTTAGGTTCTCTGGGCTACTCAGTACTTTGCCTGAATGGAGTGCAATTACTTTCACATTCTCTTTCTCTTCTCTCTGAGGATTATTATCAGTGTTGCTAGGGATTCCAACACTAATTTGTCTTTCCATATCTCTCATCATGCTCATCAATTGGCTTATCTCATCTTTAGGTTTAGTTAATGTTTTCGTTGAATTGGTGCACTCAGTTTGCATCTATTTTACATCTGTCCTCATTGACTGCTTCTCCCCCTCGATCCGATCTAGGTGTTGACCGCATATAGTATGGTCATTGTGGTTGGCCCTTTCCTAAGGCTTTTCTAAATATGGAAGTTGGTAAGTCGTATTTTTAATGGTGTTAGAATTATTATCTCCAACTGGGATTGTAGGTATTTGTATAAGGATTTCGAACCATATTCCGAGCGTAGTTCGCATCCTCAGTTGGATTATTTATGTAATGGATAAGAGGTTTATCTCATCCGAATATCAATGACAAATTGGATGAGGACTTTATACGACTGAGTTTGTCCAATATTTGCTGATATCTATAATCTGTCATAATTTAGTGTAGCAAATTAAACTAGTTTTCGCATTTGAGAAGCTTGAATACAAGCATTTTAGTTGGAATTTAGTTAAGTTTTCTTACACTTATTTAAATTTAATAAATTGTGTTATTCGAGTTGTTTATTGACTTGAGGGGCTGAATGAGTACTAAGGTTGAGATAATATACTTTATGAGTGTTTAGGAGACCATTAAATGTGCATTAACTCGATATTGGCCATTAGGTTGTAACATGGAGAATGGGATGTGTGACAACCCGAATCAGGGCCTAATCGGAATAGTGGTTTCGTGACCACAAATTCGAGATAGAAATAATTGTTTTATAATTATTTTATAATTATTTTGAGGTTTATGATATGATTTCATGATTTCGTGAAAATTTCGTGAAGAAATTCAATGCATAAAGTGCTTAATTTGAAGTTAGGGACTAAATTGAATAAGTTGCAAAACTTGCATTCTAGAAGTTTCTAGTATGAAATTACTTTAAAATATTAATTAGGAGGTATTAAATAGCAATTTGACCAATTTTAAGTTCATGGACAAAGTTAGGACATGGAAGGAATTTTTGAAAGTTTAGTAGTAAGGGCATTTTGGTCATTTAGGGGTAAAATGAATTAAAATACAAAATTAAAAGCCAATTTTGCTCATCTTCTTCATGGAGCCGAAATTAGCATGGGGGAGGCCATGGCTAGGGTTTTCAAGCTTTCCAAGCTCAATAGTAAGTGATTCCAAGCCCCGTTTTTAATGTTCTTTACGTTTTTGGAATCCTGGTGCTCGATTAAGCTTATTCTAGCAATTATTTAAGCTAGGGTTCATATTTGGAAAAATACCCATAGGTGAAATGTGTTTATTTTGATGTTTTATGGTAGAATATGAAGCTTGAAATTGTGTTAAACAACTTTTGCTAAGTGATTTTTCAGAAAAAGCAGTAAAGCGGCATAATCGATAAAAATATCTATTGTTCATAACTATGTGTTAGAGTGAGAATTTGATGTTGCCATAGAAGGGAAAAATGATCAGTATGTCATAAAACACAAGGAAATAGGATGAATTTTAATTTTCGAGTCTTGGGGCAAAAGTGCAAATATGCAAAAGTTTAGGGGTCAAAATGCAAATTTGTAAAAATATGATTTTTAGACCCACATGAATAGTGTGATTAATTATTAGGCTAAATGTGATATTATAGATCAAGAAAGGGGTGGAATTGATCTCGAACGGGGAAAGGAAAATGTTTTGGACTAAATTGCAAAATTTCTATATTTTGCACCGAGGTAAGTTTGTATGTAAATAATACATTAACTTCATTTACATTTTTATATTTCAGCCTATTATATATATTTTAGCTGATTTTGAAGCATAAATTGATTATTGGAAGAATGGAAATAAGTAATAGAGAGAAAAATCCGTTGAACATTCTAAGAATTGAATAATATAGATGGAGTGTAGCTAGGTCACATGTATGATGCCGAGTGCACATCATGTGTACAAGAAAGCTACACGATACTATGTAGTAGCTAGGTCACATGTGTGATACGGGAAGTATCCCATGTAGACAAGAGAGCTACGGAGAGAGATAAATGTAGCTAGGTCACATGTGTGATACGGGAAGTATCCCATGTAGACAAGAGAGCTACGGGATATATGTAGCTAGGTCGCATGCGTGGTTCCAGGTGAAGGACACCATGTAGACAAGAGAGCTACGAGATAAATTGGCTAGGTCACATGGGTGGTACTAAGTGTTCACCATGTGTACAAGAGAGCCGAATTATATGAAATATGATGGTGGAGCTGTGTGCTGAAACCATCAAATATCGGGAATTGATCCGAATTGTTCAACGGGATGGCTTTATGGTGACAATGTAATTATGAACCTATACTTGTAATGTATGAAATGTAGTGAAAATGAATTGTGATATGTATGTTAAAATGAGGTTAATACAAAGAAAGTGTGAAAGAGTGAATTAGCACTAAAACTGTTGTGGGACAGTAGCAGTGACGTGATTTTGAAAACTCACCAAAAATAGTAGGAATTTAACTAGAGGCTGAATGAGATGTGAAATTAAAGCTTGATGAGTCTATTTTCACATAAAAGAAACGGAGCAAGTAAAGGAATTCTATATTTTGAGATATTTATAATTGTGTGTGACTTGCTCAGAATGACTATGTGATCCCCTGTTCCAACTTTGAAAAATCATTAAAAATTGTAAAAAACAAATTAAGAAATATAGTTTATATGAATAAATTCATTATTGAGTCTAGTTTTAAATGAAATAGGTTTCATGATTATTTGAATTGTACACTGGGAGAAATTAAATTCGTAGTGAACAGAGGTCAGACCAGTCGAGCTGTGTAACAGGGGAAATTTTAACTAATAAACTGTACTAATTGGCTTGACCAAAAATTCTAGAAAAAAATTAATGAATAGATATATGAGTCTATTTTCAAGGAAAATTTACAGAATTAGATTTCGAGTTTCGTAACTCGAGTTATGATTTATTTAGTGAACATGACGCTGGAGAGACAGCTTGACCAAAGTGGAATAAATAGTGAAATTAAAAGTAGATACACTTGAGTTATTATGTAATCATACTAAATTCTTTATTCATTATTTATGTACTTGCTTACTAAGCGTAAAGCTTACTTCCTTCTTTTCATTTATTTTTAGTTTGTCAGGTCAGCTCAGGGGTTGGAGATCGTCGGAGGCAGCATCACACTATCAAGCCATTACCCTTGGAGTATTGGCTAGTATATGTTAAATGTTTTCATGTGAGAGGCATGTATAAGAAGTTTATTTCATGTCATGTATTATTATTATGATTTGGTTTACATATTGGCCTACATTGAGCTTTTGTACATGGCCGTGAGATGTGGTCTTTATTTATTGTGGTTTGCAAGTTTTAATTTTGGGCAGAACTTTGTGACCCGATTTTATATGTTTGTGAATGTTTAAGTCCGGTAACGCCTCGAACCTTGTTCCGGAGTCGGATACGGGTGAAGGGTGTTACAGGATGTCACAACATAAGGAGAAGAATAAGAAAAGTCCAAGATTGCCTTCAATGTCACGACACAATCAGAGGACGTCGCGACATACCCTTGAAGACACCCTAAAGTTGAAGCATATTGCCCTCGATGTCGTGACACAGGACCTAGTGTGTCACGACATCACCTTTCTACGGGAATTAAATACTAGCTAGGGGAGTTTTTGTTCTCACAATCCAACTTTAAGCTTGGGAACGTCAGTTGACCTCGGGTTAAAGACGACAGTCATTCTAAGTTTATAAATAGGCTCAGCTAACACATCTTAAGGACACATTTTTTCTATTGTATAATTTTTTTCACATCCCATATATACTTTTTATTATATGTACGAAGGAATGATAACAAGGGAATGTGTAGTCTAGTGGTTTAATGACTATTTAACTATCCTAGTGATCCATGGTTCAAGTCCTAGTGTTCACACTCCTCTTATTTAATTTTTTTAGACATTTTCCATGTGTTTTAGTGTTTATTGTCACCCCTATAGTCACCATAATTAGGAGGATTCCTTTCATCCTTTTCACTCCATGTCTCCCTCTTCTTGCCAAAACTTCATATCTTGCCTATTTGTTGTGGTTCATTAAACCTAGTCAAAGTTGACAAAGCTTTCATCACCCTTTGTCGTCCCTACCTCCCTATTGCTTCCATTCTTTCACTTTATCATTTGTTTTCTCATATATTTTCTCTCCTTTTGAAAAATAACCACCACTATTTTCTTTTCCTCTAGCACAATCAACCATAGCACCACTATCGTCACAACTTTTAACCATCTTAACACCACTCTTTCCCTTCCTTTTTTTTTCCACCACTGCCCATCGCCATCATGACCACCTCTATGAGCCATTGTGGATTCCTTTCCTTCTCCATTTCTTCACTTTCCTTCTTATTTATTTACTTTATTCATTGCCTTTTGCACTGAAACCCCAAAGCCTTTCACCGTCAGACCGCCACTCCACCGTCGTCGAACCACCATCGTTGCCACCACCGATGACCGAAATTATTCCTTTCTCTTCCTCTTTCATTCGCTATTTCTTATAATTGATTAAACTTTCCTCTTCTCTTTACTCTATCAACCTTTTAGATCACTTAATTCATCGACTTCGTTCCTTTTTTGACTCATCGTCTAATCCAATTTAATCAAGTGTAAGTGTGGGTTATTTTGATCGTAAAATCATTCTCTTAGTAATTTCTTGTCATGGTCGAATAGTATACTTCCATAGGAACAACTTAATATTTTCTTATTTATTTATTATCTTACTAATACAATTTCATATCAGCTTTGAAGGGTCGAATGATATTCATAGGGGAGACCCTTAACTTTGTATTAGAAACCCTCCTTTCGAGAGTCTTAGATCGTGGGGTAAGTGTTGTTGAGACTATTAGTAATCGATATTTTAAGTGATTAAATATTTTCAAAGAATCCTAACTAATAAATGCCACTTATGTGTTAAATTGTCTTGCGAGATAGATCAAGTGAAATCGTTAATAAGAATTGAGGCAAATAGAATCTATAATACAAGATGTGGGATCGTTACGATTTATTTTGGGGGATATAGTTATTTTACTACATTAATAAATTAATTATAATAAATTATGAGTGCACTAAATGTTCATGAAGAGAGTTGAAAAATGTATCAAGATGAATCCGAAGTAAGTGATTCTAACCAAGTAATTGATGTGGTTATGTTTGTGATTATAATGTATGTGTAGATCTTATTCTCATGATATTTGATGTATGGTTTATGTGATATATGTGATGATTTAAACATGTTATCTATGATCTAATGTGAAAAGCAAGGTTAACATGTTAAAAGTGATTAGTATGTGATATATGATTATGAAAGCATGTGTACATGCACAAGTGAAAAAGTGATCTATATGTATTAAAATGTGAATTTTCCATATCACATGCATAGGGTGGGATTTTTGCAAATCAGTGGTGGCATGTCCACAAAATTATATCAGTGGCAATATATTTGCAATTTAGTTGTGGCTTCTCCACAGAAGTGTTATCAGTGACAGTTTATCTACAAATCAACGGTGGCTTGTCTACAAATGGTGTTTTGGATGGATGAGTTATGGGGAACTCGATATATGGTGTTAATAGTCTCACATTGAGCCTTTTAAAGCTCACCTGCATTATTTGTGTGTTTTAGATATTCCTCATGGTTAGGACTCAAATTCAATCATCAAAAAGGCTCTCGGAAAAATGATTTTCGTGGTTATGGACTTGTATTTTAATTTGGGACTTTTATGGACTTTATTATTATTATTATTTGGGATTTTATTTTATGGTAAACTATTGAACTGTTGCATGGGGTATTTCATTTTGAAAACTTTGGATATTGGATATTGGATATTTTGCATGGGCTTTTAATAAAGATTAAATAATTTAGTATTTTCTTAATAAAATCCGTTTTCCGCAAAATCAAATGAATGAACTTGATTTTAAAGATGTTCACAGTGTTTTACAAATGATAAACAAGATTTCTTTCATAGTGATATTTATAACACTATATTTAAGAGAAACTACTAGCACGCAATTTGAAAAAAACAAAGCTAAATTAGTTTATTTCAACTAAAGTTTTTGCCTATTTTTTTGGTTCATGTAATCGTTTAGATTGGGTTGTAATGTCTAGGCCTGGTTTGAAGGGTTACATTTAGTTGTATGAAAGCCTAGTTCAAAACTCGAACTATGGGTAAAATATTTTCAAAAAATTTCACGCATTATATAAGGGTATTTTGGGAAAAACATGCCACATATTAAAATTGTTATCCAAGACTCTCAAAGCCGATCTGAGGTAACTGTTCTTTGGATTTAAAACTATAGACTGAGAAAACTCTAGATTCTAAAAATGATAGATACTGAGATAAGTATTAATTGACAATATAAACCTCAATTAAAAATATTCAAGTGATAACTTATCCCTATTGGTAGACATTCATAAAATTGAAAATAAGTACTCATGGAGTTAGAACTCGAGGGATGAGAGCTCACAGAAAGCCGAGTCAGGGAACCCAATTCGACTCATTTGTATCTCAAGTGCGAACCCCTGAGCCAGTAGTGGAAAATGTGGAACATGCCTACACTGTAAAAGAAAGAAAACAAGAGCTTGCAAATGAGGTTGTATCATAGTCCATGCTTAGAGTGTCAAAGCGACTGGCGGGTGTTCAAACTCAGGCCAACAGTCGTTGCACCATTCCTGATAGGCTCCATTCGAGTAGGGCTGAGTTATTTTGAGGCGTTGCTGGGATGACCCGTACTATAGCTAAATATTGGCTGGAGGCTACAGAAAGAATCTTAGATGATATAGAGTGCACCCCTAAACAAAAGCTGAAGGGGACTGTGTCCTAGCTATGTGGTAAGGCCTATCGCTGTTGACAGGCCATTTTGACAGGTACCCAAGTTGATAAATTAATGTGGGAATATTTTCTGGTGGCCTTCCAAAAGAAATATGTAAGCGCAAGGTACGTAGAGGCTAGAAGACTAGAATTTATTGAGATTATGAAACTGAGTTCTTAAGGTTTAGCCATTATGCTCTGGGTATGGTAGCGGATGAACAGGTAAGTATGCCCGATTTGAGTTTGGGCTAAGGTTAGAGTTGATGATGCAAGTAGCTCCACTTCAATAGAGGGTTTTCAAAGCTTTGGTGGAGAAAACCAAGATTTGAATTGAAGTCAGGCGCATAGAGTGCGAACGGAAGGAGCAAGCAAGATTTTCTACAAAGAGAGAACCAGGCCCTAATGTGCAGGCTCTACGTCTAGTTAAATGGGCTAGGGATGATTGACCTCGTCAGAATATTGCTACTGCAGGAGGTAGAGTTCAGAACTATACCACTTGTGGCAAGAGGCATTCAGAAGACTGTTGGAAGAGTATGGCAACATGCTTGGAATGTGGGTCATTGAACCATAAGATTCGAGACTATACAGAGCTTAATGATCAGATGCAAGCACCGAGGCAGAATTAAGCACCAAACCAAAGAGCTAGACAACAACCTCGAGAGATCACTATGAGAACAAAGGCAAAAATACTGGCCAGACACAGCGAACACTGAGTCAAGGTGTTAATCGGGCAGTTTTGCGGCAGCAAGCACTTATGTATGCGACTAGGTGCATAGAGGATCGTGATGCAACAAACACGATAGTAGGTACTTTTACCATTAATTTTATTCCTTACTTTGCATTAATTGATATTGGATCTACCCACTCGTACGTGTCCTACAAAATGTCTGATAAATTGGGAACTCAGGTAGAGGAAATTGTAAGTGATGTAACTATCCTTAGTCCTTTAGGAAAATCTGTGCATGTGAACAAAATTTATAAAATATGTCTGTTGCAAGACCAATGCGAGGTATTTCCTGTTAATCCAATAGAGTTTCCTTTTGGAGAATTTGATCTAATTTTGGGCATGGATTAGTTAAGTGAGCATCGAGTTAGCCTTAATTACGATACGAAGTGGGTTACCCTAAGGACTTTAGAGGGAAGAAAAATAATCATGATCAGAGAGCATCAAAATTATCTATCGAATGTGATCTCTACCTTGGTAGTGGATAATCTAATTTGTAAAAGGGTGTAAGGGGTATTTAGCATATATCTTGGATATGAAAATGGATGGTGCAGCGTCGGAGAATATCTATGTAGTGAAATAATTCCAGACGTCTTTTTGAAAGAATTGCCCGGTTTACCTCTAGAATGTGAGATTGAATTCGAAATTGAGTTGGTACCTTCATTGACCCTATCGCATGGCACTGAAAGAGGTTAAAGAGCTCAAAGTGCAGTTGCAAGAGTTGCTAGATTGTGGCTTCAAAAGGCCAAGTGTATCACTGTGGGGAGCTTAGTGTTATTTGTAAAGAAGGATAGATCGATGAGGCTTTGTATCGATTATCGTCAGTTGAACAAACTGACTATGAAGAATAAGTACCTTAAACTGAGGATAGATGACCTTTTTGATCAATTTAGGGGTGCCACTATTTTCTCTAAAACTGATCTGAGGTTGGGTTACTATTAGTTACAAGTGAGGGAAATGGATATTTCAAAAACATCCTTCAGGACTCAGTATGAGCATTATGAATTCTTACTGATGCCCTTCAGACTCACAAATGCTCCCGCCGCTTTCATGGACCTCATGAACATAGTAGTCCAGCCTTATATTAATTATTTTGTGGTAGTCTTCATCGATGACATTTTGATCTACTCCAAGTCTGGATTGAAGCATGAGGAACACTTAAGGTTAGTCCTTTAAACCTTATGCGAGAAAAAGTCGTATGTGAAACTTAGCAAGTGTGAGTTTTGGCTCCGAGATGTAATGTTTTTGAGACATGTGGTATCTGCTAAAGGTATCTGTGTTGATCCCAAGAAGATCAAGCCTATTCTAGATTGGAAGTAACCTAAGAATGTTAATGAGATTCAGAGTTTTCTCAGACTGCCCATGTGTAGGCAGTGTGCTAGGTCGTGTAACTCACTAACTTGCATACAAAGGAACCTTCAAGAGACACAAGGTTGTGTCACCAAGTCATGTTTCACACACAGCTGAGTCACATGCATATGTCTCAAGTTGTGTAGACCTAAAATTTCACCTAAAACAAGCCATTCGCAACACCCATTCGTGCATAATCATTTGAACCATTTGTGCACATTTACAATTCATAAAACTATACCTAAACAATCATATACTTACCATTCCAAAAATCCTAGGTCAACTAACCAATATTCCATTCAAAGACAACTCAAATGCATTCATAAAAACTTAGCTAAACATGCATATATTACCACATTTCAATCATCAATTACTAAATCAATACCTTTCAAAACATACCATATGAGCCATTCTGAAACATGCATCATAAGATAACTACAATATTATAATCTAGCTAACATCAAGTGGTGCCAAACCAAGATAACATCCATAACTTATACAAGACAAATCCCAACCAAACATTCACCAAAATAACATTATAAGTCCACCTATACATGCCGTTATAACCTTGGTAAAAACATAAAAAACTACAGATATTTTTGCTGGATAGTGTGATAGATCTTCAATGAGCTTCCAAACCGATTGAGATTCCAATAATCTATAAAACATATGAGAGAAACTACGTAAGCAGATAATGCGTAGTAAGTTCATAGAAAATGAAAAATAACTTACCATTTCATTTACATATAATAAGTATAAGCATAATGTAACCAAAACCACAAGCTTGGCACAAGCCTAAAAAGCATCATCAATACACAAGTTACTGCATTTATACATAACTCATTTGGATTGACTACATGATGAGTCATTTTCATATGAAAATTCATTATTTGATTCATTCATCCTTTCCATGGGCATTTGCATAATTCCATTTGGAAACTTACCATTTCAATCCCTTTTCTTACCCATTGAACCATCTGGGATATCGTCAGATACTTGGGAAAGCTTGAACGAAGTGTGTTTAAACATATAACCGTAACATTTCCTTTACATCATTGCTCATATGAGCTATGAAATGGGCCTCCTCATACGAG
Source organism: Gossypium anomalum (assembly GCA_025698475.1). NCBI lineage: Eukaryota > Viridiplantae > Streptophyta > Magnoliopsida > Malvales > Malvaceae > Gossypium > Gossypium anomalum. The sequence goes on from CM046957.1 coordinate 27,512,861, forward strand.
CTGTGGGTCGAAATGTAAGCTACACGATGCTACTCACACGAGCTTTCGAGTATCCACAACAAATGCAGGACGTTAGCCATCGATAGGACATTTAAGATCAGCACCCGAAACATGAAATCCCTAATGACATATCATTTGTATCCTACGTATTCCTAAAGTTCAACTGGGACTCAATAACCATCATTGCATTGATTTACTCATACATCGATCAAGTTACATTATAATTAACATAATAACATACGTTTAAATAACATGACATACGAACTTACCTCGACAATTAGAGGCGTAAAGGTTAAATCGATCTATTCCGAAGCTTTAGCTTTGCCTTGGTCTAAGTCCATACGTGGTCTATCTTGATCTAAATAGACAAGTTCAATCCATTTAATACCCTTAGTATTCAATTTTGTCCACATTTCATATTTATGCAAAATTACTATTTTACCCCTAACATTTTAACTTTTCACAATTTAGTCCTTAAGCTCATAATTTAAAATCTAAACATTTTAATCCCCCATTCAAGCTAACCAAATTTATTGGTGAGTTAAAACAATCCATACAAACCACCATTTCATAAATTGCTATGAACTTTTACAATTTTTACAAATCAATCCCTAAATGCAAATTTCATCAACAATCACTTTACAAAACTTATTTATTTCACAACAAAGATTCATAATCTATCATTAAACATCTAAAACCATACAAGAACATTCATGGTACAACCCTCAACCTTTAACAATTTTACAATTTGACATCCGAGCTAGCTAGATTAAGCTAAAATGACTTAAAAAACATAGAATCATTAAAACTGGGGTTGAAATCACTTGCCATGCAGTCACACAAGCAAGTCGAATTCAAGAACCCCAAGAATGGCTTTATTTCCTTCAAAGTTTAGTGGAAAGAAGCTTTGGAGAAGATGATTACATTTTTTCTTTTATTTGGCTTTTTGTTTAATTTACTAATTACTATATTAACCTTTGTTTTTAACTTTAAAAAATCACTTTAGCTCTGTCCATATATGTTCACTAATGATCCAAATGGTCTAATTGCCATTTAAGTCCATTTGGTTTCATTACCATAGCCTTTTAGCTCTTTAAACTAATAGAACTCCACTTTTGCACTTTTTACAATTTAATCCTTTTTACTTAGTTAATCAAGCAAACATCAAAATTTCTTAACGAAATTTTAATACGACCTTACTAATATTCCATAGACATTAAAATAATAAAATAATAATTTACTTGTCAGATTTGCGGTTTTGAAACTAGTAATCCTATTTCACTAAAAATAGGTTGTAACAACTCTCCCCCTAAAGGAATTTTTGTCCCAGAAAATAGGTTCAGGTATTGCACTTTCATAGCTTCTTCCAGTTCCCAAGTAGCCTTTTCTATTTAGTGTCATTTTCAGAAAACTTTAACTAAAGCTATGTTTTATTTCTCAATTCTTTAACTTCCCGAGCTAGAATTCTAATCGGGTATTCACTGTATGTCATATCAGATTGAATCTCAATATCAACTGAGGATATCATGTGTGAAGGATCTGATTGATACCGTCGTAATATTGATACATGGAAGACATTATGAATCTTTTATAACTCTGACGGTGAAGTTAACCGATAAGCTATTGGTCCAATCCTCTCAATGATCTTCTACGGTCTGATAAATAGTGGACTAAGCTTTCCTTTTCCGCCAAATGAAAGAACTTTCTTCCAAGGTGATTGTAACACCCTTAACTCGTATCCATCGCCGAAACAGGGTTTCAGAGCATTACCAATATTATCAATTAAACAATTATACAATTCTCATATCAAAATGAACATCATTCAAATACAATTATATAGTCCCTAATATGAGCTCTCGAGGCTAAAAACAAGCATTACAAGTGGTTCAGGACTAAATCGAGAACTGAGGAAAATTTTGGAAAAACATAGAAAATTTTCAAAATACAGGGAACACATGCCCGTGTGGCCAAGCCGTGTGTCTCACACGGCCAAACACATGCACGTGTCACAGCCCATGTGGACATTCAAAAACGGATCACATGGCCGTGTCCCAGCCCGTGTCCTACCCTGTGCAACTCTCTGACTTGGGTTACATGGCCAGCCACACGCCCGTGTGACTAGCCCGTGTACTATTCGAAATGGCCTCACACGCCCGTGTGAAAACTAGAGGGTATATTGACTTATGCCACACGGCCAAGTCACACGCCCATGTGCTGGGCCGTGTGGAGCCACTGACTTGATTTGTAAATAAGTACCAGGGGACACACAGCCGTGTCACCTAACCGTGTGTCACACATGGTTGAGACACACGCCCGTGTGGACAAAAATAGGCTATTTTCCAAGCCATCTTTCTCACCCAAACCTGCATTCACCTACGCACACCAAATAACATATAAACATATCATCAATAGGCATTTAAGCCAATCTCAACCAAGCCAAAACCAACAACCATGATGTTATGCTCTATATCTTTTCTTTTCACATTTGCGTAAGATTTCTGATGATTAGAAGCCGATTTCAAGCTGTCACGTATCAATTTAACTATTTCAAGCTGATTTGTTGATGGATTAAATAAGGATATAAAGCTATTAGTCGGGATACTTGAGCTGAAAGAATTTGTAGTACTGGTGGAGAAGGCTTGTAAAGCCGATGACCTCAGCAAAGAAAAGATAAAAGTTAAAGCGAAAGCAAGAGATTCAAGAAAGCGATCAATGAATAAATTTTACAATTCCTCATCAAAGAAATCTAGAGATTTTAATGATCGATCGACAGCTTCAGCGGGACATTAGAATAGAGATCGTGGAAAGCAATATACCAATCCTAAAACTCAAACTACCTTAGTATCAAGTGTTGGTAATGCAAAGGATGAAAAGCCTGAGCGTAAGCAATGTATAAGATGGGATTTTGGAGATTGCTGGGGAAAAAGTAATAACCGAGCTTGTTATAGCTGTGGTTCACAAGATCATTTCATAAAATATTGCCCAGAGTTAGCTGAAAAAGATAATGCTCAGAACATGAGCCCGAGTAACACTGCAGTTAGAGGTAGACCACCGAGAAACACGGGAAATGTGAATGGTGGTAGAGGTGTGATGGGAGACACTGCAGCGAGATTTGATGCTAGAGCACCTGCACGAGCCTACGCTATTCAAGCACGAGAAGAAGCGTCATCTCCAGATGTTATTACTAGTACTTTTACTCTCTATGACACTAAAATAATTGCATTGATAGATCCAGGATCTACTCATTCGTATAAATGTGTGAATTTAGTATCTAGTAAGACTTTGCTTGTAGAGTCTACTGAATTCATAATTAGAGTATCGAACCCCTTAGGCAAGTGTGTTTTGGTTGATAAAGTGTGCAAAAATTCTCCATTGATGATTCGGGATAATTTCTTTCTGGCTTATTTGATGTTGTTACCATTTGATGAGTTTGACATAATCCTGGGTATGGATTGGTTAATGATGCATGTTGCTACTATGAATCGCAAACGGAAGATTATCGATTTGAGATGTCCGAATAATGAGATTATTCTTATAGAATCAGATGATATGAATGGTTTACCGGCAGTGATATCTTCAATGTTAGCTCAAAAATATGTGAGAAAAGGTTATGAAGCTTACTTTACGTATGTGCTTGATAATAAAGTAGCCGAAAGAAAGATTGAATCAGTACCAGTTGTGTACTAGTATCCAGATGTGTATCCTAAAGAACTGCCGGGTTTACCACCGATCCGAGAGGTTGAATTTGGTATTGAGTTAGTACCTGGAACAACACGGATTTTGATAGCTCCGTATAGAATGGCCCCGACATAGTTAAAAGAGTTGAAAGCTTAGTTCCAAGAATTAACGGATAGAGGTTTTGCTATACCGAGTTATTCTCCTTGTGGTGCACCGATTTTGTTTGTGAAAAAGAAAGACGGAACTATGAGAATGTGCATTAATTATCGACAACTCAATAAAGTAACGATCAAGAAAAATGTCCTTTACCACGTATAGATGATTTGTTTGATCAGCTAAAAGGAGCTACAGTATTTTCAAAGATAGATTTGAGATCAAGCTACTATCAGTTACGAGTTAAAGACTCTGATGTGCCAAAGACTGTATTTCGAACGAGGTACAGACACTATGAGTTTTTGGTTATGCCTTTTGGATTAACAAATGCACCTGATGTGTTTATGGATTTGATGAACAGAATTTCTAGACCGTATTTAGATCGATTTGTTGTCATATTCATTGATGACATTTTGATTTATTCGCCTGATGAAACTGAACATGGTGAACATCTGAGAATAGTGCTATAGACTTTGAGAGATAAATAGTTGTATGCGAAGTTTAGAAAATATGAGTTTTGGTTGCGAGAAGTCGATTTCTGGGACATGTTGTGTCGGCATCGTATCCGACTTGATCCGAGCAAGGTTAAGGCTATTTTAGACGAAGCCTCCGAGAAATGTTTCTGAAGTCCATAGTTTTCTGGGACTTGCTGGTTATTATCGATGGTTTATAAAAGGCTTTTCTATGATCACGACTCCATTGACGAAACTACTAAAAAAAAAAGATGTGAAATTTGAATGGTCTAAAAAGTGTCAAAAAAGTTTTGATCAGTTGAAAAATTTGTTGACTGAAGCTCTAGTGTTAGTACAACCCGAATTGGGTAAAGAATTTGTGATATATAGTGATGCTTCATTGAACGGTTTGGGATGTGTTTTGGTGTAAGAAGGCAAAGTCATTGCATATGCTTCGAGACAATTAAAATCGCATGAAAAGAACTATCTGATGCACGATCTTGAGTTGGTTGCGATTGTGTTTGCTTTGAAGATTTGGCGCCACTATCTATTTAGTGAAAAATGTCACATGTTTTCAGATCATAGAAGCCTAAAATATTTGATGACTCAGAAAGATTTGAATATGTGACAGAGAAGATGGCTAGAGTTGCTAAAAGATTACGAGCTAGTTATTGATTACCATCCGGGAAAAGCAAATGTTGTTGTTGATGCTTTGACTTGAAAATCACTGTTTGCACTACGTGCGATGAACACTCATTTAATTCTGTCTGATGATGGTTCGGTTTTAGCCAAATTGAAAGCAAGACCGTAGTTTTTACAACATATCATTGATGTTCAGAAAGTTGATAATGAGGTTTTAGCAAAATGAGCTATGTGTAATTTAGATTTTGATTCAGAATTCAAAGCTGATAAAGATGATTGTCTGAGATTTCGAGATAGGATTTGTGTGCCAAAAAATCTAGAGTTAATTCAGATGATTTTGAATGAAGCTCATAACAGTCGGTTATCTATTCATCTGGGTAGTACAAAAATGTATAATAAGATGAAACAGCTTTACTGGTGGCATGGTATGAAACGAGACATTTCTAATTTTGTTTGGAAATGTTTAGTCTGTTAGCAAGTAAAAGCCGAGCATCAGGTACCTTCTGGATTACTTCAGCCGATCATGATACCTGAGTGGAAATGCAACAGAGTCACGATGGATTTTGTATCCGGTTTACCATTGACACCGAGCAAGAAAGATGCGATCTGGGTTATTGTGGATAGATTGACTAAATTAGCTCATTTGTTCTGGTTTGCGCAGATTACTCGCTTGATAAGCTAGCCAAATTATATGTTTCTCAGATTTTAAGATTACATGGGGTACCTATTTCTATTGTTTCGGATAAAGATCCGAGGTTTACATCGCTGTTTTGGAAGAAACTGCAAGATGCTCTAGGTATAAAATTATATTTCAGCACTGCTTTCCATCCGCAAATAGATGGTCAGTCTGAATGAATCATTCAGATACTTGAGGATATGTTGAGATGTTAAGGAGGAAACTTATATCGACAAAGAGAGAAAAAAGGATAAGAGTAGCTATGAACCTAAACAAAATCAATTACCTTACTCAAGTGTAAAGGGATTCGACTCTAAACAGAAAGACAATAGGCTAGCAAAGAAAAATCGAATGAGTGGCGAGGGTGAAGAGGCATGTGTTATTCGGCTAAACCACAATGAAGGAAAATACAATTGAGAGAAGGAAGAAAAGAAGAGAAGAGACCAAAAGCTATTCGGCCACGCAAAACAAATGAGAGAGGGAGAGGGTGGAGAAATTTGATTCAGAAATAAAAGAAAAGAATAGCCACAAACACGTAAGAACAACTCCTATATTTGGCATTTCAATTCTATACTAAAACAGAAAAGAGGTAGAAAGATTGCATGAACGATAAAATTCCAGAATATGCACGGTAATACAAAGAAAAGAGGAAAAAAAATTGAAAACAAAGAAAACCCAAAATAGCACAAAAGAATTCGGGACTCTGGGACAAAAAATTGCACAATGGGGAGTTCAAATTTCGGCAACCAACCCTTCTTATTTCAAATTCCCTGATTTTCTCCTTAAATTAAGCCACCAGCCGAGTTTGAATTACAAACAAACTCCTTCATCCAAATCTTCTTCCCTTGAAACACTCTCCTAAATTACTCAACCTTCAATCCAAATTTCCTTGAAACACTCATGACCAAGTCATCCACGAGTCTTAGTCCAATTCCACCTCATTCCATGGCCATTAGTAAAAATAATCTCTATTTGCACAAGCGGGATTCGAACCTCAGACCACTAGCTCACTTGTAACGCCACTTCCACTAGACCACATTGCTCCTTGTGATATAAATTCATCAAAAATATTCTTAAAGCCTACCCACTAACATCAAGGCTCCCTTAAGAGAAAAACATAAATTTTTGCTAAAGCCCAGGTTTGAACCTAGGACTTCTCCAACACTCCCAAACACTCCTAATCACTTAACCACTGCAGTAGACAATCAATTGTGATATTTCTTCCACACATAAACTTTTATGTGTAGTCTCCTAGTGGCTCCCCAGCACAAGGCCCAATACTTCTAGGCCCAGAAATTTGTGGCGTTACAATGACTGAGTGGTTTACGAAATTTGTACGAACGAATCCGGCTACTCAACAACCTCCACCGTCACCTATTCCTCAACAAATCCTGGTTGTACGACCAGAAGTAGATCCAATTAGACTGAATAAGCCATCCATTGATAAGATTCATAAGCATGGGGCTGAAGACTTTCGGGCTACAGTTGACGATGATGCCGAGAGGGCTGAGTTCTGGCTTGAGAACACTATTCGAGTATTCAATGAGTTGTCTTGTACTCTAGATGAATGTATCAATTGTGTAGTATCTTTGCTTAGAGATAATGCATATCACTGGTGGAAAGCATTGACATCGGTGGTTACTAGGGAACGAGTTACCTGGGAATTCTTTTAGACCGAGTTTCGAAAAAAGTATATCAGCCAGAGATTCTTTGATCAGAAAAATAAAGAGTTTCTGGAGTTGAAACAAGGTCGGATGACTATTACTGAGTATGAAAGAGAATTCGTGCGTTTGAGGAAATATGTTCGAGAATATGTATCTACTGAAGAGATCATGTGTAAAAGATTTGTTGATGGATTAAATGAAGATCTAAAGCTGTTAGTCTGGATACTTGAGCTGAAAGAATTTGTAGTATTGGTGGAGAGGGCTTGTAAAGTCGAGGACCTCAGCAAAGAAAAGAGAAAAGTTGATGCGGAAGCAAGAGATTCAAGAAAGCGATCAATGAATAAATTTTACCATTCCTCATCAAAGAGATCTAAAGATTTTAGTGATCGATCGACAGCTTCAGCGGGACATCAAAACAGAGATCGTGGAAAGCAATATACCAATTCTAAAACTCAAACTACCTCAGTATCGAGTGTTGGTAATGTAAAGGATGAAAAGCCTGAGTGTAAGCAATGTGGAAGACGGCATTTTGGAGATTGCTAGGGAAAAAGTAATAACCAAGCTTGTTACAGTTGTGGTTCACAAGATCATTTCATAAAACATTGCCCAGAGTTAGCTGAAAAAGATAATGCTCAGAACATGAGGCCGATTAACACTACAGTTAGAGGTAGACCACGGAGAAACATGGGAAATGTGAGTGGTGGTAGAGGTGTGACGCGAGACATTGCAGCAAGATCTGATGCTAGAGCACCTACACGAGCCTATGCTATTCGAGCACGAGAAGAAGCGTCATCTCTATATGTTATTACTGGTACTTTTACTCTCTATAATACTAAAGTAATTGCATTGATAGATCCAGGATCTACTCATTTGTATATATATGTGGATTTAGTATCCAGTAAGACTTTGCCTGTAGAGTCTACTAAATTCGTAATTAGAGTATCGAACCCCTTAGGCAAGTGTGTTTTGGTTGATAAAGTGTGCAAGAATTGTCCATTGATGATTCAAGATAATTACTTTCTGGCTGATTTGATGTTGTTACCATTTGATGAGTTTGACATAATCCTTGGTATGGATTGGTTAACGATGTATGATATCTTCGATGTTAGCTCAAAAATATGTAAGAAAAGGTTATGAAGCTTACTTTGCGCATGTGCTTGATAATAAAGTAACCAAAAGAAAGATTGAATCAGTACTAGTTGTGTGCGAGTATACGGATGTGTTTCCTAAAGAATTGTCAGGTTTACCACCGATTCGAGAGGCTAAATTTAGTATTGAGTTAGTACCAAAAACAACACCGGTTTTGATAGCTCTATATAGAATGGCCCCGACAGAGTTAAAAGAGTTGAAAACTCAGTTTGCTAGAATTGACGGATAGAGGTTTTGCTAGACCGAGTTATTCTTCTTGGGGTGTATCAGTTTTGTTTGTGAAAAAGAAAGACGGAACTATGAGAATCTGCGTTGATTACTGATAACTCAATAAAGTAACGATCAAGAACAAATATCCTTTACCGCCTATAGATGATTTGTTTGATTAGCTGAAAGGAGCTACAGTGTTTTCAAAGATAGATTTAAGATCACGCTACTATCAGTTGTGAGTTAAAGACTCTAATGTGCCAAAGACTACATTCTGAACGAGGTATGGACACTATGAGTTTTTGGTTATGCATTTTAGATTAACAAATGCAGCTGCTGTGTTTATGGATTTGATTAACAAAATTTTCAGACCGTATTTAGATCAATTTGTTGTCGTATTCATTGATGACATTTTTATTTTTTCGCATGATGAAACCAAACATGCTGAACATCTGAGAATAGTGCTACAGACTTTGAGAGATAAACAGTTGTATGTGAATTTTAGCAAATGTGAATTTTGGTTGTGAGAAGTCAGTTTTCTGGAACATGTTGTGTCGACATCTGGTATCCGACTTGATCCGAGCAAGGTTAAGGCTATTTTAGATTGGGTGCCTCCGAGAAATGTTTTTGAAGTCTATAGTTTTTTGGGACTTGCTAGTTATTACCAACGGTTTGTAAAAGGCTTTCCTATGATTGTGACTCCGTTGACGATACTATTTCAAAAAGATGAGAAATTTGAATGGTTTGAAAAGTGTCAGAAAAGTTTTTATCAGTTGAAAACTTTGTTGACTGAAGCTCTAGTGTTAGTACAACCCGAATTGGGTAAAGAATTTGTGATATATAGTGATGCAAGAAGGCAAAGTCATTGCATATGCTTCGAGGCAGTTAAAGTCGCATGAAAAGAACTATCCGACGCACAATCTTGAGTTGGTTGCGATTGTGTTTGCTTTAAAGATTTGGTGCCACTATCTATTTGGTGAAAAATGTCAAATGTTTTCAGATTATAAAAGCCTAAAATATTTGATGACTCAGAAAGATTTTAATCTGCGACAGAGAAGATGGCTAGAGTTGCTAAAAGATTATGAGCTAGTTATTGATTACCATTTAGGAAAAGCAAATGTTGTTGCTGATGCTTTGACTCTGAAATCACTATTTGCACTACGTATGATGAACACTCATTTAATTCTGTCTGATGATGGCTCAATTTTAGCTGAATTGAAAGCGAGACCGTAATTTTTTCAACAGATCATTGATGTTCAGAAAGTTGATAATGAGGTTTTAGCAAAATGAGATAAGTGTAATTTAGATTTTGATTCAGAATTCAAAGCTGATAAAGATGATTCTCTGAGATTCCGAGATAGGATTTGTGTGCTGAAAAATCCAGAGTTAATTCAAATTATTTTGAAAAAAGCTCATTAGTCAGTTATCTGTTCATCCGGGTAGTACAAAAATGTATAATGAGCTGAAATAGCTTTACTGGTGGCACGGTATGAAACGAGACATTTTTTATTTTGTTTAGAAATGTGTAGTCTGCTAGCAAGTAAAAGCAAAGCATCAGGTACCTTCTGGATTGCTTCAGCTGATCATGATACCTAAGTGGAAATGTAACAGAGTCACAAGGGATTTTTTATCCAGTTTACCGTTGACACCGAGCAAGAAAGATGCGATTTGGGTTATTGTGGATAGATTGACTAAATCGGCTCATTTGTTCCAGTTCGCACAGATTACTCGCTTGATAAGCTAGCCGAATTGTATGTTTGTCAGATTGTAAGATTACATGGGGTACCTATTTCTATTATTTCGGATAGAGATTCGAGGTTTACATCACTGTTTTGGAAGAAACTGCAAGATACTCTAGGTATGAAATTATATTTCAGCACTACTTTCCATCCGTAAATAGATGGTCAGTCTGAATGAATCATTTAGATACTTGAAGATATGTTGAGATGTTGTATTCTTGAGTTTGGAAGTACGTGGGAACGATATTTACCTCTAATTGAATTTGTGTACAATAATAACTTTCCATCGAGTATCAAAATGGCTCCTTATGAAGCTTTATATGGTCGGAAATGTCGAACACCATTATACTAGATAAAACTTAGTGACAATAAGATCCACAGGGTTGATTTGGTCAGAGAAACAGAAGAAAAAGTAAAAGTTATCCCCGAAAGTCTAAAAATAGCATTAGATCATCAAAAATTGTATGCAGACTTGAAACGAAAAGATATAGAGTTTCAAATATGGGACAAAGTCTTTTTGAAAGTCTTGCCGTGGAAGAAAATACTCAGATTCGGTCGTAAAGGCAAATTGAGCCTGAGATTGATTGGGTCGTATGAGATAATTGAGCGTATCAGGCCAGATGCGTAAAGACTGTTGTTGCCACCTGATTTAAAAAAGATCCATAATTTATTTCATGTTTTGATGTGTAACACTCCAAACCCGGCCCGGACATTATGGCCAGATCCAGCGTGTCACATTGAAGTGTTTTATCGAAAACCTTATTTTCATTAAAAACCCTTCTTTAAATAAAAACTATTCCTTCTTGTATGATAATAATTACTTTGTAAAATCTCCTTTTAGTTGCGGAAGCTTTATTTAAAATAGATGATCTACGAAAACTGGTCATTCAAAAATTGAGTTGCCGAAACGTGGTATTTAAAAATAGTTATCGTTTAGGAAAACCATGTTCTACTTCCAATAAAAAAAATTAATCCTAATTTGAAATAATAACCAGAGGAAAGGAATTATTACAATCCGGACTGAAATAACTTAAAATACTAGAAATTATATGCTAAAGAAAACAAGTCCAAGTCATTTTGCTAGCTGGCCATCTCGGAGTCCCTCCAACTGTCGAACCACCTTCTGAGGATCACCTGAGAAAAATGAAAGAGGGGGTGAGTTCTCGAAAACTCAGTGTGTACAACCCTCGGCAAATAGAAAGCATGCAATAGCAAGTCTTTTCGGGCCTGAGCCCAATTCAATATCAGAATAGATGTAAGGCAATCAAATATGCACGGATCCCACCCATCCAACTGCTACATACCATCTCCATCCCACGATACACACCATGTGGGGATATAAATATCGACCCACCTATCCGATACAGTCCAATCATAGCCCGGTTGTGGTACTACCTAACGTTGCAGCAAAGCTGCTAATCATATATTGGGCTTAAAAAGCCATCGGTGGATCCACGGTCGTCAAGCAACCTTGCGATCCTCATATACTTCCTCCGTTCCCTAATTCCCAACCCATATGCAACCTAAACAAAATATAATATGAATGCAGTAGGTATACATGTAACATCCATAAATCTTACATTCAACACATAGGGTTATTTTAGTCATTTTCGCCCTGAGGGGCTTTTCGATAATTTCTCTTTATTATGGGTTATTACTTACCTTGGCCCGTTAACAAGTACTCGTTGGCTAAAGTGAATAGATACCATGCATCAGGTAAGAATCCAGAGAAGGAGAGGTGGGTCAATAAGACCGTTTAAGTACCAAGCTCTCCCTATATCCAATCCTAGACATGCATATACCCATTGCCACACCTTAACCTTATGGCTTGTCCACGGTCACCATTAATTAATTATTTAAGTTTTATGTCTGTTTAAGCAGTTATCAGATATTAGGCCCAAAACCCTTTACAAAGCCTAAACGAGTCTACATACATGCATATGGCCCACTAGGCCCAATCCCATTCATATGGCCCATTAGGTCCAAATCACATTCGTATGGCCCATTAGGCCCAAATCACAATCATATGACCCTTCAGGCCCAATCACATTCATAGTCATGCAATCTTATGATTTTTCATCATTTAGTAACAAATTGCCAATTTTGCCTATTATGGGCCCTAAAGCCCATCGGGCCCATTTAGCCCATTCTGGCCCGGTTAGCCAATTCACGGTCCAAGTCTACGGAATCGCACGTGGGAACTCTTATAACCTATCAGTTTCCCCCTACGAGTGTTCGCACACTCGCAAGTCTATTGTAGCCAAACCTTCGGCTTTTTGGGACTTTGGGATTTGCCGATCTACTGTATGTGTAGTGTATGTACACACCTGGTACTAAAACGTGCTACGATCTCCTTAGCCATGAACCTGCAAACAATGTCACTCAACGATTAATCACACACTTATCAAAAACGATCACCAAAAGCCGAAAATCTCACCTTTGCCTTACCTTGAATGACAAGCCTTAATGACTTTTCCTTGATCACCAATCACGAGTATTCTTTAAATCAAAACCCCAAAATACCTAAGGAGTAATTTGGAACTGATCTGAAATCTGATATTCGATACTAATCCCACAAGAATCTGCAGAAGTAGAGGGAGTAGCGGCAGCATTAAGGGTCTTCAGCCAAAGAGGTATTCGGCTTTTGAGATTTGTATGGTGAAAGAGGTTATTCGGCACAAATAAGAAGAAGAGAAGAAGGAATCGGCTAAAACCAAAGGTGAATCAAAAAAGAATTTGAGAAGAGAAAGAATGGAAAATCGACAAGCAAGGAACAAGGAATTCGACTTCTGAGTACTTAGAGAGAAAACTGTTTCGGCAACACAAAAAAAAAATGAGGAATTCGGCTAAAGGAAGAGAAGCAATTTCGACAATACCCTAAAATACACAAAATTGGCACATATATATACTATAGTCGAATTTACCTATCCCTAAATTCCCTATTCGGCTCCACTTCTCTACACCCCTCATCTCTTAACTTTTCTCCCTGATAACTAGTCATTGTTGTATGATAATAATTACTTTGTAAAATCTCTTTTTAGTTACGGAAGCTTTATTTGAAACAGATGGTCTATGAAAACTTGTATTTAAAAATTGAGTTGCGAAAAAGTAGTATTTAAAAACAGTTATAGATTAGGAAAACCATGTTCTACTTCTAATAAATATAAAGCATGAAAATAATAATAATAATAAACCTTATTTTGAAATAATAACCAGAGAAAAGGCCTTATTACAATCCGGACTAAAATAACTTAAAATATTAGAAATTATAAGCTTAAGAAAACCAGTCCAAGCGGTCTTGCTAGTTGGCCACCTCGGAGTCCCTCCAACCATCGAACTACCTACTGAGGATCACCTGAGAAAAATAAAAGAGGGGGTGAGTTTTCGAAAACTCAGTGTGTACAACCCTCGGCAAATAGAAAAGTATGCAATAGCAAGTCTTTTCGGGCCTGAGCCCAATTCAATATCATAACAGATTTAAAGTAATCAAATATGCACGGATCCCACCTATCCAACTGCTACACACCATCTCCATCCCTCGATACACACCATGTGGGGAAATAAATATCGACCCACCCATCCGATACACTCCAATGGTAGCCCGGTTGCGGTACTACTTAACGTTGTAGCAAAGCTGCTAATCATATATTAGGCTTAAAAAGCCATCGGTGGATCCACAGTCGTCAAGCAACCATGTGATCCTCATATACTTCCTCTGTTCCATAATTCTCGACCCATATGCAACCTAAACAGAATATCATATTAATGCAGTAGGTATACATGTAACATCCATAAATCTTACATTCAACATAGAGGGGCATTATAGTCATTTTCGCCCTTAGGGGCTTTTTGGTAATTTCCCTTTGTTATGGGTTATTACTTACCTTGGCCCATTAACAAGTCCTCGTTGGCTAAAGCGAACAGATACTATGCACCAGGTAAGAATCCAGAGAAGAAGAGGTAAGTCAATAAGACCGCTTAAGTACCAAGCTCTCCCTAGATCCAATCCTAGACATGCATATACCCATTGCCACACCTTAACCTTATGGCTTGTCCTCGGTCACAATTAATTAATTATTTAAGTTTTATGTCTGTTTAAGCAGTTATAAGATACTAGGTCCATAACCCCTTACAAAGCCGAAACGAGTCTACATACATGCATATGGCCCATTAGGCCCAAATCATATTCATATGGCCCGTCAGGCCCAATCACATTCATAGTCATGCAATCATATGGTTTTTCATTACTTAGTAACAAATTGCCAATTTTGCCTATTATGGGCCCTACACCCCATCGGGCCCATTTAGCTAATTCTGGCCCGATTGGCCAATACACGGCTCAAGTCCATGGAATTACTCATGGGGCCTCTTGTAACCAATCAGTTTCCCCTTACAAGTGATCGCGCACTCGCAAGTCTATTGTATCCAAACCTCTAGTTTTTCGATATTTCGGGATTTGCCGATCTACTATGTGTGTGCAGTGTATGTACACACCTGATACTAAAACATGTTGTGATCTCTTCAGCCACGAACCTACAAACGATGTCACTCAACGATTTATCACACACTTATCAAATACGATCACCAAAAGCTAAAAATCTCACTTTTGCCTTACCTTGAACGACAAGCCTTAACAGCCCTTCCTTGATCACCAATCACGAGTATTTCTTAAATTCGCATCAATCTTAATCATTAAAACTAAACAACAAGTGACTCACAATCATCTTAGGTCACTCTTAAATCCTCCATGGCCATTTGGCCAACTTTAACCAATAAAAGAGGAATACATACCCAAAACCACAAAATGCTTAGGAGCAATTCGACAAAGATCTAGAATCTGAGATTCGATACTAATCCCACAAGAATCGGCCGAAGTAGAAGGAGTAGCAACGGCACAGAGGGTCTTTAGCCAAAGAGGTATTCGACTTTTGAGATTTGTATGGTAAAAGGGTTATTCAGCACAAATAAGAATAAGAGAAGAAGGAATCGGCTAAAACCAAAGGTGAATCAAAAGAGAATTTGAGAAGAGAAAGAATGGAAAATTGGCAAGCAAGGAACAAGGAATTCTGCTTCTGAGCACTTAGAGAGAAAAGTGTTTCGACAACACAAAAAAATAAAGAATTCGGCTAAAGGAAGAGAAACAATTTCGGTAATACCCTAGAATCCCTAAAATTGACACCTATATATACTATAGCCGAATTTACCTATCCCCAAATTCCCAATTCTATGAAATCCCGCTCCCTTTGAGGAGCAATCAATACTCGAAGACTGTCCCTAAGGCCGTCTTCAAACCGAACACAATGTCCATAATCTGTTGCCACCATTACTCTTGCATACCTACTGAGGCATAGAAATCCCGCCTCATACTCCGCCACAGATTTGTTTCCCTGGGTCAAGTTTAGGAACTCCTTCCTTCTAGCATCCACATAACTCGTACTCACATACTTTCCTTGAAACGCAGTTTTGAAGGACTCCCAAGTGACTTGCTCAGGTTGGGTGCCCTCTTTCACCGTCAACCACCACTGGTAAGCTTCTTCCCTAAGCAGTGACACTGCCCCTTTCAACTTTTGTTCAGGTGAACAACCCAAGTCCTCCATTACCCTTTCAGTGGCCTCCAACCAGTACTCAGCCACGTTAGGAGCCACACCAGCCGCGCCCTTAAAGATATCAGCCCTATTTGATCGAAGTTGCTTTGGAATTGACCCTTGATTTCCTGAGCCATTATTGGGTCCTGCGACTCTTTCCAGAATCTTTAGCCTTGCCTGCGACAATGCATCATCCCCTGTGGCTCGATCATACGATCCAATCTCAGCCATGGGTGAGGCCGGAGCCTCTTCTACTCCAACATTGGGCATATGGCATGATGTTGATGATGCAGCCCTAACACTTCCGCGGCCTCAGCCACGGCCTCTTGCACGTCTTCTAGCACTCATCGTTGATTCACTATTATCTGGATTAAAAATTTTATGAAGTTTTAGTTTCAATAATTAAGCCAATGTTTTATGAAAGTGTTAAAAAGAAACTTGTTTTCGTAAATCCTCTACAATTTCAAGGTCCTACTTGCTTCAGTTTCACACCAACTAAAAGCCTCAATATAATCATCTAAAGTAGCCCACTAACTATCTACAGTATATCAAATTAAAGAAGCTTAATAAAAGAACTTACTTGGTTCGATGTCGGAGACTCGGAGTGCCGAACAGCAAGATTTTTTTCCAAAATATTGTGATATAATAAGGCCTACTTCACAGCTCGAGTTTTATAACTTGGCTCTGATACCACTAAATGTAACATCCAAAACCCGGCCCAGATGTTATGGCCGAATCTGGCGTGTCACATTGAAGTGTTTTTTGAAAACCTTGTTTTCATTGAAAACCCTTCTTTAAAATAAAAACCTTGAGTAAAATCCAAGCTTGTATTTGTTACTTTCAAAGCGAGCTGTATTTAAAGAAATCTATTCATTCTTGTATGATAATAATTACTTTGTAAAATCTTTTTTTAGTTGCTGAAGCTTTATTTAAAACAGATGATCTATGAAAACTTGTCACTTAAAAATTGAGTTGCGAAAACGTAGTATTTAAAAACAGTTTTGGATTAGGAAAACCATGTTCTACTTCTAATAAATATAAAGCATGAAAATAATAATAATCCTAATTTGAAATAATAACCAGAGGAAAGGCCTTATTACAATTCGAACTGGAATAACTTAAAATACTAGAAATTATAGGCTTAAGAAAACCAGTCCAGGCCGTCTTGCTAGCTGGCCACTTCAGAGTCCCTCCAACCGTCGAACTACCAACTGAGGATCACCTGAAAAAAATAAAAGAGGGGGTGAGTTTTTGAAAACTCAGTGTGTACAACCCTCGACAAATAGAAAAGCATGCAATAGCAAGTCTTTTCGGGCCTGAGCCCAATTCAATATCAAAACAGATGTGAAACAATCAAATATCCATGGATCCCATCCATCCAATTGCTACACACCATCTCCATCCCCCGATACACACCATGTGGGGATATAAATATCGACTCACCCACCTGATACACTCCAATGGTAGCCTTGCGGTACTACCTAACATTGCAGTAAAGCTGCTAATCATATATTGGGCTTAAAAAGCCATCGGTGGATCCACGGTTGTCAAGCAACCATGCGATCCTCATATACTTCCTCTGTTCCATAATTCCCAACCCATATACAACCTAAATAGAATATCATATGAATGTAGCAGGTATACATGTAACATTCATAAATCTTACATTCAACACATAGGGGCATTGTAGTCATTTTTGCCCTTAGGGGCTTTTCGATAATTTTTCTTTATTATGGGTTATTACTTACCTTGGCCCGTTAACAAGTTCTCGTTGGCTAAAGTGAACAGATACTATGCACCAAGTAGGAATGCAGAGAAGAGGAGGTGGGTCAATAAGACCGATTAAGTACCAAGCTCTCCTTAGATCCAATCCTAGACATGCATATACCCATTGCCACACCTTAACCTTGTGGCTTATCCACGGTCACAATTAATTAATTATTTAAGTTTTACGTCTGTTTAAGCAATTATCAGATACTAGGCCTAAAACCCGTTACAAAGCCCAAACGAGTCTACATACATGCATATGGCCCAGTAGGCCCAATCTCATTCATATGGCCCATTAGGCCCATCAGGCCCAATCACATTCATAGTCATGCAATCATATGATTTTTTATCACTTAGTAACAAATTGCCAATTTTGCCTATTATGAGCCCTACAGCCCATCGGGCCCATTTAGCCCATTCTAGCCCAGTTGGCTAATACATGACCCAAGTCCATGAAATCGTACATGGGGCCTTTGGTAACCTATCGGTTTCCCCTTACGAGTGTTCACACACTCGCAAGTCTATTGTAGCCAAACCTCTAGCTTTTTGGCATTTTGGCTTTTCGGTATTTCGAGATTTTCCGATCTACTATGTGTGTGCAGTGTATGTACACACCTGATACTAAAACATGCTGCGATATCCTCAGCCACGAACCTACAAACGATGTCACTCAACGATTTATCACACACTTATCAAATACGATCACCAAAAGCTGAAAATCTCACTTTTGCCTTACCTTGAACGACAAGCCTTAACAGCCCTTCCTTGATCACCAATCACGAGTATTTCTTAAATTTGCATCAATCTTAATCATTAAAACTAAACAACAAGTGACTCACAATCATCTTAGGTCACTCTTAAATCCTCCATGGCCATTCGGCCAACTTTAACCAATAAAAACATACCCAAAACCACAAAATGCTTAAGAGTAATTCGACAGAGATCTAGAATCTGAGATTCGATACTAATCCCACAAGAATCGGCCGAAGTAGAAGGAGTAGTGATGGCACAGAGGGTATTTAGCCAAAGAGGTATTCGACTTTTGAGATTTGTATGGTGAAAGGGTTATTCAGCACAAATAAGAATAAGAGAATAAGGAATCGGCTAAAACCAAAGGTGAATCAAAAGAGAATTTGAGAAGAGAAAGAATGGAAAATCAGCAAGCAAGGAACAAGGAATTCGGCTTTTGAGCACTTAGAGAGAAAAGTGTTTTGGCAACACAAAAATGAGGAATTCGGCTACAGGAAGAGAAGCAATTTCGGCAATACCCTAGAATCCCCAAAATCGACACCTATATATACTATAGCCGAATTTACCTATCCCTAAATTCCCTATTCAACTCCACTTTTCTACACCCATCATCTCCTAACTTTTCTTCCTGATAACTCCTTAATCCCTTTCTTAAATTTCTCCTCTGATCACTCCCTTCAGAGTTCACATCCAATGCCACTACTAGCCATTTATTGAGCAAAAATAAATCCTTCTTTTGAGCAAGGAGGGATTCGAACCCCAAACCTCCTTGCCATGCATGTGACACCACCTCTATGCCCCACATGTGACGCTACTTGCCACTCCAACACAAGGCTCCTTGTGTCTAACTCCTCCTTCATTTATTTAAAAACCAAACTACTTGCCATCAATGTCCTTTTAATTATTACAATATAATTTCCTTCACCTTAAAGTTCAAACTCAAAACTTAACCAGGCCTATTATCACATAAATAACACTCGGCTAGGAATATTAAGCAGACCTTTTATCAAAACCGAAAAAGAAAGAAAGTTTGGGATTTTTGGGGCATTACAAAGGTATTATGGCATCGACACAGGGTTGAAAAAGCTATGTGGGAAATCGAGAATGCTATGAGAAAATAATATCCAAACCTATTCACTGGTAAGATTTTCGGGGATTGTAATAACTCGATTTAGACCCTAGTCAGAATCATGGTTTTGAGACCAAAAATCTGAGTCAAAAAAATATTTTAATATTATTTTTTGTGCTTATTATACGTGAATTTGTATGTGTGAAAATTTCGAATGAAAATTTAATCGTTTGTGTGCTCAATTTGATAAAAGGACCTAATCGCGTAAAATGTAAAAGTTACATGCGATATGTTAAGTATGCCTATTTGATTTGTCTTATTAAAAGAAAGGTCCTTAAGTTGTAATTAGTCCATTGATAGTGGGAATGGACATAAATGGGCATTAAAATGATGGTTTTAAATGGTTTATTAAAAGGGGTAGAATGGTAAAATATGCATTAATGTTTATTAAATAAAATAAAAACATTTTTTTCATCCATTTTCACTCATCTTTGTTGAAAATTCAAAGGAAAAGAAAAGAAATAAGCTTGCTAGGGTTCGACACTTTGATTACTTGATTGAGGTACGGTTTTGACACAGTTTTTGATAATTTCTATGTTTTTGTAATCGTTGCTTTGTATAATATCAAGCCCATATCTCAATTTTTGATTTTGGTGATGATTTTGAAATATGCCATGGATGAATTCATGAGTTTTGTGTTGTTAAATGGTGAATTATGAAAGCTTGATGTTGGGTTAATATATTTTGTCTTTGGATTTTTGATGAATTTGAGTAAAATGGGCTAAATTGTGAAAATGATAAACTGAAGTACTAAAATGTGAAATAAATGAAATGCGTGGACTTGTATGAGGACTAAGAGAACTCGGCTAAGCTTGTGAAAAAGGAAATTATGTGTATTTTGTGATTTTGTGAAATAGGGACTAAAATGCTAAAATGTGAAAATATGAGGGCTAAATTGTAAAATGCCTTAAATATGTGTTTATGGATTAAATTGAATGAATTTTTGAATAAAAGGGTTAATTTTGAATACATATAAATCAAGAAAAGAGGAATTCGGATTTAGACCGAGGGAAGTCGAAGGTCATTGAGTAAACGGTTCCAATCGTCAATTTCAAATACGAGGTAAGTTCGTGCTTGATAAATGATGTTACAAGTATGTTTTAATGCTTTAATAATGCATAAATCATATAAATAATTAACTATGGTTTGAGTAAGATGATAAATCGACTATGTTCGGCACTAAGTGTGCAATTTGAAATAGTTTCGGTTATAAATAGCACTAAGTGTGAAAATTGGAATAGCTTCTGCTATATGTGGCACTAAGTGTGAGATACTGAGATAGTTTTGGTTTAAAGTGATGGCACTAAGTGTGTGATAACTTATAGCTTCAGCTAAATTGCTGGCACTAAGTGTTTGATGTCCTTATGCATTGCAAGATGATCTAACGAATTAGTGGATCGAGCATTAAAGTGGTAATGTAATAGATAAGTATGAGATAGTACATGTATGTAATGAATATTTGTGGTTGATAATATAGTGTATGAGATATATGAACCTATGTGGTTGATAATATGGTGTATGAGTTAGATGCAAGATTATGTGAACTAAAAGAAATGGTTTGAACATGAGTAATGGTAATGAATGAGGTTAAGTAGTGATATGAATTGAACCATGTGTTAACTAATATGTCTTATAGCTTTTAAATGTTGAGTTAACCATATTATACTACGAAGTTATTAAGCTGTAAGCTTACTATGTGAAATGTTCTCTGTCTTTCAGTGTTATAAAGCTAGCTCAGATCTGGGAATCGTCAGCGACTCATTCACACTATCGGATATCTACTTTGGTATCATTTTGAGAGTTGTATATATGGTATATGGCATGTATAGGCTAGTGTCATTTTGATATGTTTTGTGATGTAAATATTAGCCATGAGAATTGGCTTATAAATGTTATTATGTATGGCCTTTTAAGTTGGCTAAAATGGTGTGTTTGATAGGTAAATATGTGATGTTTATAATGTTTAATTTATGGTTTATTATGGGATTATTGAATTAATGAGTTTGTTAATTTGGAACCTTAGTAAATTGTGATGATGTTGGCATGTTTTGGTTGATTTTAAATGTATACAAATGATGTAAAATTTTGTGGATTTGGTGTGCTTGAGATAGGTGGGAAATGTGGCTTAAACCAAGTCTAATTTCACCCTACACGGTTGCGCACACGGGCGTGTGTCTCGCCCGTGTGTCCATTGTAATTTAACTAATTAAGTCAGTCTCGAGCATGGCCCAGACACACGAGAGTGTCTGGTGGCCGTGCGAGGCACACAGCCTTGGTATATGGGCGTGTGTGGCCATTTTGAAGGGTACACAGGCTAGACACATGGGTGTGTGGTCGACCGTGTGACCCAAGTCAGTTTCGACCATGGCCAAGGCACACGGGCATGTCTTGTGGCCGTGTGGTTAAGTTAGTATGTATGCCCTGTTTTGCCAGGGTTTAGACACACGGGCGTGTCTAAAGCCGTGTGACGCATCCCTTCTTCACACGAGCGTGTGACCTATACAACTTTGAAAAAAAATGTTTAAGTTTTTGGAAGAATTTTTTATGAGCTTGATTTAGTCCCGACCCCTTTCTAATGTATGTTAAAGGTCTCGTTGACCTATGTAAGGGAATTTGTATTGATGTATGACTTGATGTAACACCCCTTACCCGTACCCATGCCTGGGGACAAGTACGAGGCGTTACCAGACAGACATGCAAGCAGAATCAGAAAATACGGGCCATAAAATTTCGTTTCAACCTTAAATCGATTTACTTGCATGGGCCTACGAGGCCTTTATTATATACCAAGAATAATTCGAAACACTATCGGACATTCGGCATGAATTCTTTGAATAATACCCCACACGCCCGTGTAGGGGTTTACACACGCCCGTGGGTAGAGGAAACACGCCCATGCCCCTAAACCGTGGGCAACACTGACTTATAGACACGGCCATGGAACACGCCCGTGGGTTCACCTTGTGCCTATGACTTGAGCAATCTGTTAAAATAACACGGCCAAGACACACGCCCATGTCTCTAGCCCATGCTTGATGCTAACTTAAAATTTTAGGTGCAGGGGACGCATGACCATACCACACACCCATTTGAGTGGCCCATGTGTCACACACGGCCAAGACACACGCCTGTGTGTCCCACCATATGGACCCTATTAGGCTATTTTCCAACTTAGATATCAATTAACAAGTAATATTCACTTAATACTTATGAACTGACTTCATAAAACCTTATTGCATGGAAACCTCATATCATTGGTTTGCACATGCCATACTATTCCTTAGTAGTTCGAGAAATGATAGCAATATTTGCCTCAACATTGGATTTGGCTCGATGTTTACTCATTTCCAATTATGATCCTCGCAATTTCGATGAATTGGTCACATTTCACAAATATGTCTATATTATGACATATACATAAGCATTCAACAATTCGTTTAGCATGATTGGTGGGATAACATAACACAACCCCAAAAGACCATATATCAAGGCCATTACAAAATGTATAAACAAGATATCCAAGCCTTTACATTGGTTAGCCAACTGGCATTTAACAAAATAACTCAAAAACACCTATACATGCCAATTAACAAAATAAAAGTATTCATATACCAAAGCGGACCTAGTTGATAGTGTGTTGAAATCTCCAACCGTCCTTCAAGCCTTATGTGTCCTCGAGCTCCGAAAAAGTAGGGAAATGGGAGGAGTAAGCATTTACATGCTTAGTAAGCTCGAATAACCAGAAAGTAAACTTACCAGGTAATTAAGCATTCAACCATATTTGGTTAGTAAACTCAATTAGCATAAAATGCTTTTCCTAGTCATACATTCAATCGATGAGTTAGATATATATATGTCAATAATACCATGGAATTTAACCTAGATGAGCTCATCATTTCACATTTCATCTTATACATGTATATAATATTAGTCTCGTGGAGTATATAGGAAATCTCGATGGACTGCCCATTAACCGTCAATTCGTATAAATGATCATATTAGGTATGCACTCCCACGAACCTCACATTTTTATGGCGAGATTACCAGTCCAGGCTAAATCCCTAATTCAGGAACTCATAAGGTATTGCCGGGATTACCAGTCTAGGCTAAATCTCATTCTTGGCAAACATCCTTATTGAGCTAGGATCTAAATTACCAGTCCAGGCTAACTTCAGACCCTATTTGGATTACCCATCCGGGCTAAATCCACTATGCACACTTATTCTTCGAGAGGCTCAATCATTCAGAAGGAACACCCGTCTGGGCTAGATCCTTTTTATAAATGAGATCAACAGATTACCCGTCCGGGCTAAATCCTTATTGCAACACATGCAGGATCTCATTATTCATGCGAGTCATGGTTCGTCCATCGGATTCCCCACTCAACTTCAACCGTGACATTTATCAACATATCATTATCCAATAGCATTCATACATTTACATATTTTAATCAAATACAATTTATCATACATTTACTAAAATATATAATTGAGCATATTATGTGTTTACTTTAAGTTATCCGAACTTACCTGGTATTTGTTTTGTTTAATAATTCGATCACTCTGAAACCTTCCGTTTCCCTCGATCGACCTCCGAAATTTGTTTCTCGGGGTCTATAACAATAAGAATAGATTATTAACCACTCATTTTATCGCATATTTCGGCTTTACTTGGACAAATTTGTTGTGGTGTTTATAGATGATATTTTAATTTATTCAAAAGATGAGACAGAGCAAGCTGAGCATTTGAGGATAGTTTTGCAAACTTTGAGAGATAAGCAGCTGTATGCTAAGTTTAATAAAAGTGAATTTTGGCTCCGGGAAGTTGGATTTTTGGGTCATATTGTTTCAGGTGATGGTATATGGGTTGATCCTAGTAAGATTTCAACCATTGTTAATTGGAAATCACCGAAAAATGTAACCGAGGTTAGAAGTTTCTTGGGGCTAGCTGGTATTATCGGCGGTTTGTAAATGGATTTTCTATAATTGCTACTCCTATGACTAGACTACTCCGAAAGAATGTTAAATTTGAATGGACGGAAGAATGTCAACAAAGTTTTGAAGAATTGAAAAAGTTATTAACTGGAGCACCAGTGTTGGTACAACCCGAATCAGGTAAAGAATTTGTGGTGTATAGTGATGCTTCTCGAAATGGCTTAGGATGTGTACTTATGCAAGAAGGAAAAGTGGTGGCTTATGCTTCGAGGCAGTTAAAATCTCACAAAAGAAATTATCCAACTCATGATTTGGAATTGGATGCTATAGTGTTTGCTTTGAAAATTTGGCGACATTATTTGTATGGTGAAAAGTGCCGAGTATATATCGACCACAAAAGTCTTAAATACTTAATGTCACAAAAAGACTTGAATTTGAGACAGTGAAGATGGTTGGGGTTATTGAAAGATTACGAGCTTGTTATTGATTACCATCCGGGAAAAGTGAATGTGGTTGCCGATGCTTTAAGCAGAAAATTGCTATTTGCTTTGAGAGCTATGAACACTCGGTTAAAGATATTAAATGATGGATTGATTCTAGCAGAGTTAATAGCAAGACCGATGTTTTTACAAGAGATTTCTGAAGCTCAGAAAAATGATCAAGATTTGCAAGCCAAGAGAAAGCAGTGTGAAGATAATACGGGATCAGATTTTAGAATCGGTTCTGATGGTTGCTTGATGTTTAAAAATCGAATTTGTGTACCGAAAAATGATGAGTTGATTCAAAAGATTTTGCATGAAGCACATAATGGTTGTTTGGCGGTTCATCCGGCGATATGAAAATGTATAATGACTTGAAGAAAATGTACTGGTGGAGTGGAATGAAAAGAGATATTTCCGAGTTTGTATCAAAGTGCTTAGTTTGTCAACAAGTGAAAGCTGAACACCAAGTACCTTCGGGATTACTCCAGCCTATCATGGTTCCTGAATGGAAATGGGATCGGATTACTATGGATTTTATATAAGGGTCGCCGTTAACTCCGGGGAAGAAAAATGCCATCTGGGTAATAGTTGACAGACTGACTAAATCGGCTCATTTTATTTTGGTACGTACGGATTATTCTCTTAATAAGTTGGCTAAATTGTATATCCGTGAGATTGTTAGACTTCATGCATTTCGGATAGAGATCCGAGATTTACTTCACGATTTTGGCAAAAGTTGCAAGAGGCATTAGGTACAAAGTTAAATTTCAAAGATCGCTTTCATCCACAAACCGATGGACAATCGGAGAGAGTAATTCGATTCTTGAAGACATGCTCGGGATGTTGCGTGTATTGGAATTTCAAGGTAGTTGGGAAAGGTACTTACCGTTGGTAGAATTTGCTTATAATAATAGTTATCAGACGAGTTTGAAGATGGCACCTTATGAAGCATTGTATGGTCGTAAATGTCGGACGCCATTGTATTGGACTGAACTCAAGGAAAATCAGATTTATGGAGTTGATCTAATAAAAGAAACAGAATAAAAGGTGAAAGTGATTCGAGATTGTTTGAAAGCTGCTTCAGATAAACAAAAATCTTATGCGGATTTGAAACGAATGGAAATCGAGTTTCAAGTTGGTGATAAGGTATTTTTGAAAGTGTCTCCACGGAAGAAAGTCCTTAGATTTGGACGGAAGGGCAAGTTAAGTCCGCGTTTTATTGGACCGTATGAAATAATTGAAAAAGTTGGACCGGTAGCATATTGGCTAGCATTACCACCTAAATTAGAGAAGATTCATGATGTGTTCCACGTATCTATGTTACGTCGATATCGTTCAGATCCTTCACATATAATTTCACCGACAGAAATTGAACTACGACCGGATATGACTTACGAAGAAGAACTGATTAAGATTTTAGCTCGAGAAGTCAAACAACTAAGAAATAAAAGTGTCACTCTCGTGAAAGTATTGTGGCAAAAGCACGGGGTAGAAGAGACTACATGGGAACCTGAAGAAACGATGAGAAACCAATACCCACACCTGTTTACCGGTAAGATTTTCGAGGACGAAAATCCTTAAAGGGGGGAGAGTTGTAATATCCCGAATTAGGGCCTAATCGAAATAGTGGTTTCGTGACCACAAATCCGAGATAGAGATAATTATTTTATAATTATTTTGATTTTTATGATATGATTGCATGATTGTGTGAAAATTTCGTGATGAAATCCTATGCCTAAAGTGCTTAGATTGAAATTAGGGACTAAATCGAATAATTTGTAAAACTTGCATTCTAGGAGTTTTTAGTATGAAATTGTTTTGGAATTTTAATGAGGAGGTCTTAAATAGCAATTTGACCAATTTCTAAGTCTATGGACAAAAATTGGACATGGATGGAATTTTGGAAAGTTTAGTAGTAAAGGCATTTTGGTCATTTAGTTATTAAAATGAATTAAAAACAAATTTAAAAGCCATTTTTTGTCCATCTTCTTCATTAGGCTGAGATTTAAAGGGTTCTCCATAGCTAGGGTTTGTTTCAAGTTTCCAAGCTCCATAGTAAGTGATTCCAAGCCCCGTTTTTAATGTTCTTTACGTTTTGGAATCCCGGTAGCTCGATTAAGCTTATGCTAGCAATAATTCAACCTAGGGTTCATATTTGGAAAAATATCCATAGGTGAAATTTGTGTATTTTGGTGTTTTATGATAGAAACTGAGGTTTTAAATTATGTTAGACAACTTGTACTACTCGGTTTTAAGCGAAAACGAGTAAAAGGGCTTAATCGGTAAAAATACCTAATAGTCATAAGTACATGTTAGAGTGTGAATTTGATGTTACCATAGAAGGGAAAAATGATCAGCATGTCATAAAACATAAGAATAAGGGATGAATTTTAATTCCTGAGCCTAGGGGCAAAAGTGTAATTATGCAAAAATTTAGGGGCAAAAATGTAATTTTGGCCAAGTTTGTATTAAATGCTGTTTTGATGAATTTATGTATTAAATAAGATTAATTTGGCATTATAGATCAAGAGAAACGAGATTCAAGGCGTGATCGAGGGAAAATAAAGTTTACGAGGAATAGGCTCGATTACTAATATTTTGTACCGAGGTAAGTTCATGTGTAAATGTAGTAACATAATTGTCATTTTAATTAACTTAATGATATTTATATGATATGATGATTATTATTATGAAATATTATGCTTTGTGGTTATTGTTGAGTAATATGCAAATTATGTTTATTACTTGTTAAATATGAATTGCTACCGAGTGTCGGTTTCGATATTCCATAGAAGACGGCAAGGATGTGTGATTGAGGAAAAAGCCCGTTTGAACCTTGGGAATAGATTAGAATACAAGTGACATGTCACTAGGATGGTTGAGTTCCGAACTCGTTGAGTTGAGTCCGAGTTTGTGAGACGTAACTAGGCATCCGAGCTCGTTGAGTTGAGTCCGAGTTCACTTATGGATGCGAACGCCCGAGCTCGTTGAGTTGAGTCCGAGTTCACTTATGGGTGGGTTACATGGTAGCTTGGCTACATAAGTTCCGTAGGCTATTGAGTTTGTCTAGCTGTGGGTATGGCTCTTATGTTCATGAGATCCGCGTATTCGAATTATATTCCCATGTGTTCAACGGATGAATCTTAAGTGAATAAAAAGAAGGCCTAAAATGAAGGTGACATGTTGGTAACTGTGGTAAATGAGAAAATTGACAGGTATGTGCTTAAACCCTTGGGTTGAGAACTTGGTATGATGAAATCATAGAAAGATATTAAATACAAATGAAACATGAATGTCTTGGTGTTGTTTATACAAATAATGTTTTTGTGGGATTGTGTGATTATGTTACTTGCTATTTGCATGTGAACTTCCTAAGCATTTATGCTTACTCCCTCCTTTTCTTTCATTGTAGTTTTGACAAGCCGGCTTGAGAATCGGGATAGGTCGAAGACTCATTCACACTATCCGAAGGCCTAAATTGGTAAAATGGCTTGTGTGTTTTGAATGTGGCATGTATGGCAAAATACTCACTTTGTGTAAATGATCTTATGATATGGCTATGGTTTGGCAAGAAAAGGGTTTGTAAATGATTAGCCATTGGAATGGCCATTCTAAGTCATATTTGATGTTATGTATGTTTAAAATGATATTTAGTCCATGAAAATCCTTAGTAAAGTGAAATTTGCCATAAAACAGAATCTGGCAGCAGCAGTGATGTAAATTTGAAAAATCACTAAAAATAATATAAATATAATTAAATGATGAGTAAGTTATGAAATTGAAGGCTAATGAGTCTATTTTCATATGGATTGAGCAAAACCGGTATATGAATTATATTTTTTGAGATATTTATATTTTTGTGAGACTGGTTCAGAATGATTACGTGATCCCCTGTTCTGACTTTAGAAATTCACCATAAATTTTAAAAAAATTATTAAGAGACATAACTTACATGCATAGATTTCTTATTTAGTCTAGTTTTAAGAGAAACAAACTTCATAGACATTGAAATTCTGTACAGAGAGATATCTGATTTGTAATACACAGAGGCAGAGCAGTCAAACCCTGGAACAGGAGAGAATTTAACTAATAAACTGTACTAATTGGCTTGACCAAAAATTATAGAAAAAAATTAGTAAATAGATATATGAGTCTAGTTTTAGGTAAAATTTACAAAATTGGATTTTGAGTTTCGGAACTCAAGATATGAATTTTTAAGCGAATGTGATGCAGATTGCTAGCTTGACTGGAAATTTTAAAAAAATAAATCGTTTGAGCGGTTTAAGTAATGAATTAAGTCTGTTAACACCTCGTGTTCGAATCCGGCGACGGTCTCGGGTACGGGGCGTTACAACAAAAATGTCATACTCTTTTATCCATACCTTTATGAGTTTCAACTCATAATCAACACATTTCTATTCAAACATTTAAGTACACATTTCGTACTATCAGAATTAGCTCAGTTGGAAAACTTATCTGTCTCATCAAAACAATTTTCATCAGAGTCAGGAGACATCACACTATCGCAGGTTAAATATGGCATGTATAGCTAGATTCACATATGCTATGGTAGTCCTAGAACCGACTAAACAATAGCTCTGATACCAATCAAATGTAACACCCCTTACCCGTATCCGTCGCCGAATTAGGGTTACGAGGCATTCCTGATCAAATAACCACTCAATACGGTCATACAATTCAATCATGCACATATTCAATAAAACTTCTATAAGGTCAAAGATACTTACCAGATATAAATTATCAACAATGCAAACATGTCTCATTGATTTTCCGTAAGAGTTCTTATAAATTTCCAAGATGACTCATTATCAAAACATAATCGAATATCTAATAACAAGTTAACTACTATCAAGTTATAACTAAAACATTTCACCACATTAGTTCAATTATAAGGCTTCTCTAAATAAAATGAGCAAGCCATCTTCGCATGGCTATAAAGTATACAAATTCGAAATATCATTCTACCTATAGTCTATCCTATACATGCCTTAAACCAAGATGATATACAATCTTCTCAACTCACATAATGACTCGATAGTGTGTTAATATCTCCGGCTCTTCCAACTCGAACTAAAGTATAAACCTATAAGAAATGGAAAAGAGAACACGGAGTAAGCTTCAATGCTTAGTAAGTTTTAAGCAATGCAAACAATTAATTTACTTATAGATCAATTATTTCAAGTTTTCAAGAAATCATTCCTGGATAATTGCCATTTTGGCCAAGCATCCATGAACATAATGCTTATTTAGCAATTTCACCTCACTTGAATCTGAAATCAATTAAAACCAAATATTGAAATCACAAATAAGATCATAAGAACTCGAAAAGCATCTCATTAACAAGTTTTAACCATGTTTGCAACAAAATCACAATTTCACTACAAGCTGTTTTCCTGAGCAACAGTCACTAAATTATTTATAACTGGAGCTAAGAAACTCCAAATTGAGTGCCGTTAATTTTCCCTGAAAATAGACTCCTATATCTTCCATCCATCAAATTTTCAGAATTTTTGGTTTGACCAATCAATACCAGATTTTTATTTAAGTTTCCCCTATTTCACTATTTGAATATTCTGACCACTCTTCACTACGAATCAATTTTCTCATTATACAGAATTCGAAATATGTTATCGTTTATTTCATTTGAAACTAGACTCATTAAGGAGTCTAAGAATATAAATTTTATAACCATTTTTGTCCATTTATAATGATTTTCTGAAAACAGAACAGGGGACCTCGAAGTCATTTTGACTCTGTTCCATGCCACTTCAAATATCTCATTATTGGGAATTCTTTTGCTTACAAGGTTTCTTTTATAAGACACTAGACTCATTAAGATTTCATGACAATTTATTCAGCCTCTAACTCAACTCCCACAATTTATGGTGATTTTCCAAAATCACGTTACTGCTGCTGTTCCAAGCAAATTTATTACCCATTTTTTGCATTCATATTATTTAACATGTATATCACCAAATCAATCTCATATAACCTTTCACCATAACCGAATACACACATACACATATGAGATTTTCACATATACTTCTCATTTTGCATTCATGATTCAATTTCGATCAATCTAACATATAAAAGTATATAATACATACCTGACCAACTTAATGTATTGAACATATTCAATGGTAGTTTACTACGAACACTCGAAATCATAATCTTACTCCAATCATCAGCATTAAGTCTTCTAGGTTTAAAACCCAAATCCAATCACCACCACAAAGCCTGCGGGACTTTAAGCCAGGATATAATACCAGTACAAAGCCTGCGGGACTTTTAGCCTGGATATAATACCAGCACAAAGCCTACGGGACTTTTAGCCCGGATATAATACCAGCACGAATGCCTTCGGGACTTAGGACTTAGCCCGGATATAACACCAGCACGAATGCCTTCGGGACTTAGCCCGGACATAATTCTCCATTATCATGCACATATATATATATATATCATAACACATTAGTATTTCATTTACATTACTTGAACACAAGCACAACATGTATATCAACCATTCCACTTTCGGCTCAATAGCCACATACAAAGAACACGATTTCATTTCGCTATCCAACATGATTTCTATAACCACTCGGCTACAAATCATATGCACAAATTATTTATTCCACTACGTAATTCAAGTAGAACCAATAGGTCACAATTTATTTATTATGCTTATATACCATGATTTTATCAAATCCTAAGCTAAGTTTCATTACTCAAAGACTTACCTCGGACAACGATAATCGGAACGAGATGACTAATCAACCACTTTGATTTTTCACCCCTGATCCAAATTCGAATTCCACTTTTTTCCAATCCGAATTAAGCTTCCAAAGTGCCGAATATTCAAAGCTTCCAAACTCTTTTTTTTTCTTTTCATCATTTAATCTTAAATTCAAAGTGACCATCAAACTATAAGTCATATACATGCATTATCTATTATACATCTTAATTCAAGTGCAAGCCAAAGATCGCAATTTACCTACTATACTATTATAATGGCATCGTCAATTATATACTAAAGGAAACTCCTTAAAACTTACCTCGAATATACTTGAACGGTTGCGGAAAGACTACTCAATTACTTTCTCCTTTCCCCTATCCAACTTCGACCCTCTTTGCTCTTGAGCTTCTTAAAACAAATAGATTTGCTTAATTACTTACTCAACTTTATTTCTTAATAGTCACATTTGACAATCATATATATAACTATCATAATTTAATCATTTACTCCTATTTATGCACAACCGCGTATACACATGCTTATATATATATATATATATAATGCATGCTTTAAAAACATACACTTTATTTATTTTTCAAACTTACACTATAGCTCCAAGACATATAACTAACTCCGAGTGTCAACTTATTACACAATTACCGCATTACCAATTGCCATTTATCATCAATGCCGCACACACAAATACATATATACTCATATGCATATAATCCGTCTATAATTAATTTATAACCCATTCGGCCTTAACTAATTAAACATAGCCTTCATATGTAATTCTATTTTATGACCTAATACAACAATTTCATATAGGTTTCACCTAAGCCAAACAATGACCGAACCATTTAATCATGCTTATGGCCGATTCTATTTTGTTCAAATTAACGTCATGACTCCCTTAAAAGAAATTTTAGCCTTTCGTACACTCATATCCCATGTCTTATAAGTATTGCCAAATGCCCAAACTCGTCTAAACTCAAAATTTAACCTTCTTAACATTAATTGGCCACTAGCTATTCTTTAAACATTAAATACAATGTAATCAATACCTAAACCTTTATATCGATTTTCGCTAACATATATCATCCTTGACCGAATGTTCTTAGACTCAAGCCACCCTAATATTATTCCTTAAGACACATCCAAATACCACATTCAACACCTCCCATCAACAAATTAAAATTTCTCAAATTCACCTACAAGTGCATTTATATAACATAAACAAAAAAAAATTACATTAAACATTATTCCCCAAGAATCTATAACATAACTAAATACATATTTTTTTTTTCTCCCTAAATTAAATTCGGCAATCTTATAACCTTACTAACCTTAGCTTTCAAGCTAAAACAAATAACAATTTAACACATCCAACCTAACTATCCATCTAATGACATCAAAGCATCTACTAAAAATTTCAAATTCCTTGGCTGAAATTCAACCCTCCAAAATAACCTAAATTCAACCCAAATAATAAGTAAAATTCAAACTAATCCTCCAAATTATGCATACATATCCAAAAGTGGCATTAAACATACCTTCTTCTATCAAACACCTTAGCCGAAATTCAAACAAGAATTTTCTTCTTTCACCCTTCTAGTTTCAATGGGAGGTGCAAAGATGAAAAACTTTGGTTTCTCCTCCCACAACTCATTATTTTATTTCCCTTAATTCTTTAATTCCTTTAATTGCAAATAATATTATTATAAAATATCTATAATATGCATAAATCAACATCATGGCCGGCCACTATCAAAACAAATGGACAATTTGACATGCAAGTCCACCTTTTTGATATCAGGCATGAATAGACCATTTAAAAATTAACCTATCACATTTCAAAATGTCTCACATAAGTCCTATTTAACAAATTTCATATGCAATTGAAAAAATTAAGGCATGAAACTTTCACACATGCATTTACACATTTTATAAGCATAGATTATAATGGTTAATTATTTTTATGATTTGGTTTTGTGGTCCCGAAACCACTTTCCGACTAGGGTCAAATTAGGGCTGTCACACAAATACATAAATGTGGGTACTGGATTACGAGATGCCACCATGGGCGATCTCATGGGCTTAGGCCATTTTGGGCCATGATAACCGAAATACCCCCATCGGGTAAAATGACTGAAATACACCCATAGGGTAAAATGACTAAAATACCCTCGTAGGGTAAAATGATCGAAATACCCCATAGGGTAAAATGACTGAAATACCCTTATAAGGTAAAATGATTGTAATACCCTATAAGGTAAAATGAATGGTTTCCCCTGCGATGTGTATGACTGTATTTGAGCATGCCACATTATATGAATGTTGCATCCATGTAAGATATTATGGTACGATGCATGACATGTTACAATGGGGTTGGGATTATTATGTTGGAGGAAGTGTACTATATTGATAGGGTCGCACCAGTTGCCCAAGACGACTGTGAACCTACTAATGGCTTTAAGTCGTGCATATCACTGGCAGCTTTGCTAAATACTATTTAGTGCCACAACCGGTGCTAATTCTGGAGTGTAGGGATGGGTGGGTCGATTTTATCCCCACATGGTGTGTAGGGTTGGTACGGAGATGGTGTGTAGAGGCTAGATGGGTAGGACCTATACTACTATTTCTTTTTCTTTGCATCTTCGCTTTCTCATTCTTCGCAAAGGGCCAAGGCCCGAACATATGAGTGTTTCTGTATTTAGATAGGCTAAAGCCCAAACTGATATTGCCACTGTTACTGATATGGGCTTAGGTCCAGATTGAATTTGTTCACTGTATGTTTGACTGTCTGTTTAGTGAGGGATTACACACTGAGTTTTCGTAAACTCACCCTTGTACGTATCTGCACAGGTAATCCATATGAGGATCGAGGCTGCGAGGGACTCGAATGTGGCCACACAATAGCTTACGCTTTCGTATTTGACTTTTTAATTTATAAGTAGTTTTATTTGGGTATTGTTATGTAATAAGGCCTCTATGATTTTTAATTTTTGGGGTTTATTTATTTTAATTTATGTCTACTAGTAGTAGGACGTGAGTTTTCAAAAGAAATGCATGATTTACCAAAATATCTCGAATACGCAGAACCGTTTCAAAAGCTTTTGTGATAAATGAGACTTTTAAATTAATAAGTTTTAAAGTGAATACTTTTTTTATAGTGACGCAAATTTTAAAATCATTTTCTAGTTCATGCAAAGAGGCTAAATAAATATTGGGCTTTTCAAACGATATCACACTTTACGAAAAACACTTCAATGTGACATTGCCAGATTCGGCAATAACGTCTAGGCTGGGTTTGGGGTGTTACAGTGCGACTGAAGAAAATGTAAAAGTAATCCGATATAGTTTGAAAGAAGCTTCAGATCATCAGAAATCATATGCAGATCTTAAATGTAAAGACATAAAATTTCAAGTCGGCGACAGAGTATTCTTGAAAGTATCGCCCTGGAAGAAAGCTCTTCAATCCAGTCACAAATGAAAGCTAAGTCTGTAATTTATCGAGTCGAAAGAGATTACTGAAAGAATCAAGCCTGTTGCATATCGATTAGCTTTACCGACAAAATTAGAAAAGATTCATAATGTCTTTCATGTGTCTATGTTACAACATTACCAATCTGACCCTTCACATGTAATCTTTCCAACGGATGTCGAGATTCAGCCTGATATATCGTACAGTGAACAACCAATTAGAATTCTGGCACGAGAGGTTAAAGAATTGAGAAACAAGAACATAGCTTTAGTAAAGGTTCTTTGGCAATGACACGGGATAGAAGAAGCCACCTAGGAACCCGTGAGAAAAAATATTCGAACCTCTTTTCTAATAAGATTTTCGGGAACAAAAATTCCTCTAAGGGGAGTTGTAATAGCCCATTTTCAGTGAAATCAGAATAGTGGTTTTAAGACCACAAATTCAAAGCTAGAAAATTTATTTTATTATTATTTTATTTCCTACAGCATGATACCGTATAAAAATTTTGTTAAAAAAATTTACCGTTTACATGCTCAATTTGATAAAAAGGATTAAATCACGTAAACTGAAAAAGATGAGTTCTAATAGTTAAAGGTATTAAATAGCTATAGAAATTTAAAGTGCAAGTCCTTATATGGTAATTAGACCATTTATGTTGATAGCGGAATATGATGGCTTGGCATTATTGAAATTTGTAATGTTTTTAAAGGTTATAAAAGTAATTAGTAATAAATGACAAATTAAGTAAATTAAAAGTAAATTAGTATCATCTTCTTCCTCTTTTTCACCTTAAAGCACCGAAAATTCTTGGACAAAGGGGGGGAGCATTCAACTAGATTAAAATATTCATGCAGGGTAGGTTTTCAAGTCCGTTTTTAATGATTTCTATGTTTCTAGAATCGTTGTAGCTTAATCTAGCTAGCTCGGGGACTAATTTGTGAAATTGTTAAACTGTCAAGGTTGTACCTTTGTTGAATATACATGAGTCTTTGATGGTTGATAATAGAAAATGAATGGTTGTTGTTAGATAAACATCTTTTGGAAAGATATTTTTGATGAAATTGTCAAATAGGGATTAGATTGAAAAATAGAAATTTTACATGGTGAAATTGTTAAATAAATGAAATATAGGCTTGCTAGGGACCTAATTGATATTCGGCCATAGTGGGTTCTGGTGGAATTTCATGAATTTCCATTTTTATAAGCTAGGGACTAAATTACAAAGAAAGTAAAAGTATAGGGGAAAAATGGTAATTTTTTCAAAATTTTATTTTGGGATAAATTGAATGAAATACATATTGAATTGAGTTAAATTTATCCATATAGATCAAGGCAGACCTCGTACGACTTTAGATCGGGGAAAAGAAAGTTTCAGATTAATTGCCTCAGTATCTATGTATACCCTCCGAGGTAAGTTTGTGTAATTAAATCGTGGTTATATGTTTTAAATTGAACTATACATGTGTTATTAAATGTTCTATAGATATATCGATTGCATATCCAATGACGTACGATAGTTACTGAGCCTCGTTTGAACCTTAGGAATACATAGGATACTAATGACAAGTAATTAGGGTTTACATGATTTGGGTGCTGGTCCTGAACGTCCTACTGATGGCTGAGGTTCGACATGTGTTGCGAATACTCCACAGCTCGTGTGAGCAGTATCATGTAGCTACGTTTCGACCCACAGCTCGTGAGAGCATAGCGATTACAGCTCGTGTGAGCATACCGATTTGTAGCTCGTGAGAGCATATCAACTATAGGTCGTTTGAGTATACATGTACAAGATTTGACGGATTACAGTTATATGATTTAGCACACTATGTGTGAGATATCTCAGGTATCCAACGATATTCTAAATGGTTTAGCGGGTAATATTCTGATACAAAATGGTAAGAGTTCGATACGAACTATATAGGGATTTATATGAATTACATGGAAATATTGTTACATGGTATATAAAAATGGATGATACATGTATATGAAACATAATTATATGTTGTTCTTATCCATGGTTATTTAGTTTATGTATAGGTTCACATTGCTAACTTGTTTGATGTATATGCATAGGCTTTGGCCAAATCATGGTTTGAATATGCTATGTTACTTACCTAATATGTGATTAAATGGTAAGTTATGTTCTATGTTATACGAACTTACTAAACTTAAATGCTTACTCTGTAATATTTTCCATGTTTTACAGTGAATCAAAAGCTCGCTTGGTTGGAAGCTTGTCGAAGCTATATCACACTATCCATCGGCTCTTTTGGTACATTCAGTTGTTTAATTTTGGTTATAATGGCATGTATAGGTATTTTGGTTAACGTTGGCCATATATTTTGGTTGTTGTTTTGGCCATTTAACTTGGCTTGTGATTTGGCATTTTGTTGATGAAATGGTATAGTTTGGTATGTTTATAAGTAGCTTAAAAATGTTTGATGATATGCTTGCTATGGTTGAATGATGGAAGACAAAATGATAGTTGAATGTGCATATTGTATAAGTCTTGCAACTTGTTTTGAATTGGTACTTTGATATGCATGATCTAATTGGTTATTTGATACCATTTATAGAATGACATTTTGGTAACAAATGGTTGTGTTTTGGTAAGTAAATTACATGGTATGTTTTTATGTAAATATGCATACAAGTTAGTTGATAATTTGGTCAAATTGAATACATAGTTAGACATGTTTATATATTGTAATTTGAGGTGCTTAAGGGCATATTGGTTGTATGATGTTATACCATATGTTTATGGCTTGTTTATGCTTGATTTGGATGCCTTGTTATGGCTTGTAAATATATGCAATGTTGATTGTAGGTACATGCCTAATTGGGGGAGAACAATGGCTTTTAAAATGGCCTATTTTTGTCCACACGGGCGTGTCTCAGCCATGTGTGACACACGGCTAGGCGAAACGACTGTGTGTCCCCTATAGCTTTCAAAAGGGTTGCAAGTCAGGTTGTTACACAACCTAGCACATGGCCTGGTATATGGGCGTGTGAGGTTATTTCGAAGGGTACACGGCCTAGCACATGAATGTATGTCCTGGCCGTGTGACCAAGTCAGTGAGTTACATGAGCATGGACACGGGCTGGGACACGACTGTGTATCCGTACTTCAAATGCTCACACAGCCTGAGACATGGGCATGTCTCTTGACCGTGTGGGTCACACGGCCGTGTGACCCCTACAGTGTTGAAATTTTTCAATGCTTTCTAAAAAATTCTTTGAGTTTCTGATTTAGTCCTGACTTGTTTCTAATGCATATTTATGGCCTTAAGGACTCGTATAAGGGACAATATGTATGTTTTGACTTAGTTTTAATATGTTTATTGATATGATATGAAATGTTTCAAATTTCTGTCCATTTAATTTGTAAACTCTGGTAACGCTCTGTAACCCTATTGTAGTGATGGATACGGGTTAGGGATGTTATACATATGCTATCACCTTGCCTTCTTGCATTAAATCATAGCCTAAACCATTTAATGAAGCATCACTATAAATCACAAATTCTTTACTAGACTTTGGCTGAGCTAACATAGGTACCTTGGTTAACAAAGCTTTCAATTGACTAAAACTTTGTTGACACTTTTCAGACCATTCGAACTTGACATCTTTTTTGTAGTAGTTTCATCAACGGCGGAGCAATCGTCAAAAATCCTTTGACAAATCCTCTATAATATTCTGCTAAACCCAGAAAAATTCTGACTTCAGATACATTTCTCAGAGGTTTCCAGTCTACCATAGTTGAGATTTTACTCAGATCAACTCTAATACCATCTGCCGACACTGCATGTCCCAAAAATCTGACTTATTAGAGCCAGAACTCACATTTTGTAAACTCAGCGAACAACTATTTTTCATGTAAAGTTTGTAAAACAATTCTCAAATGTTGGGCATGCTCTGTCTCATCTCATGAATAGATCAGAATGTCATCAATGAATACAACAACAAATCTATCTAAATACGGTCTTAATATTTTGTTCACCAAGTCCATAAACACAGTAGGTGCATTAGTCAAACAAAATGGCAATACACGAAACTCATAATGTCTGTACCTGGTTCCGAACGTAGTTTTCAACACATCAAAGTCTTTAACCCTTAGTTTATAATAACCATAACAAAGATCGATCTTTGAAAATACTATTGCACCTTTCAGTTGATCAAACAAATCATCGATACGTGGCAATGGATACTTGTTCTTGATTGGAGTTTTTTTGAGCTATCGATAATTGATACATAGTTGCATTGACTCATCCTTTTTCTTAACAAACAACACAGTAGCAACCCAAGGAGAAAAAATGGGCTGAGCAAAGCTCTTATCTGTCAACTCTTGCAACTGTTCTTTCAACTCTTTCAATTTATAGGTGCCATTCTTTACGGAGCTACCGATATCAGAGATGTTCTTAGCATTAATTCAATATCAAACTCAACCTCTCTGATCGACGATAACCCTGGTAATTCTTTTGGAAATACATCTGTGAACTCACACACAATCGAAACCGGTTCTAACTTCAATTCTAAAACCCTGGAATCAAATATATAAGCGAGATACACTTCAAAGCCTTTTCTAACATTTTTCTGTGT
Organism: Gossypium anomalum; assembly: GCA_025698475.1. Taxonomy (NCBI): domain Eukaryota; kingdom Viridiplantae; phylum Streptophyta; class Magnoliopsida; order Malvales; family Malvaceae; genus Gossypium; species Gossypium anomalum. Next base: position 27,552,705 of record CM046957.1, read on the forward strand.
TGTTATAGCTGAAATAACATTAGATGTGCTATCCAGTCTATCAGATTCAATTTAGATCCTTTCACCATCTGACATTTTAACATGATATGCTTCTGTCTGCAGTTCACAATAGCATTATGCAGAGTTAACCAGTCTCTACCCAGAACCACATCAAACTCATAACATCAAATCAGCCAGAAAGTTGCAATCTCGAATCATCAACGGACAATTTTTATAGATTTTATCAACTAACACATACTAACCTAAAGGGTTCATTATTTTAACCATAAACTCAGTAAACTTAACAAGTATTTTCTTATCTGACACTAAAGTTGTGCATACATATGAGTCCGTTGACCCCGGATCAATCAAAGTATTAACATTAGTATCAAAGATGGAAAATGTACCGGTGATCACATCAGGTGCTGAAGCTTTCTCTCAAGCATGAATCGCAGAAGCCCTAGCTGGTGCCCGTGCCTCAGATATCACAGTAGAATCTTTTCTCCCACTATGACTATTACCCATATTTCCAGTGTTCTAGGGTGGTCTCCCTCTAGCAGCCGTGTTACCCAAACGAGTGTTTTGAGCCTTTTCTTTGTTGGACCTTTCAAGTCAGTCTTAGAGATAATGATTATAGGAACCACATGTAAAACACGGCCCGTATTTCAGTTTGTATTCACCAAAGTGTCGTCTATTACATTGTTGACATTCAGGCTTTTTATTTAAAACACTGCCCACGCTCGCTATAGATGTAGCTTGAGGTTTCGAGCTCAAATGTTGTTTTTCTTTATCTCTTCTAGAATAACCCAGTAAAGCTTATCAACGACTATGATATTCTATTAACTTCTTCGATGGTGTTGAAAATGATTTTCCCATAGGTCACTTTCCCATATCATTAGTCTCAGAATCTGCTCTCTTTTCTTTGCTTTGTTGAGTTCTTTAGCCTTGTGTACTCTATCAACTAAAACCACAAATTCTTTTAGCTTAAGAATTTTGAATTGATATCCTCATTTAAGCCGTATTCAAATCAAGTGCACATAGCAACCTCTGTTGGTACACATTCCTGGGCATACTTACTGGGTCACACAAATTCCCGCTCATATTTAGCTACTGTCATTCAACCCTGTTTCAATTCAAAAAATTCATTGCGCTTTTATCTAGGAACCTTTGACTCACATATTTCTTTTTGAGCCCTGTTTGGAATAATTCCTAATTTACTCACTTTCTCAGTAGTACTACGATCAACGTGTTCCACCATTGATAAGTTGAGTATTTCAACAGAGAAACAATACATTTCAAGTATTCAATTACTATACAAGACAATTCATTGAACACTCTCACCATGTTTTCTAACCAAAACTCGATTTTCTCTGGATTGTCTCAGCTGTACCACAAAACTCTTTAGCCCTATATTTTTGAATTTTATCAAATAGAGACTTATTCACTCGCACTGGTTCCAAACCTTGAGGAACTATGGGGACCGATTGCAGTACAAGTGGGGGTAGAGGTTGTTGAGCCCTAAGATTTGTGCTCACAAACTCAATAAACCACTCAAACATCATCTGGAAGAAGGATTCTTTAGCCTCTCCTCCCTAACCCTCATATATGAGCCTACTACCACTATAAGCTTCCTCGTGAATAAAGGCATGTGCATTACTTTCTTCTTGGTCAAAATTGGCTCAGTTGGATGACATTTTATCTATATGAAAACATAGTTCAATTTGAGTCAAGGGTTATCACACTATCATAGGTTATATAATGGCATGTATTCCTAGACTCATACGTGCTACGTTCAGTCTGACAACCGACAGAATCGTAGCTTTGGTACTACTAAATGTAACATCAGTAACTTGTGTCTGTCACTGAATTAGGGTTACAGACATTACCGTACAATCAAAAAATTTTAAAAATATTTCATTCACATACATAATCATATCATATATCAAACATACATGCATATTTCATCCCTAAATCGAGCCCTCGAGGCCCTAGAAATACCTTAGAAATGATTGGGACTAAATCGAGCCCTCGAAACTTGGCTAAGAAAAAGTTACAAAAAATTTACTATAGGGGTCACACGGCTGTGTAGCCAGACCGTGTGCCTCACATGGCTAAAACACATACCCGTGTCTTAGGCTCTGTAACCTTCAAACTAGGGACACACAACTATGTCTCAGCCTGTGTCCTCACCGGTGTAACTCTATTGAGTAGGGTCAATAACTCTCAAAATTGTCCCACACGCCCATGTGCTAGGCCGTGTAACTCACTGACATGCATACAAATGAACCTTCAGGAGACATACTGTAATGCCCCAAAATTTAAGTATTTAGTTATATACGTTGTGTCACATAAAGGCATGCTTGCTTCAATGGTTAAGTGTCCTGAGAAGTGTCTGAGAAGTCCTGAGTACAAGCTTTGGCTTATACAAAAATTTTGTTCTTACTTGAATAAGCCCTGTCTCTAGCTAGTGGGCTTCTTAAATAAATATGGGGATTTTATGATAAAAAGGGACTGCTGGTCTAAGGGGTAAGTGGTGTGTTATCTATGCCAATGAACTAGGGTTCGAATCCTTGCATGCGCAAAGGGATTAAAATTTTACTGAGCTAGACAGCTAGAGTTTTTTGTTCCATTAAAAGTCTGAGTAGTTGGAAGGTTGGAGTGATCGGTTTGAATGATTGTGGAGAGATTTGGGGAGGAAGTCGTAGGGACTTGAGGGGAGAGAAGGTGTTGTACCAAAATTGGATTGTAGGCACACAGGATTTCGGCTTAGTTTGGCTACTCTCTCTAAAGTTTCGATTTCTATCTGCTTTTGGGGTTTTCTTTTGCTTGGTGGTCGATTGTGTTAGAATTCCTTTAGGGTAACTTGCAGTTTGCCTACTTTGATTTTGGGCAATCATTTCTACTATTGATTCTTTCCCCTTTTGGCTGAACTCTCTCTTTTTCCCTCTTTCTCAACTGTGCTCTTTTTGGACCGATTGCTTCTTGCTCTTTCCCTCTCTTCATCTTAGCTATTGTAGTCGAATACCCTGTAACCCTTCTTTTATTCTTTCGGTTGCTAGCTCATGGTTTAGGTCGATCCCCTTCTTAATTTCTCTCCCAATCAGTTGTTGTTCCTTGACCGAATACCCTGTCTTCTTTTTCTCTCACAACTCCTTCCTCTTTGCAACTAGTGGCTAAGCCGAATACTTTCCCTTCTACCCATTCAGTTCTGGACTATTGTATTTTGACCAGTATGGGTACGTGGTAATTCTTTCTCTCTTCTGGTCACACTAATAGCTACATCTAACATCTTCCTGTGTTGTTTCCTGATAAAGGTACAATCGTTTCGTTTTACCTCTATATTTTGTGCAGTTCTGGCTCTTGTGTGGGTGTAGACCTATTATTCTTCCCTCTTAATCTGCATGTTGCATTTTTGATAAGTGATTGTTCATCTAGTTCAAACTTTTCATTTGTTTGATGGTTGATAAGGTTTAGTTGGAGTGTAGGAAACCCCTAAGGCCTATTGATTAGGCTCTTGCAAATGGATTTTGTGGCCAAGCCACAATCGACTGATCTAATCAAGTGAGAGGTAAATTTTTGGACAAGTAGTTTGGTAGAGGTTTTGATAAGTCGAATAGGATACGATTAACTGAATCTTGTGATCGAATATAGGTTAGAGTGCTCGTGGTGTAGTTGCGCATTTTCGCAATCAGGTGTGTGATCATACTACTATCATATTAAATCGAAAAAAAGTCAAAAAATGTAATCTTTGATGCCACATGGGCGTGCACTCGCTTGTCTGGTAATCCAAACGTATAGATGTGGGCATTTGATCACAGCGGCCGCCATGAGCGATTTTATGGGCTTAGGCCGTATTGGGCCACGTTGGGCCGAGATGGGCTGTGTGGGCCACACTAACGTGTGGGGCCTATACGGGTAAATGACACAGCATGTGGAAAATATTAGGTTAGGCTGTATAACTCATACGACCAAGGCCATTGTTGGGCTTTGTGGGCTACACGGGCGTGTGGGCCCACATGGGCCTGCATAGTGGGCCTTAGGCCCATTCCCACTGTTTGACTGCTAAAGTTGTACGGGTCACCCGAGACGACTGTTGACCTACTGTTTGGTCAATAAGTATACCAAACCCCATTTTGATGAAATGATTGTTATACCCCTATGAGGTCAAATGACTGCTATACCCCTACAAGGTAAAATGACTGTTATGCCCTATGATATGTATGACTATAATCGAGCATGACATGTTGCATACACGTATGATATTATGACATGACATATTGCATGGGGATGGGTTTATGATATTTGGAGGAAGTGTACTGTACTGGCAGCTTTGCTGCAAACACTATTTAATGTCACAATCGGTGCTATATTCTTGGAGTGTAGGGATGGGTGTAGGGCTGGACGGAGTGGAGTGTAGAGGATGGATGGGTAGGATATCTGATTGCATTTTGTTACTGTTACTGAAATTGGCTAAGGCCCACACTGATACTGATACTATATTGGGCTAAGGCCTTAGCTGGAAAAGAATTGTTACTGAAACGGGCTTAGGCCTAGATTGTGATTGCCTACTGTATGACTTATTGTTGTTAAGGAATTACACACTGAGTTTCCATAAACTCACCTTTCTACTTTTCTGCGTAGGTAATCCTTAGACGGACTGGTGCTACAAGGGACTCGATGGGGGCCACACAATTGCTTTTGCTTCCTTTTTAAACTTTTAATTTGTAAGTAATTTAATTTGGGTATTTGTTTTGTAAGAAGGCCTCTTAAAGTTTTTATTTTGATTTGGGATTTATCTTCTTTGACTCGTATCTGTTAGTAGTAGGGCACGGTTTTTCAAAGTGATAGATGCATTTTAAAACACCACGTTATTGCAACATATTTTAAAAGCTTCCGCAACAAACATTGTTTTTAAAGTGTGATAACAATCTAGTAAGATTAACACTTTGCTAAACAAACTTGAGTTTTAACAATGAACAAGATATCCTAAATTTTCTTAGAGAACCAAATGAGGTTTTAATATAGAATAGATTTTTCAACGGAACTATATTTTTCGAAACACACCTAACATCTAGGCCGTGTTTAGGTGTTACATTTAGTGGTATCAGAGCCAGGTTACAAAACTCGACTGTGGATTTGGGTTTCTTTTAAACTGAAAATTTCAGAAAAAAGAACTATTTCAAATGATTTGAAATACTTGGAAATGTTTTACTGAATGTGTGGTACACCGAGTCTCCGACGCTGATTCTGTAAGTCCTATGAAACTGTAGCTTGTTTATATTGAAATACTGAGACTACTATAGGTAGTAGACTGTATTGAAATACTCTGATTAGGGTAAATTGAAACTGTAGTGAAACTATGATTTGCGAAAACAAACTCAACAACAAGCGTCATTTTTTCATAAAATATCTCATAATAAACATTAGAATCATGGCTCGATACATAAAATTGTTAAAACAGATAAAACACAAATCAATAATGAGCATCAGAAGTACTCATGATAGGCGTACAAGATGTCGCGGTGGAGGCCGTAGAGGTGCTCGGGCAGGTTCTTCAGCATCGGGCTATATGCCTAATGATGAAGCTAGAGAAGCACTGGCTTCACCTGTGACTGAGACTGGGTCACACGATCATGCAGCTGGGGACGATGTACTGTCCCAAGCTATGTTACAAATTCTAGAGAGGGTCGTTGGACCTAATATTGGTACTGTAGACCGTGGGTCGGTTACGGAACGACTCCGGTCTAATGGGGCTAGGATTTTTAGAAGCATTGCTGGAGTTGCCCCTAATGTGGTTGAATATTGGATTGAGACCACAGAGAGGATCATGGACGACCTCGACTGCACCCCCGAGCAAAAAGAAAAAGGTGCAGTGTCATTGCTGCGAGACGAAGCCTATCAGGGGTGGCCTGCAGATAAAGAGGGTACTCAGCCCGACCGGTTGACCTGGGAATTTTTCAAGACTGTATTCCAAGGGAAATATGTGGGCGCTAGTTATGTGGATGCCCGGAGGAGAGAGTTTCTGAATTTGACTTAGGGGGATAAACCTGTGGCTGAATACGAGGATGAATTTTTGCGACTTAGCCGCTATGCGTGTGGGATGGTGGCAACTGAATATGAGCGTTGTGTTCACTTCAAGGATAGCCTCAAAGATAGTCTGTGAGTTTTGATAGCTCCACAGAGGGAGCAAGATTTTACTTCTTTAGTGGATAAGGCAAAAATCGCTGAAGATGTGAAACGCATTGAACGCCAGAATCGTGAGAAGGAAAAGGGTAGGAACAAGAGGGTTTCGGAGCCCCCAAGTTCATTTCCAAGGTGTAAGAAAAAGGCCAAATTTGATAGGCTGGTTAGAGTTGGGGCCCCTATTACTGCTTGTGGACCGCAACCCTATGCTGATTATGAGAGACGCCATCAGGGCGAGTGCTAGAAAAGGGTTGGGGCATGTTTGAGGTGCGGATCATTAGAGCACCGTATCAGATATTGTCCACGAGGCCTGATCAAATGCAAGCCACTGGTATGGGTACTGCTCAGCCACCGTGAGGTGTTCAGCAGCCACCGAGAGGCCACGGTCAGGCCAGAGGTGGAAATGGCATGGCCCGTGGTCGTGGAGTACCGGGATGAGGTGTTGGTCATACTAAGGCGAGGCAGCCAGCACTGGTTTATGCTGCATTTTGGCAAGAGGATAGAAACACCCCAAATGTTATTACAGGTATGTTTTTTATCCATAATGTACCTTATACTGCATTAATTGATGTTGGGTCTACATATTCTTTTATAGTATGCACTGTGTCTGAGACCTTGGGTATAATGGTTGAAAATACTACGAGTGAGGTTACGGTGTTGAGTCCATTAGGGCAGTCTGTGAGAGTGAATAAACTGTTTAAGGATGTACCTTTGAAGGTTCAAGGAATGATTTTTTTGGTGGATTTGATGGAACTTCCTTTTGTAGAATTTGATCTAATACTGGGCATGGACTAGTTGGTTAAGCATGAAGTGAATTTAGATTGCGCTTCTAAGCGGGTGGTACTAAAAACTGTGGAGGGTGATGAGGTAGTGGTAATCGAAGAACGTTAGAATTATTTGTCAAATGTGAATTCTGCACTTAAGGCCGAGAAATTGGTTCATAAGGGTTGTGAGGCATATCTAGTCTATATTGGTGTTTCTAATTCTGGGGTTTTTCTGTTAAAGATATTAGAATGGTTAAAGATTTTTTAGATGTTTTTCCTGACGAACTACCTAGGTTACCTCCAAACCGTGAAGTTTGGGATTGAGCTCTTGCCTGGGACAGCTTCGATGTCTATCGCCCCTTATAGAATGGCACCGAAAGAGCTTGTGGAGCTTAAGGCTCAGATTCAAAAGTTACTGGATCGAGGGTTCATCCACCTTAGTGTGTCTCCATGGGGAGCACCACTTTTATTTGTGAAAAAGAAGGATGGAACCATGCGTATGTGCATCGATTACCTGTAATTGAACAAATTGACTATTAAGAACAAGTACCCCCTACCGAGTATAGACAATCTATTCGATCAGTTCTAAGGAGCTTCAATCTTTTCTAAGATTGATCTCTAATCGGGGTATCATCAACTGAGAGTTAAAGAGGCTGATGTTTACAAGATAACATTTAGGAGTACGACTACTCTGACCTCTGTGTACTACGAACCAAATTTCTCCCTGTACAGAATTCCAAAAACCATGCCATTTATTTCCCTTAAAAATAGACTCAATAAGGAATCCATGCATGTAAGGTATGACTCTTAATAATTTTTGTACAATTTATGGTGAATTTATAAAGTCGAGAATAGGGGATCTCAAATTCATTCAGACTGCTGTTTCACAAGAATTCAAATTCACACAATATAGAATTCTTTTGCTTCCTTGTTTCTTTCATGTGAAAATAGACTCATTAAGCTTTATTTTCATATATCATTTGTATTTTTATTCAACTTCCACAATTTTTAGTGAATTTTCAAAGTCACGCAATCACTGTTGTCCAACACTATTTTACTACTAAAATTCATTCTTACATAATTCCACTTAATCCGCTTTGTCTTATAAAAGTTCACCAAACTATCGAGCACATTGCTCATAATTTTCATAAACATATACCTACACTATTTCATCACAAAACTCACAAAGCAAAGACATAGTAAGTCTCCCGTTGAACACTTGGATCAATCCTCGATACTTGGTGGTTTCAAAGCACATAGCTCCACCCATCATAAAGTTCGGCTCTCTTGTACACATGGTGAACACTTAGTACCACCGATGTGACCTAGCCAGTTTATCTCGTAGCTCTCTTGTCTACATGGTGTCCTTCACCTGAACCACGCATGCGACCTAGCTACATATATCCCCCGTAGCTCTCTTGTCTACATGGTGTACACATAGTATCACCCATGTGACCTAGCTACATCATAATGTCTCGTAGCTCTCTTGTACACATGATGTGCACTCAAAGCACCATACATGTGACCTAGCTACATACCATCTGTATCATCCAATCTTTCCGAAGGTTCAACAGGGATTTCTCTCTCTTTTCCAACAATTTCACCAATCAAATAATTATCCACAAACATATTTCCAATATTATTATAAAATATAATAATACAAGTAATATTGATGTATTACTTACATATAAACTTACATCTCATTTAATATCAAGGCAATAACATTAAATTACACATTGCCTTATTAAAAATCATATGAACTTACAATTTCGCATAATATCCATAATCATAGAAATCACATTTATGTATGATAATTCAATGCACTTCATGTACCATAGACATATTTTTAAATCAATTCATAAACTTGACACCATAATCATTTAATTTAACCTAATTCAATTAATTCACTAAATTTAACTTTCAAATATAAATTACAGCATTATTGCTTTATTATTATCATGCCAACTTACATACTTTCAACACCTCGGATATCATAGTAAATATATCAATTTTACATTGAAACATGCATAAATTAATGCTTATTATACATATTAACTTACCTCGATACTAAAACGGCCATTTTACCAACTTTCTCAATTTTTAATTTTTCTCTCATTCTAGGTTCAAATCTCATTTTTCGGGATCTAAAACATCATATTTTACTTATTTAACTAATGTACTATTCAAAACAGTCCTTAACTCAAACTTTGGAAAATTACAATTTTGCCCCTAAACTTTTGCATATTTACACTTTTGCCTCTAGGCTCTGGGAATTAAACTTCACCCTTATTCTTATGTTTTATGACATGCTGATCACTTTTCCCTTCTATGGAAACATCAAATTCTCACTCTAACATATACTTATAACTATTAGGTATTTTTACCGATTAAGCCCTTTTACTCATTTTCACTCAAAACCGAGTAGCACAAGTTGTTTAACATAATTTAAAACCTCATATTATATCATATAACATCAAAATAAACACATTTCACCTATGGGTATTTTTCCAAATATGAACCCTAGCTTAAATTATTGCTAGAATAAGCTTAATCAAATTACCGGATTCCAAAACGTAAAGAACTTGAAAAAGCGGGGCTAGAAACGGACTTACTATTGACCTTGGAAAGCTTGAAAACCCTAGCCATGGCTTTCCCCATGCTAATTTCGGCCTCCATGAAGAAGATGAGTAAATTTTGGCTTTATTTTCCCTTTTTATTTCTTTTAATTACCAAATGACCAAAATGCCCTTCCTTACTAAACTTTCAAAAATTCCATCCATGTCCAATTTTTGTCCATAAGTTAGAAATTGGTCAAATTGCTATTTAAGACCTCCTAATTAATATTTCAAAGCAATTTCATACTAGAAACTTCTAGAGTGCAAGTTTTGCAACTTATTCAATTTAGTCCCTAACTTCAAATTGAGCACTTTATGCATAGAATTTCTTCACGAAATTTTCACAGAATCATGCAATCATATCATAGACCTCAGAATAATCATAAAATAATTATTTCTATCTCTGATTTTGTGGTCCCAAAACCTCTGTTCCAACTAGACCCAATTTTGGGCTATTACACCTTTAATTAGCTGTAGTGGTTTTTGCTTTTAAGATATAGAGACACTACCTTTATGGCTAGAAATGTATCATCTACACATATCATAAAAGTTTTAAGTATCTCCTTACCCAGAAGGAGTTGGACTTGAGACAGAGGTGTTGGATAGAGCTATTAAAGGACTACGACTGCACTATTGAATACCATCTTGGTAACGCTAATGTCGTGGTCCATGTTTTGAGTAGAAAAGTGATGGGTAAGTTAAGGGCAATGTTTTCTAGGCTAAGTTTGTTTGAGCAAGGAGGTTTACTAGCGAAATTGTAAGTGTGACCTGTTGGAAGATATTAAGCCAAAATAGTCATTGGATACATCTTTAGCACCTCATGTGAAACTTATTGAGGAGGGTAGCACTTATTGAGGTAGTCCATTTTGGGGCAAGCTCATAGCAGTCCTTACGCTATGCATCCCAAGGGAAGTAAGATGTATTAGGATCTTCTTAAGCAATATTGGTGGTCGGGACTTAAACGTACTGTGACTGACTTAGTGGCAAGATGCTTGACATGCCAACAAGTCAAGGCTAAGCACCAATTTCCTTCTGGTTTGCTCCAACCTATTTAGATCCTCAGTGGAAATGGGAGCATGTTACCATGGACTTTGCTAGTGGGCTACCTTAGATGCTTTCGAAGAAAGACTCTGTTTGGGTGATTGTTGATCAGTTGACTAGGTTTACTCAGTTTCTACCAATACGTACCGACTATTCATTATAGAGTTTGGTGAGACTTTATATCTCCAAGATAGTGAGACTTCACGGGGTATCAGTTTCCATCATCTCTAATCAGGATCCTAGGTTCATGTCTTAATTTTGAAAGAAACTACATGAAGCTCTTGGCACAAGGTTTTACTTCAATATAGCCTTTCATCCACAGTTTGATGTGTAGTCTGAGAGGGTTATTTATATTCTCAAAGCTATGTTGAGAGGCTGCGTGATTGACTTCTAAGGCAGTTGGGAGGAACATCTACCGCTTGCTAAGTTTGCATATAATAATAACTTCTAAACGAGCATCCTGATGGCTCCTTAAGAAGCTCTCTATGGACGCAAGTGTAGGACACCTCTTTGCTGGACCAATTTGGGGAGAAGAAAGTGTTAAGACTAGATCTAGTGCAATAGACTAAGAATAATGTGAAGATTATCTGGGATCATTTGAGAGTAGCATCAGATTGATAGAAGTCATATTCTAATTTGAAGAGGAATGATATAGAGGTTAGTGTTGGTGATCGAGTCTTCCTTAAGGTTTTGCCTTAGAAGAAAGTGTTGAGATTTGGCCACAAAGGGAAATTGAGTCTGAAGTTCATCGGGCCCTATTGCATTATTAAGAGAGTAGGACTAGTGGCATATCAGCTTGAGTTACCTCTAGAGTTGGATCATATCTATGACGTTTTGCATGTGTCTATGTTGAGGCGATCCCGATCTGACCCCTCTCATATAGTTCTGATTAAGGAGAATTAGGTTCAACCGGATTTGTCATTTGATGAGGAACTGATATAGATCCTTGATTGTAAGGTCAAAGTTTTGTGAAGGAAGCATATTCCACTTGTAAAAGTTTTGTGCAGGAATCACGACTCTAATGAGGCTAGTTAGGAGCCGAAATATTTAATGCGTTAATAATATCCTCATACTTTCCATCAGGAAAATTTTGAGGAAAATTTTTTTATAAGGAGGGTAGAGTTGTCACATCCCATATATTTATTTATTATATGTGTGCAAGAATGAGAATAAGGGAATGTGTAGTCTAGTGGTTTAATGACTATTTAACTATCTTAGTGATCTAAGGTTCAAGTTCTAGTGTTCACACTCTTCTTATTTAATTTTTTTAGACATTTTTCCATGTGTTTTAGTGCTTGTCGTCTACCCCTACAGTCACCATAATTAGGGGGATTCCTTTCCTCCATTAAAGTCAAACTTACCTTAAGTTGAGGGAGCATAATCCCCCTTTTCACTCCTTGTCTCCCTCTTCTTCCCAAAACTTCATATCTTGCCTATTTGTTGTAGTTCATTGAACCTAGTCAAAGTTGACCAATCTTTCACCACCCTTTTTCGTCCCTTCCTCCCTATTGCTTCAATTCTTTAACTTTTTCATTTCTTTTCTCATCCATTTTCGCTCATTTTGCAAAATTACGACCACACTTTTCTTTTAATCTTTGATTTCCCTCCACCACAATTGACCATAGCACCACCATCGTCATACCTTTTAACCAACATAACACCGACCTTTCCCTCCTTTTTCTTTTTACACCACTGCCCATCATCGTCATGACCACCACTGCAAGCCACCACGATTTCCTCTTCTTCATTTTTTCTCTTTCATTCTAATTTATTTTTCTTATTCATCCTCTTTTCCACTGAAACCCCATAGTCTTTCACCGTCGAACTGCCCCTCCACCTTCTTCCGACCACCGTCAAGTCACTGTCGTCGTCGTCATAGTCGGTGACCAAAATTCTTCCTTGTCACTGTCATCGCCATCGCAGTCGGTGACCATAATTTTTCCTTTCTCTTCTTCTTTCACTAGTTTTTTCTTATAATTGATTAAACTCCCATCTCCTATTTACTCTATCAGTCCTTTTAGTTCACTCAATTCATTGACTTCATTCCTTTTTTCGACTCATCATCCAATTTGATTATATAATTACTATATTGCCCTTACTTAAAATCTTAAAAATTCTACAATAAAAATGCACCCGTCCATCAACAAGTCTTATGGAAATTTTACTACTTAAGTCCCCACTATTTCATTAATTACACAATCAAATCAATTTAATTCATTAACAACCAAAGTCTACACCTTTCACAATTTAATCATTTTTATTCAATTAGTTAATAGAACCTTAAAATTACTTCACCAAAATTTAATACTATACTTGTATAATTCCATAAACCTTATTAAAAATAAAAATATGACTTCACGTATCACAATTGTGGTCCCGAAACCACCATTTCTGTCACCACTGAAAAATGGGATATTACAACATTCTCCCTCTAAAGGAATTTCCATCCTTGAAACTCTTACTAGAGAAAAGATTTGGATACTAAGACTTCATATTTACTTCTCTTTCCCACGTCGCTTCTTCAATCCTATGACGCTGCCATAATACTTTAACTAATGGTACATACTTATTCCTCAACTCTTTTGTTTCCTAAGCCAAGATTTTTATAGGTTCTTCATTGTATGTTAAATCAGACTGTAATTCAATTTCTTCTGTAGGTAAAATATGTGAAGGATCAGATCGGTATTGTTGAAGCATCGAAACATAGAAAACGTTGTGAATTTAATGACCTCTGGAGGTAAAGCCAAATGATACGCTACAGATCCTATCTTTTCAAGAACTTCATACGGCCTGAGAAATTTAGGACTGAGCTTTCCTTTTCTACCGAAATGTAACTCCTTTTTCCAAGACGAGACTTTCAAGAATACTTTTTCACCAACATAAAATTCAATATCTTTCCGTTTTAAATCAACATAATATTTTGTCGATCAGCTACCGCTTTTAAGTTATTTCGAATAACTCACACTTTTTCTTCAGTTTCTCGCACTAAATCAATCCCAACTAACTTTCTTTCATTTAATTCAGACCAATACAATAGACTTCTACATTTACATCCATACAAAGCCTCGTATGGAGCCATCTTTATGCTCGACTGATAACTGCTATTATACACGAATTCAACGAATGACAAAAATTTTCCCAACTGCTCTCAAATTCAATGATACAATAGCACAAGATATCTTCCGAAATCTAAATAATCCACTCGGACTGACCATCTGTTTGTGAATGAAAAGCAGTACTAAAATTCAAATTCAAGCCCAAAGCTTCATGCAACTTACCCTAAAATCTGGTAGTAAATCTTGGGTCATGATTTGATATGATCGATAATGGTACACATGTAATCTCACTATTTTAGCAACATATAACACTGCCAGTTTCTCAAGTGAGTAATCAATCTTAACAGGTATGAAGTGAGCCGATTTTGTTAATCTATCCACAATACCCCAAATAGAATCTTTTCTTTTTAGAGTTAACAGTAACCTTGAAACAAAATCCACCGTGACTCATTCCTACATCTATTTAGGAATCATTACTTGTTGCAACAAACTCGATGGTACCTAATGTTCGACTTTAACCTATTAACAAACTAAACATTGGGATATATATTATGTTATTTCCCACTTCATATCAGGCCACTCGTAGCTTTGTTTCAAGTTATTATACATTTTCGTACTTCCAGGATGAATCGAGTAAACAATGTCGTGAGCTTCATATAACAGTTCTCGCTTTAACTCTGTATCATTCGGTACACATAAACGACCTCAAAAATATAAACAATCATTATTTTCCATACTAAAATCAATTTTTTGTTCATTTCTAACTATGTTGAACTTGGATAGCAACTTTGAATCAATTTTTCAAAGTTCTGGAATCTTTGATAAAATAACGGCTTTACTATCAACTTAGCCAAGATAGAACCATCATGTTCTACTGTTAAATTTGCATTCATAGTCAATTATCAAAGCATCTGCAACAATATTAGCTTTTTCAGGATGATAGTCAATTACATCATAATCTTTCAATAACTCGAGCCATCTTCGTTGACATAAATTCAATTCTTTCTGGGTCATCAAGTATTTCAAACTTTTATGATCGGTAAAAATATGACATTTTTCCACGTACAAATAATGTCGCTAGATTTTTAAAGTAAAAACTATTGTAGCTAACTCCAAATCATGAGTCAGGTAATTTCGCTCATGAGGTTTCAACTATCTCGAGGCGTAAGCAATTACTTTTCCACTTTGCATTAAAACACATCCCAAACCATAAAGAGACACATAGCTATAAACTATAAATTCTTTCCCAGATTCAGGTTAAGTCAAAACAGTAGCTTTAGTTAACATATTCTCCAACTGCTTAAAACTTTTCTAACATTTATTAGTCCAAAAAAAGCTTCAGTTAACATATTCTTCAACTGTTCAAAACTTAAACTGCTCAAACTAACTCAAGGGTAGTCATGGTTTTCTCAAGTGAGATAAATTAGGGTTCTTATGGTCCGTAAGGTTACTTAGTCATTTTCGTCACTAAAGTAGTCTTCACAATTTGGCCATAATGTCTAGGCTGGGTTGGGGAGATTAAATTTTAGTGTTATTTTATTTCAATTTAGTCATTTAAATACTTTGTGTTCTTGTTTAACTTGGATTCGATTTTGATCCAAGATTTTAATTTAATTGTTTTTATTATTTCATTTTGTATTCCAATTGCAATTGGAGTGATCTTCGTGACTATTAAAGGAGATTTTTCTTCCGAACACAAATCGACATCGAAAAGGATTTATTTTCTTATTCCCTTTTTTTATTTAATTGATTATTTTGTATGTTAAATACGAGTTTAGGTATTACTACATCTAGATCCATAAGTAGCTAATTTCCTTAGTGAGATTAACGAATGGATATGTGACTAATTAACAGATGAATTAGGGTTTAAATTTGATTTAGTTGGTTTAAATTATGTTCAAATAAACCCTAGGAAGTGATGCCTCTAGGAAGTTGTTTAGGATAAACGAGATAGAAAGATAAGTTTACCGAGTAAATAATAATTAATCCTGGTCAAGAAATTGAGGCTGAGAGGTAAGTGCGTATTAGTCGATCAGTTGATTAGTTAGAGGTCAAGAGGTAATAACCTGTTAATTAATAGTTAACACAACAAAAAATGAGTTCTGAAGTTAAGTCGGAGCACTGAAGTGAGTTAATCTCCTGCCTATTTTTGTTGGAGTTAATTTTGATTGTTAATTGGTTGATTTTTATTTTAGGTAATTTTAGGTTAATTTAATTAATTAATGTTATTTGATTTTTCGTAATATAATTTTAAATTTGTAGTATTTAGCCCTATTATTGTTGAAAGTTAATTTAACTTTAATTCAACCTCCCTTAGGTACGATCCTCAAAAAGCTTCTAGAGTGTTTCATTGTAACATTCTTTACTATATTACAGTTTGACCCATGTTCGTTGTAACAGTATTTCTAGTCTAGACGTTTGCATGTCTGGCGGAAATCAATTATCTACTCTGTTCTTCAATCGACATCAATATCAAGATTATTCTAATCTCCTTTCTCTTTCTATACAATCGTGTTATTTAAATGTTTAATTCAATTGAGTTTGAGATTATGAATAAAATGAGTGGCTAAATCCCTTATGGGAGATTAATGAGTGGATGGAGACGTGATTAACAGAGGATTTAGGGTTTCTCGATAGGATTAGTTGGTTTAAATTATGCGTTCTTAAACCTTAGGCTTGACAACCCTAGGAAGTAATCATAGTTTAAATAAGGCCGAGAGATAAATTCCACCGAGTTAATTGTAATTTATCCTAGTTGAAAAAGTGAGGATTGGAGATAAGCAAGGCTAGGAGATAAGTGAGTATCAACAAATTGATTAATTAGTTAGAGGCTATGAGGTAATAATTGGTTAAAATGAAAATTTTCTTTCACGGTAATGATCAAATTGCAAGTATTTTTATTTTAGTGAGTAAAATAAAAGTACCCAAAATATTGGGTGACCAAATAAATAGTGTAACACCCTCAACCTATCTCTGTTACCAGATTAGAGATATGAGTGTTACCGAGCAATACAAAACACTTCACATCATTGTAGAACAGTTATGCAAATAATTTAAAAGCATACAATAACTAGGTCTATTCATAACACAATCACTCTAAAGTTTAAAATGGCAATAACATGTAAACTAATATATATGATTTTATTTTCAAAACTCTACAAAGGTCTAATTGTAAACTTCAAACATATAATAGGATTAAGTCTCAAAAACATTAAGTTTTAAAGCTTAAATGAAAATTCCGCAGTTGGTATCGATACCCAATCGGTACCTTACAGAAAAATCGATACCAAAATTCAATTATGTTTTTCTTTGTAAAACAATGGTACCAATAATTACTTGATGGTATCGATATTTTATGAATAAGTATCGATACTCAATTGAAAATCGATACCATTTTGGCATTTTGTTTTGTGTGAGTACTGTTCATTTGGTCAAGTTTCGATACCAAATGCCAAAGTATGGATACTTTTCTCAGTAATGGTAAAAATCTCATCTTAGAAAATTCAATTCATGCTCAAAAATTACCTAACCACAAAAGACAAAAATTTCATTCATTCAAACACCTAAATAACAAACCAATGTGCCATTCAAAGGAACCACATTTCAAACATTTAACCTAAAATTAATTTAATATCATAAGTTTATTCATTTCCTTCCTAAATTGAAAAATCCATGGACAACCTTTAACATCATATAAGTGCATATCATATATATACCATCAAAAAAAGCATTAAGGCACACCAAGGCTTGACATAATCAACTACAAACCAAATAGACATTCCATCCTATACATGCCACTTATAACCATTTCAATATGTTCAAAAGCTACCAAAGTAATTCGATGGATAGTATGATTGTACTCTGACAAAGTTTCCAACTGTTCGAGCTTTCTGATGACCTACAAAACAAAGAAAACAATTATATAAGCAACTAATGCTTAGTAAGCTCGTATAGAAGGAGTTAAACTCACCAGTTGTAATATATTAAGTAACTATGAGTAATTCCATTTAGCCATAGATCATATTTCCCTTTTCCTATACACTAAACCTCATAAGGTTAGTAGCTGAAGCAATATGCATACAATTCCAACCCATTCAAGGCATGTAACATACCAAGCATTTTAATTTTACCATTCATCTATCATATAACTACCGTATACCTTCATTTTCTTTTAACTATGCTTATCATATGTTATCCTTACTTTAAATCATAGATCATTTCATATAGTTATATACTCTTTAAAACTTTAATTACCCATTCATATCATGAAAAGAATTTCACAATATAAATTATTCATCCTCATATTTCAAATGTTACCTTTCCAATCCAAATACATCAACACAAAGTCCATTTCAATGGACTTTTCCATACCACAAATCACATTTACTCAAGGTAACAAACGATACTTGTAACTAAGAAACTCGTTACAATATCTTTCACTTGCCGGTACTATAAATATGCCATAATATATATAAGCACATAAATAGATTGTAATTCAATTATTTTATAGCTTGATGAACTAGTAACTTGACTCGGATGCTTGGGTAACTACAGCACACTAGAGGCATCATAGATTCATAACAGGGGCATTGAAGGGAAAATAGGGGCTTGAATGTGCGAATAAGGGCACCATAGTGCGAACAGAGACACCAAATTGTATACATATAACAGTTGGTTTTCAGTGAAATTAGAATAGTGGTTTTGGGACCACAAATCTGACATAAAAATATTTATTTTATTATTATTTTAATGTTTACAAGACTATATTAGGGTTGTGTTAAAATTTCGTTAAGAAATTTTGACGTTTGCATGTTTAATTAAGTAAAAAATGACTAAATCGTAAAAGGTGCAAAAGTAGAGTTCTAGTAGCTAAAGGTATCTAATGGCAATAGAACCTTAATATAAGAGTACTTAAGTGATAATTATACCATTTTTTTTGATAGTGGACATTTATGGGGTAGGTTTTATTAAAATTATGGATGTAAGTTCGTATGAACATTTATTGTGTTATTGTTATTTAAATTGAAAGTCATGCTATGTTACTCTTAATGAAAATGGATCGATATATATATATATATATAAACGTATCAATGTTTGATGAATTGATGGTTAAAGAATCCCAATTGAACCTTAGGAATTCATAGAATACAAATGACATGTCATTAGGGTTTTCATGTTTCGAGTAATGGTCTTGAATTTCCTATCGATGGTTGAGGTCCTGCATTTATTTCGGATAGTCCACAGCTCGTGTGAGCAGCATCATCTAGTTTACATTTAAATCCACAACTCGTGTGAGCAATGATGTAAAGGAAAGGAAGGGTTACGATTATATGTTTAGCACACTTCGTGTGAGCTATCCCATGTATCCACTGATATTATAAACGGTACAACGGGCATGAATTGGAAAGGAAATGGTAAGTGTTCAATATGAACCATGTTATGTATTTATGAAAAGGATTGAAATGGTGAGATACATTGAAATCATGTTATGTTATGGAAGATGATGAATCCAGTTGAATTTTATGTTAAACCCATATAGATTATGTTAAGTATGCTAATATAGCAGTCCGTCTTTCAGTGGTTTCGGGGCCACAAATCTGACGAGTAAGTTCGTAAATATTATTATTTAATATTTACAAGTCAAATATGGTTTTAAAAAGGTTTTTGATTTAGTAATTTATGTTATATAAATGATTAAATAAGTTCAAGTGGTAAGACCTTAAAGTCAAGTGGTTTTAGAAAATAAGGTCCAACTAGCCCGTACCTTTATTTTTGAAGCTGTTAAAGATTTTGAATGTTGCCATTGATGAATCTTTGTGATTTTAGATGTTAAATTATGAATTTGAAATGTTAGTTGGTATTTATAAGTATATTATTAAGTGATTTTTGATGAATTTACCAATTTAGGACTAAATTGTTGAAATAGTAAAAATACAAGGATTTGATGTGAAATTATTGCAAATGTGGGCTGTATTGGATGCCATGAGTATTTGGTTGTCATGCGTTTGCATTAAATATAGTTCAATTGCAAGTTTTAGGTTTAAGGACTAAATTGAATAAAAGTAAAATGTTAGGGGCAATTTTGTAAAAAGTTCAAAATGACTAAATTACATAAAATAAATTGTTTTACTATCTAAATTAACAAATTGAATGAAATTATTAATTTAGGTCAAGATCGAGTGAAAAATTGAGGAGAATGGAAAACTACCAAAAAGCCCCTGTAGTTTGACATTTTTGCATTTTAGCCAGGTAAGTTCGTATGAACTAAAATCACTTAAATGTTGATTAAATTGATTGTTTAATGTGTGATTCTATTGTAAATGAATCAATATATATATGTTATTATTCAATTTATCAAGTGACTATGGAAATCAAACGAAGTTCGACCACTATCAAGCCCCATTAGAACCTTAGGAATATATAGGATACAAATGACATGTCATTAGGATTACCATGTTTGGGTGCTGATCTTGAATTTCCTACCGATGGCTAAGTTTTGGTATTTGTTGCGGATACTCATCAGCTTGTGTGAGCGACATCGTGTAGCTACATTCTGACCGTCAACTTGTGTGAGTAGGCCCATTTATGGCTCAAGTGGGCATTTATTTAAAGGAAAAGAAAGAAATGGTTTCGACCATGTGTTTAGCACACTTTGTGTGAGCTTCCCGCATATTCGATATTATTTTAAGTGTATTGAAAGCAAAGTTAAGAGCTCATGAAAAGGTATGAATTGTTGATGATTCAAAGTATTATTATTCATGACTAAGAAAAGTATGATTTAAGTGATGCTACACTCATACTCTATACCTTACCATGTGATGATATTTCTAAGTTTGTGTTTAATCAATTAAATGAATTATTGATGATAGTTAGGCTTGTGTCAAGCTATTGGTTAGATTGCATTATGTTAGTTTTAAAGTTATGCATTGAAATGGTAAGTATCCAAATGAAAGTATGCTTATGTTCATGAAAGGGTGGTAAGGATTAAAGTATGTAATTTCTTATGAAATGTTTTATCATGTAGTTAATTTCAAAAGAGCTATGTTTAAATGCACTAGCTTGTAGCCATGGTTGATGTTATCCTTATGTCTTGTATGTTATGCATATGAAATGGGTGAGGAAAGATAATGAAATGGTAAGTTCATAGTTGAAATGTAATATGATAAAAAAGGGAATAATGAGTTGAATAATGTACTTATATGTGAGAAATTTACGTATGCTATGGATGAATATACCTAGTTCATGAACAAATATACTAATTAGTAAATTGATGATGTTATTTAAGCTAAGGTAAGTAAATGCAATGGAAAGTAAGTAAATAGAATGATTCATAATCTTATGAAAAGGTTGATGATTATGTATTATGACTTATAAATCCCAGTATGCTATATATGAAAGGTGTATGTGATGTTTATAAATATACTCAATTGTGAGTTGAATGTTGTTCAATAGGTTTATACTAAGTTTAAAGTATTGGTGTTGAATCATGTTTAATCTATGTATGATAGTATTGAAGTGATAAGTTATATTTCAAGTTTATATGAGCTTACTAAGCATCCATTGCTTACATAGTTATTTTCCTTTACTTTAAAGATTATCAAAAGCTCGACCGGTTTGGAAGCTCGTCGGAGATCTATCACACTGTAACATCCCAAAAATTGAGGGTTAGTAGAATCGGGTTTGTGAATCGAGAGAGAGTGATCATGCCTTAATTTTTTAAAGTTATCTATACATTTTTAGGAAATAAATAAGGTATTGGTTTGTTGGTTAAGTGTCAATGTAACGTTTCTTGAAGCCCAAGTTCAAATCCCTTCTCTTGCATCATTTTTATTATTTTGAAAATTTTGCCTTAAACCCTAGCTTGCGACATGTTTTATTTTTTTAAAATAAATATTTCAATTTTATATCAAGAATGAGTTATTAGTTTGATGGTTAAATATTAGTGAATTTATCTGATCGTGATTTTTCCTGATAAGTTTTATAAATTTATAATGAATCTTTCTTGAAACTAACTATTATCACGACGTAGGCAAGTGTACCTATCGAACAGTAGTATAGCTTTAGCAAGACCGTATTGTCAAACCCAAAGGACTAGGAGTACTAGTAATGATTGTCTTTTTATTATCTAGCGAAGAAAAGAGGTTTGTTTTAACTAACTAATTAAACTAACAACTTGCAGAAAATAGAATTGGGAAATTACTTTTGGGGAAAACGATTGATTGAGACAATACCTAAGGAGAAATCCACCTAGACTTGTATTTGTTATTCTGGCTCCGAACCGGACGATTTATTCATTTAACTTGTTCCATAGAAATCCCTAAGTTATGTTATTATCCCTATTCAAGACTAATAACGTCTAATCCTTAGGTTGAATAATCGAGACTTTTCTCTAATTAACACCCTAGGGTTGCATTAATCGATCTATGGATTCCCTTATTAGGTTTCACTCTAATCCGGCAAAATCTTGTCACCCTATCTCTAGGCGCGCAATCAACTCTGCTTAATTATGACAAAGTTACTCTTAGTCAGGGTCTATTCCTCCTCCAACTAAGAGTAGTAACTTGAAGTGATATCCTGAAATACCAAAACAAGAATGAAGAACACATAATTAAGCACAAGTCAAATATTTATCATATGATTTAGAAATAATAACAAGATTTCGTCATAGGTTTCATCCCCTTTAGGTATTTTAGGGGTTTAGTTCATAACTAAACAAGAAAACATCTCAAAATAATAATAAATACAAAACATAAAGAAGACCCAAAACTCCTAAAGGGGAAATTGAGGAGAGATCTTCAGTCTTGATAGTGGATTCGGTTTCTGAGATGGATCAATCGGCTTCCTTGGAGTAATTCCTTACTCCCTATTCTCCGTCTCCCTTTTCTTCCTCTTCTGGGGTGTATTTATAAGCGTTGGAATGCCTTAGAACCCTCAAAAGTGGCCTTTTTCGAATTAGACTCAACTTTGGTTTGGCAGGGACACGCCCATGTGCAATAACTTCAGGGCGTGTTCGAGCCTGTTAGATTGGCACGGGTGTGTGTTCTACCTGTGTGAGTCGTGCTTCAATTCTGCCAAATTGACACGGTCATGTGAGCTACCCGTGTGAGGAGGTCCAGGCGGTGTTGATTTCATACTTTGGCCCATTTTCTTCGTTTTTGTCCCGTTTCTCGTTCCATTAGCTCTCCTATGCTTACCTAAGGATAAAACATGAAATTAAGGCATTAGGAGCATCGAATTCACTAATTCTAAGGAAAAATCATTCATAAAATGCATTAAGCATGGAGTATACATATGTATAAATTACAGTTTATCAAATACCCCCACACTTAAGCGTTTGCTTGTCCTCAAGCAAAATCCTCAAATCATAATTAAAAATTCCTTTCTCTTAACTTATAATTCCTATCGATAATATCTCAAACCATCTCATAAGTAATCATACATTGAGAATTCAACTAAAAGAATGTTAAGGCTTCAAACATTCCAAATTGAGTATTTAATCATGAAAAATTTAGGCATCTCCCTTCATCGAAGTAGTTATCATTGATTCGGAATCTCACACAGTTTACCATCCTCACTAAAGATTCACTCAAATCACTCGAAGTGTTTAAAGATAATGAAATTAGCACTCATTAGTCAATATGAAAAGTTATTACCATAGGCTTGCATGAAAATCAAATCTCCACCACTATAAATCAAGATGATACATCAATCAAAAGGTCTTTAAAGGGTTGTAACGAGGCTTGGTTAGAGGGTGTGGTCACAAGCTGAAAGAAAAAAGGGTTGAATCGAGACTGACTTGAAAAGTTACTAAACTAGAAAAATATTTAATCATCACTTGCGTACAACAAAGCTTCTTCTCTGACTAATAGAATTTGAATACTGAAGTTTACAAACAAAAGATTACTACTAATATGTATACATTTTTTTTATTTAGGCAAATAATCATAAACTAACTATTAAGAATAAGACATAGCTAAGCAATTTATTCAAATCAAATCTCGACAAAAGTATGGATTAAATTAATTGAGGGGATTTAAACAATAATGGGTTAAGGGTTAATATTAAGGGTAATACAATGAATGGCTTGTTAGGCTCAAAGGGGTTTACTAGGCATTAATCGTGGAGGTAGGCTTTTTATGGCATGACTGGGTTAATCCTGAGTGCCTCTATCATTTTGATATATCAAATCAAATGGTGTGGTCTTGACATATATAATCAGGCAAGTTCTAGAATAACAATTCAATATTGACACACTCAAAACAATAATGAAAGTGACTATGAAAGAATTAATAGATGCTCAAAAGGCTCAAAAATCTCACAAAAATTATGGCTTTTTTATGTTTAAACCTGTGGGATTCAATTCAAGATAATACCTAGACTTGGGGAAGCAACCTAAAATTTTAAATTCTTAAAAATCAACTTATCATGTTGATTCTCTAACGTCTTAAAGTTTAACAATCAATGCATAAATGCCTATGTTTTAATTCAAGATATATCAATCAAAATTATCAGTCAATCAAAATTCATCTTAAACATAATATGAGAGATTTACAAGAGAACAAAGTAGTATTCAGGGGTTTTTCGGATAATGAATATGATTACCCCCCACACTTAAGATGTACATTGCCCTCAATGTACAAGGATAGATATATGGAAAAAAATAGAAAATCATAAGAGTGGGAGAGAATTGAAACTTCCTGAGTGTTAAAATGAATGAATTCCCTAATTTGGCGAAAGCGAGAATTGACAATAGAACAGGAGGTAAGGCTTGATTCGGAGGAAGAAATAACCTGATAATAATCATAAAGGTAAGTCGCGTGAATCAATAAAAAAGGAACTAAGAATAACAATAAAAATAAGGGGGATAGTCTAATTTTGTAGATGGCACAGTCGCCTCACATGCCCATGTGGGTTGTGTCTAGCCCGTGTTTGTTGAGAGTTGAAAGTTTGTTGCACGGCCTTGAGACACGCCCGTTTGTCTTGGACGCGTGGCTTTATGATCGTAACACACAATTGTGTGCGATGTGGCTTGCTTCGCCCACGCCCGTGTACCTATCTGCACGACCCACGCCCGTGCTAATTTGACAGGTTCGCCCATGGGTGTTAGACATGGGCGTGTCACACACCCGTGTTAGTTTCTCAATTTTGACCACGATCCTAAGGCACGGGCACGTCTCATGCCCGTGTTGTTTTGGCAGGTTTGCCCACGGCCATGTCGCACAGCCGTGGCATTTTATCGTCACCCGTATTTTGGAAAAATCTTTGCCCTGTTTCCACACGATCCTAAGCACGCCCGTGTGCTTGGCTGTGTCCCTGTAGTGAACCTGTTTTCAAGAGCTCTATTAATAGGTCAGGTGTTAAACACTAAAATTTAAAGAAGGTAATGCAGTTAGTGCTCGGGTTGCCTCCAGAGAAGTGCTTATTTATAGTCTAAGCTCAACTTACCTCTCCGTTGAATGGTCATTGTGGTTTAAGGAGTTCGAACTTCTCATTCCTGCTATCCATCTTATCAAAATAATGTTTTAGACGGGTGTTGTTTACCTTAAAAATGTCGAACTTGGGATGACTTACCTCCACTGTACCGAATGGGAAAATATGAAGTACCGTAAGAGGGATTTCTTCATTCGGGTTGGTGGTGACAATGTGAGGGTCTGCGGCATCTAGTAAGACTTTATCTCCAACCTTAAGTAAATTTGGAGGGGTATCGAGCTCGTTCTGGTGTGGTTTTAGTTTATCGTGTGTTCTAGGTTTATGTTCTCGCCACTCGTCTAGCTCCTCTATTTGTAGCCTTCGTTCTTCATGAATGGGTCCTCTATTATTGCTTGAATATGGCTCATGTACTTCTTTCAAACTTAATTTCTACAAAGCAGTTTGAATCATATTGTCAGTTTCAGTAGACTGGTGTGGACAATTACCTTTAATATTCGATGTGTTGCCAGAATTACGAGCTTGAAGGGTAACCGTCTCATCTCTCATACGAAGAGTGAGCTCACCTGTGCCAACATCAATAATTGGTTTAGCAGTTGATAAAAAGGGCCTCCCTAAAATCAAAGGGGTGTTGTTATCCTCCTCTATGTCTAGAACAACGAAATCAACAGGAAATATGAACTTATCTATTTTCAATAGTACATCTTCAATAATACCCCTAGGAAATCTTATAGTTTTATCTGCCAATTGAATGCTCATCCTAGTTTGTTTAGGTTTTCCAAGACCTAGTTGTTTAAAAATTTTGTAAGGCATGATGTTAATAGTAGCCCCTAAATCAGCTAATGCATGATTCACATCTAAACTACCAATTAAGCAATGAATTGTAAAACTCCCTGGATCTTTCAATTTGTGGGATAGGTTATTCTATAGAATAGCTAAGCAAACTGCATTTAGCTCCACATGTGACGCTTCGTCCAACTTTCGCTTGTTTACTAAAAGCTCTCTTAAAAATTTCATTGCATTTGGCATCTGCGACAGAGCTTCAATAAACGGTAAGTTAATATGTAATTTTTTCAAAAGTTCAAGGAATTTACCAAATTGTTCGTCTGAGTGGTCTTTCCTTGTCGCATTAGGGTATGACACACGAGGTTCGTATTCTACCTTCATTGTTTTGTTTTCATTATGACTTACCTCACCATTACCTTTGCTCACCACATTTTCTTGCCTCGGTCCTAGCTCAGGCTCAATGAATCCTTCTTTATCTTGCACATTAATTGTGTTAAGCTGTTCCCTTGGGTTAGATTCAATATTTCTTGGCAGGCTACCTTGTGGTCGATGCTTGTTGATTTTTAAGGGCCGTCTCAGTATTCTGGAAACAAGTTTTTGACACCGAGATGAATTTAGATAGCATCTCTTCAAGGTTTAGTTTCTTTTCCTGTTAGTAAGGTGGCTGTTGAAAACCCTAAGGATTTTGTGGCCTTTGATTTCCTTGACCACCCCAAGAGAAATTTGGGTGGTTCTTCCAACCTGCATTATAAGTATTACTATATGGGTTATTTTGAGATCTAAAGTTATTGTTACCCATATAGTTGACTTGTTCCTCTTCGGTTGTAGGATTGAACGATTGATATTCTATATGCACACCTCCTCCACTTGAATCACACCTCATCACTGGATGTACCTGCGTAGAACCAAGTAAACCATCAATTTTTTTATTCAGAAGATCTACCTGATTTGTCAACATAGTAACCGAGTCGACGTTATAAACGCCTACTATTTTAGTTGGCTTAGTCCTCATGACTTGCCACTAATAGTTATTCAGTGACATATCCTCAATAAATTCGTAAGCCTCTTCAGGTGTTTTATTGTTGATGGTTCCACCAGTGGCTGCGTCAATCATCTGTCTTGTCGAGGGACTCACACATTTTGTAGAACGTTTGAACTTGCAGCCATAGAGGTAACCCGTGGTGAGGGCACCTTCACAGTAGGTCCTTGTATCTCTCCTGTAACGCCCCGTACCTGAGACCGTCGCCGGATTCGAACACGAGGTGTTAACAGACTTAATTCATTACTTAAATCGCTCAAACGATTTATTTTTTTAAAATTTCCAGTCAAGCTAGCAATCTGCGTCACAGTTTCTTAAAAATTCATATCTCGAGTTCTGAAACTTGAAATCCAATTCTGTAAATTATACCTGAATCTAGACTCATATATCTATTTACTAATTTTTTTCTATAATTTTTGGTCAAGCCAATTAGTACAGTTTATTAGTTAAATTCTCCCCTGTTTCAGGGTTCGACTGCTTTGACCTCTGTGTATTTTGAATCAGATATCTCTCTGTACAGAATTTCAATGTCTATGACATTTGTTTCTATTAAAACTAGACTCAATAATAAATCTTTACATATAAATAATGACTTCTAATTATTTTTTTACAATTTATTATGAATTTTTAAAGTCATAATAGGGGATCCAAAAATCACTCTAGCCCTATTTTACAAAAATTCAAATATCTCATAAAATATAATTCATATACCTGTTTTGTTCAATCCATATGAAAATAGACTCATAAATCTTCAATTTCATAACCTACTCATCATTTAATTCCATTTCTACTATTTTTAGTAATTTTTCAAATTTACATCACTGCTGCTACCAGATTCTATTTTATGGCAAATTTCACTTTACTAAGGATTTTCATGGACTAAATATCATTTTAAACATACATAACATCAAATATGACTTAGATTGGCCATTCCAATGGCTAATCATTTACAAACCATTTTCTTGCCAAACCATAGCCATATCATAAGATCATTTAAACAAAGTGAGTATTTTGCCATACATGCCACATTCAAAACACACAAGCCATTTTACCAATTTAGGCCTTCGGATATTGTGAACGAGTCTTCGACCTATCCCGATTCTCAAGTCGGCTTGTCAAAGCTACAATGAAAGAAAAGGAGGGAGTAATCACAAATGCTTAGTAAGTTCACATGCAAATAGCAAGTAACATAATCACACAATCCCACAAAAACATTATTTGCATAAACAACACCAAGACATTCATGTTTCATTTGTATTTAATATCTTTCTACGATTTCATCATACCAAGTTCTCAACCCAAGGGTTTAAGCACATACCTGTCAAATTTTCTCATTTACCACACTTACCAACATGTCACCTTCATTTTAGGCCTTCTTTATATTCACTTAAGATTCACCCGTTGAACACATCGGAATATAATTTGAATATGTGGATCTCATGAACATAAGAGCCATACCCGCAGCTAGACAAACTCAATAGCCTGCAGAACTTATGTAGCCAAGCTACCATGTAACCCGCCCATAAGTGAACTCGAACTCAACTCAACGAGCTCGGATGCCTAGTTACATCTCACGAACTCGGACTCAACTCAAGGAGTTCGGAACTCAACCATCCTAGTGACATGTCACTTGTATTCTAATCTATTCCCAAGGTTCAAACGGGCTTTTCCCTCAATCACACATCTTTTTCGTCTTCCACGGAATATCGAAACCGATACTCGGTAGCAATTCATATTTAACAAGTAATAAACATAATTTGCATATTACTCAACAATAACCACAAAGCATAATATTTCATAATAATAGTCATCATATCATATAAATATCATTAAGTTAATTAAAATGACAATTATGTTACTACATTTACACATGAACTTACCTCGGTACAAAATTATTAGCAATCGAGCCTATTCTTCGTAAACTTTGTTTTTCCCTCGATCGCGACTTGAATCTCGTTTCTCTTGATCTATAATGCCAAATTAATCTTATTTAATACATACATTCATCAAAACAGCATTTAATACAAACTTTGGCAAAATCACATTTTTGCCCCTAAACTTTTGCATAATTACACTTTTGCCCCCTCAGGAATTAAACTTCATCCCTTATTCTTATGTTTTATGACATGCTGATCATTTTTACCTTCTATGGTAACATCAAATTCACACTCTAACATGTACTATGACTATTAGGTATTTTTACCGATTAAGCCCTTTTACTCGTTTTAAGCTTAAAACCGAGTAGTAGTACAAGCTGTCTAACATAATTTAAAACCTCATTTTCTATCATAAAACACCAAAATACACAAATTTCACTTATGGGTATTTTTCCAAATATGAACCCTAGGTTGAATTATTGCTAGCATAAGCTTAATCAAGCTACCGGGATTCCAAAAACGTAAAGAACATTAAAAACGGGGCTTGGAATCACTTACTATGGAGCTTGGAAGGTTGAAACAAACCCTAGCTATGGAGAACCCTTGAAATTTCGGCCTAATGAAGAAGATGGACAAAAATTGGCTTTTAATTTTGTTTTTAATTCATTTTAATAACTAAATGACCAAAACGCCCTTACTACTAAACTTTCCAAAAATTCCATCCATGTCCAATTTTTGTCCATAGACTTAGAAATTGGTCAAATTGCTATTTAAGACCGCCTCATTAATATTCCAAAACAATTTCATACTAAAAACTCCTAGAATGCAAGTTTTACAAATTATTCGATTTAGTCCCTAATTTCAATCTAAGCGCTTTAGGCATAGGATTTCATCACGAAATTTTCACACAATCATGCAATCATATCATAAACATCAAAATAACTATAAAATAATTATCTCTATCTCAGATTTGTGGTCACAAAACCACTATTCCGATTAGGCCCTAATTCGGGATATTACAACTCTCCCCCCTTTAAGGATTTTCGTCCTCGAAAATCTTACCAGAAATAAAGTGTGGGTATTGGTTTCTCATAGTTTCTTCAGTTCCCATGTAGTCTCTTCTACCTCATGCTTTTGCCACAATACTTTCACGAGAGCGACACTTTTATTTCTTAGTTGTTTGACTTCTCGAGCTAAAATCTTAATCGGTTCTTCTTCGTAAGTCATATCCGGTCGTAGTTCAATTTCTGTCGGTGAAATTATATGTGAAGGATCTGAACGATATCGACGTAACATAGATACGTGGAACACATCATGAATCTTCTCTAATTCAGGTGGTAATGCTAGCCGATATGCTACCGGTCTAACTTTTTCAATTATTTCATACGGTCTAATAAAACGTGGACTTAATTTGCCTTTCTTGCCAAATCTAAGAACTTTCTTCCACGGGGATAGTTTCAAAAATACCTTATCACCAACTTGAAACTCAATTTCCCTTCGTTTCAAATCCGCATAAGATTTCTGTCTATCTGAAGCAGCTTTCAAACAATCTCGAATCACTTTCACCTTTTCTTCGGTTTCTTTTATTAGATAAACTCCATAAATCTGATTTTCCTTGAGTTCAGTCCAATACAATGGCGTCCGACATTTACGACCATACAATGCTTCATAAGGTGTCATCTTCAAACTCGTCTGATAACTATTATTATAAGCAAATTCTACCAACGGTAAGTACCTTTCCCAACTACCTTGAAATTCCAATACGCAACATCTGAGCATGTCTTCAAGAATCTGAATTACTCTCTCTGATTGTCCATTAGTTTGTGGATGAAAGGCAGTGCTGAAATTTAACTTCGTACCTAATGCCTCTTGCAACTTTTGCCAAAACCGTGAAGTAAATCTTGGATCTCTATCCAAAATGATTGACAAAGGTATTCCATGAAGTCTAACAATCTTACGGATATACAATTCAGCCAACTTATTAAGAGAATAATCAGACGCATCGAATAAAATGAGCCGATTTAGTCGATCACAACTATTACCCAGATGGCATTTTTCTTCCCTGAGTTAACGACAACCCTGATATAAAATCCATAGTAATCCGATCCCATTTCCATTCAGGAACCATGATAGGCTGGAGTAATCCCGAAGGTACTTGGTGTTCAGCTTTCACTTGTTGACAAACTAAGCACTTTGATACAAACTTGGAAATATCTTTTTTCATTCCACTCCACCAGTACATTTACTTCAAGTCATTATACATTTTCATACTGCCTGGATGAACCGCCAAACAACCATTATGTGCTTCGTGCAAAATCTTTTGAATCAACTCATCATTTTTCAGTGCACAAATCCAATTTTTAAACATCAAGCAACCATCAGAACCGATTCTAAAATCTGATCCCGTATCATCTTCACACTGCTTTCTCTTGGCTTTCAAATCTTGATCATTTTTCTGAGCTTCAGAAATCTCTTGTAAAAACATCGGTCTTGCTCTTAACTCTGTTAGAATCAATCCATCATTTAATATCTTTAACCGAGTGTTCATAGCTCTCAAAGCAAATAGCAATTTTCTGCTTAAAGCATCGGCAACCACATTCACTTTTCCCGGATGGTAATCAATAACAAGCTCGTAATCTTTCAATAACTCCAACCATCTTCGCTGTCTCAAATTCAAGTCTTTTTGTGACATTAAGTATTTAAGACTTTTGTGGTCGATATATACTCGGCACTTTTCACCATACAAATAATGTCGCCAAATTTTCAAACAAACACTATAGCAGCCAATTCCAAATCATGAGTCGGATAATTTCTTTCGTGAGATTTTAACTGCCTCGAAGCATAAGCCACCACTTTTCCTTCTTGCATAGTACACATCCTAAGCCATTTCGAGAAGCATCACTATACACCACAAATTCTTTACCTGATTCGGGTTGTACCAACACTGGTGCTTCAGTTAATAACTTTTTCAATTCTTCAAAACTTTGTTGACATTCTTCCGTACATTCAAATTTAACATTCTTTCAAAGTAGTCTAGTCATAGGAGCAGCAATTATAGAAAGTCCATTTACAAACCGCCGATAATACCCAGCTAGCCCCAAGAAACTTCTAACCTCGGTTACATTTTTTGGTTGTTTCCAATCAACAATGGCTGAAATCTTACTAGGATCAACCCGTATACCATCACCTGAAACAATATGACCCAAAAATCCAACTTCCCGGAGCCAAAACTCACTTTTACTAAACTTGGCATATAACTGTTTATCTCTCAAAGTTTGCAAAACTATCTTCAAATGCTCAGCATGCTCTGTCTCATCTTTTGAATAAATTAAAATATCATCTATAAACACCACAACAAATTTGTCCAAGTATGGCCGAAATATGCGATTCATTAAATCCATAAACACAGCAGGAGCACTTGTCAACCCGAATGGCATAACTAAAAATTCATAATGACCGTACCTTGTTCTAAAAGCAGTTTTAGGTACATCTGACTCTTTTACTCGCAGCTGGTAGTACCCAGATCTCAAGTCAATCTTTGAAAACCATGTCGCTCCTTTTAGCTGATCAAATAAATCATCAATTCTTGGCAACGGATATTTGTTTTTGATTGTCACCTTGTTTAACTGTCGATAGTCAACACACAACCTCATACAACCATCCTTCTTTTTCACAAATAACACAGGAGCACCCCAAGGTGAAAAACTCGGTCCCACAAAGCCTTTATCAGTCAACTCTTGCAACTGCAACTTTAATTCTTTCAACTCTGCTGGTGCCATTCTATATGGAGCAATTGAGACCGGAGCTGTTCCAGGTATCAAATCAATACCAAATTCTACTTCCCTGACTAGAGGTAAACCCGACAATTCTTCTAAAAATACGTCCGCAAATTCACACACAACCGGCACTGATTCAACTTTCTTTTCAACTTCTTTTATATTAATTACATACGCCAAATAAGCTTCATAACCCTTTCTCAAATATCTCTGAGCCGATATTGAAGAAATCATACTAGATAATGCCTCTGATTTGTCTGGTTCAACTCGCAGAATTTTACCACTTTCACACTTTAATTCTATAACCTTTTCTTTGCAATTTATTATAGCATCATGCAATGTCAACCAATCCATACCCAAAATAACATCAAATTCATCAAACGGCAACAACATCAAGTCGGCCGGAAAGTAATGACCCCGAATCATTAAAGGGCATTTCTTGCATACTTTATCAACTATCACACATTCGCCTAACGGATTCGACACTCTAATCATTTTGTGTTCTCAACAGGTATATTCATACTAAACAACAGTTTCATGCATACATATGAATGAGTAGAACCGGGACCAATCAAAGCAATAACATTAACATCATAAAGAGAAAATATACCAGTAATCACATTGGGTGATGAAGCATCTTCACGTGCCTTTATAGCTTAAGTTATAGCTGGAGCTCTTGCTTCAGATTTAGCTGCTGAATCTCTGGCTACATTTTTGCTGCTTGCTTCATTTCCAGCTTTTCTCGAATATCTTTCCCTCGAGTCTGTACCACTAGCTTTTACATTCTGAAATTTTTCTTTCTCAGCTCTCTTTGGGCAGTCTCTAATAAAATGATCCGGAGAACCACACCGAAAACATTCATTCGCTCTACATGGGCCAAAATGATTTTTGCCACACTGCTGGCACTCAGGCTTAACAAATCTCGTACTTCCCACACTAGCTGCAGAAGTAGTCTGAGATTTAGGACCCACATTTTGCTTCTAAAATTTCCATATGATTGTCCAAATTAAACTCGTGAAACGAGGATTCATATTTCTAGATTTTCTGGATTCTTTGTGAGAATGAACCGCTCATCGGTCTTTTCTTCCAATTTCTAGTCTCAAATTCTACCTTTTTCTTCTCTTTAAGTAGTTCTTCACCTTGCAAGCTCGATCAACCAAGATTACCATTTCTTTTAATTCAAGAATCCCAACAAATACTTTGATGTCTTCATTGAGTCCGTCTCTAAATCGTCTGCACGCGTTTAGCTTCTATAGGAATATATTCTCTAGCATACTTACTCAACCGACAAACTCCCTTTCATATTCGATGAATCACTATGTTCCCCTTTTTAATTCAAGAAACTCTTTACGCTTCGATCAATAAATCTTTCATCGATATATTTCTTCCGAAATTCTTCTTGAAAGAACTCCCAAGTTACTTTCTCTTTCGGTACTCTCAAGTCAATGTCTTCCACCAATGATAAGTCAATCCTCAACAATGATATAGCACATTTCAAGCATTCTTCGGTGTACAAGACAATTCATCAAATACTTGAATAGAATTCTCGAGCCAAAACTCGCTTTCTCGGCATCATCATCAATATTTGCCCCAAATTCTTGGCCCCTTGTTTACTGATTTTGTCAACTGGAGTTCTGTGAAATTTTATCGATCTACACTTTGAGGCATCGGGGTACAGGTGAGGAATCGGGGAGATGGGGAGGTTGTGCATTCGGGTTCGCATCTAACGAACTCGATGATACTGTGCACTCATCATCCGGAGAAAGGCTTCCCGAGCCCTTCTCCTCCTCCTTGACCGACAGTAGGAGGTAGACTTTCGATTGGCACCGTCCCTTCACCGGAGTCGGTGCATTACTCTCTACATCATCACCGCAATCGGATCGGGATCCATTTACTATAAAAATCATTTAAAAGGTCGAAAGTCGCCACACTATCACAATTTATATATAGGTCATGTATAGCAAAACCCGTAAATACAACACATTAGTCTGAGAACCGACTAAACCTGCTCTGATACCACCAAATGTAATGCCCCGTACCCGATACCCTCTTTGGATTCGAACACGAGGTGTTAACAGACTTAATTCATTACTTAAATCGCTCAAACGATTTATTTTTTAAAAATTTCCAGTCAAGCTAGCAATCTGCGTCACAGTTGCTTAAAAATTCATATCTCGAGTTCCGAAACTAAAAATCCAATTCTGTAAATTTTATCTGAAACTAGACTCATATATCTATTTACTAATTTTTTTTCTATAATTTTTGGTCAAGCCAATTAGTACAGTTTATTAGTTAAATTCTCCCCTGTTTCAGAGTTTGACTGCTCTAACCTTTGTGTATTACAAATCAGATATCTCTCTGTACAGAATTTCAATGTCTATGAAGTTTGTTTCTCTTAAAACTAGACTCAATAAGAAATCTTTAAATATAAATAATGACTTCTAATTATTTGTTTACAATTTATTATGAATTTTTAAAGTCAGAACAGGGGATCCAGAAATCACTCTATCCCTGGTTCACAAAAATTCAAATATCTCATAAAATATAATTCATATACCTGTTTTGTTCAATCCATATGAAAATAGACTCAAAAATATTCAATTTAATAACTTACTCATCATTTAATTCTATTTCTACTATTTTTAGTGATTTTTCAAATTTACATCACTGCTGCTGCCAGATTCTGTTTTATGGCAAATTTCACTTTACTAAGGATTTTCATGGACTAAATATCATTTTAAACATACATAACATCAAATATGACTTAGATTGGCCATTCCAATGGCTAATCATTTACAAACCCTTTTCTTGCCAAACCATAGCCATATCATAAGATCATTTACACAAAGTGAGTATTTTGCCATACATGCCACATTCAAAACACACAAGCCATTTTACCTATTTAGGCCTTCTGATAGTGTGAACGAGTCTTCGACCTATCCCGATTCTCAAGCCGCTTTATCAAAACTACAATGAAAGAAAAGAAGGAGTAAGCACAAATGCTTAGTAAGTTCACATGCAAATAGCAAGTAACATAATCACACAATCCCACAAAAACATTATTTGCATAAACAACAAAGAAGACATTCATGTTTCATTTGTATTTAATATCTTTCTACGATTTCATCATACCAAGTTCTCAACCCAAGGGTTTAAGCACATACCTGTCAAATTTTCTCATTTACCACACCTACCAACATGTCACCTTCATTTTAGGCCTTCTTTATATTCACTTAAGATTCACCCGTTGAACACATCTAATATAATTCGAATACGCGATCTCATGAACATAAGAGCCATACCCGCAGCTAGACAAACTCAATAGCTCATGCGAAACTTATGTAGCCAAGCTACCATGTAACCCGCCCATAAGTGAACTCGACTCAACTCAACGAGCTCAAAGCGTTCGCATCCATAAGTGAACTCGGACTCAACTTAACGAGCTCGAATGCCTAGTTACATCTCACGAACTCGGACTCAACTCAACGAGTTCTAACTCAACCATCCTAGTGACATGTCACTTGTATTCTAATCTATTTCCAAGGTTCAAACGGGCTTTTTCCTCAATCACACATCTTTGCCGCCTTCCACTTTAATATCGCAACCGATACTCGGTAGCAATTCATATTTAACAAGTAATAAACATAATTTGCATATTACTCAACAATAACCACAAAACATAATATTTCATAATAATAATCATCATATCATATAAATATCATTAAGTTAATTAAAATGACAATTATGTTACTACATTTACACATGAACTTACCTCGGTACAAAATTATTAGCAATCGAGCCTACTTTTCGTAAACTTTGTTTTTCCCTCGATCGCGACTTGAATCTCGTTTCTCTTGATCTATAATGCCAAATTAATCTTATTTAATACATACATTTATCAAAACAGCATTTAATACAAACTTTGGAAAAATTACATTTTTGCCCCTAAACTTTTACATAATTACACTTTTGCCCCTAGGCTCGGGAATTAAACTTCATCCCTTATTCTTATGTTTTATGACATGCTGATCATTTTTCCCTTCTATGGTAACATCAAATTCACACTCTAACATGTACTTATGACTATTAGGTATTTTTACCGATTAAGCCCTTTTACTCGTTTTCGCTTAAAACCGAGTAGTACAAGTTGTCTAAAATAATTTTAAACCTCATTTTCTATCATAAAACACCAAAATACACAAATTTTACCTATGGGTATTTTTCCAAATATGAACCCTAGGTTGAACTATTGCTAGCATAAGCTTAATCGAGCTACCGGGATTCTAAAAACGTAAAGAACATTAAAAACGGGGCTTGGAATCACTTAATATGGAGCTTGGAAGGTTGAAACAAACCCTAGCTATGGAGAACCCTTGAAATTTCGGCCTAATGAAGAAGATGGACAAAAATTGGCTTTTAATTTTGTTTTTAATTCATTTTAATAACTAAATGACCAAAATGCCCTTACTACTAAACTTTCCAAAAATTCCATCCATATCCAATTTTTGTCCATAGACTTAAAAATTGGTCAAATTGCTATTTAAGACCTCCCCATTAATATTCCAAAACAATTTCATACTAAAAACTCCTAGAATGCAAGTTTTACAAATTATTTGATTTAGTCCCTAATTTCAATCTAAGCACTTTAGGCATAGGATTTCATCACGAAATTTTCACACAATCATGCAATCATATCATAAACATCAAAATAACTATAAAATAATTATATCTATCTCGAATTTGTGGTCACGAAACCACTATTTCGATTAGGCCCAAATTCGGGATATTACATCTCCCATGCATCATAAAGTGTTTCTAAGTCCATCTGCACAAAAGAAGAGATGTCATTACATAACTTAGCCGTTTTAGCCGGCGAAAAATATTTTACTAAAAATTTTTTGGTCATTTATTCCGAAGTGGTAATGGACCCTCGTGGTAATGAGTTCAACCACTGTTTAGCTTTGTTCCTTAGTGAAAAAGGTAATAACTGAAGGCGAATGGCATTATCAGAAACGCCATTAATTTTGAAAGTGTCGCACAGTTCTAGGAAATTCGCCAAGTGAGTGTTGCGGTTCTAATCCTGCAGACCATCAAACGGAACAAACTGTTGTATCATTTGAATCGTGTTAGGTTTCAGTTCAAAATTATTTGTAGCAATAGTAGGCCTAACTATACTTGACTCAGTTCCTATAAAATTAGGTTTAGCATAATCATACATAGTACGAGAGGCAGGATTTTGATTTATTAATTCAGCGGGTATGGCTGGAGGTAGCTAATTGTCTTGATTTTCAGCCATCTCCTCTGATGTAGTTGAGATATCTTCCTCTTGCTCTTCCTCTGTGTATCTTAAGCTTCGCCTAATTTCTCGTCGGTTTCTACGAGCTGTACGATCGATCTCTTCGTTAAAAAGCAGTGGTCCTTAAGGGTTTCTTCTAGTCATAAACTATAAGAACCTACCAGGTGAAAGAAATAGAAAATTAGTAAATTAGCACAAAATAAAAGTTAAATTGCAAGAAAAATAAATGGCTAAAGTAATAAAAATTGAGTGTTCCTAATATCTTAGTCCTCGGAATCGACGCCAAAAACTTGATCGTGATTTTTTGTGATAAGTTTTATAAATTTATAATGCATCGTTCTTGAAACTAACTATTATCATGATATAGGCAAGTGTACCTATCGAACAGTAGTATAGCTTTAGCAAGACCAGATTGTCGAACCCAATAGACTAGGAGTACTAGTAATGACTGTCTTTTTATTATCTAGCCGAAGAAAAGAGGTTTGTTTTAACTAACTAATTAAACTAAGAAAAAGAGGTTTGTTTTAACTAACTAATTAAACTAAGAACTTGCAAAAAATAGAATTGAAAAATTACTTTTGGGGAAAACTATTGATTGAGACAATGCCTAAGGAAAAATCCACCTAGACTTGTACTTGTTATTCTGGCTCCGAACCGGACAATTTATTCATTTAACTTGTTCCGTAGAAATCCCTAAGTTATGTTATTATCCCTATTCAAGACTAATAACGTCTAATCCCTAGGTTGAATAACTGAGACTTTTCTCTAATTAACACCCTAGGGTTGCATTAACTCGATCTATGGATTCCCTTATTAGGTTTCACCCTAATCCGGCAAAATCTTGTCAATCTATCTCTAGGCGCACAATCAACTCCACTTAATTATGACAAAGTTACTCTTAGTCAGGGTCTATTCCTCCTCCAACTAAGAGTAGTAACTTGAAGTGATATCCTGAAATACCAAAACAAGAATTAAGAACACATAACTAAGAACAAGTCAAATATTTATCATACGATTCAGAAATAATAAAAAGATTTCATTATAGGTTTCATCCCCCTTAGGTATTTTAGGGGTTTAGTTCATAACTAAACAGGAAAACACCTCAGAATAATAAAAAATACAAAACATAAAGAAAACCCAAAACTCCTGAAGGGGAAATTGAAGAGAGATCTTCAGTCTTGATAGTGGATCCAGTTTCTGAGATGGATCAATCGACTTCCTTGGAGTAATTCCTTACTCTCTATTCTCCGTCTCCCTTTTCTTCCTCTTCTAGGGTGTATTTATAGGCTTTGGAATGCCTTAGAACCCTCAAAAGTGGCCTTTTTCGAATTAGACTCAACTTTGGTTCTGTAGGGACACGCCCATGTGACACGCCCGTGTGCGATAACTTCAGGCTGTGTTCGAGCCTATTAGATTGGCACAGGCGTGTGTTCTACCCGTGTGAGTCGTGCTTCAATTCTGCCAAATTGACACGGCCGTGTGAGCTGCCCGTGTGAGGAGGTCCAGGCCGTGTTGATTTCGTACTTTGGCCCATTTTCTTCGTTTTTGGCCCGTTTCTCATTCCTTTCACTCTCTTATTCTTACCTAAGGATAACACATAAAATTAAGGCATTAGGAGCATTGAATTCACTAATTCTAAGGAAAAATCATTCATAAAATGCGTTAAGCATGAGTTTCGAACCCTGGACCTCCTTGCCAACTCTATGACGCCACCTTCCTACCTCTTATGTGGCGCTACTTTGCCACTAGATCACAAGGCTTTTTGTGTCACAACTTCTCCAACAATATTCTTAAGGCTTACCTACTACACCCAGGGTTTGATTCACCTTAAACCAAAATTTTTGCTAGAGTCCAGGTTTGAACCCAAGACATCTCCAACACTTCTCAGCAAACTTAACCACTAAAACAAGCCTTCATTAACGAAATTTACATGCACAACAAAATATTAAAAGCTGCCTTCAACTGCTCCCATGCTCAAGGCCCAAAACTTCGAGGCCCAAATTCAGGGTGTTACAAGTCTACCTCCCTTAAAGAAATTTCATCCCCGAAATTTCCATCTAACAGGGTAGTCGTGTAACATCTACCCCACTACACTACTGTCACACACACTCGATCCTACTATCACTATTACACTTCAACTAGAACTTGAAACATCTCATGCATACAACGGTTATTCACTGAAGCAGACACATATTTATCACACATATATACAATTTCTATATCCAAACATCACATCCACATAAAACAAATACCAAACTTAAATTCGCATCAAAGATCTCAAGGAATCTACAAGATTTCAATTTCTAAACAATAAAAGTATTCGAAGGCTTACTGATTCTACACGAGACTCGGTGTGCCATACTTTTTAAGAGAAATACTTCAAATAGACCACGTGGTTGAAAATAATTTTCTGAAATTCAACCTTTGAAAACCCAATCCACAGCCAAGTTGTTGCAACCGAACTCTGATACCACTAAATGTAACACCCCAAACCCGGCCTGGAAGTTTGGCTCGAATCTGGCGTGTCACATTGAAGTGTTTTTCGAAAACCATGTTTCCATTAAAAACCCTTCTTAATAATTAAAAACTTATACCCTTTTTAAACCTTGTTAGAAAACCTTAGCTGAATATAATTCTTAACAACTTTGTAAAAATCTTGGTAGTTGCGGAAGCTTAATTTAAAAACAATTGCGGATACGTGATGTTTTGAAAATAGTAATTGCTTTGGAAAACCGTGTTCTAATACTAGCAATTAGAAATAAAATTCCAAATTAGAAATCCAGAAAATTACAACAGCTTTACTACAACTCACATGAAAACATTTTTAAAGCAATAATCAAAACTGTAACTTAAACAGTGTGTGTAGCTCCCTCCAAGTCCCTCGCCGCTCTGATCCGTCTAAGGCTGGAAATTACCTGAAAGGTTAATAAACGGGTGAGTTTACGAAAACTCAGCAGAAATCCCCTACTATATTAAAGGAACAATACCATATAAAAGAATTAAAAGTCCGCCCCACTTCTACTTACGATTTCAGATCAATTGGGCCTTAGCCCATTACGTAATAAGAAACATTATCGTGAGCTAAAATCAAAATGAGAATCGAAATCAAGTGACAGAGTCGAATCGAATCGTAATCGAAATCGAGTTATGTGACGTAATCGAATCGTGTCGTAATAGAATCGAAATGTGAATGCAATCCCAACCCACCTATAGCCAACCGCTACACTCCACCCGTACTAGCCCTACACTCCATGTGGGGAGACTACTCGACCCACTCAACCGCTACACACCACAGAAATTGCAGCGAGGCTGCCAGATATTGTGACGAAGTCGCCAGATATTGTGACGAAGTCACCAGATACAGGTATTGTGGCTAGGCCACCGTATCAGATATATATATGTGGCGGTTACACGGATTGCAAATGAGGCTACCAGATATTATGACAATGTCAACAGAATAGATATATGTGGCGAGGCCACCAGATTATAGCGAGGCTGCCAGAACGCTTCCTCCATCAATATAACCCATGTCCCATGCAACAGAAATAATATGTCATGGCATACGTATATAGAAACAGAATATCATACCCATATTTGAATCAAACAATCACAGTCAAGTCATCCATATCACTAACATATATTCACAATTAAATCTGTCAACCACACAGTCCAAGTCAGTCACTTGCCCACAAGGGCAAAACGGTCATTTATCACCCTAAGGGCAAAATGGTAATTTTACCCCACAAGGGTATCGGTAATTCTACCCTACAGGGGTATTTCAATAATTTTACAAACCAGGGGTATTTTGGTAATTTTACAAACTAGGGGTATTTTGGTAATTTTGCAAACGATGGGTATTTTGGTAATTTTGCAAACCAGGGATATTTTGGTACTTTTGCAAACCAGGGGTATTTTGGTAATTTTACAAACCTGGGTATTTTGGTAATTTTGCAAACTAGGGGTATTTTGGTAATTTAGTAAACTAAGTATTCTAAACAAGAATGACAATACGAATAGGTCTAAAGCCCTTTCTCGGCCCAAAACACGCTCGTGTGGCCCTTTTAGCCCAAAGCTACCCACAGATACGAGATTCACCTAGCCTATCCAATATTTACTACACAATCAAACAACTTATCTAGTTAGGCCCGTAGGCCCATTGAGCCCATATGGCCCCTTTCGGCCCATCGCGGCCCGAAATAGCCATCCTACAACCAAAAAAGTGAGAAATACACACCTGATAGGAGACTGGAGTTAATCCGCGCTCCGAGCACTCTTAGCTGACGCCCAACCCAAACGAGCACGCCATAAAGCGAAAGGGATCAGCCAAGAAAGGTACCTTTACTCTCCTCATGGTTCTCTCTATTTAAAGCCAGCCCTCCATCTACTCTTATGTTAGCTTCCCGATGTGGGATCCCTCCATCACCAGAGTTTAAATTCAACACCAACTCTTACCGCCCCCTGATAGCAAAATAAATGCTCTTTGCTTGCCATGAGTTTCGAACCCTGAACCTCCTTGCCAACTCTATGATGCCACCTTCCTTCCTCTTATGTGGCACTACTTTGCCACTAGATTACAAGGCCTTTTGTGTCACAACTTCTCCAACAATATTCTTAAGGCCTACCTACTACACCCAGGGTTTGATTCACCTTAAACCAAAATTTTTGCTAGAGTCCAGGTTTGAACCCAAGACTTCTCCAACACTTCTCAGCACACTTAACCACTAAAACAAGCCTTCATTAACGAAATTTACAT
Source organism: Gossypium anomalum (assembly GCA_025698475.1). Lineage (NCBI taxonomy): Eukaryota > Viridiplantae > Streptophyta > Magnoliopsida > Malvales > Malvaceae > Gossypium > Gossypium anomalum. Next base: position 27,595,297 of record CM046957.1, read on the forward strand.
GCACAACAAAATATTAAAAGCTGCCTTCAACTGCTCCCATGCTCAAGGCCCAAAACTTCTAGGCCCAAATTCAGGGTGTTACACTATGTGATTATTGAGGACATGATGATCATGTCAAATGATTGTGAATAGTATTGAAATATGATTATGTATGAGATTGTGTGATATATTGCATATGCATTGTGTTGGGATTTTGTGGTTGGCGGAAGAGTTCTGTGGAGTACCGAAAACATATTAAGTTCGAATTATTCGTAGTTAGTGCATTGCACCTAGAGTACTAAGGGGAATGGCAATTTTATCGTATATTATTTGTTATTGGTGGTTGTATCGCATTATTTGATATCCGAAAGATTTTTTGCATTATTAACTATATTAGTTGGTTTTACCACATAGAGCTATGCTCATAATGTTTTGGAGTTTGGCAGATGGGTTATGGGGAAACTCGTGGTGTGTAACGGACGGATGGTATGGGTAGGAACCTTTTTACATTGCATCATGTGCACGACATATTCGAATGTTATTTCTTTATGCTATGCATTGTATTTTGTTGTATTGAATGTTATCAAAATGAATGATTATGACTCGAATGAATGATGACCTATGCTTATACACCGTTTGACATCAATTTGATAATTGCTATGTAATGTGTAACATCCCAATTTTGGGCCTAGTCAGAATAGTGGTTTTGGGACCACAAATTTGAGGTTATAAAATTTATTTTAATATTCCTTTAAGGTCTACAGCATGATAATATGACTGTGTAAAAGTTTTGTTAAGAAATTTTACCGTTTGAATGCTTAATTTGTGAAAAAGGACCAAATCGGGTAGAATGTGAAAGTTGTGTTCCATTAGCTAAAGGTGTTAAATAGATATAGAACTTAAAATTTTAGGTCCTTAATGAGTAATTAGGCCATTATATATGTGTTTGGTTGTACATGAAGTGTAATAAATGAGAAGTCAAAAAGTCAAAAATTGGGTATTGGTTAGTATTTGATGACAAAAGCAAAAGCTAATAAAATAAAAAACTTAAATGGTTATTTTCTTCTCCATATTTTCCCACAGAAATTTTAAGGAGAAAAACCCTATAGAAGCTTGAAATTTTCAGCACAATAAACCCTCTACATGTAAGTCATTTTGGTGATAGTTTTTTTTATGTTTTTGATGATTTTGAGATCCTTGAAGCATAATATAGCTATTTTTACCATTATTTTGAGCTAGGGTTTATGTTCAAAAATTTACTCATGTGCGTCATACATGTATTTAATGATTAATGGAGGAATATGGAAGTTTGGTGATAGATGAACATCTTTTTCTAAGCGATTTTTTGTAAAAACACCTAAAAGGACTTGTTTGTAAAACATGTAAAAATAGGTGTTAAAAATGTGATTTGATGAAAAATGTGGGATGTTATAAGAGGGAATATGAAATGGCTATGCTTGGGTAACAAAGAAATTAGCCATATTTCATTTTACGAGCCTAGGGGCTAAATTGTAATTATGTGAAAGTTTAGGGGCAAAACTATAATTTGCCAAAATATGATTTATGGGCTGTTTTGAATAATGTGGTAATTAAACAAGTGATATTTGCTATTATAGATCAAGAAAAATGGAGTTCGGGCCTAGACTGGGGAAAGAGTAAGATCTTGGACTAAATCGAATTAGTTGTCCATATTTTGTACCGAGGTAAGTTTGTGTGTAGTTGGTATAGCACCCTATTATGCATTTAACATTTAATGTTGAATGAATTGTATATTTGTCTTTGTGAGTATTATCGATATTGTCCGATAAAGAATTAAGGTGATGAAAGCCGGTTGAACCTTAGGAATACTTAAGGAACAAATATCACAACATTTGGGTTGATGAGATCCCGTATAAGACCATATCTAGGATATGGCATCGACATCGGTATGTGTTATCATGTAAGACCATATCTGGGATATGACGTTGATATGAGATCCCATGTAAGATCATGTTTGGGAAATGGCATTGGCACAGGATATGAGATCCCATGTAAGGCCACGTCTGGGACATGGCATTGGCATCGAGTGGTGATCCCATGTAAGACCATATCTGGGATATGGCATTGGCATCTTATTATGTGAACGGGGTTTCCCGAGTATTTGTTAGTATGCCAAATGGTTCAATGGGCAGTCCAAGGATGTGTCAAAGAAATGTCGAGGTATGATCATGTTGAAAGGGTACAGGTATGCATGCCAAGCTCGTAGTATTGAGATTACGAAATGATAAAACTTTGATAAGAGAAGAATAAAGAAATTATGATATTGAGTTCTATTGAATATTATGTAAATTGAATGAGGTAGGGTATGACTATAATGATTATTAAGAATAAGATGAGTCAAGTTATGTTATACATATTCTTATTAATTACATGCAAGCTTACTAAGCTTTATGCTTACCCTCTCTCTTGTCCATTTTCTTATATTATCGTGAACTAGCTCGGGGATAAAAGTATGTCGGGGGCACGTTCACACTATCGATTGGATTATTTGGGTATAGTTAATCTCAACATTTTGAGTATGGCATGTATAGGGACCTAGACTTTTTGGTATATGTCATATTTTTAGCCAAATGTGTTGGCTTATAATGCTAGTTGATTCGTTTTGTGTATGGCTCTAAGATATGGCTCATAATGATTATTGGGTTGTAAACCTATTCATCTATGTATGTGCCAATTCCATTATGATATGGCCTATGGTTGTTGATGATTGAATGTTGATGAATGTCATGTGTGTGTATAAGATGTTGTGAAAATGCATGCATGCAAGCCTAAAAAATATTTCTCATTTGTATATATATGTGTTTGAACAAATAATGGTGGCATTTGGCTTGGAAAATAGCCTTAAAGTGGCCCACACGAGTAGACACACGGGCGTGTGTCTAGACCGTGTGTGACACATGGCTCGCCCCATGGGCGTACGATATGGTCGTGTGTCCCCTGCACCCTAATTAATGCAAAACAGAGTCCCAGTAGTAAAAACACGGGCTGAGACATGACATTGTGTCTCGACCGTGTAAGATACACGGCCTCAGAACATGGGCGTGTGCCCATATTGTGTGAAGTCTGTACTTGATTTTGGAATTTAATTTGCCACACGGCCTAAGAACACTGGTGTGTGCCTTGGCTGTGTGACCTTATTTGGTTAATGATGTCATAGTCAAAGAGTCACACAAGCTGAGGACACGGGCGTATCCCAAGCCACACGGGCATGTGTGACTACACGGCCTACCCACATGGGCGTGTGTGACTACACGGCCTACCCACACTGGCGTGTGACTCTCCTAAACATCAAAATTTTCTAAGTGTTGTAAAAGTTTCGAGAGTTCCTGTTTAGTCCCAAATCTTTCCCGATGCATTTTTGGGCCTCGTAGGCCTGTATAAGGGATGTTAAGTATTTGTTTGAATGACCTAAATTGGAACAAAATTTTATGGTCCGGTTTTGTGTGTTTGATTGCGTTCAAGTACAGTAATGCCTCGTATCTGTTCCGGCATTGAGTATGGGTAAGGGTTGTTATATTTAGTTGTATCAGAGCTATGGTGTAGTCTATTCTCAGAGTAACGTAGTGTGTGTACGAGTCTAGCTATACATGCCATAAATATGTTGTGATAGTGTGACGACTCCTGACCTTCTAATTGTGTTTTTATATAGAAATGGATCCTAATTGAGCTGAAGCTGACGATGTAGAAAGTAATGCACCTGCTCCCACTAAAGGGATAGTGTTACAAGAGAGTAGACCTCCCGCAGTTAGTCTATAACGCCCCAAACTTTGGGATAGAAGGAATGGGCCTTGAGTAGGGGAACAGTGAGAAGGCTTGATATAAGTAGTTAGTTGTTCAATAAATGATACAATTAAATGTTTACTCAAGTGGTTAAGGGTCCTGAGAGGAGTTGGAAAAGTCTTGGGTTCAAACCTGGGCTTTAGCAAAAATTTTAGTTTTAAGTGAATAAAACCCTGGATGCTTGGGTGAAGGCCTTTTAAATTATTGTGATAAATAAATGCCACAAGGAAGCATGTGGTCTAGTGGTTGTGGCGTCATTAAGGTTGCAAGAGAGCTAGGCTTCAAGTCTTGGCTCTTGCAATTTATTTTAGTTTTTCTTTTAAAGGAACTTAGACTTTAGCCTATAGACCTTATAATTAATTGAGGATAAAATGTATCACAAAGGAGCCTGTTGTGGAGTGGCAAGGTGGCGTGTTTTGTAACTGTGAGGTCTGAGGTTCAAGTCTTGGGATGCGTAATGGAGTATTTATTTTGCTGTTGAGCTGTGTAGGATGTGGAGTTGGACTAGAGTTCTATGGTTGAATTGGTCATAAGTATTTGAATTGAATTTGAATGGGAAGTTGGAATGATTTGTGGAGGAAATCAATGAGAGGATTATGGAGGGATTTTAGGAGAGGAAAGGGGAGTTTGAGAGTGGGTAAGTTTGTGCCGAATTTTCTTAGGAGGTATTCAAAATTTTGACTGAGTGTTGTTCCTCAAGTTTCGGTTTTTTGTGCCCTTCTTTTGGCATTTGGTTTTTGTTATTTTTGGTGCCGAATTCTTCTATTGCCTCATCCTTTTACTCGTTTTCTTTGTTTTTCCTTCCCTATCTCGAATCGCTACTCCTTGGCTGATTAGACACTTAATTTTTATGCTGAAATTGAATTTTGCTTCTTCCCCTTAATCTCTTTTCTTTTGGTTGGCCGAATTGCTACTCTCTTCTCACCTCTTCTACTTCTCAGCTTTCTTGGCCGAATACTCTTCCTCCCAATTCTTTCAATGGGTTTCTTCTTTGTAGACCGGCTGTTGTTTTTCTGTGGTGTTATCAAGTGGTTTTCCTTTGCCAAATATCAGCACTCTCTCTCTTTACTTCGGTTTTCGACTTATACGAATATTCTGTGATCAGGTGGTGAGTGTTGATTCTTTGTAAATCTTCTCCTCCCTGTTGGTAATCCTATGTTTAATCTTGTTCTTTATTTTCGTTCAATGGCTAGGGACGAGTGGTGCTAGCTTTGCTCCTCTGTTCTAGTTGGTTAGGACGATTGTCCCTTCTCCCTAATTAACCTTGCGGTTGGGTAAGTATTCCCTTTATCCTGCTCAAGTCTTTCATTTGAGTAAGGGTTAATAAGGTTGGTTGTATTCTTATCGGCATACGATTGATTGTGCGTTGGAATTGATGTAGGTTTGGTGCTCAAGGATTAGCTACTCTCTTTGTTAGCAAAGGTGTGTAATCGTATATCGTGTTTGCTAATCGGTTGAAAAGTCGAAAGTAGGTGTGTAACCATACACCATTCTGAACTGTCAAAAGCCAAAAAGTGTATATTCACACCCCGGTTTAACTATGAATCGGCAAAACCTGAAAAGCTGAAATGCCAGAACCTCGACATTTGGGGCCTCACGAGCGTGCGAACGCACGTGGGGCGAACTGAGCCCAAATCACAGGTGGTAGACTGTAGAGGCCACCACGTGTGTTTTCATGGATTAGGGCCATTATGGGCCGCGTGGGCCCAATAGGCTTTATGGGCCACATGGGTAAAATCCTCAGTAAGTGATCACTGATAGGTTGGTTTATGAGGCTCACGATGCCATATGTGAACCTGGACTAGATGGGCCACACGAGCGTGTGGGCCCACTTGGGCCCAATAGCGAGTTTTGGGCCCATATTCACTGTTTTGGCCATGTAGGTTATCTGAGTTGCTCGAAGTGACGATAGACCTTCTAGGAGGTCGTAATAAGTATCAATACCCCAATATTGGTAAAATGACCGAAATACCCCCGAATTGTAAAATTACCAAAATACCTCTAATTTGTAAAATTACCAAAATACCCTAAATTTGTAAAATTATTAAAATACCCTCGGATTGTAAAATTATCGAAATACCCCTAATTTGTAAAATTACTAAAATACCCCTAGTTTGTAAAATTATAGAAATACCCCTGGTTTGTAAAATTACCAAAATACCCCTAGTTTGTAAAATTATCAAAATACCCTCGGTTTGTAAAATTACTGAAATACCCTCGATTTGTGAAATTAATGAAATACCCTTGTAGCGTAAAATTACTGAATTTGACTGATTTGACTGTGATCGTATGATTGTGTTTTAACTGACTTGACTGTAGTCGTATGACTGATATGCTTTTAATATATGTTTAAATGACTGTTACTGAGCATGGCCATTTTGCATACATGTGTGATTATTGAGCATGACATACACGACATATTGCATGGGGTTAGGACATTGATACGGAAGAAGTTCTGATAGGATTGCACGAATCGCACGAGACGACTGTGGATCCAGTATTAATCTGTTAAGGTCACACAGGTCACACGAGATGACTGTTGACTGATGGACAACTTAGTGCTGCTTAATCTAATTATGGCTCCGTGCCAACCTAAATATGGCTTTATGCCATCTTGATTATGGCTTTGAGCTAATCGTATTTACCTGTGGCTATGTGCCTATCATATTTATTGATGACTCTGTGTCGATCATATTTACTAGTGGCTGTGTGCCAAATATATTACCGTCGCTAATGGCTATGTGCCAAACTTATTATAGTTACCGATAGCCTTGTACCATCTTGATTATGGCTGTATGCCATCCTGATTATGGTTTATAACTATTCTATTTATGGCTCTTGGCCATTCTATTTATGGGCAACTTTGCTGCAATTTTGATTAGTGCCGCAACCGGTGCTAACATTGGGAGTGTAGGGATGGCGTGGCAGGTAGTGCAGGGTTGGGCAGAGGCAAGTGCAGGGTTGGATGGGATGGGTTAGCATGCATCACACGTTATGCATATGGAACTATTTCTGATATGGGCTAGGCCCAACCGTTACTGACATTGAGAATGGGCTAGGCCCAATTGTTTCTGATGAGGGCTGAGACCCAAGTGAAATAGTACTGGGCTTAGGCCCACACACATTGTTCTGTTACTGTAATACGCTCCGGCCCAGACTAATTCTTAATTCTATCTGTTTACTGACCGTTTTAATTTAGAAGGGGATTACACACTAAGTTTTCATAAACTCACCCCGTTTATTAAATGTGCAGGTAATCCCCAGCATTAGGAGGATTGGTGCTGCGAGGGACTCAGAGATGGCCACACAAATGCTATTGTTTTCAATTTTCTTTTAAGTTATCTACTTATAAGTACTTATATTTTGATCTGGTTTGTAATAAGGCCTCTCTGGTTTTTATTTTAATCTTTGGGATTTTATTACTATGTTGGATATTTGTTAGAAGTAGATCGCGGTTTTCCAAAACAATAATTGTTTTCAAAACACTACGATTTTGCAACTTAAATTTTAAACATCATGTTTTCGTAAATCGACTATTTTAAATTAAGCTTCCATAACAAACATCGTTTTAAATAGGAATAACTTTCCAGCGAACCACGTTTTGCAAAATAAACCAACTTAAACTGAGGTTTTCACAAGTTTTAAAATGGCCAGAGGTTTTAAATAGTAAGAAGGGTTTTCAATAGAAATATGGTTTTCGAAAAACACTTCAATGTGACACTCCAGATTCAGCCATAACGTCTAGGCCAGGTTTGGGGTGTTACATAGTCAGGAAGTAGGAGAAAGGGCTCGGGAAGCATTTTTCCACATGATGGATGCTTGGTACACAGAGTTCCTTCGGACGAACCCGAACACGCAAGCCCCTCCACCCCTACCTATCCCTCAGTCTGTTCCTGTAGCACCCCAAGGCATGGATTTTATGAGACTAAATAGACCTCCGATGGATAAAATTTGAAAGTAAAGAGCCGAAGGGTTCCGAGCTAGCATTGATAATGACCCGGTACGAAAAGAGTTTTGGCTCGAAAACACCATCCAGGTTTTTGAGGATTGTCATGCACACCAGAAGAATGCATGAAATGTTGTATCATTGCTTAGAGATTCGACTTACCACTGGTGGAAGACACTTGTCTCGGTTGTACCAAGGGGAGAGTAACATGGGAGTTTTTCCAAGAGGAGTTTTGGAAAATGTATATCTGTCAGAGATTTATGGATCAGAAAAGAAAAGAGTTCATTTAGTTGAAGCAAGGTATAATGACCGTAACTGAGTACAAGTGTGAGTTTGTGAGACTCAACAAATATGCTAGGGAATGTGTGTCGACCGAAGCCATTATGTACAAGAGGTTTGCGAACGGATTAAACGAAGACATTCGAATGTTCATTGGTATGCTTGAGCTGAAGGAATTCGTTATACTAGTCGAAAGAGCTTGTAAGGCCAAGAAATTGGCCAAATAGAAGAGGAAGGCCGAGTCTGAGGTTAGGGATTCAAAGAAAAGATCTATTGGCAAGTCATTTCAGTCCACATCGAAGAAGTCAAGGGACTTCCATCCTCGTTCCAATGCTTCTATTGAGTTTTCAAATAGAAATAGAGGTAAATAGTATTCGGGTACTAAGGCCCAAACCACCTCGATTGCTAGTGTTGGTACTTGACCAAGTAGACTGGAATGTCCCCAATGTGGTAGACGTCACCCCAGTGAGTGTCGAGGGAGTGACAAGGCCTGTTTTAAGTGTGGTTCCCTAGACCACTTTATTAGAGAGTGCCTTGAGATGGCAGAAAGGGAGAGATATCAAAGTGTAATATCGGGTAACACTGCTAGTCGGGGTAGATTGTAGAAAAATCCAAGTAATAGAGCGGGCAGCAAGAATGCCCCTAAAGAGTCTACTGTGAGACCCGAGGGCAGAGCTCCTGCAAGGACGTACGCAATTAGCACTCGCAAAGATGCTTCATCCCCGAATGTGATTACGGGTACATTTTCTGTCTATGATTTGGGATCTACCCATTTCTATATTTGTATGAAATTGGTGTCTAGTATGAGCATGCTTGTTGAATCTACGAAATTTGTGATAAAAGTGTCAAACTCGTTAGGCAAATATATGTTAGTTGATAAAGTATGTAAGAATTGTCCTTTGATGATTAGAAGTCACTGTTTTCTGGCTAACCTTATGTTTTTTTCGTTTGACAAGTTTGACGTAATTCTTGGTATGGATTGGTTAACTGCTCATGATGCAATAGTAAATTGTAGGAGAAAATTTATTTAACTGAAATGTGAAAATGGTAATAGTCTTCGGGTTAAATCAGATGAGTTGAATAGCTCGCCTATGGTGATTTCTTCTATGACCGCTCAGAAGTGTGTAAGGAAGGGTTACGAAGCTTATCTTGCTTTTGTGTTGAATACAAAAGAGTCAGAGTTAAAGATTGAGTCAGTACCGGTAGTTTGTGAGTATCCAGACGTGCTTCCAGAAGAATTGCCTAGATTGCCTCCAATTAGAGAAGTAAAATTTGGTATTGATCTAGTTCCGGGTACGTCACCCATTTCTACTGCTCCGTATAGGATGGCTCCGATTGAGTTGAAGAAGCTGAAAATCCAATTGCAAGAATTGATGGATAAGGGTTTCACAAGACCTAGTTTTTCACCATGGGGTGCACTAGTTTTATTTGTGAAAAAGAAAGATGGCTCGATGAGGCTATGTATTGATTACCGACAGCTCAACAAGGTGACGATAAAGAATAAATACCCCTTACCAAGGATAGATGACTTGTTTGATCAACTGAAGGGAGCCACACTATTGTCCAAGATAGATTTGAGGTCTAGTTATTATCAGTTGAGAGTTAAGGACTCAAACGTGTCGAAAACTGCATTTTGGACGAGGTATGGTGACTATGAATTTTTAGTGATGCCTTTTGGTTTAACAAATGCTCCTGCAGTTTTCATGGATTTAATGAACCAAATTTTCTGGCCTTATTTGGATAAATTTTTTGTGGTGTTTATTGATGATATCTTGATTTATTATCGTGATGGGTCTGAACATGCCGATCACTTAAGAACTATTTTGCAAACTTTGAGAGATAAGCAGTTGTATGCTAAGTTTAGCAAAAGTGAGTTTTGGTTTAGAGAAGTCAAATTTTTAAGGAAAATTCTATCAGGTGATGGGAACTGAGTTGATCCGAATAAGATTTCTGCCATTGTTGATTGGAAACTGTCGAGAAATGTATCTGAGGTTAGATGCTTTTTGGGCTTAGTCAGCTATTACCGAAGGTTTGTTAAAGGATTTTCCATGATTGCCTCTCCGATGACAAAATTGTTGCAAAAAGACATCAAGTTCGAATGGTCAAAAAAGAGCCAACAGATTTTTGAGAAATTAAAGGCATTGTTGACTGAGGCTCCGATATTAGTGCAACCCGAGCCGAGAAAAAGAACTTGTGGTTTATAGTGATGCGTCCTTAAATGGATTGAGTTGTGTGCTTATGCAAGAAGGCAAAGTGATAGCCTATGCTTTGAGGAAACCACATGAGAAAAATTATCCGACACATGATCTAGAGCTAGCCACCATTGTGTTTGCCTTAAAGATTTAGAGACATCACTTGTGTGGTGAGAAGTGTCGGGTATTCACCGATTACAAGAGTCTAAAGTACATGATGACTCAAAAAGATTTGAATTTGCGGCAACGGAGGTGGTTAAGTTGATAAAAGATTATTAGTTGGTGACTAACTATCACCCAGGCAAGGCGAACGTGGTCGCTGATGCCTTGAGTCGGAAATACTTATTTGCCTTCAGAGCTATGAATACTCAGTTGATTGTGTCTGATGATCGTTCGATACTAGCAGAACTGAGAGCTAGACCGACGTTTCTCCAAGAGATTTATAAAGCTCAGAAAAGTGATAGTGAGTTGCAAACCAAGAGAGCTCAATGTGAGGCAAGTGTTGAATCAGATTTTTTGATTGGTCCCGATGGTTGTTTGATGTTCCAAGAAAGGATCTGTGTACAAGTGTTGGCCACACGGACTGAGACACGGCCATGCATCTCAACCGTGTGAGGAACATAGCCTGGAGACATGGGCTTGTGGCCCGGCCGTGTGGTTCGATGTGCATACTGACGTCATAAACAGAGAGTTACATGGCCTGAGGACACGGGCATGCCAAAGGCACACGGGTGTGTCCCTATGTCCACATGGGTGTGTGACCCTGTTTTATGGGTAAATTTTCTAAGTTTTCCTGAAACTTTTCAAAGTTCTCAGTTTAGTCCCAAATCAATTTCGATGAATGTTTTGGGCTTCGTAGACCCAAATAAGGGACAACATGCATGTGTTTGAAAGGTTTTGAATTAAAAGAGATTTTATGGCCCGATTTTTGCATGGATGTGTATGTTTCAGTCCGATAATGCCTCGTACCCTGTTCCGGCGTCGGACATGGGTAAGGGGTGTTACATAATAAAACTCATCTTAAATTTAATAAATGAGTTGATGGTTTTAATTCAACTCATCTTAGTTTATTTATTTGAGGTTTTATTGAACTTCATTTAATAATATGCTTATTTAATTAATCTAGTTACTAGGATAATTTATTGAAGCATGAGTTCAATTTTATTTAATTTTGCTTCTTTTAATTAAACTAGTTGCTGCATTAATTGACACCTTTGTTTCTAGTTCATTTATTGAAGTCAAGTATATAGATGTGATTGAGTTTAATTAGTGATTAATTGTGTTTAATAAAGTTCATTTTAATGTGTTTATTGCAGGTGTTCCTTCATCTCACAACCGTCACATTTCAAGGCTGTTACAACTTAATGGAAGTGACTTTTCAAGTGTGTTTTTTTTGTTACAAAGGAAGGAGCTGTTACAAGGGAGATTTTATAATCAATTAAGGAGTTTTAAGGAGCATTTTAACACCCTTTTAAATTCGGCAACAACTCTTTCACCTACCAGCTGATTTTGTTCTTTCAAATATTAAAACAAGCATTCAAAACACCATTAAGTAGGTGGTGTCTTTTCAGTTAGCCAAGGAACATCTCAAGAGACTTTTTCAAGCAATCAAGGATATTTATTCAGCTGAATTAAAGTGAATTCAAGGATGGAGTTAATTATTACAAGAATGCCAAGAGACTTGAGTTTAATTTTAGTTTTAACTAGCACATTAAGATGTGACTATTCAGCTAGTTTTTCTATACCTATAAATATGTGTAACCAGCCTTTTTGAAGGATGTTTGGACATTTTTAATGAAACTCTGCTAATTTGTTTAGAAATACTTTTCTCCGATTTCGTTCAAAGACTTGTTGGCTTATCTACAAAGCTAGTGGCATCAACCCGCTTCTTTGCCTTTCCCAAACTTATCACTTTCGCAAGTGTGGCGTTCAACCCTATACCGAGGTTCCTATCTTTCTTGATAGTGGGTCGAGGCCTTGACCGAATATACAAACCTTTCATAAGCATATAAGTATTGGGTCGACACTAATTAGTGTTGGTTCTTGCTTGCTTCTTGAGCCGTTTCTTTCCATCCTTTTTACCATATCCAAAACATAATCAACTTTTACCACTTATTTGATCACCAAATATTTTCCCTTTCTAATTAGCCATTTTTATTTTTGATCCTTTAATCCCAGTTGAGCCTATTTCATTGATTTAGTTAGATATTCATCTAATTGAACCATACCTTTTCGTAGACAATCGGACAACATAAATACGACTCGACTCATCATTTGAGGCAGATCGTATCATTTGGTATTAGAGCTAGCTAAAATCAAGGAGTACGGACGTTCGTGAAGTTTCCGGTGTAAGTATTTGAAAAAAAATCAAAAAAATTCAAAAAAAATTCGTGAATGTGATTGTACAAGTGTTGAATGTATTTTTATTGAAAAAAAAACAAAATAGTTACGAAATTGAAAAAAAAAAGGAGAAATTTTGGAGATAAAAAAAAAAGTGCTTGAAAAGTGTTCATAAGTTACCCGATCTTCAAAACTGTTTCTCCATCAAATTCAAACCCAAACACCACACTTAGCACCCCCTTTTTATTTTCTTTCAGCCTACCAAAACCAATATCATCAACCATTGTAACCTTTTTAAAGTTGACCCCTAGGTTTGCTTATAAGTTTAATCGAGTCTTTTACGAACTTCGAGAGGCAAAACGAGTGGTAAGAGGCATGAGAGTTAGTGAGAGCATTCGAGTGTAGAAAAAATCCGTAAAAGAGTGCAAACACGAGTGGAGTGCCATATTATTTTTCTTTGTGAGTGAATAATGAGGTTTGAAGTGAGGTTGAATAAAAATGTCCTTAAGTTTCGAAAGCAGAGTTGCTGCTGTTGGTGGTTGGTTCGATCCATCATACCAAGCATCCAATCAAAGAGAAAGATGACGCATTTATAGAAATCGAGGCTTTAGAGAGCATGAGCTTATTGATGGCGATTTGAATAATCACAAGTTAGCCATTCCACCGTTTCAAGGTCGATCCGACCTGGAGGTATACCTTGAATGGGAAAAGAAGGTAGAATTGGTTTTTGAGTACCACGACTACTCGAGAAGCAAGAAAGTGAGGCTTACGACGAATGACTTTTTTGATTATGCCATGACTTGGTGGGATCAATTCACCATGAGTCGAAGACAAAACAGAGAGTGCCCAATATCAACTTGGTCTGAAATGAAAGAAGTGATGCGCAAGCGTTTCCTTCCATCTTCCTACCATCTGAAGTGAATTTCTTCAAGCCAAAAGATGAAAATGAGATCGTCAAAGAGTTCCACGTCCAATGACTATGTGAGAAAAGACTCCTATCGAGATTCTTACTCAACGAGGAATTCAAGTCGAAATAACTCAACCTATGAGTTTGAAGCGTATTATGGTGGCAAATAAGAAGGTTGAAGCAATTCTATGCATACTCCAAGATATTCATACATGAAGAATCAGTCTCGAAGAGATGATCGTCTTTTATATGAAGACCCTCCTCTTATGCTCAATGACAAGTTTCTCATTTTGATTTTTTCTTGTTTTCTTCTTTTTGTAATGAAATTGAAAAACCATGTGAAAAAGAAAAATGAGAGAGCAACAGGTAAAATTTCAAGAGAGAGTGAAGAGGAAGCAAGAAAAGAAAAAAATGGAGAAAAAAAAGAAAGTGGGGAAATAAGTGTGTTTGCGAGAGTGAGTGATGTTCGGAGAGCTTTAAATTTGAGGCAACCTATATTTGTATTATGTACAAAGAAATTTTGTTAAAACCTAACGAATTACCCTACGATCTATCTTCTTCTATGTTGTCTCTTTTATAGGAATTCAAGGATGTTTTCCTAAAAGAAGTGCCGAGTGGATTGCCTCCCATTCGAGGCATCGAACACCAAATTGATCTAGTACCTGGGGCCGCACTTCCTAATCGGCTTGCTTATCGAAGTAACCCTAAAGAAACCAAGGAATTGCAAAAACAAGTTACTGAACTTATGGATAAGGTTTACATCTGGGAGAGTCTCAGTCCTTGTGCTGTGCCGGTTCTACTTGTGCCTAAAAAGGATGGTTCGTGGCGAATGTGCGTTGACTGCTGTGCTATCAACAAGATCACCGTCAAATATAGACATCAGATTCCTCATCTCGATGACATGCTCGACGAGTTAAGTGGTGCCAAGATATTCACGAAGATCGATCTTAGGAGTGGCTACCATCAAATCCGTATGCGAGAAGGCAATGAATGGAAGACTGCCTTCAAGACCAGACATGGTTTGTACGAATGGTTGGTAATGCCATTCGATCTTACGAACGCACCTAGTACTTTTATGCGATTAATGAACCACGTGTTGCGTGCTTATATTGGAAAATTTTGTGCAGTTTATTTTGATGATATCTTGATATACAGCATGTCATTGGAAGAGCACGTTCAACATTTGCGAGAGGTGTTAGAAACGTTGTGATAGGAGGTACTCTATGCAAACCTTAAAAAGTGTTCATTTTGTACTAACAAAGTTGTGTTCTTAGGTTTTGTGGTGAGTTCTGAAGGGTTGGAAGTTTATCAAGAGAAAGTTCGAGCAATCCAAGAATGGCCGCGCTCGACTAGCATTAGCCAAATTCGAAGCTTTCATGGGTTGGCTAGTTTTTATCGACTTTTCATACCTAACTTTAGTACAATTACTGCGCCATTGAAAAGTGTTATTAAGAAAAATTCAATATTTTATTGGACAAATGAGCAAGAAAATTCATTTAATAAAATTAAACAATGCCTTGTCCAAGCACCTTTATTAGCACTTTCTGATTTTACTAAAACCTTTGAAATCGAATGTGATGCTTTTGGTGTTGGAATTGGGGCTGTGCTAACCCAAGATGGAAGATCGGTGGCGTATTTTAGTGAAAAGATAAGTGGGGTTGTTCTCAATTATCCCGTGTATGATAAGGAAATGTATGCCTTAATTCAATCTCTTGAGACGTGGCAACATTACTTGTGGCCGAAGGAGTTTGTGATTCACTTCGATCATGAAGCCTTAAAGCACATTAAGGGTCAACATAAGTTAAAAAAGTGTCATGCAAAGTGGATTGAATATCTTGAATCCTTTCTATGTGTCATCAAGTATAAGAAAGGTAAAGAAAACGTAGTGGCTGTTGCTCTATCAAGGAGGTACACTTTATTGTCTTATCTTGATTCTAAGCTACTTGGGTTTCCTTATTTGAAAGAATTGTACGTTAATGATAATGACTTTGGTAATATCTTAGTTGCTTGTGAGAATGGATCTTTTGAGAAATTTTATAGGTATGAGGGCTTCCTTTTTAAGGAAGGCAAGTTATACATACCACAAGGCTCGATTTGAGAATTACTTAGGCAAAAGGCGCATAGTGGAGGCCTCGTGGGACACTTTGGTAGAAGAAAGACACTATCAACTCTATAAGAACATTTTTATTGGCCGTGAATGTGAACAGATGTTGCACGTGTCTGTGAGCGTTGTGTGACCTGCAAATGAGCTAAGTCTAAAATTCAACCTCATGGTTTGTATATGTCGCTACCCATACCTGAATTCCCTTAGACGGATATATCCATGGACTTTGTCCTTGGATTACCAAAAACAAAAATGGGCAAAGACTCTATATATGTGGTAGTTGATAGATTTTCGAAAATGTCACATTTTATTACATGTGCCAAGACTGATGATGCTGTTCATGTAGCTAATCTCTTCTTTAGGGAAGTTGTTCGTTTACATGGAATTCCAAGAACGATCGTGTCCGATCACGATGCAAAGTTTTTGAGCCACTTTTGGAGATCATTGCTAGAAAGCTCGAAGGAAGCTATTATTTTTGACCACTTGTCATCCTCAAACGGATTGACAAACGGAGGTGGTAAATCGAGTATTGACTACTTTGTTGCATGCCATCGTCTGTAAAAATCTAAAGTCGTGGGAAGAATGTTTACCTCACATCGAATTTGCTTACAATCGCTTCGTCCATACTGTTACTAAGTTTTCTCCCTTTGAAGTAGTTTATGGCTTTAATCCATTAACTCTCCTTAATTTATTGCCATTGCCCAACAATCATTTTGTACATGTAGATGCTAAGAAAAAGGCTGAATATGTCAAGGAGCTCCATCAAAAAGTGTGAGCTAATATTGAAGCCCGAACTGAGAGTTACGTTTAAAGGGCGAACAAAGGAAGAAAATGGGTTATCTTTGAACCCGGTGATTGGGTCTGGATTCATATGAGGAAAGAACGATTTCTAGCTCAATGACAATCTAAGTTGTTACCACGAGGAGATGGTCCATTCCTAGTTATTGAACGAATCAATGAAAATTCATATCGACTTGACTTACCGGGTGAGTATAATGTTAGTGCAAGCTTTAACGTTGCTGATTTGTCTCCTTTTGATGCAGGTTCAAACTTGAGGACAAGTCACTTTCAAGAGGGGGAATGATACGACCTTAGCTCGGGATGTCTCTGCTGAATCCATTGAGTTGCCACAAGGGCCTATTACTAAGTCACGAGCTAAGAAATTTAAAGACACATTAGCAAGCTACGTGGTACGATTTTGGGAAGAACAAGAAGTCGAATGCATTAATCATGCATGGATCAACCCCATAGGCGTTACTTGCAATTTATTGCAAGTAGAATTTAAATTTTAATAAAACTCATCTTAAGTTTAATAAATGAGTTGTTGGTTTTAATTCAACTCATCTTAGTTTATTTAATTGAGTTTTTATTGAACTTCATTTAATAAGTGCTTATTTAATTAATCTAGTTACTAGGATAATTTATTGAAGCATGAGTTCAAGTTTATTTAATTTTGCTTCTTTTAATTAAACTAGTTGTTGCATTAATTGATGCCTTTGTTTCTAGTTCATTTATTAAAGTCAAGTATTTAGATGTGATTGAGTTTAATTAGTGATTAATTGTGTTTAATAAAGTTCATTTTAATATGTTTATTGCAGGTGTTCCTTCATCTCACAACTGTTACATTTCAAGGCTGTTACAAATTAATGGAAGTGACTTTTCAAGTGTTTTTTTTGGTTACAAAGGAAGGAGCTATTACAAGGGAGATTTTATACATCAATTAAGGAGTTTTAAGGAGCATTTTAACACCCTGTTAAATTCGGTAGCAACGCTTTCACCTACCAGTTGATTTTGTTCTTTCAAATATTAAAACAAGCATTCAAAACACCATTAAGTAGCTGGTGTCTTTTCGGCTAGCCAAGGAACATCTCAAGAGACATTTTTCAAGCAATCAAGGATATTTATTCAGCTGAATTAAAGTGAATTCAAGGATGGAGTTAATTGTTACAAGAATGCCAAGAGACTTGAGTTTAATTTCAGTTTTAACTAGCACATTAAGATGTGACTATTCAGCTAGTTTTTCTATACCTATAAATATGTGTAACCAGCCTTTTTGAAGGATGTTTGGACATTTTTAATGAAACTCTGCTAATTTGTTTAGAAATACTTTTCTCCGATTTCGTTCAAAGACTTGTTGGCTTATCTACAAAGCTAGTGGCATCAACCCGTTCTTTGCCTTTCCCAAACTTATCACTTTCGCAAGTGTGGCGTTCGAACCCTATACTGAGGTTCCTATCTTTCTTGATAGTGGGTCGAGGCCTTGACCGAATATACAAACCTTTCATAAGCATATAAGTATTGGGTCGACACTAATTAGTGTTGGTTCTTGCTTGCTTCTTGAGCCGTTTCTTTCCATCCTTTTTACCATATCCAAAACATAATCAACTTTTACCACTTATTTGATCACCAAATATTTTCCCTTTCTAATTAGCCATTTTTATTTTTGATCCTTTAATCCCAGTTGAGCCTATTTCATTGATTTAGTTAGATATTCATCTAATTGAACCATGTAACATCCCAAAATAGGGCCTAAACAGAATAGTGGTTGTGAAACCACGAATCTGAGGTCAAAAAAATTTATTCTGATTAAGTTTTAATGCTTATTCAATGATTGAATAATTGTGTGAAAATTTCGTGAAGAAATTTTATGTATAAGTGCCTAATTTGATAATTAGGACTAAATTGTGAAATTAGCAAAATGTGTGTTCTAGATAACAAAGGGGATTTAATTGAAATGGGTTCTTAAAGTGGAGGTACTTATTTAGAATTAGACCATTATATTTATGTTTGGACAAGAATGGGCAAGAATAGGACAAATTTGAAAGAAAAGCCTTTAAGGGCATTTTGGTCGTTAGTAATTAAAAGAATTAAAAAGGGAAAATAAAGGCAAAATTGGTCCATCTTCTTCATGGAGGCTGAATATAGCATGGGGGAAGCCATGGTTAGGGTTTCCAATCTTTCCAAGCTCAATAGTAAGTTTGTTCTAGCCTCGTTTTTAATGTTCTTTATGTTTTTGAAGTCCTGGTAACTTGATTTAGCTTATTCTAACAATAATTCATTCTAGGGTTCATATTTGGAAAAATACCCATAGGTTAAATGTGTTTATTCTGATGTTTTATGGTAGAATATGAAGCTTGAAACTATGTTAAACAACTTTTGCTAAGCGATTTTAAGTGAAAACGAGTAAAACGACATAATCGGTAAAAATACCTAATGTTCATAAGTACATGATAGAGTGGGAATTTTATGTTGTCATAGAAGGGAAAAATGTTCAGCGTGTCATAATACATAAGAAAAATGGATAAAGTTTAATTTTTGAGCCTAGGGGCAAAATCGTAATTCTGCAAAGGTTTAAGGGCAAATTATAATTTTGCCAAAGATTGAGTTAGGGAATGTTTTGAATAGTAAATTAATTAAATAAGTGAAGTATGATGTTTTAGATCCCCGAAATGAGATTTGGACCTAGAACGGGAGAAAAACTAAAAATCGAGAAAGTTGGTAAAATGGTCGTTTTGGTATTGAGGTAAGTTCATATGTTTAATAAGCATCTAATTATGCATATTTGAATGATAAATTGATATTTTGGCCATAAATACTTTGTATTGAGTTTCAGATATAATGATTAATGTTCAATAATAATTCGATATTGGAAAGAGAACTTGTATAATTTATATGTAAGACCATATTTTATATTATGGCTTTGTATGATTACAAGAAAGTATTGACTAGCATAGTTTGGTGAGAATAAGTTAAGTTGATGATATGATGAGATTGGCAATGTAAGTATGTAAGTTGAGTAGCATTTTATTATTATGCAATTATTGTTATTAGTATTGTTATTATTGAGTTATGCGACTAACCTTGAGAATTTGAGCAAGTATGTTTCAGCTATGACTTGACAAGGCATTGATATCTCAAAGTCCCTGGTTGTACCATGGCAACTAAGGAAGAATTGATGAAAAAGTCCATGTTCATAACATGACATTTAAGGAGGAATTGACGGTTAAGGATACCATGTAAGACCATCTCAAGACATGGCATTGGTAAGGCAAAGATTCCGTGTAAGACCATGTTAAGACATGGCATCGGCATTGATTAAGAACTCCGCGTAAGACCACATCAATATGTGGCATTGGCACTAAGATAAGGATATCATGTAAGACCATGTTTGGAACATGGCATTTGGTAAGATAAGAATATAACGTAAGACCATGCCAAGGCATGACATTGATAAGTTCTATAAGGCAAGGAAATCATGTAAGACCATGTCAAGACATGGCATTGATGAGTTACTATAAGGCAAAGGTCCTATGTAAGACCATGCCAAGACATGGCATTGGTGAGCTCATAAGGCAAGGATACCACGTAAGATAATGTCAAGACATGGCAATGGTAAGTTCAAAAAGGAAAAAGGTTCCTGAGTAATCCAAAGAGTAAGTCAAAGAAACGACAAGGTGAGAACATGAAGAAAGAGTACAGGTATGCATTTAAGGCTTATTTAATATTGAGATTGTAAGTAATTGAGATTATCAAGTATTAAGTAAGTGATGAGTTTCCAGTTATGCTTGTGACACTTTATGACATGATTGGCAATATGCCTATATTATGAAAGAGTACTCATGTGTTAAGTGATATGTTGCAGGTATGTAAGCAAGCTATTAAGTAAGGTGCCTTTTTTTTTTTGAGCCTTTGGTAAGGTTACCGATGAGTAAGATGGGAAAGTAAGAACTAAACATTATTTAAGCAAATTATGACAGCATAGTAAAGCTAAATTGATTGCTAATGCTTATTATTTTACATGTGAACTTACTAAGCTTTGTAAGCTTACTTCTTTCACTTTTCCATGTTTCAGAGTACTTATAAGCAAGCTCGGGTTAGAGGTCATCGAAGATCACTTCACACTATCGACTATCAAGTTACCAAATGGGAATCTTCATTTACAAACGTTCTAGTTTATGGCATGTATAGGGACTTAACCATTTTGTGTGTATGTCCTTATGATATGGCTAAAGAATGGTATGTAAATATTTGATAATGATTAGCTGTTGAAATGGCTAATGAAGAATATGTTTCGGTGTTATGTATGCCTAAATGGTAGTTAACACAAAGAAATCATGAAAAAGTGAAATTAGCATTAAAATAGTATTGAACAGCAGTAGTGACGTGAAATTAAAAATCACCAATAATAGTAAAAATGGAATTTGATGATGAATGAGATATAGAATTAAAGATTATTGAGTCTATTTTCATATGAAAGAAACAGAGTAAGAAAAAGAAGTGTATATTAAGATATATTTGAATTTTAGTGAGACAGGTTTAGAGCGATTTCTGAATTCCCTATTCTGACTTTATAAATTCACTAAAAATTGTACAAAAATAATTGTAAGTTATAGTTTATATTTATATATTCCTTAGTGAATCTGCTTTCAAAAGAAGTGAACAGAATGGTTATTTGAATTCTGTACAGGGAGAAAATTGATCCGTAGTGAGGAGAGGTCAGAGTAGTCAAATAGTGCAATAGGGTAAACTTTAACTAATAAACTGTACTAATTGGCTAGACCAAAAATTCTGGAAAAAAAACATTAGTAAGAAGATATATGAGTCTAGTTGCAAGGAAAATTCACGAATTTAAATTTTGAGTTTTGTGACTCGAGTTATGATTTATTTAGTGACTATGACGCAAGTGGACAGTTTTATAAGGAATAATGAAATAAATTGTTTTGATTTGTCTAAGTATTCGGAAAAATTTTTAAAGTTCCCGGTTTGGTCCCGAACCGTTTCAATTGCATGTTTTAGGGTCTCGAGGGCCCTTTTTAGGGACATATTGAATGAATGTATATAAATTAATTTTAAAAGGAAATTTTATGCCCCAAATTAGTAAATTAATTTAGGTAATGCCTTGTCTCGATTTCGACGACGGTCTCGGGTAAGGGGTGTTACAAACCATAGTTTCTCGTAGACGATCGGGCAACGTAAATATGACTTGACTCATCATTCGAGGCAGATCGTATCATCTGGTAATGCTCTGTAACCCTATTTCAGTGTTGAATATGGGTGAGGGGTGTTACATTTATTGGTATCAGAGCTACGATTTAGTCGATTCTAAGACTAACGTAGCGTGTGTGAGAGTCTAGCTATACCATATATAACTATGATAGTGTGATGACTTCTGATGTTTTAAACTATGTTTTCGTATAGTAATGGATCTCAATCGAGCTATAGCTGATGAAATTGAGAGTAATGAGCCTGCTCCCACGCAAGGGATAGTGTAACGCCCTCACGCCCGAGACCGTCGCCAGAGTCGAGCTTGAGGTGTTACTAAACTTAATTCATTACTTAAACAGCTCAAACAACTTATTTTAAAATTTTTAGACAAGCTGGCTAACTGCGTCACAGTCGCTTAAAAATTCATATCTTGAGTTTCAAAACTCGAAATCAAGATCCGTAAATTTTTCCTAAAACTAGACTCATATATATAATTTTTTTTGAGAATTTTTTTGTCAGACCAATTAGTACAGTTTATTAGTTAAAATATCCCCTATTTCAGGGTTTGACTGCTCTGACCTCTGTGAATTACGAACTAGATATCTCCCTGTACAGAGTTCCAATGACTATGCCGTTTGTTTCTAATAAAACTACACTCAATAAGGAATCTGTACATATAAAGAATAACTTCTAATTATCTTTTTAAAATTTATGGTGAATTTCCAAAGTCAAAATAGGGGATCCAAAAGTCACTCTAGCCCTGTTTCACAAAAATTTAAACATCTCATAAAATATAACTCATATACCTATTTTGTTCCATCCATATGAAAATAGACTCATAATTATTCAATTCCATATTTTATTCATCATCTAATTATATCTATACTATTTTTAATGATTTTTCAAACTCACATCATCACTCTTTATTCGAATTTATTTTATGGTAAATTTTACCTATTTCATGGTTCCCATGGATTAGCTAGCAATTTAGCATACATAACACCAAATATGATCATGATTAGCCATTCCAATGGCTAATCATTACCAAGAATTTCCATACCACTCAATAACTATATCATAAGACCATATACACAAAATGATTATAATGCTATACATGCCATGCTCGAAATATACAAGCCATTATGCCAAGATGATACACGGACAGTGTGAGCGAGCCTCCGACCGTTCCCGATTTCCGAGCTGGCTTGTCAAAACTATAAGGAATGAAAAGGAGGGAGTAAGCATAAAAGCTTAGTAAGTTCACATGCAAATAGCAAGTAACACAACTATATAAGCAAACATCAAAAATCATTTGCATAATCATCACCGAGACATTCATATTACATTTTCATTTATCATCTTACCATATTGTTGTTATATCTAGTTTTCAACCTGAGGGTTAAGTACATACCTGTTCAAAGTATCCATTTCACAACACTTACCAATACGTCCCTTTCATCTCGAGTATTCCTCCATTTGAGTAGAATTTTACCTGTTGAACACATCAGAATATAATTCGGATACATGGAAAGTTTGCACATAAGTGCCATATATGTAGCCAAGCTACCATGCAACCCGCCCATAAGTGAACTCGGACTCAACTCAACGAGCTCGGGCGTTCGTATCCATAAGTGAACTCAGACTCAACTCAACGAGCTCGGATGCCTAGTTACATCTCTCGAACTCGGACTCAAGTCAACAAGTTCGGACATTCGCATCCATAAGTTAACTCAGACTCAACTCAACGAGTTCGGATGCCCAAATATCCTAGTGACATGTCACTTGTATCCTAATCCATTCCTAAGGTTCAACGGGACCATTTTCCCAAGCATGTGTCTCAACCATCTCCTACGGATTGCCGATACCGATACTCGGTAGTATTTCACATTTTCCTAGTATATCACATAATTTGACATATTATCAAACAATGATCACGAGTATAATATTTCATAATAATTATCATATCATTTAAAAAACATAAAAACATTTAAAATAATAACTATGTTACCAACATTTACATATGAACTTACCTCGTATGCGAAAATGGCTACTTTTACCATTTCATCCATAACTTGGTATTTTCCCCATTTTAGCCCAAATTTTAGTTTTCCTTGCTCTATCATTTAAAATATAGTTTAATTAGGACTCACATTATTCAAATTGACCCAAAATCATATTTTGGAAAAATTACAGTTTTGCCCTTAAACTTTCACATATTTACACTTTTGCCCCAAAGCTCGTAAATTAAAATTCAGCCTATTTTCTTATGTTTTATGACATTCTGATCATTTTTCCCTTCTACGGTAACATCAAATTCTCACTCTAACATGTACTTATGACTATTAGGTATTTTTACTAATTAAGCCCTTTTAATCGTTTTCACTTAGAACCGAGTAGCACCAGTTGTCTAACATAATTTAAAACCTCATATTCTATCATAAAACACCAAAATACACAAATTTCACCTATGGTTATTTTTCCAAATATAAACCCTAGGTTAAATTATTGCTGGCATAAGCTAAATTGAGCTACCGGGATTCTAAAAAACGTAAAGAACTTGAAAAACGGGGCTAGAATGGACTTACAATCGAGCTTGGAAGCTTGAAAAACCCTATCCATGGTTTATCCTTGCTATATTCGGCCATGGGGTTGAAGATGGACACATTTGCGTTTTAAAATTTGTCTTTTAATTCATTTTACCCCTAAATGACCAAAATGCCCTTTTTACTATTCTTTAAATTTTTACCCTTCCAAGCCCATTTTTTGTCCAATTTTTTTTAAAAATTGGTAAAATTACTCTTTAAGGACCTCTAATTAATAATCTAATTCAATTTTATGCAAATGCTTCTAGAACACAAGTTTTACAATTTATTCAATTTAGTCCCTAATTTCAAATTAAACACTTTATGCATAGAATTTCTTCATGAAATTTTCACACAATCATGCAATCATATCATAGAACTCAAAATAATTATAAAAAAAATTTATTTCTATCTCAAATTTGTGGTCTCGAAACCACTATTCTGACTAGGCCCAAAACTAGGATATTACAAATAGCGCCATCTGATTCTAGACCGGTGACGGGTAGCCAGGGAGGAGAGGCTAAAGAAGCCTTCTTCCAAATGATGAACGAATGGTTCACTCAATATATTCAAACAAACCCAACTGCTTAACAACCTCCACTCCCTCCTAATCCCCAACCGATTCCAGTAGCTCCTTAAGGAGTCGAGCTTTTAAGATTGAATAAGCCTCCAATTGACAAGATCCGTAAACACGAGGCTGGAGAGTTTAGAACTTATGTTGATGATGATCATGAGAGAGTCGAGTTTTGGCTGAAAAATACGATCTGAGTATTTGATGAACTTTCGTGCACGCCAGTTGAATGTTTAAAGTGTGTCTTTCATTGTTGAGAGACACATCATATCAATGGTGGAATACCTTGGTGTCTGTAGTACTGAGAGAATGAGTGACCTGGGAATTCTTTTAGGCGGAGTTCCAGAAGAAGTATATAAGTCAGCGGTTCCTTGATCAAAAGCATAAAGAGTTTCTAGAGTTGAAACAGGGTCGAATGACCGTGACAGAGTACGAAAGAGAATTTGTATGATTAAGCAAGTAGCTCAGGAGTATGTTTCTTCCGAAGAGATCATGTGCAAGCGGTTTGTTGATGGGTTGAACAAAGATATTAAACTTCTGCTCGGGATATTAGATTTGAAAGAATTTGTTATGTTGGTTGACCTAGCTTGCAAAGGTAAAGATTTTAGCCAAGAAAAGAAGAAAGCTAAATCAAAGGCTAGAGACTCGAGGAGGAGATCGATAAGTAAACCTTATCAATCTTGGTCGCAGAAATCACGAGACTATTTTAACTGATCGAAAACTTCAGTGGGATATTCCAATAGAGATCGTGGAAAGCAATACACCAGCCTTAAAGCTCAAGTCACATCAATATCGAGTGTTGGCAATGTGAAAGATGTTAATCCTGATGTCAATAGTGTGGGAGACGACATTTTGAAGATTGTTGGATGAAAAATAATAATAAAGCTTGCTATAGTTGTGGTTTACGAGATCATTTTATCCAAGATTGTCCTAAGTTAAATGAAAAAGATAAATCTCAATATGCAAGATCGAGCAATACGACTGCGAGAGGAAGGCCACTGAAGAATACGGGAAATGTATCCAGTGGTAGAGGTGTGATGAGAGATTTTGCTGTGAGATCTGAGGCACGATCACCTGCCCGAGATTATGCTATTCGTGCGCGGGAGGAGGCATCATCGCCAGGCGTTATTACCTGTACTTTTTCTCTTTACGACACTAATGTTATTGCATTGATTGATCCTGGACCGACTCATTCGTATATATGTATGAATTTGGTGTTTAATAAGAGTTTGCCTGTTGAGTCTAATTAGTTTGTGATTAAAGTATCGAACCCCTTAGGCAAGTATGTTCTAGTTGACAAAGTATGCAAGAACTGTCCTTTAATGACTCGGGGTTATTATTTTCTGGCTGACTTGATGCTTTTACCATTTGATGAGTTTGATGTGATTCTGGGTATGGATTGGTTGACTATGCATGATACAGTTGTGAATTGTAGATGAAAGATTATCGAATTGAAATGTCAGAACGGTGAAATTCTTCTGATTGAGTCTAGTATTCGAGTGAATTACCTATTGTGATATCATCTATATTAGCTCAGAAATGTATGAAAAAGGGTTGTGATGAATATCTTGCATACATGCTAGATACAAAGGTATATGAATCAAAGATTGAATCTGTACCTATTGTTTTTGAGTTTTCGGATGTATTTCCAGAAGAATTACTGGGTTTGCCACCGATCAGAGAGGTTGAATTTGCTATTGAATTAGTGCCCAGAACTTCAACGATATATATAGCTCCGTACAAAATAGCTCCGACAGAGTTGAAAGATTTGAAAGTTCAGGTGTAAGAGTTAACAGATAGAGGTTTCGCACGACCTAGTTTGTCACCCTAGGGTGCGCCTGTATTGTTCGTAAATAAAAAAAATGGGTCAATGAAGATGTGTATTGATTATCGTTAGCTCAACAAAGTTACGATAAAGAATAAGTATCTGTTGCCAAGAAGAGATGATTTGTTTGATCAATTGAAAGTGCAACAGTGTTTCGAAGATTAATTTGAGGTCAGGTTATAATCAGTTGTGAGTTAAAGACTTAGATGTGCCTAAAACTATTTTCAGAATGAGGTACGGGTACTATGAATTCCTTGTTATGCCTTTTGGACTAACTCATGCTCCTGCCATTTTTATGGATTTGATGAATCGGATCTTTAGACCGTATCTAGACAAATTTTTATTGTGTTCATTGATGATATTCTGATCTATTCACGAGATGATTCTAAGCATGCCAAGCATTTGAGAATTGTGTTGCAAACCTTGAGAGATAAGAAACTGTATGCTAAATTAAAAAAATGTGAGATTTGGCTTCAGGAATTTGGATTTTTAGGACATATTGTCTCAGCAGATGGTATTCGAGTTGATCCGAGCAAGATATCTACAGTTATTGATTGGAAACCACCTAGAAATGTATTTGAGGGTTAGAAGTTTTTTGGGATTAATGTGTTATTACAGATGCTTTGTAATATGGTTCTCAATGATCGCTACACCGATGACCAGATTACTACAAAAAGATGTAAAGTTTGAATGGTCCGAGAAATGTCAACAAAGTTTCGATCAATTAAAAACATTGTTAACTGAGGCACTAGTGTTGGTTCAACTTGAGTCGGGTAAAGAATTTGTGATTTACAACGATGCATTATTGAATGGTTTAGGTTGTAGTTGATGCAAGAAGGAAAAGTAATAGCTTATGCTTCCAGACAATTAAAGTCGCATGAAAAGAATTATCCGATACACGATTCGGAGTTGGCCACTATAGTTTTTGCATTAAAAATTTGGAGACATCATTTGTACGATGAAAAATGTCGCATCTTTACTGATCATAAAAGCTTAAAGTATATTATGACTTAGAAAGATTTAAATTTACGAAAACGAAGGTGGCTCGAGTTACTAAAAGACTATGAGTTAGTGATTGATTATCACCCGAGGAAAGTGAATGTAGTCGCAGATGCTTTGAGTAGAAAGTAATTGTTTGCCCTGAGAGCAATGAATACACAATTAACATTATCCAATGATGGTTCAATTAGCTGAGTTAAAAGCTAAACTAGTTTTTCTTCAACAAATTTGTGAAGCTCAGAAATGTGATAATGAATTGCAAGCTAAATACGGGTCAACTAGTGATTCAGGGTACCAAATCGGATCTAATGATTGTTTGATGTTCCGAGATAGAATTTGTGTACTGAAAAATCCAAAGTTAATTTGAAAAATTTTACACAAGGCACACAGTGGTTTCTTGTCAGTTTATCAAGGGAGTACTAAATGTACAATGATTTGAAACAGATATACTGGTGGTCGTGTATGAAACGGGGATGATTATTAAAGGTTAATTTTGGTATTTGATTATTAAAGGTTATTTTAATTAAAAACAAAACACAAAATTTGGTGGCATTCATCTTCTTAGCTGAATTTAGAAGAAGAAAAGAAGCCATATTATTTCATCTAGGGTTCGGTCATTTGAAAGCTAAATTGGTAAGTCATTTTGACTCAGTTTTTAATGATTTCTATGTTTTTGAGATAGTTGCTTCGTATTCTAGCTAGCCCATAACTTAAATTTTGAAATTGTTAAAGATTTGTCATGTTTCCATTGTTGAATGCTTGAGTAATTTGATGATTTATGATAGATTTGGAAGGTTTAATGTTAGATTAATAGTTTTTGTAAAGTGACTTTTGACAAAAATGTCAAAAAGGGATTAAATTGACAAAATGTAAATGTGGTGGTTAAAAGTGTGAATAAATTGAAAATATGGGCTGCTAGTAACATGTATTAAATTCGGCTAAGCATGGGTTTGTACTAAATTGCATGAGTTTGCAATTTTATGTGGTAAGGACTAAATTGTAAAAAATGTGTAAGTTTAGGGGCAAAAGTATAAATGTGCCTTAAAGAGTGTTTTAGACTAAATTGAATGAATAGATGATTGAATAAGTTAATTCTGAATATATTTAGATCATGGAAAGTGAAATACAGACTTGGATTGAGGAAAAGATAAAGTTATCGACCAATCGACTCGATTCGTTGTTTTCACATCCGAGGTAAGTTCGTATGTGATAAGCATTGTTACAATTATGCTTTAAATGTTTTGATATTGATAAATTGTGTTTATGAACTTATAGTCATGTTTGATGACAATTCAAATATATATATATGGCACTTAATGTGCGATTCAAGAAAGCTTCGACTATATATGGCACTTAGTGTACGAGACAGAGATAACTTCAGCTATGTAAGACACTTAGTGTGCAAAATTATAATAGCAACAATTATTTATTAGCACTTAGTGTGTGAGATATCGAGTATTCGACAGTGTTCCGAAAAGGTATGAGTTAGTTACAAAATTGTACAAGTATGTATATATAAAGTATGAGATTCAAGTAGAAGAAGTCATGGATTTGCATATAAGCATATGGTTAAGCATATGGAAGGTTTTTTGTTGTCGTAAATTATATGTTATATAGTTCAAATTGATGATTTGTGTATTATTATCTGTTGAGTATATTTCATACAAACTTACTAAGCTTTATAGCTTACTTTGTTTATTTTTCAATATTTTATAGTCTTTCGAAGCTAGCTCAGATTCGAGGATCGTCAGAGACTTCATTGCACTATCGAACATCTATTTTTGTACTTTTGAAGTTATGTATATATGATATATGGCATGTATAGGCTTGATTCATTTTGAGTATGTTTGATGAACATGTATTTATAGGCCATTTGAGTTGGCTTGTGATAATGAATTTGTTAATGTATTAAGTTGTGTAAATGGCTTTGTTTTGAGTTAGATAATTGACCTATATTGAGTGAATGAAGTTGAATTGATAATGCATCTTGGAATTGTTTAACCATATGAATTATATGTGTGAATTATGTCTAGTAAAACAAGTTGAGTTGACAAGTACTTGAATAGGTAAATGACATTGAACTGAGTATTGAAATGGTTGAAATGGATATAGTATGATTGTGTATTGGTTGATGACTTTTGGCTGCATATTTGTGTCTTAAAATGGTGCCAATTAGGCTTGTATAGGTATGTGCAAAATGGGTGGCAAAATGGCTTGGTAAATGGCCTATTTTTGTCCACACAGGCAAAGATACAGGCGTGTGTCTCAGCCGTGTGCGACACACGGTCATGCTGCATGGCTGTGTGTCCCCTTGTGTTGAAATTAAAAGGAAGTCAGTATGCTCCACAAGGTCTCACATGCGAGCATGTGACTGGCCGTGTGGTACAAGTCAGTAGATCCCCTAATTTGCACATGGCCTAGCACACGAGCATGTGACTTGCCCGTGTTGCATAAGTCAGTATACCCTATAGGTTTGGCACGGCCTGGCACACGGGCGTGGATGGCAACTTCGAAGGGCACATGGGCTAAACACACGCCTATTTTCACACGACTTGTAACACGGGCGTGTCTGATGGCCGTCTGAGAGACATGGCTTGGCCACACGGGCGTGTGTCCCCTATTTTGAGAACATTTTTTACTAAGTGTTAAAAAATTTCCTGAGTATCCGGTTTAATCTCGAACCACTTTCAACACATGATTAAGGCCTCGTAGGCTCATATAAGGGATAAATTGATTAAGGTTTAATAATGATTGTAGAAAATGATATTATGTATGTGAAAAGTTTATGAAATTGTGTTGTACGTTTGGTAATGCTTCGTAACCCTATTTTGGTGTTGAATATGGGTGAGGGGTGTTACAGTAATCCAATTTCTATAATCCATCGACCCAAATTTTTCCTGGAGTAACCAACGAACGGGAACCAGTAACACTTACGCCAAACCTAGACCAACCCAGCCACCTGGTTTTCCCCAACATGTTTAGAAACCAACCCAAGTTGAACCATCCAATAGCTTAGAGAATCTATTAAAGGCATACATGGAAAAAAATGATGCCACTCTAAGGAATTTGGAGAATCAAGTGGGCCAGTTTGCAACCGAACTCAAAAACTGACCATAATATGCTTTACCTAGTGATATGGAGAATCCGAGGAATCCAAGTAAGTAACATTGTAAAGCATTGACATTAAGGAGCGAAAAGGCATTAGAACCCAACACCGTCGTAGTTGAAAAGGAGCCAGCTAATGCTCAAGACTCAAAGGAAGTTTAACTGAGTGTTGAAACTCCAGTTTCACTGGAACCAGAACTACAAAATCTGACAAGGTAACTTCAGAACCAACTAATTCTGATCAACTAACAACTTCATTAGATGCAGAATTGCCACAGAAGACAAATCAACCAGTTCTAGTAAAGAAGCCTCTACACCCTACCCTCAAAGACTTCAAAAGTAGAAGCAGGAAATTCAATTCAAGAAGTTCCTAGATGTACTCAAGAAACTTCATATCAACATCCCGTTGGTTGAAGCACTTGAAAAAATGCTGAACTACATCAAATGCATGAAGGATATCTTGCTAAAAAAATGAAGACTTGGAGAATTTGAGACGGTAGCCCTGACGAAGGAATGTTGTGCATATCTTCAAGACAAACTACCCCCAAAGTTGAAGGATCCTGGATGTTTTACCATACCATGCAACATTGGAGCAACATATTATGGTAAGGCACTTGACTTGGGTGCGAGTATCAACTTGATGCCCATGTCAATATTTAGGAATTTGGGGATAAGTGAAGTTAGACCTACCACGGTTAGACGTCAATTAGCAGATCGATCCTTAGCACATCCAGAAGGAAAAATTGAAGACGTATTGGTACGTGCAGACAAATTTATTTTTCCTGTTGGCTTTGTGGTTCTAGACTTTGAAGCAGACAAAGAAGTGCCAATCATCCTAGGAAGGCCTTCCTAGCAACCGGAAGGACTCTTATTGATGTGCAGAAGGGCGAGCTCACTATGCGTGTTTAAGATGATCAGGTAACATTTAATGTTTTTAAGTCTATGTGATTTCCTGATACAATTTATGGTTGTTCTACAGTGTCCAATTTAAAGGATTTAATCATGGAAAAAGAACTCAACTATGTTGAGGATCCATTGGAACAAATTTTGACATCAGATCCTCCAAATGATGAAGAGGAGGATGAATACTTAGCTTTGCTAGAAGCTAGTTAAAGGGGATTTAATCCGTAATCCCGTTTTAAATCTTTGGAGTTAGAGAATAGGGATTATGCCCAACCAAAAGCGTCAATCGAGGAGCCACCCAAATTAGAACTCAACGTACTTCCTTCACATTTAAAATATGTTTATTTAGGTAACGCTTCTACTCTACCTGTGATTGTTTTAGCAGAATTAACTATTAAGCAAGAAGAGAAACTCATCCTAGTATTGAGACAATTCAAGAAGGCTATCGGATGGACCATAGCCAATATTCGCGATATTAACACGTCTATATGCATGCACAAGATTATCATGGAATATGGTGAAAAAGGGACGATTGATAGACAACGAAGACTGAACCCCATCATGAAG
Source organism: Gossypium anomalum (assembly GCA_025698475.1). NCBI lineage: Eukaryota > Viridiplantae > Streptophyta > Magnoliopsida > Malvales > Malvaceae > Gossypium > Gossypium anomalum. The sequence goes on from CM046957.1 coordinate 27,627,400, forward strand.
GACATGGTGAAAAAGGAAATCATCAAGTGGTTAGATATAGGTATAATTTTCCCCATCTCAGACAGTTCATGGGTAAGTCCGGTCCAGTGCGTACCAAAGAAAGGAGGTATTACGATCGTTGAAAATGAGAATAACAAGTTGATACCGATTACAAGAGTTATGGGATGGAGAATTTGCATCGATTACTAGAAGCTGAACAAGGCGACTAGGAAAGATCACTTTCCTTTTCTTTTTTTGGACCAGACGCTAGATTGACTCGTGGGGCGAGACTATTACTATTTTTTTGATGGATACTCAGGGTATAACCAGATTACAGTAGCATCGAAAGATCAACACAAGACAACATTCACCTACCTGTATGGTACATTTGCATTAAGATGCATGCCATTTGGTTTATGTAATGCACCTACTACATTTCAAAGATGTATGATGTCTATTTTTACTAATATGGTTAGGAAATACTTGGAAGTCTTTATGAATGATTTTTTAGTATTTGGAGATACATATGATGATTGCCTAGCCAATCTAGCCAAGGTACTAAGGTGATGCGAAGAAACAAACCTTGTACTCAACTGGGAAAAGTGCCATTTCATGGTACGAGAAGGTATTGTTCTAGGGCATCAGATAACAAGACATGGAATTGAGGTAGACAAAGTAAAGGTAGAAGTTATTGAGAAACTCCCACCTCTAACATCTGTAAAGGGTGTTAGGAGCTTTTTAGGCCACGCCGGTTTCTATCAAAGATTTATTAAGGACTTCTCCAAAATTGCTAAACCCTTATGCAAATTATTGGAAAAGGACACGGCGTTCAAATTTGATAATGAGTGCTTAAGAGCTTTCAATGATTTGAAGAGTTGGTTAGTTTTAGCACCCATAATTGTCACACCAGACTGGGATTTGCCATTTGAATTGATGTGTGACACAAGTGACTTTGCGGTAGGAACTGTCATGGGTCAGCGAAGGAACAAAGTTTTTCATCCCATCTACTATGCAAGTCAGACTCTAACGGGAGCTCAACTAAATTACACGGTAACAGAGAAAGAGTTATTCACTGTTGTGTTTGCTTTTGACAAGTTTCGATCCTATCTTGTACGTACCAAAGTGACTGTCTATACAGACCATTCGACAATTAAGTATTTACTTGCCAAGAAAGATGCTAAGCTGAGACTGATCTGATGGGTACTTCTACTACAAGAGTTCGATTTAGAAATTCAAGATCGAAAGGGAGTAGAAAATCAAGTAGCAGACCACTTGTCCAGATTGGAGCCGCAAGAAGGGAATTCTCCTTTTATACCAATTCAGGAGACATTTCAAGATGAACACATGCTAAAGGTAAATCATGTCCATAATACCCCTTGGTTTGTTGATATTGCTAGCTATTTAGCTTGTGGTTTGATGTCGATTGATAAGACCTATCATTAAAAGAAAAAGTTTGTTCACGATGTGAAGTACCATTTCTGGGAAGAGCCATATTTATTTAAAAAGTGTACAGATCAAATGATCAAGAGATGCATGGAAGAAGACGAATTACATAAGATTTTATACCATTGCCACTCAGCTCTGAGTGGGGGACATTTAAGAGGCACATGTACTACGGCCAAGGTATTGCAAGCTGGACATTTAAGAGGCATATGCTTACATAAAGAGTTGTGATCGTTGTCAAAGGGTTGGAAATGTCACCAACAGAAATGAGATGCCTCGAACAAACATTATTGAGGTAGAATTATTCGATGTTTGGGGTATTGACTTTCTCGATCCTTTCCCTCCGTCTTTTGGTCACAAGTACATATTGGTAGAAGTAGACTATGTGTCTAAGTGGGTTGAGGCGGAGGCATATCCGACAAACAATGCTAGGGTTATAATGAAGCTTTTTGCAGAAAATGTGTTCACAAGGTTTAGAACCCCAAGAGCCATCATCAGTGATGAAGGGTCCCATTTTGTAAACAAGTGGTTGAAATGGTTACTCGAAAAACATGGAGTGAAGCACAAGGTTGCCATAGCTTACCATCCGTAGATGAATGGGCAAGCTGAACTAGCAAATAAAGAGATCGGCATACTTGAGAAGGTAGTTTGCTCGAACAGGCAAGATTGGTCCAAAAGACTGGATGATGCTTTATGGGCCTACAGGATAGCATACAAGACACCTTTAGGGACGTCACCCTATAGGTTGGTCTTTCAGAAAGCCTGTCATCTACCATTGGAGTTAGAGCATAAAGCTTAGTAGGCTCTTCAACAACTCAACTTAGATCTTAAGCTTGCTAAAGAGAAATGGATGCTCCAACTCAACTAGTTAGAAGAATTTCAAAAAATGGATGCTCCAACTCAACTAGTTAGAAGAATTTCGAATGTTCTCATACGAGAATGCCAAATTACTCAAGGAAAGACTTAAGAAATGGCATGACAAACACATTCGAGTTCAAAAATTTGAAGCAGGTCAGCAAGTCTTGTTATTCAATTCCAGATTAAGGTTCTTTCCAGGTAAGTTAAGATCACGTTGGTCTAGCCCATTTACGATTCACAGAGTTTAACCATACAGGGTTGTTGAACTTCAAAGTAAGGGAGGTAATTTTTTAGTCAATGCTAAGGTATATTTTATAGGATATTTAATATTTCTTGTTTTTCATTTTAAAGAAATGATTTAAGGTAAATTTTTGGGATTAGTATGTTTAAATAAATTCTGTCTAGGAGATTGAAGCTTAAGCAGGACCGCTTATGACCCCTCCTATCTTTCCTGGGAATTGATTTTAACATAATATTCCGAGAAATTATTCCCTAAATGGCAAAATAAAATTTTAGTTTTTTCAAATAAAAGTGTAACACCCCTAACCTGTATCTGTCACCGGACTAGGGTTAAAGGCATTACCGGACAAACGGAACATTTAACACTCATTTCATAAACATCATAGCATCAGAGATCAAACATCAATATATATATAGAGTCCCTTATATAGGTCATCGAGACCTTACTCATACAAATTTTTTCCAAAACTTAAACAATTTCAAAGTTATACAGGTCACATGCCCGTGTGAACAGGTCGTGTGCCTCACACAGCATTAGACACGCCCGTGTGTCTAGGCCGTGCCAAAACAGGGCATACATACTGACTTGTACACACAGCCACAAGACACGGCCGTGTGTCTTGGCTGTGGTTGAGACTCACTTGGGTCACACAGCTAGCCACACGACCGTGTGCCTTAGCCGTGGACGAGCCTGACTTACAATTGTAGGGTACCCTAGGGGACACACGACCATGCAACATAGCCGTGTGTCGCACAAGGCTAAGACACATGCCCGTGTCTCTACCCGTGTAGACAAAAATAGGCCATTTGAATAGCCAATTTGCCAACCCAATTGGGTCAAACCTACAAGCACCAAACCAAACATATGTCCAACACAATTTCAGCCAATTTCAATACCAAAACATACATTATTCATGCCATTACATCATCAAAAATTTCCAATCTCAATTCATCAACCAAATCATACCAATCTAAACTAAAATCATATCAAAGCATATGTTTCAATACATCATTCAATCTCATACTGTGAACTTACCAAAACTTATCAACATTGACCATTTCTTTTAGTCATTCAAGGCATATCATATGGTTCATAATGCATCACATAACATATAACACTTTCAACCGTAAGTTCAAACACAAGCTAGCCATATCACATGGCATGATATATACATTACAAAACATACCCATACACTACTAGCCTATACAGGCCATACTTTACTATATACATTTTCAAAAGGTACCAAAATAAGATTCGATAGTGTGGTGACAATCCTCAACGATTCCCAAGCTCTCAATAGCTATGATATCTATAAAACAATGCAAACACACACAAAGTAAGCGTTCAAAAGCTTAGTAAGCCATATACAAATAAACTTATCATTCAAAACATATAAACATCATCAATTTACATATACATTGTAGCCAAAAACTAACACAAACCTCTTGCTCATATACATGTTACATAATCTCAATTCATTTGCACATATAACATATGTTCACATATTTAGATCATATATCATCATTTGCTTGTATACTTACCTTTCATTCTCAATCATCATATACAATTCAAACGTACCTAAATCGGATACAATTTCACAAAGTCATTCACTTTCTCGGAATGCCCATTTGAACCGTTTGGAAACATAAGGATATGCGGATAGCTCGGAAAGCATATTCAATGCCAACGTCCCAGATGTGGTCTTACATGTAATCAATCATCGGTGCCACTGTCCCAGATAGGGTCTTACATGAAGTCAAATACGATGTCGATGTCCAAGACATGGTCTTACACATAAAACAAAAGTCGATGCTAATATCCCAGATGTGGTCTTACACGATAACACATATCGAAAATCCTATGTCATGACATATGTATCCTAACTATTCCTAAGGTTCGTACGGGGCTTTTCGGATGTCGATACTTTCTCGATACTTTCTCGAATAGCACATATTTAGCTCGAACATTCATTCATCACAATTCAATATCATATGAATAATATGAATTCAATTTAAACACGTTTATTTGTATATCAACTTACCTCGTACGGATTCGGATAGACTGAATCAGCTACTCGACGACTTTCGACTTTCCCCGATCTAATCTCGTATTCTTTAATTCTCAATCTATATAAATTCAAATTTAACTCTTTAATTTACCAAATCATTCAAATCAATCCATAGACACATATTTAGGGCATTTTACAAATTAGCCCTCACATTTTCACATTTTGACACTTTAGTCATTATTTCACAAAATCACAAAATTTCAAAATACACATAATTTGCATATACTTATGCTTGGATGAATATTCATAGTACTCATACAAGTCCACACATTTCTTTTATTTTACATTTTAGTCCTTTAATTTACAAATTTCACAATTTAGCCCATTATACTCAAAATCACTAAAAATTCAAAGACAAAATATATCAACCCAACATATATATTTTATTTTCCAACAAATAAAATCACAAATCTTACAATTTCATCAATGGCATATTTCAAAATCATCATCAAAATCAGAAATTTGAGCATGGGCTTTATAGTATACATAGCAACGATTACAAAAATGTAGAAATTATCAAAAACCGATTAAAAATCATACCTTAATTGAATAATATGAATGTCGAATGCTTGAACCCTAGAAATGGTGTTCTTAATCTCCTATTTTCGTCAAACAAAGGAAATATGGACACAAAATGCATGTTTTGTTATAATAATAACATTAATTTGTATAATTACTAATGCAACCTTTTTCATTTCATTTAAATTCCACTATGTAATGTCCAATATTGTCCATTCGAAATTTCAATGGTATATTTGTAACATAAGGACCTCTCATTTAAGAAGACATAGCAAATAAGCACTTTGGCAATTAGAAGGCCCTTTTTACATTTTACGTGATTAGGTCCTTCTATCAAATTAAACACAGAAACGATTTAATTTTCACACAAAACTTTTACACATGCTAATTCATATATCTTAAGCACGGAAAATAATATTTAAATATTGTTTTGACTCAGATTTGTGGTCTCGAAACCACTATTCCGACTAGGGTCTAAACTGGACTATTATAAAAAGGGTCAATTTTGATCCAAGCTTTAAACTGCAACTCAATTTTGAAATTTCTTTAAGTCTAGGTACTTAATTAAATTATTTTCAAAAGTTGGTTGCTCTTTTTGTGAATATTAAAAATCAGATATCTCTTTTTGTAAATATTTTCAAAAGGCATCTAGAATAAATGTTTTTAATTTAATAAAAAAATGATAATCATTAATAAATAATTATATCCATTATAATATATATTAATTATTATCAACTTTACATTAGGATTAGTTTAAATTTAATCATATTTTATTTAATAAGTTTTTATTTTAATAAATTAATAGAAAATAATAATTTAATGTGCACTATATTAATTATTAATTGTTGTTAACTTTGTGTAGCATTGGAACTTAGAATTTTTTAATTATTAAATTCTTCTAAGAATTCTAATTAAACTCCTAATCCTTTTCCTTATATATTCCACCAACCTTCTCCATTATTCATCACTCAAACTCCATCCCCATCAAATATCGAATCACCTAGTGCCGCAAACCCCCAACTCCCTAGCCGCAACACCGCCCGATAGCCATTCGACTAGCAGCTTACCACGCGCGCACCTGCCCCCATCGCACGCTGCATGTCCTGCTCCGCACGCCTTGTGCTGCTCCTAGCTCCAACTTGCGCGCGCCCATGCTGCTGCCCACTCGACGTTGCTGCCTGCGGCTCACATAGCTGCTCCCGCTAGGCCTCACTGCTCCCATGCACATCTGCCCGCATGCCCAGTAGCGTCCTAGCATCTGCGCAGCACACCAGCCTTGCACCAACACCCTTAGCTGATAATGCTCCAACCTACCCTAAATTGACCTCTTTTGATTTATAATTATTTTTTAAAAGTTCTTAATTTTTATAAAAAGGGTGGTAAGACAAATTTTTTTCCTAAATTTTAATTTTATTTAATTATTTAATTTTTCAATTTATTGAATTATTAATAGTTTATACTAATTAAATTTTTGAGAAAAGGATTGTTTCCATCTTATATTCAGGTTAATCACGCCTTGCAAGAGAACTCGTGCCTCTACCCAAATTAACGAATCATAAAACCAATTCCACTGTGAAGAAGCCAAAGTGAGATACGAAAGTATTTTCAAGAATCAACAGATGCATCTAGAGAAATGATTTACACTGAAAGAAAGCAATTATATTGATTTCATAGCGCGTATTCGATAGGTTGCTGAAACTCTCAACTGGGAGTTGTTTTGTAAGAAAAGACCTAGTGTGGATGAGGAGTTAGTTCGTGAATTTTAGGCGAATTTAATTTCAAGCGAGTTGACAGAAGTTTCTGTTTGCAGAATCAAGGTACCAATAACCTTAAACGCTATTAATGAATTCTTTGAATTACCTAATTTTGAAAATGATGAATATTCTTCCTTCATGAGCAATATTAAGCTTAAAAATATACGAGAAATTCCCGAGGAACTTACAGTTCCAGGTTCTAAGTGGACTGTGTCAAAACAAGGAATTCACACTTGTCGAAGAAAATATTTGACACCACTAGCGAAGGTATGGTTTTATTTCATTCGATTCAGCCTTATGCCTATTTCACATGGGACTACAATTTCACTAGAGAAAATGGTCTTATTATACTCGATTTTAACTAGAAAGACCATTGATCTGGGAAAAATCATCTTGAGAGAAATACAGAATTGTGTCGCTAGACGTTTTGGCCTAGCTTACTTTCCCTTTACGATAACAATTTTATGCTTGAAAGCTAAAATTCTTGCAAACGTAAAGAAGACAGGTTATAGCCAGGGCACAATCATAGATTGGGACCTCTACCGAATAGTTGGAGAGTCTGTTCTACAACAATAAGTTGAAGAAAGTGAAGATCCCAAAGAAGAAGAAGATCCCACAGAGATTGAATTAATGCAATCAGCTGAAATCCCTGATAAGGCAAAACCAATGGAACCAGAAGCTGAACCTGATGTCGCAACTTCAATGTTTAGAACTCAATCGCCTCGCCCAGATCTTAGAGATGAGCTGTCAAAGTTGATAGACATAATGCAACATATGTAGTGGTAGCAACAAGCTTCCTGGAGATATTCAAAAATAAGGGATGACTCAATAAGAACCGCTCTTATGAAAATATACAATGACCCATTTATTTTTGTTCCTGAGTTTTCAGATTTCATATTTGAACCATGGAGTCCAGTATCGAAGGAGCGAAGCGATTCATGAAAAAATAATGGAGCAAAAGATGAGTCGAATTCTGAAGGATCTGTAAATAAATAAATAAAAGGAGGATCTTGACTTTATTTTATTTATGTTCTTAGGTTATTTTAGGATTAAGTTCAATTAGGAATTTTTATTTTCACATAATAAAACAAGAGGTGGAAATCATTAATAAAAATGAACAAGTCGCAAAATATAAAGTGTGCCAATAGATATATACATATCTAGGATTGGATTCAGAGAGAGCTTGGTACTTAAGCAGTCAAATTGACTCACCTCATCTTTTCTAGAATCTTACTTGGTGTATAGTATCTATTCACTTTTAACAATGAGGACACTGTTCATCTTAAGTAGGGGGACCGAAAAATTGAAATTATTTCCACTCAGAATAAAATTTTCTTTTAATTATGATTAGGATATATTTTGTTCAATAATTTGAAATTTTGTTAAGTATGTTAAACTTCAGTATAAATAAAGTTCAATTATTTTAATAAATTGTTATGTTAGCTTAATAATGACATAAATGTATTTTTAATAAAGCATGCAAATCGTACCATAAAATTTTTAGTTCCTTAGGAAAGTTAGGCATGCATGAAAGTTTAAGTCTCTAGAATTGACTTAGTATTTTCTTGAGGCGAAATCCTAGGAAGCATGGGAAGTTGAAAATTATTTAGGCAAGTTTTGTTTGGACCGTTTGAGCCTTTCAAGCCAACCATGATGAATTTTTATCCCTTGAACACCAACTTTGAGACTATATGGCCTAATTTTATTTGGACCCTTGCAATATTTAGCCATCACTTCTCTCTTAATTATCTTTAAATTATCCCAGACACTTGACTCAGTACTATTCAGAACATTCTTTGAAAATAAGTTTGGGGAAGTTGAAAAGAAGTATCGAATGCTCAAAAAAATTATAGTACATACAACAAAATGCTCGTAAAAAAAACATGTGTACTTGAAAGAAAATAGATGTACAAAATAGCATGTGAAAGCAAAGTAAATTGGTGTATTGAAAGTAAATATTTTGAAGGTCCGATTGAAGCTGAGTCTAGGGTTTTTAGCCTAAATTTATCTTTTACCTACCCCTAGCCTAGCCACGTTACAACCTTGTTAAAGACCTATTGATTCGAGTTTCTATGCTACCTACATTATTGGAGAGAAATTGCTATGTTCAACATATGAAGGCATAAGTTAAAATTAATGATTGTAGTTTAATCTTAAATAAAAGAATAAAATCAAATTGGTAAGGATTAACATGTCTTTATTAGGAAGCATTTAGTCTAATTTTTGCTATCATAAGAATGATTGAGATTAATTTGAATGATATGTATACATAAGTAGCAAAAATATCAAATTTCTTGTTCTTGAGCGTAAGTATACCAAATTCATGAATATTAGGAAGAATGTTGTTCTAAAGGAATTTTTCAAAAGTGTTTCTGAGAAATTGTTTTCAAATTTGTGCATTACTCGGGACGAGCAATGAATTAAGTTTGGGGGTGTGGAAACACGAAAATATACACACTTTTTCATGCCCTTTTTAACTCAAATTCATGCAATTTCGGTAAAATTCTTGTCGAAAAATATATAATTATTATAAAATAATTATTTTGTACTTAAATTATTAAAATAATTAATTTTAATTAAATTTATAATTAATTTTGATTATTTTTGATTATTTTTGACAGATTTGCACAAAGGGCGAAGAACGGCTCAGCAGACACTACTAGAAGCGCAAAATCGAGAAACAATTTTGAAGCATTAAGGCGAATTAATTTTTAAGCCTAAGACAGTCCAAATTATGTGTATTAATTCATAATATAATTCATGTTAATTTATATCCAATTTAATTTAGGTTAAATAAATTATTATTAATTAATTATGAAAAGTGGCCCAGTTAAGCTGAACCGAGAAAACCGAACTGACCGAGTACTAGGCAGCCCAAAACCTTCCCACATGCTGACCCAATCAGCTTGCTTGTTTGATTAATTATCTTGCAAAATGGCCCTTGAAGACTTTTCCAAATTACAAACAAACCCCTCCACTATTTGTTCCTTTCTAGATTTGCCCTTACCTTAATATAGCAAGTTTGAAAACTTCAAACTGCCACATGTATGGCCGGGCATGGGGGGCTCTTTTTCTGCTGATTTTGGCTATTTTTAGCAGCCCTATCAACCTATAAACCCCACTGGCTTGTCATTTAAACCACACCTCAACTTTCCTCATCTCTTCTCTTTTCTCTCAATTTTCTCTCTTCATTTCCCATCCATTTCTCTTTATTCTCTTGCCGATTTCACCTCTTGAAAAAATTTCATTCATCCAACATTTTGAGCAGCATTAAAGTGTTTGTAGTAGCCTCGGTTTGACAAGAACAAGCGGAGAAGGAAGAGTGGAGAAAACCAGTCATGTCACGAAGAAATACCAAATTTGATTCTTGTTCCCTATCCTTTTAATTTTTGTTGTTGTTATGATGAACATGTCAATGAAAATTTGTGATGCTGAAATGTTTAATTTAATTGATATGGCTTGAATTTAATTCGTGTTAGGTTGATTGCATTTTGTCTACTTAATTTATTAAAATTGTGTTTGTGTTGTTATAGGCCTTGGTAAGATGTTTGATTAAGTAAAACCATGACTAAGTTATTCTTGCATTACAATTGTAAGGTAACTAATGTATTAATTATTTAAATGGATTAAAATTGTAATTAATTGAAACGATACTTAATCTATAATACCCTCACTCATATTCAACGCCGAAATAGGGTTACGAAATATTACCGAACTTATAAAACATTTAAACATTCAATTCACATATAATTTCACATTTCATGCAAACATTATTTAAACTCAAGCATAACATCCTTATAACGATCCTACGAGGCCCTAAACATGCTTTGGGAATGGTTCGGGACTAAACCGATAACTTTCGAAACTTTCACAAAACTTTAATTTTTTTCTCAAAACAGGGGATAGACGCCCATATGGCCCGGCCATGTCTCTCACACATCCACAAACATGCCCGTGTCACAGGCCGTGTGGACATTCGTAATGGGAGCACATGGCCGTGTCCAAGCCCGTGTCTGACCCCTTGTATCTCTTTGGCTTGGGTCACACGACCAAGACACACGCCCGTGTGCCCTAAAAATGGCCATACACGCCCGTGTGCTAGGCCGTGCCAATCCTGTAGGGTTTACTGACTTATGCCACATGACCAAGTCAGACGCTCGTGTGTGAGGCCGTGTGGAGCATACTGAATTGGTTTCAAATTCAACACTAGGGGACACATGGCCGTGTAACATGACCGTGTGTCACACAGGCTAAGACACATGCCCGTGTCTCTGCCCATGTGGACAAAAATAGGCTATTTACCAAGCCATTTTGTCACCCTAAATTGGCACAGACCTACATCAAACCAAATGCACAATTCTAGCATTTATAAACAACCAAAACAACCATAACCAAGAATAAAACATATATCATTTCAAAGCCAACATCTATCATGCTTATAACACCGTATTCTTGCCTATTCAAATTATAACAATTCACATTTCCAAAGCATTCATATATACCATTTCAACTAAGCATTTTTTAGCCTAAGACCATAAGCAAAAACCTTCTCAATTTAACAACCATTAGCTACCTTGAAGGTTGCATTCAACAATTCATTCTCAAGTAATCATGAACCACATTACTAAGAGGCATTAATACATATATACATACACCACATAATTTCCAAAATAAGCCAACTTACATGGCTAATACAAACCAAACACTAAATATTCACAAGCTAACACAAATGGCCAAAATCATGCTACATATGTCAAAATTACTCAAGTCCCTAATGCTGTATACTTAAAATACTAAAATTCATAGGTACCAAGTGATAGGTGGATAGTGTGAAGTGATTTTCGAGGATCCTCGAATCCGAGCTAGCTTGATAACACTATAAAACACAGGAAAATAAGCAAAGTAAGCTATAAAGCTTAGTAAGCTCATATAAAATAAACTCAACTCAATCTCAAGATTATAATTCAACAATATGAATCTATATATCAACATTTAGCATATATTAGCTAACAAACCTTTCATATACACAATTATGATATTAATCAAATTCTTCACAAGTTTCTTCGAACCAAAGCTTATACATGTCACGTACGTACCTATATCATCTCATATCATTCTGATTCTCAATCACATCTTTCATTTACCCGTTGAACCATTCAGAATAGAAGTTGGATACCCAAGAGTCTCGCACACCTGTACCATAGTCTGAAGCCAAATCAAGGTAGTTTATATCCGAAATACTAATATCATAGCCCAAAGCCAAATTAGCCGACATTCATGGCCAGAATCCAAATCGGTATAAATCGCACTCGAAGTGCAAATATCATGGCCCGAAGCCAAATCCATGTATCCCCTAATGACATGCAACTAGTATCCTAAACTATTCCTAAGGTTCAATCGAGATTTCAAATGTCTAATCATTATCGAATCACTATCGAGTATGTCCATGGTCTAGTATTCACAATTTATGCAATATCAAAGCATATAATATACATTTATATCAAAACTTATAATATACGAACTTACCTCGGATGCTAAAATGGCGAAACGAGTCAACTCTATCGCAACTTTATTCTTTTCCCGATCTAAGTCCGAGTTTTGCTTTTCTTGATCTAAATATAATCAAAAGTAACTTATTTAATCATATCTCTATTCAATTTAGTCCAAAATTCACTTTAAGGTTTTTTACACAGTTGCCTTAATGTTTCACATCTTTTACAATTTAGTCCTTATTTCACAAAAACATAAATTCATGCAATTTAACCACAACCCATGCTAGGTGAATTACTATTATACCCCTAGTAGCCCATACATTTTATTTATTTCACATTTTAACCTCTAAGTTTCCACATTTCACAATTTAATCCCTAATTTGCATTTTTACCAAAAATCACTTTATAAAACTTGTATAGTTCATAACCAACATTCATAATCTATCATCAAACATCAAAACACACATGTATTCATCAATGGAATCATTCAAAATCTTTAACATTTTTGCAAAATAGTCCCTAGGCTAGCTAGACCTAGTTGCAACGATCTTAAAAACATAGAAATCATTAAAAACAGAACAAAATACATACCTAATTGCCAAGATTGAAGTTGTCAAATTTCAAACCCTAAAAATGGTTCTTTTCTTTGTTAAAATCGGTTGGATGAAGAAGATTGTGATTATAATGGCTTTTGTTTTATTTATTTTAAGTTTATTTACATATTTACTTATTTATCGTTGACTATTAACCATTAAAACAGTTATTAATATGTCCAAATATGTAATATAATGGTCTAATTACAACATAAGGACCTCCACTATAAAGTTCTATAGCTATTAGACACCTTTAACTAATAGAACTCAAGTTTTACACTTTATGCGATTTAGTCCTTTTTATCAAATTAACTAATCAAACGATAAAATTTCTTAACGAAATTTTCACACAAACATATTATCATGCTGTAGAAATTAAAAAAATAATAAAATAAATATTTTGACTTTGGATTTGTGGTCCCAAAATCACTGTTCCGATTTGACTAAAAATGGGCTATTACATAATCAGTGCATGTTTAATCATCTAAGGTAGCTGAGGGTTAAATTAGCAACGATATCTAATGATACATTTGCCTTCCATAACTTTCAAGATTATTGTAATTAAACTATTTCAAGGTAGAAATACATTGTTACCTCATGTAATCTTTTATGTGCTTATGAGATTGAATTAATTGTTTGAATCGGCATAAAGATATGTACAAGAGATTATTTTAATTTCATAAGTATGTATGTGTATTAGCACATTTGCTTATTAAAATATGTTTAATCAGTTGAATTGACATAGAGATATAGTTAAGAGATAAATGAATTTTGGTAGCTAAGTATGTTTATAAGTTAGCAAATTACCAAGTTGCCGTAAATTTATTCGTAACAACATAAACATGAGTTTAGTAATTCTAAGTTAAGAAATGTAATTAATCTAACACAATTATGTCATCTTGATTAAAATCATCATTTGAAATCATGCATTGGAACTTTATTTTATTTTATTTATTTTACTTTGTTTTCTAGTTTTTAATCACCTCTTCAAATCAAGATATTTTTCTTCACCAAAGTGTTTTAAATTGTATTCATAAACAATTCTTTTCACAGTCCCTGTGGGTACGATAACTCGACATTTACTTGTCACTTTATTACTTGTTACGATTGTGTACACTTGCACATTTTCGTTGTTCCAATAGTTGACCATAATTCTAACATATTCATCTAGTGCAATATCATCTCAAAGCATACCATAATTAAGACCATATAAAGCATAGTAACTTAAGTCACGTATAAGCCGAAACAAACCAGAAGTGTTTACTTTCAAACTATTGTAACCAAACCAAAAAGATACCTATTTACAATCTTAGTAGTATACCTAACAACTTAGTTTAGTATTTTGCCATAATGTACCATTATAACCTAAACAGACACATATACATGCCACAACCTTAGGTACACAAGAACTACCAACATCGAAGGATACCTTTTAAATTAACAACAATTTAATACAACTCATATTTTCCTCAATTTGAAGTTACCGAATTGTAAACAAGGGCAGGTATATGCAACTCAAGGGTATTGAAGTACAAACAAGGGCATGTATGTGCAATTCAAAGGTACCGAAGTACAAACAGGGGCACTTATGTGCAATTCAGGTGTACTGAAGTAAAAATAGAGGTACATATGTGCAATTTAGGAGTATCGAAGTACAAACAGAGGTAGGTATGTGCAATTTAGGGGTACCAAAGTATAAACAGGGCACGCATGTACAATTCAGGGGTATAATCAATTATAAGTGTTTGCTTTCATAACTATAATGTAAAATATACAAATAGAAATTCAATTACTTATTGAAATACTATGAACTTACCTTAACAATTAAGGCGTAAGAATGGAGTCAACTAATCCGAAGCTTTAGCTTTACCTCAATCTAAATCAGTATGAAGTCAAGCTTGAACTAAATAAGCAAATTCAATCTATTTAATACATATACTATTCAATTTAATAAAAAAATCATACTTTTGCAAAATTACATTTTTACTCCTAAAATTTTAACTCCTTTACAATTTATTCCTTAAGCTCATGAATGAAAATCACACAATTTAATCCCTAACCCATGCTAGCCGTATTTATTATGAACACATATCAACTCATACAAACCATCATTTCACAATTTCACCATGTACTTGTACTATTTTTACAAATAAGTCCCTAGATGATAATTTCATCAAAAATCACTTTACAAAAGTTGTTTAAACCATCTAAATGACACAAAACTAACCATTTCCAAATGATACCAAAACAACTATCATATATATATACATACCAAATTCAACACTTAGCTTTCAACTCAAACTTTAAACATAAGTATCCTATACATGCCATTTCAATTGTGGCCAAAACATTGAAATCTCCCAATATATTCGTAAGATAGTGTGATAGGTCTGTGACCAGCTTCCAAACCGAACGAGCTTCTGATTATCTGTAAAATGTAGGAAAGAAAACTACATAAGCACATAATTCTTAGTAAGTTCGTAAAGCATAAAACATAACTTACCATTTCATTATATAACATTTAATTTATGCTTAATACAATCCAACATAAGCTTGGCGCAAGCCTAAGCACCAACAACAACACATGTTAGCTATAACACCCCTAACCCGTATCCGTCACTAGAATAGATTACAGAGCGTTACCGTGGAAACATAATTCAAATAATTCATTTCCAACCGTACATAATCATAGCAAAATCAATTCAAACACATGCATAACGTCCCTATTTAAGGCTTCAAAGCCTTCGAAACACTTTAGAAAAGATTCGGGACTAATTCGGAAACATTTAGAACTTCATGGAAAAATATAGAAAAATTCACACTATAGGGGTCACACAACTGTGTGACTCACACGGCTGAGACACACGCCCGTGTCTCAGGCCATGTGGACATTTGAAGTAGAGACACACGACCGTGTCCCAACCCGTGTTCGTGCCCGTGTAACTCTCTGACTTGGGTCACACGGCCAAGCAACACACCCGTGAGCCAGGCCGTGTAGCATTCGAAATGGTCTTACACACTCGTGTGCCAGGCTGTGTGCCAGGCTGTGTGCTAGGCTATGTGCTAGGCCGTGTATCTTTCGAAAAAAACCATTAGAACCTATAAGGAACACATGGCTGTGTCGCATGGCCGTATGTCACACACAGCTGAGACACACGCCCATACCCTAGGCCGTATGGACAAGAAATAGGCCAAATTTAAGCCAGTTCTTTCACCCAATTCAAGCATGCACGTAAATATCATTTGTACATATGACCAAGGTATCAAAACACGTTCAAACATACATAACATGACCAATTTCAAATGGTCAAATTCCATTCAACCAATATGCCATATAGGCACCTCAAATGCAAACATACAATTTACCTAAACATATACATATACTTAACACATTTCATTCATCTAGCCTTAATTCATTTTCCATCTCAAAACTCATCATAAATTGACCTATATCACTTCAACATAAACTTACCATATTTGACCACATTTAGACCATTACAAATAGTCCATATCTACCTCAAAGCATAACTTTACATGGTCTCATTATAAATAAACCAAATATGGTCATTCCAGACATGCATCAAAGTCATCTAAATGACACCAATCTAGCCATTAGCAAATGGTTCCAACAACCAACATATAAACATGCCAATTTTCAATCATGTACATCTATTCATAACCTTTCAAAAGCATACCACAACTTGACCATTTAAACATGCATTATCACATTGTCATAATAACACACATCAACAAGGGATCAAAAGTACCAAGGTTACATCAACCAAAATGACATATACACACCAAATTCAATCACTAACATGAAACAAAAGTCCACCTATACATGCCATTATAGCCTTGATCAAAACATCAGAATCTACCAATGTAATCGTTGGATAGTGTGTGTAACCTTCCAAACCTGACCTAGACGTTATGGCTAGATCGAGAAGGCTACATTAGCCACCAAAATGGCTAAGCTAACTTACATTACTTTTGTAAACCTAAAATAAACTCATTTTAAAGAAAACCATAGTTGTACTTTGAGTTAGGTTAAAAGCATCCATTCATTATATTGTGTATACTTAGGATTCATTTTATTGTTGATAGTGTTGTTTTAGAAAAATAGTTTGCTTGTAGCTCTTGTTTAAGAAAAAAAACTCGAAGTTAAACTAATGCAGCGAAAAAACCATTTTTCAAGTCATTTTGGAAAATTAGTTGCCTTATCAATTTGATTTTCAAAGATAGTTCCTTTTCAATATAGTGGAAACTAAGGAACAATATCAAATTTTACTTAAACCCATATCATGCATTATCCGGTTATTATGCTTGAGTAATCCATACATGCAAAAATCCCCAAAAGAAAAGTTACCAAGCCACAAACCAGAAATAATTAAAAATTACAAGCCAAAACCAATAAAGACTTAATAATACTTAATTAAATAATAATAATCTTAGGCCCAAGTTGATTCTCCGAATGCCGAGTCCGGTCCTAATTTTGAGGTTCACCCAAAAGTTAAATACTATTGAAGGGTGAGCATATGAAAAGCTAAGTGTGAGTCGAATAATTATTTAAATGGGCAAAAACATCAAATACAGTGAAACATATTAGCATTAACAGAAGAAAATAGAACCATCATAGAAATTTCATGTCATTATATAACACCCCTTACCCGTACTCAACACCAGAACAGGGTACGAGGCATTACTGTACTTGAACGCAATCAAATACACAAAATCGGACCATAAAATTTTGTTCCAATTTTGGTCATTCAAACATATACTTAACATCCCTTATGCGGGCCTACGAGGTCCAAAACATGCATCGGGAAATATTTGGGACTAAACCGGGAACTCCTGAAAATTTTACATCACTTAGAAAATTTTGATGTTTTAAAGAGTCACACGCCCATATGGGTAGGTCGTGTGGTCACACACGCCCGTGTCCTCAGCTCGTGTGACTCTCTGACTATGACGTCATCAACCAAATAAGGTCACACAGCCAAGGCACATGCCCGTGTCCTTAGGCCATGTGGTGAATTAAATTTAAAAATTAAGTACAGACTTCACACGATCTGGGCACACGCCCATGTTCTGAGGCCGTGTATCTTACACGGTCGAGATACACGGTCGTGTCTCAGCCCGTGTTTCTACTACTGGGCACTTTGTTTTGCATTACTTAGGGTGCAGGGGACACATGGCCAGATCGCACGCCCATGGAGCAAGCCGTGTGTCACACACGGTCTAGACACATGCCCATGTGTCTACCCGTGTGGGCCACTCTAAGGCTATTTTTCACGCCAAATGCCACCCTTATTTGTTCAAACACATATATATACAAATGAACACTATTTCTTAGGCTTGCATGCATGAATTTTCACGATATCTTATACACACACATGACATTCATCAACATTCAATCATCAATAACCATAGGCCATATCATAATTGAATTGGCACATACATAGATGAATAGGTTTACAACCCAATAATCATTATGAGCCATACACAAAATGAATCAACTAACATTATAAGCCAACACATTTGGCTAAAAATATGACATATAACAAAAAGTCTAGGTCCCTATACATGCCATACTCAATATTGAGATTAACTATACCTAAATAATCCAATCGATAGTGTGAACGTGCCCCCGACGTACTTTGATCCCCGAACTAGCTTGACGATACTATAAGAAAATGGAAAAGATAGAGGGTAAGCATAAAGCTTAGTAAGCTTGCATGTAATTAATAAGTAATAAGAATATGCATTTCCTCACACATACATAACATAACTTGACTCATCTCATTCTCAAGAATCATTATAGTCATACCCTACCTCATTCAATTTACATAATATTCAATAGAACTCAATATCATAATTTATTTATTCTCCTCTTACCGAAGTTTTATCATTTCGTAATCTCAATACTATGAGCTTGGCGTGCATACCTGTACCCTTTCAACATGATCATACCTCGTCATTTCTCTGACACATACTCGGACTACCCGTTGAACCATTTGGAATACTAATGGATACTCGGGAAACCCCGTTCACATAATAAGATGCCAATGCCATATCCCCGATATGGTCTTACATGGGATCACCACTCAATGCCGATGCCATGTTCCAGACATGGTCTTACATGGGATTTCATATGTCGATGCCAATGCTATGTCCCAGACATGGTCTCACATGGGATCTCATATGTTGATGCCAATGCCATGTCCCAAACATGGTCTTACATGGTTTCTTATATCAACGCCATATCCTATATATGGTCTTACATGATAACACATATCGATGCCAATGCCATATCCCAGATATGGTCTTATACGGGATCTCATCAACCCAAATGCCGTGATATTTGTACCTTAAGTATTCCTAAGGTTTAATCGGCTTTCATCACCTCAATTCTTTATTGGACAATATCGATAATACTTACAAAGACAAATATACAATTCATGCAAAATTAAATGTTAAATACATAATAGGATGTTATACCAATTACACACAAACTTACTCGGTACAAAATATGGACAACTAATTCGATTTAGTCCAAGATCTTTCTCTTTCCTCGGTCTAGGCCCGGACCCTGTTTTTCTTGATATATAATAGCAAATTTATTTGTTTAATTACCACATTATTCAAAATAGCCCATAAATCATATTTTGTAAAAATTACACTTTTGCCCCTAAATTTTCACATAATTACAATTTAGCCCCTAGGCTCGTAAAATGAAATGCAGCCAATTTCTTTGTTACCCAAGCATAATCGATTCATATTCCCTCTTATAACATCCCACATTTTTCATTAAATCACATTTTGAACACCTATTTTTACATGTTTTACTAACAAGTCCTTCTAGGTGTTTTCATGAAAAAACGCTTTGAAAAATATATTCATCTATCACCAAACTTCCATATTCCTCCATTAATCATCAAATACAGGCATGATGCACATGGGTAAATTTTTTAACATAAACTCTAGCTCAAAATAATGGTAGAAATAGCTATATTATGCTTCAAGGATCTCAAAATCATCAAAAACATAAAAAACTATCACCAAAATGACTTACATGTATAGGGTTTATTGTGCTGAAAATTTTAAGCTTCCATGGGGTTTTTCTCCTTAAAATTTCGGTGGAAAAAAATGGAGAAGAAGATGACCATTTGATTTTTTTATTTTATTAGCTTTTACTTTTGTCATCAAATACCAACCCATACCTAATTTTTGACTTTTTGACTTCTCATTTATTACACTTCATGTACAGACATACATATATATAATGGCCTAATTACTCATTAAGGAACTCAAATTTTAAGTTCTATAGCTATTTAAAACCTTTAGCTAATGGAACGCAACTTTCGCATTTTACGTGATTTGGTCCTTTTTCACAAATTAAGCATTCAAATGGTAAATTTCTTAACAAAACTCTTACACAATCATAATATCATGTTGTATACCTCAAAGTAATATTAAAATAAATTTTATAACCTTAAATTTGTGGTCCCAAAACCACTATTCTGAATAGGCCTAAAATTGGGATGTTACAACTCTCCCTCTTAAGGATTTTCATCCCCGAAAATCTTACCGGTAAAGAGGTTTGGGTATTGTCCTCTCATGGTTTCCTCGGGTTCCCATGTAGCCTTTTCAACCCCATGCCTTTTCCATAAGACTTTCACAAGAGTAATACTTTTATTTCTCAATTGCTTAATTTCCCAAGCGAAAATCTTAATTGGTTCCTCACCATTAGTCATATCCGGTCGTTTCTCAACCTCTGTCGGTGTAATCACATGTGAAGGGTCTGATCAGTATTTGCGCAACATAGATACATGGAGCACATCATGGATCCTTTCCAATTCAGATGGCAAAGCCAACCGATATGCTATTGGCCCTATCTTTTTGGTAATCTCGTACGGTCCAATAAAATGCAGACTCAACTTGCCTTTCCGACCAAATCTGAGAACTTTCTTCCACGGGGACACTTTTAGAAATACCTTATCATCGACTTGAAATTCAATTTCTCTTCGCTTTAAATCCACGTAGGATTTCTATTTATTCGAAGCTGCTTTTAAGCAATCTCGAATCACCTTTACTTTCTCTTCGGTTTCTTTGACTAAGTCAACCCCATGAATCTGATTCTCTCTGAGTTCAGTCCAATATAATGGTGTTTGGCACTTACACCCATGCAATGCCTCATAAGGCGCCAATGGTAAGTACTTTTCCCAAATGCCTTGGAATTCAAGAACACAACACCAGAGCATGTCTTCAAGTATCTATATTACTCTCCCTGACTGACCATCGGTTTGCGGATGGAAATTGGTACTAAGATTCAATTTTGTACCTAATGCTTTTTGCAGGTTTTTTCAAAACTGTGATGTGAATCTCGAATCCCTATCCAAAATAATCAACAAAGGTACTCCATGAAGTCTCACAATTTCAGAAACATACAACTCAGCTAGCTTATCGGGTGAGTAGTCGGTACGTACCGAATAAAGTGAGCCAATTTTGTTAATCGATCAACTACGACCCATACAGCATCTTTCTTTCTCGGTGACAACGGCAATCCCATCACAAAATCCATGGTAATTCGATCTCATCTCCACTTGGGAACCATCACAGGCTGAAGTAATCCCGAAGGTACTTGGTGTTCAGCTTTCACTTGCAGACAAATTAAGCATTTCGACACAAACTCTGAGATGTCTCTTTTCATAGCCGGCCACCAATAAAATCTCTTCACGTCATTATACATCTTGGTACTACTTGGATGAATTGACATACAACTACTATGTGCCTCGTGAAGAATTTTCCCAATAAGCTCGTCATCTCTAGGCTATTTTTCAAGCCTTCATGTTACCCATAATCTTTTACAGCCTTATGCACATCAAAATCGCAAATCATGGTATCATTTTAGTGATTAAACACTCTTTATTAAGACATATTATTAACATTAACATGTCCTCTTACAAGTAATGCATCTACTCATGCAATATGATAAACCATAATTTATACATATTTATAACCCATGCTTAACGCATTTTATGAATGATTTCTCCTTAGATTTGGTGAATTCAATGCTCCTAATGCCTTAATTTCATGTTTTATTCTCAGGTAGGCATAGGAGAACGAAAGGAATGAGAAACAGACCGACAACGGAGAAAATAGGCCAAAGCACGAAATCAACACGGCCTGGACCTCTTCACGCGGGCAGATCACACGGTCATGTCAATTTGGCAGAATTGAAGCACGATTCACATGGGTATAACACACGGCCGTGTACCTCGAACACGGCCTGAAGTTATCACACATGGGCGTGTCCCTGCTGAGCCCAAGTGAAGTCCAATTCAGAAAAGGCCACTTTTGAGGGTTCTTATGCACTTCAAAGCCTATAAATACACCCCAGAAGAGGAAGAAAAGTGAGACGGAGAATAGGAAGTAAGGAATTACACCAAAGAAGCTGATTGATCCATCTTAGGAGTCGGAGCCACTATCAAGACTGAAGATCTCTCCTCAATTTCCCCTTCAGGAGTTTTGGGTTTTCTTTATGTTTTGTAATCATTATTATTCTGATATGTTTTCTTGTTTAGTTATGAACTAAACCCCTAAATACCTAAGGGGGATGGAACTTATGACAAAGCCTTGTTATTATTTCTGAATCGTATGATAAATATTTGACTTGTTCTTAATTATGTGTTCTTAATTCTTGTTTTGGTATTTCAGGATATCACTTCAAGTTACTACTCTTAGTTGGAGGAGGAATAGACCCTGGCTAAGAGTAAATTTGTTATAATTAAGCGGAGTTGATTGCGAGCCTAGAGATAGGATGACAAGATTTTGCCGGATTAGGGTGAAACCTAATAAGGGAATCCATAGATCGAGTTAATGCAACCTTAGGGTGTTAATTAGAGATAACTCTCGGTTATTCAACCTCGGGATTAGACGTTGTTAGTCTCGAGAGGGATAATAATATACATTAGGGATTTCTACCGAACAAGTTAAATGAATAAATCGTCCGGTTCGGAGCCACAATAACAAGTAAAAGTCTAGGTGGATTTTTACTTAGGTATTGTCTCAATCAATCGCTTTCCCCAAAAGTAATTTCCCAAATTCTATTTTTTGTAAGTTCTTAGTTTAATTAATTAGTCAGTTAAAACAAATCTCATATTTTCCCTGAAACTAATTTATTTATATCTAGAGATACAAAACACTAAATTAAGTTCCACTAATTTTCCCTGAAACTATACTCACATATTTTCTTACCATAAAAATTTCAGAATTTTTGGTTCAGCCAATTAGTACATTTTATTCCTTAAAGTTACCCCTTTTTCGCTGTCTGACAGTTCTGACCCCTCTTCACTAAAAAATAATTATCTCATAATACAGAATTCAGATGATGTTCCCATCCTATTGAAAAAGGACTCATAAGAATTCTAAGCATATAAATTATAACTCATAACTATTTTTTTACAATTTTCTATGATTTTCTCAAATCAGAACAGGGGATTTCGAAGTAATTCTGACTCTTTCTAACAACAATTTAAATATTTCATAATATGAAATTCTTTTTCTTACACCGTTCCTTCTATGTGAAATTACACTCATTAGGATTTAATTTCATATGTTATCCAGCCTCTAACTTAATTTCCACAATTTTTGGTGGATTTTCAAAGTTGGACTGTGGCTGCTGTCCAAAACTATTTTAGTGTAAATTAACGATACTAAGTTTATCACACCATATTAATACATTTTCACCACATTGGTAAGGTTATATATTCATGCATCATAAGTATAGAACTATAATTACAAGGTCATCACAAAATCATTCTCATAAGCATGCATTACCTATTTACATATTCACTAAATGTGCTTTATAAACTGAAATCATTTCTCATGAGCTTGGCATACATACTTGTGTTACTCAACATGCTCATATTCATTCCTTACTAATCATATAACATGAATTGAATTCACATCTCGTCAATTTCATGTAAGTACTTGTACCACTCAAAATATGTTCATAACCTTTCTCATTTAGCTTAAATCGTAACTCACACCGTTGAACCATTCGAAAAGCTATCGGATATTCACTAAACCTCAAACATAGGGTATAATGCCAATGCCATGTCCTAGACATGGTCTTACACTGGCTCATCGTCGATGTCATGTCCTAGACATGGTCTTACATTGATTATCAAAATCGAGGAAGACACCATGTCCCAGACATGGTCTTATACTAGCTCTCACATATTCGTGCCGATGCCATGTCCCAGACATGGTTTTACACTGACACATCTTGTAGCCGATGCATGTCCCAAACATGTCTTACACTGGTTTACATCTCAAGGCCGATGCATGTCCCAGACATGTCTTACACTAGCTCTCGTCTCAAAGCCGATGCCATGTCCCAGACATGGTCTTACACTAGCTCTCATAATGTAGCTGATGCATGTCCCAGACATGTCTTACACTGGCATACAAATAACCCGAATGTCATGGCATGAATATCCGAATTGTTTCTTAATGTTCAAACGGGAATTCTACTATCTCAATATTCATCAAACATAATCATTTCCACAACCAAGCAGTTCATGCTATATTAATTTAAACACATATAATAAAAATGTAGTTGTATTATTTAAATGCCGCTTACTCGTTTCAATGGAATATCATATTCCATCAAATCTCCAAGCATTCAATCAACACATAAATGTTATTTACATTTGACATCACCTTCCCATATGCAATATCATCAATCTAAACTTTAATACAATCATGGCAAGATAGATTTTCAAGTATAATAATAATGGCATAAATATCATGCTCATTTAATCACACGGACTTACCTCAAATGCAATTTCGACTAATTATTCTCTTTTTGTCTTTAACCACGCACTTTCTCGATTTAAGCCCAAATCTCGATTTTCTTGATCTAACATGATGAAATCCACTCATTTAATCACTAAATAAATTTGGACAATCAAAATTCACATTTTTGGCAAAATGACCATTTTTCCCCTAGACTTTTACAAAATGACCATTTTACCCTTAGGCCCAGAAATCGATTTTTATCGAATTTACTTATTATCCAAGCCTAACTGACCAATTATTACTCTTATGACAACCCCAAATTTCCACTATTTCACACGATTACAACCTATTTTATAACTTTTACGAAATGACCCTTTTAGGTGTTTTCCATGAAAATCCTTTTACAAAAGTTGTTTATTACATAACCAATGTAACACCCCTAACCCGTATCCGTTGTCAGAGTAGGTTAGAGGCATTATTTAATCCATAACATAATTCAGGATAATCGAATATCAAATATAATTTCATTGTAGTAAATCTCATACATTCGCATTCAATAAGATCATAAAATCGAATATACAACACTTAAAACATGCATTTGGGACCAAATTGACAACATATGAAAGTTTTAGAACTTATAAAAATTTTCAAACTTTAAAAGGTCACATGACTGTGTGAACAGGCCGTGTGCTTCACACGGTCTAGACACGCCTGTGTGTCAAAGCCGTGGCAAAATAGGGCATAGCTACTGACTTGCCCACACAGCCAGACCACACACCCATGTGTTCAGCCCATGTGCTAAGCACACGCCCGTATCCAGGCCGTGTGCTAAGCCGTGCCAAAGATAGGGGTATTTTGTTTGTGATGTCAGCATACCAATTTGGGTCACAAGGCTAGACCACATGCCCGTGTGTGTTGGCCGTGTTCAAGCCTGACTTTCAAATGAAGGGTACCCCAGGGGACACACGACCGTGCAACATGGCCTTGTGTTGCACACGGCTGAGACACACGCCCGTGTCTCTTCCCCTGTGGACAAAAACAGGCAATTTGAATAGCCAATTTGCCACCCCAATTTGGATCAACCTACAAGCAAAGGAACAATCATACTTCTACCACCAATCCAGCCAATATTGATGCTAAAACATTTATCATTTATAAAATAACAATATCAACCATTTTCCTACTCATAAACCTTACCAATTCATGCTAAGCATAAGTTAATATCATACCAAAACATTTCTTCCATACATCATTCAATCTCAATTTAATCTTACCAAGACTTACCAACTAAAACATACCATAATTTCATATTGTCATCACATACCATGAACCATTATCAACTATGAGTTCAAGTACAAATTAGGCGAGTCACATGGCTAAGCATATTCATCACAAAACATACTTCTCAAACTACTAGCCTATACATGCCATACTTAAAAAAAATATACATTTTCAAAAGTACCAAGGTAAGGTTCGATAGTGTGGAGGCGATCCTAGACGATCCCCGAGCTTGTAGTAGCTTCGATATCTATAAAACAATGTAAACACACAAAGTAAGCTTTCAAAAGCTTAGTAAGCTCGTACCAGAAACACCAATAATATAAAGTATAAAACATCAATACATAAGTAATTATAATTTCTCAGTTCATTCATCAAGTCCATGCCAACACCAACTATATGTTTATACCAATTTCAATAAACTTTTATGCATTTTACCACCTACCACATAGGTATTATACTTTCCGGAACATTTTCATATTCATTCGTTTTCAATCTCACCTCTTGTTCGAATACTTTAAGACCTTTCTGATGATCACCAATGCTTTAATTATCTACACACTTAGTGCTTAAAAATTAGCCGAAGCTAGAATGATTCCGCACACTTAATGCCATCTCAACTAACTGAAGCTAAGTTGGTATCGCACACTTAGTGCTTTTAGTAGCCGAGGCTAGTTTAAATCGCACACTTAGTGCCACTTTCGATTCATCATCATATTCATCCAATTCAATTATATACAATCCATGTATAATAAAGTCATCAAAACCTACGCAACATCATATTTTAATACGAACTTACCTCGTACTTGGAATTTGTCGACTCGGATTGTTTATTCTACAATATTTGATTTCCCTCAGTCTAAGTCGAAATTCCTCTTTTCTTGATCTATTTGTATTAAAAATTAACCATTTTATTCACCAAATCATTCAAAACAATCCATATACACATAATTAGGGTATTTTGCAAAATAGCCCTCACATTTTTACATTTCGACACTTTAGTCCCTAATTCACAAAATCACAAAATACACAAAATTTGCTTGTAAACAAGTTTAGCTGAATTTTCATGACTCTCATACAAGTCCATACAGTTTATTTATTTCACATTTTAGTCCCTCAAAATAACATTTTTACAATTTAGCCCAAATTCCTCAATTTCATCAAAAATCCTAAGGCAAAACATTTAAACCCAACATCAAGCTTCCATAATTCATCATTAACATCACAAGCTCATAGTTTCATCAATGGCACATTTCAAAACCATCACCAAAATAAAAAATTGAAGCATGGGTTCGATAGTATACGAAGCAACGATTACAAAAACATAAAAATCATCAAAAACCGAAACTAAAACATACCTTAATTCAATCTCAAAGTGCCGAAACGTTAGCTTGAATTCTTTCTTCTTTTTCTTTTCTAATTTTCGGCCAAAGATGAACATAATGGCCTATTTTTAAGTTTTGTTTTATTAAACATACATTAATACATGTTTTACCAATTTACCCTTGCTTTATAACATTAATAATCCATAAAATCATGTCTAACTTTGTCCATGCATTATTCCAAGGGTCTATTTACAACTTAAGGACCTTACAATTATAAAGACATGGCAATTTGGCACTTTAGCAACTAGCACACAGCTTTTACACTCTACGCGATTAAGTTTTTTTTACCAATTAGACACACAAACAGTTAAATCTTCACATGAGACTTTCACACATGTAAATTCACTTATAATAGGCACAGAAAATAATATTAAAATATTTTTCTAACTCAGATATGTGGTCCCAAAACCACTATTCCAACTAGAGTCAAAATTGGACTGTTACAACCAAGACTCATTTTCTTCCATAAAAATTCAGCAAACAACATAAATCCTTTCATGGAAAATCCCTAGACTATCAACCATTTCACAAAATAGTCCCCCCATTAGCTAGTTTATGCTACAAGGGTTCCAAAAGTACAAAACTTATCAAAAATAGGCATCTAAATCACTTACTTGTAAGGGATATAAGTTGCTGAAATTTTTGAGCTTTCAAAACCCCCTCTTTACTGGTATTTTCGGTGGGGAAGAAGGAAGATGAAAAGATGACAACAATTTTTTTCTTTTTGTTTTATTTTATTACTTAATAAGTCACCTAATGCACACCAACTTTGACTTTTCAACCCTTTTTTGTCTCCTTGATCAGCCACTAACATATTTATGGTCTATTTACTCAATAAAGACCATAATTTAATATTCCATAGCTATTTGACACCTTTACCTAGCAAAACAAAACTTTTTCCCTTTACGCGATTTAGTCATTTTTCGCAATTAAGCGTGAAATCGCTAAAATTATTTCACCAAAACTTTCATGCACTCATATAATCATGCTATAACATATAAAATATCATTAAAAATAATTTCTCTGGCCCCAGAATAGTGGTTTTGAAACCACTGTTCCGACTAGGCCTAAAATCGGGCTGTTACTATTAAAATTTAAATTCTACTTGGAATAAATTGCAAGTAACGCCTATGGGGTTCATCCATTCATGATTAATGGGTTTGAATTCTTGTTCTTCCCAAACTCGTTCCACACAGCTTGCCAATGTGTCTTTAAATTTCTTAGCTCGTGACCTAGTAATAGGCCCTTATGGCAACTCAATGGATTCAGTAAAGACATCCTGAGCTAAGGTCGTATCACCGGACTTACAACACAATTTCACAAACTTTTCACATACATAATATCGTTTTATACAATCATCATTCAAACTCAATCAATTTATCCCTTATATGAGCCTACGAGGCCTTAACCATGTATTGTCGAGATTAAAGCAGATACTCGGGAAATTTTTCAACACTTAGTAAAAAATTTCTCAAACAGGGGACACACGCCCGTGTGGCAAGGCCATGTGTCTCACACGGCCATCAGACATGCCCATGTCACAAGCTATATGAAAATAGGGGGTACATACTGACTTGCGTCACACGGCCAACCACACTCCCGTGTGTCTAGCCCGTGTGCCCTTCGAAGTGGTCACCCACGCCCGTGTGCTAGGCCGTGCCAAAGTTGTAGGGTATACTGAATTATGCAACATGGCCAAGTCACACGCTCGTATGCTAGGCCGTGTGCAAATTAGGGGTATACTGACTTGTACCACACGATCGGCCATACGCCCGTGTGTGAGACTGTGTGGAGCATACTGACTTCATTTTAATTTCAACACCAGGGGACACACGACCGTGCAACATGGTCGTGTGTCGCACATGGCTGAGACACACTCTCGTGTCTCTACTTGTGTGGACAAAAATAGGCCATTTACCAAGCCATTTTGCCTCCTATTTTGTACATACCTGTACAAGCCCAATTGGCAACAATTTAAGACACAAATATGCAACCAAAAGTCATCAACCAATACACAATCATACTATATCCATTTCAACCATTTCAATACTCAACTTAATGTCATTTACCTATTCAAGTACCTATCGACTCAACTTGTTTTACTAGACATAATTCACATATATAATTCATATGGTTAAACCATTCCAACATGCATTATCAATTCAACTTCATTCACTCAATATAGGTCAATTATCTAACTGAAAACAAAGCCATTTACACAACTTAATACATTAACAAATTCATTATCACAAGCCAACTCAAATGGCTTATAAATACATGTCCACCAAACATACTCAAAATGACTCAAGCCTATACCTGCCATATACCATATATAAATAACTTCAAAAATACCAAAATAGATGTTCGATAGTGCGATGAAGTCTCTGACGATCCCCGAATCTGAGCTAGCTTTGAAAGACTATAAAACATAGAAAAATGAACAAAGTAAGCTATAAAACTTAGTAAGTTCATATGAAATATACTCAACAAATCATAATACACAAATAATCAATTTGAACTATATAACATATAATTCATGAAAACAACAAACCTTCCATATGCTTAAT
The DNA here is from genome assembly GCA_025698475.1 of Gossypium anomalum. Taxonomy (NCBI): domain Eukaryota; kingdom Viridiplantae; phylum Streptophyta; class Magnoliopsida; order Malvales; family Malvaceae; genus Gossypium; species Gossypium anomalum. Next base: position 27,657,382 of record CM046957.1, read on the forward strand.
CATATGCTTATATGCAAATTCATAACTTCTTTTACTTGAATCTCATACTTTACATATACATACCTGTAACACCCCTAACCCGTATTCGTCGCCGGAATAGGGTTACGAGGCATTACCAAACAAAGCATAACATATATTATACACTTCTCCTACATAATTCTAATTTACATAATTATCAATCTAATACATTCATATTGTCCCTTATAAGCCTTTAAGAGGCCCTAAAACATACTTAGAAGAGGTTCGGGACTAAACCGATCACATACAAAAATTTACAAAATTTAGAAAATTATCTTACATTCAGGGGTCACACGCCCATGTGAATAGGCCGTGTGCCTTACACGGCTACCAGACACGCCCGTGTCACAAGCCATGTGAATACAGGGCAGACATACTGACTTGCACCACACGGCTGGAGACATGCCCGTATGCCTTGACCGTGGGAAATCTAGAAGGATTACTGACTTGGGTCACACGGCTGACCACACGCTTGTGTGTCTAGCCCGTGTACCCTTTGAAATGGCCACACACGCTCGTGTGCTAAGCCAAGTACCATTTAGGGGGTATATTGACTTATGTCACACAGTCAATCACACGCTCGTGTGTAAGCCCGTGTGACACACATGACCAATAGACACACCCGTGTGTCTAGGCCGTGCTAAACTTGTAGAGTATACTGACTTAATTCGTAGGGCTACCCCAGGAGACACACGACCATGTAGCATGACCGTGTGTCGTACATGGCTAAGAGACACGCCCGTGTCTCCACCTGTGTGGACAAAAATAGGCTATTTGCAAAGCCAATTTGCCACCCTTTTCTCATGCTCACTTATCCATCAAAATGGCATCATTTTAACACATATATAAGCAGCCAAAACATACCAATTCACACACATATCAAACCATCTATCCTCAACCCTTTCAACTATTCAATTCCATATGATTATCTCAAAATCAATCCACAATATGCCAATTTTCCAAGCATCTATACATCAACTAATAACTAACCAATAGAACAATCATTTAGCTAAATCAATAACTATGGCAAACATCCCAAATCCAGTCAATATATAAGACATTATATAAATCACATATTTTACTTATCAAACATATACTTAAGCCAACTTAAATGGCCAAATTCATGCCACCATTTACAACAAAAACAAGCCAAATCTCATGGCTATATTATATCTCAAAACATACCAAAATGACACTAGCCTATGCATGCCACATACTATATATACAAAGCTCCAAAAGTACCAACAAGTAGTCAATAGTGTGATGATGGTTCCCGATGATCCCTGATGTCCGAGCTAGCTTCTAAAATCTATGAAACATGGAAAGAACACACAAAGTAAGCTTTAAAAGCTTAGTAAGCCATATACAAATAAATTTTACCACATGAATCACATCATTTCTATCAATAGCCCAAATACAAATAAACACATATAGATACACAAACCTTTCTCAATGAATACTTATTCAAATTCACATATAACTTCATCAAATACTTCCTTTTTCAGTACTCGTATAAATCTCGTACATACCTAAGTCGTTTAACTCATTCACACATTCTTTCTCAACTTGTCTTTGCCCGTTGAACCATTCAGAATCGTTAAGGATACTCGGTAATCACATATAGCTCGTACAATGCCATATCCCAGATATGGTCTTACATGTTATCACATATCAGTGCCACTGTCCCAGACATGGTCATACACGTAATCGATTAACGATGTTGATGTCCCAAACATGGTCTTACACGTAATCGCAATACAATGCCAATGTTCCAGACATGGTCTTACATGTAATCACATCTCGGTAACCTAATGTCATGACATTCATATCATATACTATTCCTAGGGTTCGTACGGGACATTCGGATATCGAAACTTTATTATTTCTTGCTCGTATTTTCTCGTTCCACATTCATAACAATTCAATGGCAAGTAAACACATGTAATTCATTTTAAAGACATTTATTTGCATATGAACTTACCTCGTAGTCGGAATAGAGGGACTGGATCAACTATTCAATAACTTTGGATTTCCCCCGATCTAAATTTGATTTCTTCTATTCTTGATCTATATAAATTCAAAATTAACTCTTTTATCCCTCAACACATTCAATTTAGTCCACAAACACATATTTAAGACAATTTACACTTTGGCCCTAAACTTTCACATTTCTTACAATTTAGTCCCTATTTCACAAATTACACAAAATTTGACAAAACCCATGCTTGGCTAAATTTTATAAGTCCCTAGTAGCCCATATTTTTCATTTATTCACACTTTTAACCCACATTTTACACTTTTCACAATTTAATCTTATTTAAGAATTTTCAGTCAAAATCACTTTACAAAACATAGATATCTATCATCAAGCTTTAATATTTCATCATCAAACATTCAAGAACACATGAATCCATCAATGGAAACTTTCAAAACATTAAGCAGTTCTACAAATTAGCCCCTGGGCTAGCTAGTACTCGATACAACGATCACAAAAATATAGAAATCATCAAAAATCGAGCTGAGAATGTACCTTAATCAAGATAGATAAGTGCCGAACCCTATATGCTCTCCAAAGCTTTATTTTTTTTTCATTTTAAGTTATGGATGAAGGAAAATAAAGATGATTTTGGCTTTTGTTTTATTAATGTTATGTTTAATTATTAAATTACAAAATTAATCTTGGTTTATAAACATTTAAAACATATAATGGATGACTATTCATGTCAATTCCCACTATCCATGGTCTATTCACAATATAAGGACTTCACATTTAATTATTCATAGTAAATAAGCACTTAAACAATTAGAATGCAACTTTTGCATTTTACGCGATTTAGTCCTTTTGTCAAATTAAACATTCAAACGCTAAAATTATTTCACGAAACTTTCACACATATATAATCACATGCTATACACACCAAAAATAATTTTAAAATAATTTTTTGACTTTGGATTTGTGGTCCCAAAACCACTGTTTTGATTTAGCGAAAAATGGTTGGTACAACTCTCCTCCCTTAGGGATTTTCGTCCTTGAAAATCTTACCAGTGAATAGGTTTGGATATTGCTTTCTCATAGCATCCTCGGGTTCCCACGAGCTTCTTCTACCCCGTATCGATGCCATAATACTTTTACTAGAGCTATTCTTTTATTTCTCAACTCTTTGATCTCACTATCTAGAATTCGGATCTGTTCTTCAGCATATGACATATCTGACTGAATTTCAACCTTGGTCGGGGAAATGACATGTGAAGGGTCGGATTGATATCATCGAAGCATCGATACATGAAATACATTATGTATCTTTTCTAACTCAAATCGCAGACTCAATTTGCCTTTACGACCAAATCGAAGTATTTTCTTCCATGGAGATACTTTCAAGAACACTTTATCCCCAATCTGAAATTCGATATTTTTCCTTTTCAAATACACATAAGATTTCTGGCGATCCGAAGCTGCTTTCAAACTATTAGGAATTACTTTCACTTTTTCTTTAGCCTCTTTGATCAGATCAACCCCGTGAATCTTATTCTCGCTTAGCTCAGTCTAGTACAACAGTGTTCTACATTTCCGACCGTATAAAGCTTCGTATGGTGCCATCTTTATACTCGATTGGAAGCTATTAATATATGCAAATTCAATCAGCGACAAATACTTCTCCCACGTACCTTCGAACTCAAGAATGCAACATCTCAACATATCTTCGAGTATCTGAATAAATCGCTCGGATTGACCATCCGTCTGCGGGTGAAATGCTGTACTAAAATGTAGTTTTATACCCAGTGCATCTTGCAATTTCTTCCAAAACCTCAATGTGAATCTCAGATCTCTATCCGAAACTATAGAAATAGGTACTCCATGTAACCTCACAACCTTGGAGATATACAACTCAGCTAACTTTTCAAGCAAATAATCTATTCGTACTGGAATGAAATGAGTTGTTTTCGTCAATCGATCAACAACAACCCAAATTGCATATTTCTTACTCGGAGATAGGGGTAAACCTGAAACAAAATCCATAGTCACTCTATCTCATTTCCACTCAGGAATCATAATCGGTTGCAATAAACCAAACGGTACCTGATGCTCAGCTTTAACTTGCTGACAAACCAAACATTTAGAAACAAACTCAGAAATGTCACGTTTCATACCATGCCACCAATAAAACTGTTTTAAATTGTTATACATTTTTGTGCTTCTCGAATGAACAGATAAACGACTACCATGTGCTTCGTTCAAAATCATCTGAATCAACTCTGAATTTCTTGAAACACATATTCGGCCTCTAAATCTTAAACAATCATTAGATTCGACTTGAAACTCTGAATTAGGGTTCAAATCATATTGAGCTCGTTTTTCTAACATTTCATTATCAATTTTCTAAGCTTCATAAATTTGTTGTATAAACAATGGTCTCACTTTCAATTCAACTGCAACTGAGCCATCATTAGATAGAGTCAACTGAGTATTCATTGCACATATAGCGAACAAAGATTTTCGGCTTAATGCATCAGTAACAACATTTACTTTTCCCGGATGGTAGTCAATTATTAACTCGTAATCTTTTAGCAATTCTAACCATCTCCGCTGTCTCAAATTTAAATTTGTCTAAGTCATCAAATATTTCAAACTCTTGTGATCTGAATAAACACGGCATTTCTCACCGAACAAATAATGGCACCAAATCTTTAACGCAAACACAATGGCTGTTAACTCTGAATCGTGTGTCAAGTAATTCTTTTCATGCGACTTCAACTCTCTCGAGGCATAAGCGATGACTTTTCCTTTCTGCATCAAAATGCAGCCCAGACCATTCAATGATGCATCACTAAAGATCAAAAATTCTTTACCCGATTCTAGCTATACTAACACTGGAGCTTCAGTGAAAAGAGATTTCAGCTGATCAAAACTTTTTTGACATTTTTAGACCATTCAAACTTTATGTCTTTCTGAAGTAATCTCGTCAAAGAAGTCGTAATCATCGAAAAGCCTTTCACAAATCATCTATAATAGCCAGCTAGTCCCAAAAAACTGCGGACTTTGGATAGATTTCTCAGAGGCTTCCATTCCAATATTGCAGAAATCTTGCTTGGATTGACTCGAATACCCGATGCTGACACAATATGACCTAGAAAACCAACCTTGCGCAACCAAAATTCGCATTTGCTAAACTTTGCAAATAACTATTTATCTCTCAAAGTCTGTAGCACAATTCTCAGATGCTAGGCATGTTTGGATTCATCACGTTAATAAATCAATATGTCGTCAATAAATACAACAACAAATCGATTAGGTACAGTCTAAAAATCCGGTTCATTAAATCCATGAAAACAGCAGGTGCATTCGTCAGTCCAAAAGGCATAACTAAACGAAGTGTGCTTTTACATATAACCATAACTTTTACTTTATATAATTGCTCACACGAGTTGTGGGTCAGAATGTAAGCTACAAGATGCTGCTCACACTAGCTGTGGAGAATCTACAAAAAATGTAGGACCTCAGCCATTGGTAGGACATTCAAGACTAGCACCCAAAACATGAAATCCCTAATGACATGTCATGATTATCCTAAGAATTCTTAAGGTTCAACCGGAACTCGATATTCGTCAATTCATCATAATATGGATACATTCACATATATATTAATTCATTTACATTAAAAGCAACATAATAAACATTTAATTTAATTATCATTATAATGATTACAGTTCATTCGAACTTACCTGACTAAATTGCAACAATGACTAAGTACAGGGTCTATTTGGTAATTTTCTCTTCAACTCGATTTTCCACTTGATCTTGATCTAAAATAATAATTTCATTCAATTCACTAATTGTAATAGAAAAATCAATTCATTTTATGCAATTAAGTCTTTTTTTGAATTTTACAAAATTACCTTCAATGTTTACCCTTTTTGCAATTCAGTCCCTAAACCCGAAACTTGCAATTTCATCATTTTTATTCAATTAATCTCATTCCAATGTTTAAAATAATTAATTTAGCTTATAACCCATAATAATAAAAATTTACAAAATAACCCTTAAAGTTTACCCTTTTTGCAATTTAGTCCTTAAACCCGAAACTTGCAATTTCATCATTTTTAATCATAAATCGTGCTAACCAATTTTTTCCCAATCTTATAACAGCCCATATTTATAAAAAATTTGCAATATTTACCTTGAATTTTACCATTTTCATAAATCAGTTCGTAAACTTGAAAATCATCAAGAATTACTTAACAAAATACTTACATTTAACAACCAAGCTTAATAGTCTATCATAAAATTTCAAGAACACTTCAATTTCATCCATGGTAAAATTCTAAACATTTAAAAATTTAATGAATTGACCCCTCGAGTTAGCTAGATTAAGCTAATACAATAGCGAAAACATTAAAAAATCATTAAAAATATATGCAAAATGGACTTACATGCATACACAAAAGCTTGGCCAAAATCTGAGAAGTTCAAAATTGGTGTTTTATTCAACCACAACCAGTGATAAAGGCATTGAATATGATAACTCATTTATCATCTTTTTATTACTTTTAATTTATTTATTAATTTACTATTATAACCTTTATAACTTAGCTAAAATTGTTTAAATTTGTACCTTGAAACCATCCACTAATATGAAAAAGGTATATTTACTTTGTAAAACCCTTAACTTATGGTTCTTTAACCAATTAATACAATTAAGCTAATAGCGATTAACTTTTGCGTCCTTTACAATTTAGTCCTTTTTAATTAATTAACTATCTAAACATTAAAATTTCTTAACCAAATTTTAATATGTCCTTAATAACATTTCACAAATATTTAATAAAATATTTATGACTTGGTTTATAGAAACGAGGTCCTGATACCTTATTTTCTAAAACCACTTGACTTTAGGGTCATACCACTTAAACCTAATTATTCATTCAAATAACAAAAATAACTAATTCAAAATTTATTTTAATACCATATTTGAATCGTAAATATTAAATAATAACATTTATAAACTTACTCTTTGAATTTTTGGCCCCGAAACCACTGTTTTCGACACCATTGAAAAACAGGCTGTTACAAGGCACACCTTGAATGTTTTTGATAAGTATGCTACTGATTTTGTTTGTAAAATATTTCCTTACAACAAGTTTTTTCTTTGCTCAAATTTCATTAAACCTTTGTCTAAAAGTTCAACTGATTTTATGGGTTTATCTAAATTTGTAAAGGTTAAAAATAGTAATTATGTTACATTAAAAAGGTTTTTTTAAAGCATTTTATAGATTTTCTCTTGCAACATAATTTTCTATCTTGACCTTTAACGATGAATTTTTACATAATAATATTAAACTTCTTGAACTTTATAATCATGTGAAATTTTTGGCCCATCATTGGAAATTCTTATGGATGAACATGCATAGTTACAGGTTAGTTTTTACTTGAAGACTCATGTGCCTAATATTTCTTAGGAGATATACTTGATCCATGCTGATTTGGGAAATCAAAATCATATCTTTGATCTTGGTGACAGTTTTGGCACACAAGAAAGCTTAACTAAAGATTTGGGGATGAATCTTCTTTAGGAAGGCAGAATGATGCGAGTCTCAAAGCCTAATTTCAGACCCATGAATGTGATGGGCTCACACTACCTCAAGGCTCAACAACAATGCCAAAGGCCAAGCAAATTAAACCAAGATTTGATCAAAGACGATATCCGAGGATGAATCTTTTTAGGAAAGGGGGAATGATATATGCACGGATGGAATAAATTTTATTAAATTCTATTCATCGAAGCTACCAATTTTCAAGCTTAGGAAATCAGTAGAATTGAGATGACTTTTTAGATAGGATCCTAACATTTCTGCATTGAGATATTTTCATTTACTGTGAATACTATTATTTAGCTTCCAAACGCACTTTGAATCACTCGATTTTGAGTTCAGAAGCTTAAGTTATGATCATTTTAGTGAAGACTGCACAAGTAGAATTTCTAGACGGGATTGTGACAGGAATTACAAGTTTCGGGCTTTTAATTCGAGTTTAAATCATAACTTTTATTATATATGAGCCTAATATTATATTTATCAGCTCTTTTTATTTTCTTATTTTATTATTCTGAATTTTTAATAATTATTGAGTTTAAGTTATTTAGTAGTTTTATGTCAACAAGAAACTTTAGTTTAAAACTAATTATTTTTTATATTAAATTAGAGTTCTAGTATACTTAAGAGTTTTATTTAGATTTATTTAACTAGCCTATATATAGGCCTTTGCATTATACACAAATCAGACAATTGATTATTTGTAACATCTCGAATTAGGGTCTAGTCAGTACAGTGGTTTTGAGACCATAAATCCAAAATAGAAATAATTATTTTATGATTATTTGATGGTCCATGATATGATTTCATGTTAGTGTGAAATTTTCATGAAAAAATTCTATGCCTAAAGTGTCCAATTTGAAGTTAGGGACTAATTTGAATAAGATGCAAAACTTGTGTTCTAGAAGATTCAAGCATGAAATTGCATTGGATTATTAATTAGAGGTCCTTAAATAGCAATTTGACCAAGTTCTAAAAATTTGGACAAAAATGGGCATGAATAGGAAAATTTTGAAAGAAAGGCTTAAAGGGCATTTTTGTCATTTGGTAAATAAAAGAATAAAAAGGGAAAATAAGTCAAAAAATTTCTCATCTTCTCCAAGTGCTAGCCGAAATTTCCAAGAGCCATAGCTAGGGTTTTGCTCAACTTTTCAAGCTTGATTGTAAGTGCTCCCAAGCCCCTTTTTTATGTTCTTTACATTTTTGAGATCCTTAAAGCATGATCTATTCTAGCCATATTTTGAAGTAGGGTTCATGTATGAAACTTGGTCCATGTGTGACATGTTTTGTATTTTGATGTTTAATGGAAGAATATGAAAGTTTGATGTGTGTTTAACATCTTTTACTAAGTGTTTTTTTTATAGAAATGCATGAAAAGGACTTATTTGTAAAAGATATAAAAATGGATAGTAGAAATGTGATTCAATGAGAAATGTGGGCTGATATGAGTTATGATACGAATTCGTTTCGATGATGTCTCGAGTTTTATTTTTTGCCCAATCATGAATTTGAGTAAGACTGGGTTCGTTTCGAGATGGATGGAAAATAATAGAAAATAGGCTTCAAACAAGGTCTAAAAAAAAGATAGTGAAGTATGGGATGGATGATTCGGCTAAGGGTAGAGAATGAACCAACAATATTGAGATTGTTGACTCGAGTCTTAAAGTACCTCTTAGATGGATTTCGGTTTAGGAAAAATCAACAAAGAACCTTGACCCGCTATCTATGCAAGATAGGAACTAGAGGTATTAACGAACCTTGACCCACTATAAAAAATGACAGGAACCAAAGGTATATGAACGCCACACCAAAGGTGATAAGTTCGGTTTAACAAAGAATAGATTGACGCCACAAGAATACTTGATAAGTCAATTTAGTCCCGAAAGAACAAGGAGAATTGGAAATCTCACAAGTTTTAAATTTAGCATAAAAATTCAACAAAAGTTCATCACAATGAGCTGATTACAAATATTTATAGGGCTAGATAAAGGCTAGCCGAATAGTCACAAGTATCAGGTTAAATGAGCTGTTAATGGCTGAAATAAAGCTTAATCAATAAGCACAACTCTTGGCAACTCAATAGACACAACTCTTGAATTCTTCTAATCCTAAGCAACTCCAACCATCAATATGAGTTATTGCTCCAATTCAGCTGATTAAATGAATTTGAATGCTTAGGTTTCATTCTTGAGCAGCCAAATAAACACCAGCAACTTGTTGATATTTGAACACTTGAAGAAGAAGAAAAGGCAGCTGAGTTTAAAGGATATATAATGCTCTTCTTTAAATGATGTAACAGCTCCTTTAAGTGATGAATAATGCTCTTCTTTAAGTAATGTAACAGTTGCATTAACACTTTATAATAGCTCCCTTGGACATAACTTATTTCAACTGAAAAGTCACCTACAAGCATTAACAAACACATTAAAACACATTAAACACATTAAATACTTTAAACATATGAAACTTAATTAACTTAATTAATAAATTTAAAACACATGTAACAATAAATTATTCCAGCAATTAAATTAACTAAGATAAGCATTTATTCTAACAACTCAATTAACTAAGTTGAATATTGATTCCAGCAACTTAATTTAATAACTAAGACGAGTTCAATTAAAAATAAAGTTCAGCAACTCAATTATTAACAAACTGAAATTAAAAGCCTCATTTTGCACTTGGGCCCCTCGAGTTTAGGCCTATCTCGATGTCATCGAGGTATATCGAAACATGATGTGGCTGGGATCATATCAAGTTAAAATACAAATCGGCTAGGCTTAGGTAACCAAGAAAATACAAGCCTTTCGTTTTACGAGCCTAGGGACTAAAGTGTAAATAAGTGAAAAGTTAGGGGTAAAAAGGTAATTTTACCAAAGTATGTATTATGGGTCGATTTGAATAATGTATGTATTAAATAAGTTAAATTTGGCATTATAGATCAAGAAAAATGTGATTCGGGTCTTGATCGAAGGAAAAACAAGGTTTACGAGGATTAGACTCATTCCTATCATTTTGTATCGAGGTAAGTTCATATGTGAATAATGCAATATGTATTATGTTCAATGCTTTTTTATTTTGTAAATTTAAATGCTTTATTGTTGTTATGATTATGTCTTGATCCTTCCATGAGAAAATGATTGATACTATGTACATTGAGGTCGATATTTTGAGCGAGTCCGACAGTGATGCGATAAGTATGAAAACCCTGTTTTAACCTTAAGAATTGTTTAGGATACAAGTGACATGTCACTAGGGACTATGTGATCTGAACTCATGAGTTGTGGTCTAAGTTCATGATATATGTGACACATGTTATGGGGTTCCGGATGTTAGTCTTGTATGTTCTACCGATGGCTGGATAGTCCGGCATGTGTTGCGGATACCTGACAGCTTGTGTGAGCAGCCCGTATAGTTACATCCTGACCGACAGCTTGTATAAGCAGACCCGTGAGTAGCTCGAAAGCAAGCAACATATGATATGTGATATGAGGTAGCGTTGGCTATATATGGGGCACTTAGGTGCGAGATTTCGATATATCCAATGGTATTCCAAGTATTCAATGGGTAGTCCAAATAAAAGTTCAATGGGTAATCTTGATGAACACGCCAAAGACGAGAAAGTAAGTTGTTATGTGCAAGTGGGCACAGGTATGTATATCGAACTAATAAGAACATCATGGGATGTGATGAACTTGTGGTAAGAATATATATATATGACGAATAAGTTTAAGTGATTTGATTATAAGATTCATGTAACACCCCTATCCCATATCCGTTGCCGGAATAGGTAAAGGGGCATTACCGGACTTGAAACTCATATCAGAACAGTAAAAATTTTGAATTTTTTTTTTTTGAAATAAAGAACATTCCTTTAGATAAATACTAAAGACAGCCAGGGATACAATTTAAACTTCTATAAGTACACATTCAAAAGATGCCATTTTCGCATGGCTTATATACATTAACCAAAATATTCTTCTGCCACTAGTCTATTCTACACATGCCATAAAATAACCCAAAACATAACAGTACCAAGCAGTGGATAGTGATAGTGTAACAAGTTGCTGACGATCCCCGAGTCTGTAGCTTCCAAATGAGATCTATAAAACAGAGGAAACAAAGTAAACGGAGTAAGCATTACAATGCTTAGTAAGTTTTAAGCAGTGTCAACAGATAACAATCAAATTATAACATGGTTGTTCGTATTTTTATTTCACTCTTCCTTTGGGTATATCATCCCTTTACCGAATATGCTCATCTCATCATATACAATAGGCAGATAAACTTTTACATAAGAGTGAGCTCATGTAACATAGATATATTGTATAATTTCACATAACCTTTCACACTGATCCGATGCCACATAATCATAGGAATAGTCTCATAGATTGCTCACGTATGCATCACATAACTACCTTATGATTTAGTTCTAATCAAGCTCACATATAAACTCGGAGTACATACCTGTTTAACCTTTCGCATTGAATATATTTATAAGCAATTCTTATTGCGAAGTCTTATAGCTTTAAACTCTACTCGGATTATCGGCGAGACCTTTAGCTCAGATGAAATCTCCAGACGAAGTCAGCGGGTCTTAACCCGGACATAGTCACCACATATAGTCATCGGGTCTTAAATCCCGGATTTACATCACAAAGTTTCATGCATATTTATTCACATGTTACAGCATTCACATCGACTATCATATTTGTAATTCATTTGCCTCATCAAATATCTAATAAAACACACCTTCCACAGTTTGTCATTTGGTCACAATATATATATACACTTTCACGTTCATCACATTGGCCATTCGGCCTTATCTCATATATACACATTCACATTCATCACATAAAATTCTGAATCAAAATATAAATTTTCATATATTCACATCACAATTATCCAAATATACTTCATATACCACATAAACTTTCATGTATACACTTTGTCTTGGCTGAATCTACATCTATCATTTTCCAATGAATAATTCAATTTCAAGCCATACTATCATTTCATATTCGAATACTTATAAACTTACAATTTCACAATTTTAATATCAAAGATCCATCTAACACTCATATATCATTTTATAATGTCACAAATTAGAATTCACGTATGGGTTTAATCAATAGCTTATGAGCAACTAAAACAAGTTTTATCAATGTTTACAACATAATCACATATTCTCTACAAGCTGTTTTCCTGAGCAACAGTCGTTAAATTATTTGTAACTGGAGCTACGAAACTCCAAATGATGTGCCGTTAATTTTCATGAAAATAGACTCGTATATCTTCTATCCACAAAATTTTCAGGATTTTTGGTTTGGCTAATCAATACCAGATTTTTCTTAAAGTTTCCCCTATTTTACTGCTTGACTATTCTGACTACTCTTCACTAAGAATTGAATTTCTCATTGTACAGAATTCAAAATATGTTTTCGTTTATTTTTTTTGAAACTAGACTCATTAAGGAGTTTAAGCATTAAATCTTATCTTATAATCATTTTTGTACGATTTATAATGATTTTCCAAATACTAGACAGGGGATTTCGGAGCCATTCTGACTCTGTCTCACACAACTTTAAAAAATCTTATTATCGGCAACCCTTTTACTTACACGATTTCTTTTATACAAAACTAGACGCATCAAGCTTTAATTACATAATCTATTCAGCCTTTAACTCAATTCCCACAATTTATGGTAATTTTTCCAAAACACACTACTGCTGCTGTCCCAAGCAGATTTATACAAATTTACTCTGTAAAGTTCTCATTCACATATTTAAAACATAATATCATATATGCCATCATTTAGAAAAGTCATTGACCTTAACGTATATACTTAATTCATATTCATCCCATTTAAAAACTTAAAACTTACAAAGGAATCAAACTCAAATACTTAAGAACTTACCTCGGAAGTTGTCGAACGATTACAGATTGACTATTCGGTTAGGTAGCTTTTTCTCTTATCCGAATTAGACTCCCTAAGCTCTTGAGCTTGAATAAACAAATTTAATCTATTACAAACCAATTATACAAACTCATGGCCGAATATAACAAGAAGACTAACTAGATTCTACTAGCCACTCATTGCTCTATTATTAACCTTACTTAATTATAAACACATTCGGCAACTACCTCAACCTTATTTAATACAATTAGCACTAAAATTCCTCATGTAAAAAGTACCATTGCCGAATATCATTTAGTTCACAAGGTCCTAATTTCAAAAATTTGACAAGCTCATACCCATTTCCTACTAATTCCATCATTTTAACACATGTACGGCAAAGCTAAATTCCATTCTTCCATTAGTTTGCATTTAACTAAATCATGCCTTAATGTTAAGCACATTCGACAATGGTGCAAACATCAATTAACAAACAAACATTATCAACCCATTTTTATTACACGTTTTCCCCAATTTAACACCCCTAAATTATCAAACTTTAACAAGTTTAAAACTCATCTAATGACCATTTATAAACTAAAGCATCAACCATTCAAATTCAACTCATCACAACATGGCCGAATACACATTTCTCCTACTTTCATTCTAAATAAAATTTTATCAAGCTTCCATCTTCATTTAACTATGTACCATTTAGAACTATCAATACTTTACACCCTTTAACAAATTATAATCAATTGCCAAATGCATCTTTGACAATTTAAACCACACAACTCAAATTCTTACAATTTAAGCTTAGAAATTTCTATTCATGTAAATTTTAGCAACATGAAGTCCATTAAACACTCCAAATTCCATTTCTAGTACAGCTTTCACATTCAAAACTCCCCCCTATAACCGAATGTTCCCAAGACATCACTTTCAAAGATAAAATAAGTAGAAACATGGGTCAAGGAGGGTACCAAGCAAAGAACTCAATTCATCAAGATGAAGCTCAAATAATCAAGAAATTACCTTGAATTTTAGACCTCCATGGTCGATTATCCAAAGCCTTCTTTCCTTAGTTTCTTTCTTTTATTCTCGGCAAAGGTGAGAAGAAATAACATATATCTTTTTTTTTTATCACCATGTGTTCATTATAATATTTATATTCATTTCATATTATAAAACCAATTATCATTATTTTACTAATATAAAAAGCACAAAGATACAAATTTCCCTTCATCATTGCCGTTCACTAAAATAAAAGGGGTCTAATTGACATGCAAGCCCCACATTTAGCCATGTTAACAATTGGCCACTTTAAGAAAAAGACTTCTAAAATTTTCCTTTATACAATCAAATCCCAACTAAATAATTTAGCATCCAATTAACTAAATTAGACCACCCAACTTTCACAATAGGTAATTCACATAACAAAAACACTGAAATTAATATTTTACAAAATTTTAACTAGGTTTTGTGGTCCCGAAACCACTTCCCAACTAGGATCAATTTAGGACTGTCACAATTCAAGTTTATGATCATTAAGTTAAATGTATGATTAATGCTTGTTTAAATTGCATTCTATTTGCATGTGAACTTACTAAGCTTTCAAGCTTACCCCCTTCCTTTTCCCTTTTCTTATAGTGTCACTAAGCTAGCTCGGGGATCGGAGGACGTCAGAGTTTTCGATCACACTATCAATTTGAAAGTTTGGTATAGTTAGTCTCAACATTTTGAATATGGCATGTATAGGGACTTGGTCTTTTTGTTATGTGTCATATTGATTAGCCAAATGTGTTGGCTAATGATGATGTTATGATTCATTTTGTATATGGCCATTAGAGGTGGCTTATATTGATTATTTGGGTTGTAACCCTAATAATTTATGTATGCATGCAAATGTGTTTATGCTTGTTGTGGCTGCTTGATGGATGTTTGATGTGGCTGGTGATTGTTTATGATAATGAGTGTGATGGATGACATGTCTGTTTAATGGATGAAATATGATTAATGTGTATTGCAATAAATGTCGTACAAATGTATAACTTAGGAGTAGGATAGCAAAGATGATTATTCATGAAATTGGTGTGGAATACCTTAGGTAAACCTACTAACTTGAATATGTTATATGTTGACTTATTAAAAACATAAATGCCTATGATTCATATGATAAAAGTGTCATGTTGTATGCCATGAAGTGCGTTTAAGTGTGTGAATGCTTAAGGGTGGCAAATGGCTTGGAAAATAGCCTAGAAATTGTCCACATGGTTAGACACACGGGCATGTGTCTAGGCCGTGTGTGACACACGGTTTGCCCCATGGGCGTGTGATCCGGCTGTGTGTCCCCTGCACCCTACTTAATGCAAAAGAGAATGCTCAATAGTAAACACACGGGTAGAGACATGGTCGTGTGTCTGAGCCATGTGGAGGACACAACCTTAGAACATGGGCGTGTGCCCAGGCTGTGTGAAGTCTGTACTCAATTTCAAGAATTTAATTCGCCACACAACCTAGGCACATAGGCGTATGACTTGGTAGTGTGACCCTAATTGTATGATGACGTCATAGTCAGAGAGTTATACGGGCTGAAAACACAAGCGTGTTCCAAGCCGCACGGGCGTGTGTGACCACATGGCCTACCCACACGGGCATGTGACTCTCCAAAATGAGAAAATTTTCTAGGTCTTCTCAAAGTTTTCTAAAGTTCTCAGTTTAGTCCCGAACTGCTTCTGATGTATACTTTGGACCTCGTAGGCCCTTATAAAGGACAATTTGCATGTGATTGAAAAGTTTCACATTTGGGCAAAATTTTATGGCCCAATTTTGTATGAATGTTTATGTTTAAGTTCGGTAACACCTTGAACCCTGTCCTAACGTCGGATACGGGAAGGGTTGTTACATTATTATTCAAATTCTCTTTGAGTTTTTCTTTTCAAAAATTGTTCTTGAGTTTCTTTTGGAAGAGATTTTAACAGTCTTTTTAGATTGTAGAGATCATCTTCAAACTTTTTCTTGCCAAGATTTCTTTCTTGGAGGGTAAATTAGAGCCTCTTGAAGGGGGTTGTGGATTCTTCGTGTTTCCAAGGCTTCTTAGGCTTCTACATGACACGTTCTATCTTTTCCATCTATATTCTTTGTTTTCTTATTTCTTATTCTAATATTTGATTTGTTATTTATCTTAGATATTTATTTTAATTTTTTTTATCTGACTTGGATTTAATTGTATTTTAGGTTGTGTTAAAATCTAAGTTTATTTCCGAATGTCTAGAGCCATAAGTCAAATCCGTGACTTAGACAAACTTTACAATCTTGTTCTACATACTCATTCGTATCAGTTCTTCATTCAACTAATTTGAACTTATCAAAACTTAAGGTTTTTTGGCGTTCACCTTTTGTCTTATCACTCCAATCCAATCCACCACGGAGCATGGCGACTTCACTATACCAAGGTTCAGGTAGTTTGCAAGTTAAGTGATCGTATTCTACATAACTTCAGTTCCTTAAACTTCAAGTACTTCAGGTCAATGTTTCCATCCTTTTGTTCCTAAATCAAGATGGTCCTTAACAAAAATCGTGCATTCTCCTTACTATCAAATATGGGTCTCATCAATTAATTTTTGAGGTTCTATTTAGGTTTGGAAATCACATCAGGTTAGGCACATAGGATGATTGTATAGGTGATATTTGTGGTATACTTTTGGTTGATATTATGATAAATTGAATTGTAGGTGATATTGGAATGAAATGGACATTTTAAAGGTTGGACTATACCATTTTTGAACTTAGGTATCGATATTTTGGCATTTGGTATTGATATTTAACCATGTGAATAGTTTTAAACAAACATAATGCCAAAATGGTATCGATATTTGTAATGCCCTCAACCTGACCCAATTTACCGATTTCGAATCTCGGGTGTTACTAGATGATGCAAAACATTTAACAATTCCTCATTTATTTCAATTATGTTATTTGAAGTCCAAAAGAAGAGCCTAACATTTTCAAAA
The DNA here is from genome assembly GCA_025698475.1 of Gossypium anomalum. Taxonomy (NCBI): domain Eukaryota; kingdom Viridiplantae; phylum Streptophyta; class Magnoliopsida; order Malvales; family Malvaceae; genus Gossypium; species Gossypium anomalum. The sequence goes on from CM046957.1 coordinate 27,674,896, forward strand.
CTTAAAAGTGAAATATATGTTAAACAACTTATTACAACACATCTGATACACATCTTTACAAATTAGAAATTTATTCAAGACAAACTCAAAAAGCAAATTTCAAGACTACTCCTCAAATCCTCTATATGCATAATAGCCCAATATGCCACTAGCTTGGCATACTCATGGCGTTGTCCCCCAGGCGAAATGTAACATCCCAAAATAGGGCCTAAACGGAATAGTGGTTGCGAAACCACGAATTCGAGGTCAAAAAAAAATTATTCCGATTAATTTTTAAGGTTTATTCATTGATTGAATAATTGTGTGAAAATTTCGTGAAGAAATTTTATGTATAAGAGCCTAATTTGATAATTAGGGCTAAATTGTAAAATTAGCAAAATATGTGTTCTAGATAATAAAGGGGATTTAATTGAAATGGGTTCTTAAAGTGGAGGTCCTTAGTTAGTAATTACACCATTATATTTAGGTTTGGACAAAAATGGGCAAGACTAGGACAAATTTGAAAGAAAAGCCTTTAAGGGCATTTTGGTCATTTAGTAATTAAAAGAATTAAAAAGGGAAAATAGAACCAAAGTTGGTCCATCTTCTTCATGGAGGCCGAATATAGCATGGGGGAAGCCATGGTTAGGGTTTCCAAGCTTTCCAAGCTCAATAGTAAGTTCATTCTAGCCTCGTTTTTAATGTTCTTTACGTTTTTGGAGTCCCAGTAACTTGATTTAGCTTATTCTAGCAATAATTCATGCTAGGGTTCATATTTGGAAAAATACCCATAGTTTAAATGTGTTTATTTTGATGTTTTGTGGTAAAATATGAAGCTTGAAATTATGTTAAACAACTTTTGCTAAGCGATTTTAAGTGAAAACGATTAAAACGACATAATCGGTAAAAATACCTAATGTTCATAAGTACCTGATAGAGTGGAAATTTGATGTTGCCATAGAAGGGAAAAATGTTTAGAGTGTCACAAAACATAAGAAAAATGGATAAATTTTAATTTCTGAGCCTAGAGGCAAAATCGTAATTCTACAAAGGTTTAGGGGCAAAATTGTAATTTTGCCAAAGTTTGAGTTAGGGAATTTTTTGAATATTAAATTAATTAAATAAGTGAAATATGATGTTTTAGATCTCGAAAAGTGAGATTTGGACCTAGAGCGGGAGAAAAACTAAAAATCAGGAAAGTTGGTAAAATGGTCGTTTTGGTATCGAGGTAAGTTCATATGTTTAATAAGCATTTAATTATGCATATTTGAATGATAAATTGATATTTTGGCCATAAATACTTTAGTATTGAGTTTCAGATATAATGATTAATATTCGATAATAATTCGATATTGGAAAGAGAACTTGTATAATTTATATGTAAGACCATATTTTGTATTATGGCTTTGTATGATAACAAGAAAGTATTGACTAGCATAGTTTGATGAGAATAAATTAAGTTGATGATATGATGATATTGAGAATGTAAGTATGTAAGTTGAGTAGCATTTTATTATTATGCAATTATTGTTATTAGTATTGTTATTATTGAGTTATGCGACTAACCTTGAGAATTTGAGCAAGTATGTTTCAGCTATGACTTGACAAGGCATTGATATCTCAAAGTCCATGGCTGTACCATGGCAATTAAGGAAGAATTGACGGAAAATTCCATGTTCATAACATGGCATTTAAGGAGGAATTGACAATTAAGGATACCATGTAAGACCATGTCAAGACATGGCATTGGTAAGGCAAGGATCCTGTGTAAGACCATGTCAAGACATGGCATCGGCATTGATTAAGGACTCCATGTAAGACCCCATCAAGATGTGGCATTGGCACTAAGATAAGGATACCATGTAAGACCATGTTTGGATCATGGCATTTGGTAAGACAAGGATACCATGTAAGACCATCTTTGGAACATGGCATTTGGTAAGATAAGGGTATCATGTAAGACCATGCCAAGGCATGGCATTGATAAGTTCTATAAGGTAAGGAAATCATGTAAGACCATGTCAAGACATGGCATTGATGAGTTACTATAAGGCAAAGGTCCCATGTAAGGCCATGCCAAGGCATGGCATTGGTGAGTTCATAAGGCAAGGATACCACGTAAGACCATGTTAAGACATGGCAATGGTAAGTTCAAAAAGGAAAAGGTTCCCGAGTAATCCAAAGAGTAAGTCAAAGAAATGACAAGGTGGGAACATGAAGAAAGAGTACAGGTATGCATTTAAGGCTTATTTAATATTGAGATTGTAAGTAATTGAGATTATCAAGTATTAAGTAAGTGATGAGTTTTCAGTTATGCTTGTGACACGATTGGCAATATGCCTATATTATGAAAGAGTACTCATGTTTTAAGAGAGATGTTGCAAGTATGTAAGCAAGCTATTAAGTAAGGTGTCTTTTGTATTCTAAGCCTTTGGTAAGGTTACTGATGACTAAGATGGGAACGTAAGAACTAAACATTATTTAAGCAAATTATGACAGCATAGTAGTAAGCTAAATTGATTGCTAATGCTTATTATTTTACATGTGAACTTACTAAGCTTTATAAGCTTACTTCTTTCACTTTCCCATGTTTTAGAGTACTTCAAAGCAAGCTCGGGTTGGAGGTCGTTGGAGATCGCTTCACACTATCGACTATCAAGTTACCAAATGGGTATCTTCGTTTACAAACGTTCTAGTTTATGGCATGAATACGAACTTAGCCATTTTGTGTGTATGTCCTTATGATATGGCTAAATAATGGTATGTAAATATTTGGTAATGATTAGCTATTTAAATGGCTAATGAAGAACATGTTTCGGTGTTATATATGCCTAAATGATAGTTAATACAAAGAAATCATGAAAAAGTGAAATTAGCATTAAAATAGTATTCAACAGCAGCAGTGACGTGATCTTGAAAAATCACTAAGAATAGTAGAAATGGAATTCAGTGTTGAATGAGATATAGAATTAAATATTATTAAGTCTATTTTCATATGAAAGAAACAGATCAAGCAAAAGAAGTGTATATTAAGAGATATTTGAATTTTAGTGAGACAGGGTCAGAGCGATTTTTGAATACCCTGTTCTAACTTTATAAATTCACTAAAAATTGTACAAATAGAATTAGGAGTTATAGTTTATATTTATAGATTCCTTAGTGAATCTAATTTCAAGAGAAAAAACGGCATGGTTATTTGAATTCTGTACAGGGAGAAAATTGATTCGTAGTGAGGAGAGGTCAAAGTAGTCAAATAGTGCAACAGGGGAAACTTTAACTAATAAACTGTACTAATTGGCTAGACCAAAAATTCTGGAAAAAAAATTAGTAAGAAGATATATGAGTCTAGTTTCAGGGAAATTTTACAAATTTAAATTTTGAGTTTTGTGACTCGAGTTACGATTTATTTAGTGACTATGACGCAAGCGGGAAGTTTTTGTCTAAGTATTCGGAAAATTTTTAATGTTCCCAGTTTGGTCCCGAACCATTTCAATTGCATGTTTTAGGGTCTCGAGGGCCCTTTTTAGGGACATATTGAATGAATGTAAATAAATTAATTTTAAAATCAAATTTTATGCCCCGAATTAGTAAGTTAATGTCAGGTAACGCCTCATGCTTGACTCCGACGATGGTCTCGGGTAAGGGGTGTTACACAAAACCTCTTCCCAACAAACCTGAAAAGAAATAATAGTCTTGTAAGTACAAAAGTATTTACTAAGCTTATTAACCATACCTTGATGGAGTCTTCGTAATATTCTAGGACTTTTCATGAGTCAACTTCTACTTTGCATCATTTACCATAGTTGATGTCATACGATCTTATCAATCTCGTATACGCCAACTATCATTCCCAGTTATACATAATCTTACATACTTAATTAACTAGAGGACCCTTCTCATTTTTACATGATTCTTTTACCTCATAATACTTCTGTAATAAAATATACCCTTAGAATCCACCTTTAGCAATCCATAACTTAAATTATACTTATCTTTTAAATAATTTCTTACTAACATTGTCTTGGGTGGATACATACATATGGCAGATACCTACACAGTTTTTCATGCTATTGGTTCTCACTCAAACATACCTGATTCATTTCTATTCACATGCCCATACTAATAATTCATTACGAATAACATCTAGTTGGACTTCATATTATACTCTATCAGAATCTCATAAATCAATTTAGCATTGACTTATATTAAGAATAAATTTTGAAGCAGATATGATACCCCTTGCTTTTCATACTTACAGATCATCATAACAAGCACCCTTCTTGTCATTCAAATAAACATCCCCTTTTCATGGAGAACTCTTAAGACTTTATTCAACTCTTATTCCAGAGTATATCAATACAGTGTCTTATTCATACTAGTTATAGAACCATTAGAATTGACTCATTTTTTACCATCGAGACGGACGTTTAGATTCATGGCTTACCTGACATTCCTAACAATTCACACCACATAAACTTAGTGGAATACATCATATTAGTTATCAGATAGAGCACGCAATTAAGGTGATCCTTTCATAAGTCGCTACAAAGGGTTCTTTTTCATGATTCACCACAAAGGCTTTCCTTTCATATTGTTCCACAAAGACATTCCTTTAAGGTTCATTGCAAGGGCATTTTCTTTCCGGACATGTTCACGATATGGATTTGCCTACACTCGCATTTCGTGAGGCTTGCCTATCATCATCCAGGTACATGTAGAAAAACCTCGTATTGGGTAATAACAATCCTTTAGTTCCCTAACAGAGGGTGCCATGGCCATGGACTTTCCATTTCTGAATTTTTATTTAAATTCCTGATAAACCCCTTCTGAAAACTCCACGGAGAACATACACAGACTCACTTTACAGACTCTTCATGCACTGATGTCTTAGACTCACTTTGTAGACATTTCATGCACTTACTATATACTTTCCAAGCATACATACATAACATGTAACACCCTTAACCCGTATCCGTCGCTAAATTAGGGTTGCGGAGCATTAATGTACAAACAGAACATTTAAACATAAATTTATTCATTATCATAAACATATCATATGTCAATTATACCTACACATTTCATCCCTAAATCGAGCTCTTAAGGCCTTAGCAATACCTTAGAAATAATTCAGGACTATATTGAAAACATTTGAAAAGTCTGAGAAAAAGTTACAAAAATTTGGAAACAGAGGTCACACGGCTATGTGGCCAAGCCATATGCCTCACACGGCTAAGACACATGTTGATGGGTAGGTTGATTTTATCCCCACATGGTGTGTACGGCTGGACGGAGTGGTGTGTAAAGGCTGGTTGGTAGGATTTATAATTGCATATTTGTACTATGACTGCTACTGAATTGGGCTAAGGCCCACACTGATACTGATACTATTATGGGCTAAGGCCCTAACTGAAACTAAATTGTTACTAGATCAAGCTTAGGCCCAGACTGTATATGCTTATTGTACCATGATTTTTACTCATTAAGGGATTACACACTGAGTTTACACAAACTCACCCTTCTGTTTTCTTGCATAGGAAATCCTTAGGCGGATCGGTGTTGTGAGGGACTCGAAGGTGGCCATACAACAGCTTACGCTTCCATACTTGACTTTTAATTTATAAGTAGTTTTATTTGGGTATTTTTATGTAATAAGGCCTCTCTAGATTTTATATTAATTTGGGATTTATTTACTTGATTCATATCTATTAGTAGTAGGCCGCGGATTTTTTAAAAAGATAAATGCTTTTCAAAACACCACGTTCACGCAACATATTTTAAAAGCTTCCGCAAAAAACATTGTTATTAAGTGTAATGACAATCTAACATGATTAAAATTTTGCTAAATCAACTTAAGTTTTAACAAAGAACAAGATATCCTAAATTTGCGCTAAGATCACAATGAGGTTTTTAATATAAAATAGATTTTTCAGCGAAGTTATGTTTTTTCGAAAAACACTTCAATGTGACATCACAGATTTGGCCATAACGTCTAGGCTGGGTTTTGGTTGTTACATTTAGTGGTGTCAGAGCCAAGTTGCAAAACTCGGCTGTGGATTTAGGTTACTTTTAAAAAACTTGGGATTGCAAAAAAGAACTGTTTCAAATGATTTGAGGTATTTTGAAATGTTTTACTGAATGTGTGGTACACCGAGTCTCTGCGCCGATCCTGTAAGTTCTCTCTAAATCTTGTATTTTGATTTTCATTGAAACTATCATAGGTAGGATTACTGAGACTATTGTAGGTAGTATACCATACTATAAACTCTGTAGTAAAACTGATAGACACCGATAGACATTGTGTTGTGAAAAGATAAAACTCTATACTTTTGATACTGTCTCCATAAAACATCTATTAATAAACACTAAAACTGTAAATTGATGCATAAAATTGTTAATAAGATAAAATAAAATTCGATAGTGAGCACCTGAGGTACTCGCAGAAGGGGTATGAGAGGCCTCGCGGAGGCCATGGGGGTGCTTGGGCTGGGTCTTAATCATCTGGCCACATGCCTAATGTTGAAGCCAGAGAGGCACCAGCTTCACCTGTGACTGAGACTGGATCTCATGATCGTGCAGTTGGGGACAACGCACTGTCCCAGCCTATCTATAGACTGGACTGAAAACACTCAAGTTAAGGTGATGGTGTTTTGGAACTAGAGTGCGCAGCAGAAGTGTAGTGGCTTATTTCATAGTTGGAAATTTTGGGGATGAAATTTCTTTAAGGAGGGGTGAATTGTAATGCCCCAAATTTTGGGCCTAGAAGTATTAGGTCTTGAGTATAGAGACAGTTAGTAGGCTACACATAAATATTTAGTTATGCAAGAAAGTGACACAATTATGTATCTGCTTCAGTGGTTAAGTGTTCTGGGAAATGTCTGAGAAGTCTTGGGTTCAAGCCTGGGCAGGTACAAAAAGTTTTGTTTTTTAAAAGGAACAAGCATTGTCTTTAGGAAGTCGGCTTTTAAATAAAAATGGGTAAAGCATGACATAAAGAGCCTGCTGGTCTAGAGGGCATGTGGCGTGTTACCTATGCCAGAGGGCTGAGGTTCGAATTCTGGTGAAGGCGGTGGAGTATTTTATTTTGCTGTGAGTACATGGGAGTGCCCTAGGTTGACCGAAACTCTAAGGAGTTTGAAGGGAGTTTAAATTAGTGGGTGGAGATACTGGAGGAGAGGTTAAGGAGTGGATCAAGGGATTTGGGTGATGGTTGGAGAGACTTTAGGGGAAAATCATGGGGAGATGAGGAGAGGGAGGTGTTGTGCCGAATGGGGATTCTAGGCACTCAAGGAATTGGTTTTGGGGAGGAATTCAGCTTTGGGGGGGACTGTTAGTTTCGGATACTGTCCATTTTTGCTCTTCCCTCATTTTTAGTTTCTGAGGTTGTTTCGGGTTCTCTTCATTCTCTGTTTTAGGTAGCTGAACATTCCTATTGAACATTGGGGCATTTGTCATTTTAGGTTTATTTTGGTTTTGGCTTATCTTTGCAGTGTCCTTTTTGACCGATTTCTTTTCTCCCTTACTCATTTAGCAAACATTTTCTCTAGTGCTCTCTTTTTGTTCTTGGCTGAATTCCCCACTCTTCTCTCTCAAATCCTTCGGCTTTTAACCCTGATTCTTGATTGATTCTCTTCTTCTCTCTCTCTCTCCCTCAATCGTTTCTTGGCTGGCCGATTCTCTTTTTCTCTCTCAATTGGATTCCTTTTGATCGAATACTGCTATTTTGTTTGTCCCACTGTGCTGATTCTTCAGTGCTCCCTGTCAGCTTTGGTGGGGTGTGTTGTGCTAAGCCTTTGCCTCTATCATCCTATATACTTTTGGCTCTTGTGTGGGTGTAGGCCGATTATCCTTTTCTTCTAATATGGACTCTGCGTTTTTAGTGACCCCTAAGGCCTAGTGATTAGTCTCTTGCAGCAGATTAGATGGGCAAGCCACAATCGATCGATCTAAACGAGTGATAGGTTGGAGTACTCGTGGGCTAGTTTCGCACGTTTTTACAAACATGTGTGTAACCACACTGCCCAAACTATAAATCGAAAAAAGTGAAAAAATGTGACCTTTGATGCCACATGGGCATGCGCTCGCTTGTGTTGTAATGCAAATGTATAGACATGGGCGTTTGATTGTAGAGGCCACCATGAGCGATTTCATGGGCTAAGGTCGTTTTGGGCCGTGTGGGCCCCATAGACTTGTGGACCTCACACAGGTAAACCACACGGACGTGTGGAAAATATTGGGCCAGACTGTGTAACTCGCATGGCCAAGGCCATTTTTGGGCTTAGTGGGCCACACGGGCGTGTGAGCCCACATGGGCCCGCATTATGGGCCTTGGGCGCATTCTCACTGTTTGACTCTTAAGGTTGCACGGGTTGCCTGAGATGACTGTGGACCTTCTGTTGGGTCGATAAGTATACCTAGACCCCAATTTGATGAAATGACTGTTATACCCATAAAAGGTAAAATGACTGGTATGCCCTTATGATATGTATGACTGTAATCGAGCATGACATTGTTGCATACACGTATGATATTATGACATGACATATTGCATGGGGATGGATTTACAATATTTGGAGGAAGTGTACTGTACTGGCAACTCTGCTGCAAATACTGGTTAGTGCCGTAACCGGTGTTATTTTTGGTGTGTAGGGATGGGTGGGTTGATTTTATCCCTACATGATTATAGGGCTGGACGAAGTGGTGTGTAGAGGCTGGTTGGGTAGGATTTCTGATTGCATAACTATACTTTGACTAGTACTGAATTGGGCTAAGGCCCACATTGATACTGATAATGTTATGGGCTAAGGCCCTAACTGAAACTGAACTATTACTGGATCGGGCTTAGGCCCAGACTGTATATGTGTACTGTATGATGACTATTAATCATTAAGGGATTACACACTGAGTTTACATAAACTCACCCTATTGTTTTTTTGCACAGGAAATCCTTAGGTAGATTGGTGCTACGAGGGACTCGAAGGTGGCCTCAGAATAGCTTACGCTTTCATATTTGACTTTTAATTTATAAGTAGTTTTATTTAGGTATTTTTATGTAATAAGGTCTCTCTAGATTTTATTTTAATTCGGGATTTATTTACTTGATTCATATCTGTTAGTAGTAGGCCACAGATTTTTCAAAAAGATAAATGCTTTTCAAAACACCATGTTCAGGCAACATATTTTAAAAGCTTTTGCAACAAAAATTGTTATTAAGTGTAATGACAATCTAACATGATTAACATTTTGCTAAATTGACTTAAGTTTTAACAAAGAACAAGATATCCTAAATTTGCGTTAAGATCACAAAGAGGTTTTTAATATAAAATAGATTTTCAGCTGAGTTATGTTTTTTTTGAAAAACGCTTCAATGTGACATTGCAGATTCGGCCATAACGTCTAAGCCAGGTTTGGGGTGTTACACACGCGATCATGTTCCAGCCCGTGTCCTCACCCATGTAACTCTCTGAGTAGGGTCAAATGGTCATGTCACACGCCTGTGTACCAGGCCGTGTGTTAGGCCATGTAACTCACTAATTTGCACAACAAAAAACTCATTAGATGACACATGGCCGTGTCGCCAAGCCATGTGTCACACACAGTTGAGTCACGTGCCCATGTCTGAGGCCGTATGAACCCAAAATGAACCTTAAATAATAAGTTTACCACTTCAAGCTTACTTGGGCTCTAAGAAATCCATTTATCAGCCAAAAGACCTATACAAAATGACATTAAACAAGCCAAAAACATGCCAAATCAATATCCTAAGTGCCTAACCAATGTATCCTCATTCATACCATAAGTATATATAATAAAACATCAAAATGAATCATTCATCACAACTTATCAATTTACAAAACTTAACATCTAACCAATGTACCTATCATAGGTACCTCATACACAACATTGCATTAACACATATCATTCATATTTGCATTAAAACATCTTACCTCATTCTCATATATCATATAAGTTGGTTATTTGTACTTAATATCAAACTTAACATTTTACATATCCAAAACAATAGTAATAACATACAAGCCTATTATTGCATGCCGTATAATCCAAAATGAACGTTCCAAAAACTACCGAATATGTGAGGATAGTGTGACTTGAGTGTTGATCTGACCGTCCAAGCTTTAAAATATCTATAAGGATAGAAAATAACACAAGTAAGCTCATTGAAGCTTAGTAAGTTCGACGTACTAAAATAATAAATATTACTTGTAACACCCCTTACTCGAGACCGTTGCCGGAGTCGAGCACGAGGCGTTACCTGACTTAACTTACTAATTCGGGGCAAAAAATTTTCTTTTAAAATTAATTTATTTATATTCATTCAATATGTCCCTAAAAAGGGCCCTCGAGACCCTAAAACATGCAATTGAAACTGTTCGGGACCAAACAGGGAACATTAAAAATTTTCTGAATACTTAGACAAATCAAAACAATTTATTTCATTATTCCTTACAAAACTGCCCACTTGCGTCATAGTCACTAAATAAATTGTAACTCGAGTCACAAAAAAACTCAAAATTTAAATTCGTGAATTTTCTCTGAAACTAGACTCATATATCTTCTTAATAATTTTTTTCAGAATTTTTGATCTAGCCAATTAGTAAAGTTTATTAGTTAAAGTTTCCCCTGTTGCACTGTTCGACTATTCTGACCTCTCCTTACTATGAATCAATTTTCTCCCGGTACAGAATTTAAATAACCATGCCATTTTTTTATCTTGAAAGGAATCTATAAATATAAACTATAGCTCCTAATTCTTTTTGTACAATTTTTAGTGAATTTATGAAGTCAGAATAGGGGATTCAGAAATCGCTCTGACCCTATCTCACTAAAATTCAAATATCTCTTAATATACACTTCTTTTTCTTCCTCTGTTTATTTCATATGAAATAGACTCAATAATATTTAATTCTATATCTCATTCATCACCTAATTCTATTTCTACTATTCTTGGTGATTTTTCAAGGTCACGTCACTGCTGCTGTTGAATACTGTTTTAATGCTAATTTCAATTTTTCATGATTTCTTTGTATTAACTACAATTTAGGCATACATAACACCGAAACATGTTCTTCATTAGCCATTTAAATAGCTAATCATTATCAAATATTTACATACCGTTCTTTAGCCATATGATAAGGACATACACACAAAATGGCTAAGTCCCTACACATGCCATCAACTAGAACATTTGTAAACGAAGATACCCATTTGGTAACTTGATAGTCGATAGTGTGAAGTGATCCCCGACGACCTCCAACCCGAGCTTGCTTTTAAGTACTGTGAAACATGGGAAAGTGAAAGAGGTAAGCTTATAAAGCTTAGTAAGTTCACATGTAAAATAATAAGCATTAGCAATCAATTTAGCTTACTACTATGCTGTAATAATTTGTTTAAATTATGTTTAGTTCTTACTTTCCCATCTTACTCTTCGGTAACCTTACCAAAGGCTCAGAATACAAAAGGCACCTTACTTAATAGCTTGCTTACATACCTGCAACATCTCACTTAACACATGAGTACTCTTTCATAATATAGGAATATTGCCAATCATGTCATAAAGTGTCACGAGCATAACTAAAAACACATCACTTACTTAATGTAATATCCTGATTTTGGGCCTAGTCGAAATAGTGGTTTCGTGACCAAAAAATCCAAGATAGAAATAATTATTTTATGTTTATTTTGAGGTCTATGATATGATTACATGATTGTGTGAAAATTTCGTGAAGAAATTTTATGCATAAAGTGCTTAAATTGAAATTAGGGACTAAATCGAATAATTTGCAAAACTTGCATTCTAGAAGTTTCTAGTATGAAATTGTTCTGAAATATTAATTAGGAGGTCCAAAATAGAAATTTTACCAATTTCTAAGTCTATGGACAAAAATTGGACATGGATGGAATTTTTGGAAAGTTTAGTAGTAAGGGCATTTTGGTCATTTAGGGGTAAAATGAATTAAAATACAAAATTAAAAGCCAATTTTGCTCATCTTCAACCCCAGGGCCGAATATAGCAAGGAGAAACCATGGCTAGGGTTTTTTAGGCTTCCAAGATCGATTTTAAGTTCGTTCTAGCCCTGTTTTTCAAGTTCTTTACGTTTTTGGAATCCCGATAACCTGATTAAGCTTATTCTAGCAATAATTTAAGCTATGGTTCATATTTGGAAAAATACCCATAGGTGAAATGTGTTTATTTTTATGTTTTATGGTAGAATATGAAGGCTGAAATTATGTTAAACAACTTTTGCTAAGCGATTTTAAGCAAAAATGAGTAAAACGGCTTAATCGGTAAAAATTGTTATTGTTCATAACTATGTGTTAGAGTGAGAATTTGATGTTGTCATAGAAGGGAAAAATGTTCAGCATGTCATAAAACATAAGAAGATATGCTGAAGTTTAATTTACGAGCTTTGGGGCAAAAGTGTAAATATGTAAAAGTTAGGGCAAAACTGTAATTTTGCCAAAATATGATTTTGGGTTAATTTGAATAATGTGAGCCCTAATTAGACTATATTTTAAATGATATAGTAAGGAAAACTAAAATTCGGGCTAAAATAGGGGAAATACCAAGTTGTGGACGAAATGGTAAAAGTAGCTATTTTCACATACGAGGTAAGTTCATATGTAAATGTTGGTAACATAGTTATTATTTTAAATGTTTTTATGTTATTTAAATGATATGATAATTATTATGAAATATTATACTCGTGATCATTGTTTGATAATATGTCAAATTATGTGATATACTTGGAAAATGTGAAATACTATCGAGTATCGGTATCGGCATTCCGTATAAGATGGTTGAGACACATGATTGGGAAAAAGGTCCCGTTGAACCTTAGGAATGGATTAGGATACAAGTGACATGTCACTGGGATATTTGGGCATCCGAACTCGTTGAGTTGCGTCCGAGTTCACTTATGGATGCGAATGTCCGAACTCGTTGAGTTGAGTCCGAGTTTGAGAGATGTAACTAGGCATCCGAGCTCGTTGAGTTGAGTCTGAGTTCATTTATGGATGTGAACGCCCGAGCTCGTTGAGTTGAGTCCGAGTTCACTTATGGGCGTGTTACATGGTAGCTTGGCTACATATGTGGCACTTATGTGCAAACTTTCCATGTATCCGAATTATATTCCGATGTGTTCAACGAGTAAAATTCTACTCAAATAGAGGAATACTCGAGATGAAAGGAACATATTGGTAAGTTTGTGAAATGGATACTTTGAACAGGTATGTAATTAACCCTCGGGTTGAAAACTCGATATAACAACAATATGGTAAGATGATAAATGAAAATGTGATATGAATGTCTCGGTGATGATCATGCAAATGATGTTTATGTTTGCTTATATAGTTGTGTTACTTACTATTTGTATGTGAACTTACTAAGCATTTGTGCTTACTCCCTCCTTTTCATTCCTTGTAGTGTTGACAAGCCAGCTCAGAAATTGGAAACGGTCAGAGGCACGCTCACACTATCCATATACCATCTTGGCATAATGGTTTGTATATTTTGAGTATGGCATGTATAGCATTATAATCATTTTGTATATATGGTCTTATGATATGGTTATTGAGTGGTATGGAAATGCTTGGTAATGATTAGCCATTGGAATGGCTAATCATGATCATATTTGGTGTTATGTATGCTAAATTGCTAGCTAATCCATGGGAACCATGAAATGGGTAAAATTTACCATTAAATAGATTCAGACAGCAGTAGTTACGCGAATTTGAAAAATCACTAAAAATAGTAAAAATGGAATTAAATAATGAATAAGTTATGGAATTGAAGCTTGATGAGTCTATTTTCATATGGATGGAACAAAATAGGTATATGAGTTATATTTTATGAGATGTTTAAATTTTTGTGAAACAGGGCCAGAGCAATTTCTAGATCCCCTGTTCTGACTTTGGAAATTCACTATAAAATTTTCAAAGATAATTAGAAGTCATGATTTATATTTACAGATTCCTTACTGAGTCTAGTTTTATTAGAAATAAATGACATAGTCATTGAAACTCTGTACAGGGAGATATTTGATTCGTAATACACAGATGTGAGAGCAGTCGAACCCTGAAACAGGGGAGACTTTAACTAATAAACTATACTAATTTTCTTGACTAAAAATTCTATAAAAAAATCAGTAAATATATATATGAGTCTAGATTTAGGGAAAATTTACAGATCTTAATTTCGAGTTTCGTAACTTGAGATATGATTTTTCTTGTAACTGTGATGCAGGTAGTTAGAAAGTTGTGAATGTAGAAACAAATGATTCGAAGTTCTTAATTTGATAAATTATGTTTGGTAACACCTCAAGCTCGACTCCGACGATGGTCTCGGGTGTGGGGGCGTTACATTTGGTGGTATCAGAGAAGGTTTAGTCGGTTCTCGGACTAACTTAGCATATGTAAAAATTTAGCTATACATGCCACTGATCTGTGATAGTGTGATGTCTTCCGACGTATATGAGTACCGTCTTAATTAGACAGGGTACTCTCCAACCGAGCTGCGCCGACCATGTTCAATGTTATGTGAAGGTATTTGAGTAAAATTATGATTATGATAAGTCTCGATTCAAAAAAGTATGAATAAAAGTTTATGATACATATGTGATAGATATCCATATTTGCTTAATGCTCATATGATGTAGTGTATATGGCTTACTTGATAAGATGAACGGAATAAATAGAAAGTAGTAGAGGTATGAATAAAAGCCATAATATTATGATATGAACGAAAATGTCCTTGTCTTGATTTTGACGTCGAATATTGATGAATGCTAATGATATATAATTTTTATGAGATAAAGGATTATAATGAAATGAACTTATCTATGTTAAATTGTTGGACTGAATTATATGATTGTAATGACATGTACATGATGCACGAAATGAAAGTTGTGATTGTGATGCAAATATCTATGTTTGTTTGGCCCTATATGATGTCATGATCATGAATTAATTTAATTAAATGAATGGATAAGTAAAGCTACTAGAAAACATAGAATGTATGCATAAGTATATTGTCGAAATGGGACAGTAGGAAAATTTGTGTAAGCCAACATGAATGTTGCATTGCCTGAATGAATGACATGATTTTGATGATGTTGCTATGATGATGGAAGTTGTGTCATATGTGTATGTCTAAGAAAGTCGAGTCGAGGTCCTACAACCTCCCCCTTACAAAGTGGTACTTATAATGGAATTTCATGAGATTTGTATTGAATAAGTTTCCGGTTGAGAACCCAAAGAGTTCAAAGATAGAATAATTATAAGTATGATCGAGATTGAAAATGAGCTGATAAGTAAAGTTAGAGCCAGAAAGTATCGATTGACGTAAAGATTATTGGAGTTATGCATCGTCCCAATTAGAGAAGGAATTCTCTTTGGTAAATCGAATTACTCAGGTGCAAGGTCGAGAAAAGTGTAAATCGAAATTTATTCAGAACTGGCCTTCTTTAGTGAATGGTTTAATATTAAATTTGTGACGGCAGAACTAGTTGGGGAAATGATATTTGAAATGTGAACTATTTGAGTGTGACAGTTATGACTGGACAGATTTAGCAGTCTCTTTTGAGATGTTCTATGTGTTTTCTCAGAAATATTTCTATGGCTATTGATCTTCTAAAGAAATTCTTGTTATATGGGAATGTCTTCTAATTCTGATGTTGGATGAAAGCATTGGTAGTCTGACTGGTTTATAATTTATATTGCTCTATTTCATCGGGTATTCTATTTCATTTCGTCTGATAAGAATTGATGAGAGAATACATATGATATTATAATTCTGTTTCTTCTACTTGATGCTTCATCTGATATATATGTATGGGAAGATATATTGATCTTGTTATATTTGATTTCAGTGGGATTAAATGATGTTTTCTTTTGGACTTTCTTTCTTTGAAGAATTATCGGGGTATTCTATATTTTCTCTATGAGTTTGGTTTTCGATTCTCCGGCATAGTAACGTATCTTGGGTTTCTTTATCCTAGATCTTTTTATTCTGGATTTCTTTATTCCTGGTTTCTCTATCTTGGATTTCTTTATTCGGTTTTCTTGTTATCTTTGTTCCATAATTTGTCAATTACGACTTATGTTCGAAGTGCGTTCTTCAGCTCGTGATAATCATGTCAAATATGACTATACTTCTAATTTGATCTTGGTAATGTGGTGATTTTAGTATTGGGATTTTTTTTCTAATTTCTGTGTAAGGATTTGACATCAGTAAAGGCATAGGTGATAAAAGCGCGAGTTTTAGTCGGTATGGTGAATTATTTATTTGAAAGATTTCATGTGACAATTATGTCAGGATTATTTTTCTCAAGTCTGATAATAGAATTTCATTTTTGTACCGATAAAAGAGTAAATAGTCCGAACGAAAGTGTATATTTATTAGAAAGAGTTGGATATTAGTTAAAGTCACTACGAATGATAAGGTTTTCATCTTATGAAAGCTGAAAAGTTTCTTACATGTTGACAGAGTTCGGATAGATGAGAATATTGGTAACCAAGCGTCCAACTAGACTAGTCTACATTGAGCAAAGACTTCCGACTTTCAAAGAATGTACTATTGTATGAATTGTAATGTGTTTCAAGACAAAGGAGGTAATGTGATAGTTTAGAGCATTCGATGTTACATAAAATCTGAGTTGTTAAAGAGGTTAAAGCCGAGCATTGGGATCTATCAAAATTATCCTTGTCAATGTTGATATTGGGATGGAAATGAGAAGGATTATTCTTGAGGCCATATCGTAATTATTTCTATGGCGTAAAGAGGAAAATGTGATGTATCCTATTCTTAAATGTTTGGAGAAATCTATAAATCATATCGGTATTGAATGAATTCCTACTCATCGATTCATGGAATTTTAGGTCTCCTTGATTGTTGGATTTCTTGGAATTCTTGGTCTCCATTAATCAAGTTAAGATCCCGGTTTTATGTCATGATATCATGGGAAACTGAGAAGGGTTGAAAATTTAAGAACAGTTGAGAGTTGAGACTGTAAGCTTTTAGACCATATGAGAAATTACAGCCTAAGTGAAAGTTCTTCACCACCGAATATGAGATTAAAAGTGAAGACCACTTTTCCGGTAAGATTTTTGGGGACGAAAATCCCTAAAAGGGGGGAGAGTTGTAATATCCTGATTTTGGGCCTAGTCGAAATAGTGGTTTCGTGACCACAAAATCCAAGATAGAAATAATTATTTTATGATTATTTTGAGGTCTATGATATGATTGCATGATTGTGTGAAAATTTCGTGAAGAAATTTTATGCATAAAGTGCTTAAATTGAAATTAGGGACTAAATCAAATAATTTGCAAAACTTGCATTCTAGAAGTTTCTAGTATGAATTTTTTTTGAAATATTAATTAGGAGGTCTAAAATAGAAATTTTACCAATTTCTAAGTCTATGGACAAAAATTGGACATGGATGGAATTTTTGGAAAGATTAGTAGTAAGGGCATTTTGGTCATTTAGGGGTAAAATGAATTAAAATACAAAATTAAAGCCAATTTTGCTCATCTTCAACCCCATGGCCGAATATAGCAAGGAGAAACCATGGCTAAGGTTTTTTAAGCTTCCAAGCTCGATGGTAAGTCCGTTCTAGCCCCGTTTTTCAAGTTCTTTACGTTTTTGGAATCCTGATAACTTGATTAAGCTTATTCTAGCAATAATTTAAGCTAGGGTTCATATTTGGAAAAATACCCATAGGTGAAATGTGTTTATTTTTATGTTTTATGGTAGAATATGAAGGCTGAAATTATGTTAAACAACTTTTGCTAAGCGATTTTAAGCAAAAATGAGTAAAACTACTTTAATCGGTAAAAATTGTTATTGTTCATAACTATGTGTTAGAGTGAGAATTTGATGTTGTCATAGAAGGGAAAAATGTTCATCATGTCATAAAACATAAGAAGATATGCTGAAGTTTAATTTACGAGCTTTGGGGCAAAAGTGTAAATATGCAAAAGTTTAGGGGCAAAACTGTAATTTTTCCAAAATATGATTTTGGGTTAATTTGAATAATGTGAGCCCTAATTAGACTATATTTCAAATGATAGAGCAAGGAAAACTAAAATTCGGGCTAAAATGGGGAAAATACCAAGTTGTGGACGAAATGGTAAAAGTAGCCATTTTCACATACGAGGTAAGTTCATATGTAAATGTTGGTAACATAGTTATTATTTTAAATGTTTTTATGTTATTTAAATGATATGATAATTATTATGAAATATTATACTCGTGATAATTGTTTGATAATATCTCAAATTATGTGATATACTTGGAAAATGTGAAATACTATCGAGTATCGGTATCGGCATTCCGTAGAAGATGGTTGTGACGCATGATTGGGAAAAAGGTCCCGTTGAACCTTTGGAATGGATTAGGATACAAGTGACATGCCACTGGGATATTTGGGCATCCGAACTCGTTGAGTTGAGTCCGAGCTCACTTATGGATGCGAATGTCCGAACTCGTTGAGTTGAGTCCGAGTTTGAGAGATGTAACTAGGCATCCGAGCTCGTTGAGTTGAGTCCGAGTTCACTTATGGATGTGAACGCCCGAGCTCGTTGAGTTGAGTCCGAGTTCACTTATGGGCGGGTTACATGGTAGCTTGGCTATATATGTGGCACTTATGTGCAAACTTTCCATGTATCCGAATTATATTCCGATGTGTTCAACGGGTAAAATTCTACTCAAATGGAGGAATACTCGAGATGAAAGGGATGTATTGGTAAGTGTTGTGAAATGGATACTTTAAATAGGTATGTACTTAACCCTCAGGTTGAAAACTCGATATAACAACAATATGGTAAGATGATAAATGAAAATGTGATATGAATGTCTCGGTGATGATCATGCAAATGATGTTTTTGTTTGCTTATATAGTTGTGTTACTTGCTATTTGCATGTGAACTTACTAAGCATTTGTGCTTACTCCCTCCTTTTCATTCCTTGTAGTGTTGACAAGCCAGCTCGGAAATCAGAAACGGTCGGAGGCACGTTCACACTATCCTTATACCATCTTAGCATAATGGCTTGTATATTTTGAGTATGGCATGTATAGCATTATAATCATTTTGTATATATGGTCTTATGATATGGTTATTGAGTGGTATGGAAATGCTTGGTAATGATTAGCCATTGGAATGGCTAATCATGATCATATTTGGTGTTATGTATGCTAAATTGCTAGCTAATCCATGGGAACCATGAAATGGGTAAAATTTACCATAAAATAGATTCAGACAGCAGTAGTGACGCAAATTTGAAAAATCACTAAAAATAGTAGAAATGGAATTAAATAATGAATAAGTGATAGAATTGAAGCTTGATGAGTCTATTTTCATATGGATGGAACAAAACAGGTATACGTGTTATATTTTATGAGATGTTTAAATTTTTGTGAAATAGGGGCAGAGCAATTTTTGGATCCCCTATTCTGACTTTGGAAATTCACTATAAAATTTTCAAAGATAATTAGAAGTCATGATTTATATGTACAGATTCCTTACTGAGTCTAGTTTTATTATAAATAAACGACATAGTCATTAAAACTCTGTACAGGGAGATATCTAATTTGTAATACACAGAGGTCAGAGCAATGGAACCCTGAAACATGGGAGACTTTAACTAATAAACTGTACTAATTTTCTTGACCAAAAATTCTATAAAAAATTTAGTAAATAGATATATGAGTCTATATTTAGGGAAAATTTACAGATCTTGATTTCAAGTTTTATAACTTGAGATATGATTTTTCTTGCAACTGTGACGCAGGTAGTTAGAAAGCTGTAAATGTAGAAACAAATGATTCGAAGTTCTTAATTTGATAAATTATGTTCGATAACACCTCAAGCTCGACTCCGACGACGGCCTCGGGCGTGGGGGCGTTACACTTAATACTTGATAATCTCAATTACTTACAATCTCAATATTAAATAAGCCTTAAATGTATACTTGTACTCTTTCTTCCTGTTCTCACCTTGTTGTTTCTTTGACTTACTCTTTGGATTACTCAGGAACCTTTTCTTTTTTGCACTTACCATTGCCATGTCTTGACATGGTCTTACGTGATATCCTTGCCTTATGAGCTCACCAATGCCATACCTTATGAGCTCACTAATGCCATGCCTTGGCATGGTCTTACATGGGACCTTTGCCTTATAGTAACTCATCAATGCCATGTCTTGACATGGTCTTTCATAATTTCCTTACCTTATAGAAATTATCAATGCCATGCCTTGGCATGGTCTTACATGATATCCTTATCTTATAGAACTTATCAATGCCATGCCTTGGCATGGTCTTACATAATTTCCTTGCCTTATAGAACTTATCAATGCCATGCCTTGCCTTATATAACTTTATCAATACCATGCCTTGGCATGGTCTTACATGATATCCTCATCTTACCAAATGCCATGTTCCAAACATGGTCTTACATGGTATCCTTGTCTTAATACCAATTCCATATCTTGATGTGGTCTTACATGGAGTCCTTAATCAATGTCGATGCCATGTATTGACATGGTCTTACACGGGATCCTTGCCTTACCAATGCCATGTCTTGACATGGTCTTACATGGTATCCTCAACCGTTAATTCCTCCTTAAATGCTATGTTATGAACATGGACTTTTCTGTCAATTCTTCCTTAATTGCCATGGTACAACCATGGACTTTGAGATATCAATGCCTTGTCAAGTCATAGCTGAAACATACTTGCTCAAATTCTCAAGGTTAGTCGCATAACTCAATAATAACAATACTAATAACAATAATTGCATAATAATAAAATGCTACTCAACTTACATAAATTCTCAATCTCATTATATCATCAACTTAACTTATTCTCATCAAACTATGCTAGTCAATACTTTCTTGTTATCATACAAAGCCATGATACCAAATATGGTCTTACATATAAATTAGACAAGTTCTCTTTTCAATATCGAATTATTATCGAACATTAATCATTATATCTGAAACTCAATACTAAAGTATTTATGTCCAAAATATCAATTTATCATTCAAATCTACATAATTAAATGCTTATTAAACATATGAACTTACCTCGATACCAAAACGACCACTTTACCAACTTTCTCGATTTTCAATTTTTCTCCCGTTCTAGGTCCAAATCTCACTTTCCAAGATCTAAAACATCATATTTCACTTATTTAATTAATGTACTATTCAAAACATTCCCTAACTCAATCTTTGGCAAAATTACATTTTGCCCCTAAAACTTTACAGAATTATAATTTTGCCCCTAGGCTCGAAAATTAAAATTTATCCATTTTTCTTATGTTTTATGGCACGCTGAACATTTTTCCCTTCTATGGCAAGATCAAATTTCCACTCTATGATGTAGTTATGAACATTAGGTATTTTTACCGATTATGTCGTTTTACTCGTTTTCACTTAAAATCGCTTAGCAAAAGTTGTTTAACATAATTTCAAGCTTCATAGTCCACCATAAAACATCAAAATAAACAATCTAACCTATGGCTATTTTTCCAAATATGAACCCTAGCATGAATTATTGCTAGAATAAGCTAAATCAAGTTACCGGGACTCTAAAAACGTAAAGAACATTAAAAACGAGGCTAGAACAAACTTACTATTGAGCTTGGAAAGCTTGGAAACCCTAAACATGGCTTCCCCCATGCTATATTCGGCCACCATGAAGAAGATGGACCAATTTTGGCTTTATTTTCCCTTTTTAATTCTTTTAATTACTAAATTACCAAAATGCCCTTAAAGGCTTTTCTTTCAAATTTGTCTTATTCTTGCCCCTTTTTTTCCAAACTTAAATATAATGGTCTAATTACTAAATAAGGACCTCCAATTTAAGATCCCATTTTAATTAAATCCCCTTTATTATCTAGAACACACATTTTGCTAATTTTACAATTTAGCCCTAATTATCAAATTAGGCACTTATACATAAAATTTCTTCATGAAATTTTCACACAATTATTCAATCAATGAATAAACCTTAAAACTTAATCAGAATAAAATTTTTTTGACCTCAAATTTGTGGTTTCACAACCACTATTCCGTTTAGGCCCTATTTCGAGATGTTACATTACGGACATAAGTACAACAAATCAAATAATAATATTACAACCATAAGTGTAACAGCCTATTTTTAGGTTAAATCAGAATAGTGGTTTCAGGACCACAAATTTGAAGTCAAAATATTTATTTTATTATTTTAATAAGGTCTACAGCATGATAGATTAATTATGTGAAAGTTTCGTTAAGAAATTTTACTGTTTAACTGCTTAATTCGATAAAAAGGACTAAATCGCATAAAGCATAAAACTTGTGTTCTATTAGCTAAAAGTGTCAAATAGCTATAAAACATTAAAGTAAAGGTCCTTAAGTGATAAATAGACTATTTATGGTTAGTGGAGGATGATAGCATGGCAATTGGTGTAATTTTGAATTACTTTTAAGGTTAAAATGGTAAATGGTTAATTAAGGTTAATTATAATAAAACAAAACAAAATTTCCTTCTCCATTCATCATCATCAAATGAAATTAGGGTGAATAAAACACCATTTTTTCTTCCTTCATTTGGCCAAGCTATAGTGAACAATTAAGGTACGGTTTTTGATCCGTTTTTAATGATTTCTATGTTTTTGAGCTCGTTGCAGCTTAATCTAGCTAGCCCATACCTTCGTTTTTGAAACTGTTATAGACTTTGAATGATTCCATTGTTGAATGATTGAGTAATTAAATGTTTAATGATAGATTATGAAGGTTTAATGATAGATATACAAGTTTTGTTAAGTGATTTTTGACAAAAATGTCAATTAGGGATTAAATTGAGAAAATGTGAAATGTTGTGGTTAAAAGTGTGAAATAATGAAAGATATGGACTGCTATGAGTTTTATTAAAATTCAGCTATCATGGGTTATGATCAAATTGTGCAATTTTGCATTTTTATGTGTTAAAGACTAAATTGCAAAGTAGTCAAAAGTCTAGGGTAAAATTGTAAATTAGCCAAAATGAATCTTTTAGGCTAAATTGAATTGAATGAAATTTTGAATGAGTTAATTTGATATTATATAGCTCAAGATAAGCAAATACCGGTACTAGATTGGGGAAAACGAAAGTGGACGAATAGTCGATAGTTTTATCCGAGGATACGAGGTAAGTTCATCACGTAGTAAATCAACAAAGCCCAAAGTTATGTCCCTTTCTCCTTCAAGTTTACCTACTACTGTACCAGCGTGAATATGATCTCCACCAGACATACGTAAAGCTTTAGCTAGTACAAATTAGAATCGAGCTTTTATATACTTGTAATTATTGAAATGGATGTATATAATGGGAATATTTGAAGTATGAATGCCTTATTGATGTAATTTATTTGTTACTGAGCCCTGTTTGAATTGTATGAATTCATATGATACAGGTGACATGTTACTGGGGTTATCGTTTTGGTCGAGCACCTGCATTGGTTGCGGACTCACCACAACTCGTATGACCTTACTAATATATCAAATCATAAAATCTTACTGTTATCATCTCATTTGAGCTTACTGTTTCAGCTCATATTAGTTTATTGTTCAACTCGATAGAGCTTACCGTTTCAGCTTAAATAGAGCTTACTGTTCATTAGCTAGGGAGGAGCTTACCGATCATGGATTGAAAGAGCATAAATGATGATGAATTGATGGATTACTGATATTATTCACCCGAGTATCCTTTGAATTTCTAATAGGTTCAACGGGCGCAAATAATGTTATACGGATGAGTTACGGTTTATAAATGTTATATATGATATATGAATTTGGAATGATGAAAAGCATTGTATTAATGGATGGTTTCATGTATTTTTACAATGACAAACATGTGATGAATACTTGTGATTAGGTGTTTGTTAATTGAATTGGTTGCACTTTAAGTATTGCTTTGATTTTGTATAAATGGTAAGTTTAATTCAGAATTTTATGGGCTTACTAAGATATAAAGCTTACTCTGTTTCTTTTTCTATGTTTTATAAAGGCTCGTTAGCTCGCTCGTTTCGGACAAGTCAGAGTTGCACATCACACTATCTGATTTACAATTGGTACTTTTGATCTTGTGAAAAATTATAAATATGGCATGTATAGGCTAGTTTAAAAGATGTTAGTTATGTTAGTTGATGTCATGATTTTGGTATGCTTTTGTGTATAAGTTAAGCCATATGATTTGGCTTATTTTGGTACTATGATTTGGTTGAATTAAATGTTCAATTATGGTATGTTTTGGCAAGGTAATGATGGAATGAAATTATATAAGTGAAGACTTGATATGTAGTTGTTAAATGAATGGATTATGTATGATGTTAAATAGGTATTTGGGTATGTAATTGTTAGGTTTGATATGGCTAATAATGTGTATTGAAATGGTTATCTTCGCTGCCTATTGAATTGTAAAAATGTGGTCATTTATGCTTGTGAATGTTTGTGTTTATAGGGTGGCAAAATGGGTTTACAAATGGCCTATTTTTGTCCACACGGGTAGAGACACGAGCGTGTGTCTCAGCTATGTGCGACACACGGTCATGCTGCACTGCCGTGTGTCCCCTGGGGTACCCTTTTGAATTAAGTCAGTATACGCTACAGTTTTGGCACGGCCTAATACATGGGCGCGTATAGCCATTTCGAAGGGCACATGGGCATGTGGTTAGCTGTGTGACCCAAGTCAGTATCCTCTCCAGTTTTCACACGATTTGGCACACAGGCTAGACACATGGGCGTGTGGTTAGCTGTGTGACCCAAGTCAGTATCCTCTCCAGTTTTCACATGATTTGGCACACGGGTGTGTCCTCATCCGTGTGTCACAAGTCAGTATGTATGCCTTGTTTCCACACGGTCTAAGACACGAGGGTGTCTATTAGCCGTGTGAGGCACACGGCCTGTTCACACGGGCGTGTGACACTTAAAATGTTGAAATTTTTCTATGTTTCCAAAATTTTTATATGTTACCGATTTAGTCCCAAATGCATGATTTAAACTTTGTATGCCTGATTTAAGTACATATTGAATGTGAATGAATGATATTTATTGAAATGAGATGACATTTGATAAATGATTGTTCTGAATTGAGTTACAAGTCTGGTAATGCCTCTTAACCTATTCCGGTGACGGTTAAGGGTTAGGGGTGTTACAATAAGTGTTCCTTGTCATCCACAATCATAAAGGTTCTCAAGTACATGACAAAACCATCAAAAGTCACTAAACAAGTTAACTTATCAAGGACTACAATTTGATGAACAACTTACAGATACGAGTACATCGATATTCCAACCAAAACACACCATATACTCATAAAAGCTAATCCCTCAGAAACACATCAATGGCTTCGAAGAGCTAGTCCAACTGAAATACACCAAAACAGAGAGTATAACACGAGAGTTCGCAACAAATGCTGAACGACAATCTACTCGAGAAACATATGTATATACCACTCCACAGCAATCTTAACTCCAATCCCAATAACACACCATATCTCGATTGTACTCTATCCCGCGTTCAATTCGATCCAAAAGTCAAAATTCAATAACATCTCTCAAATAACCTTACATCATCAATAATTAAATAGATCTATTATACCATTTTATATCATCCAACAATTCATATAAATGTTAAATTTTAAACCGTACGAACTTACTTGGACTGAATTGTAATAGTTGTAGAAGTTTAGGGACTATTTCGTAATTTTTCCTTTTCCATGAGTACCAATTGGGTCTTGATCTAAAATGTAAAATTCTTCAATTATTAGCTTACATTTAACCTTCTAATTCACTTTCCATATATACCCTTTTATTTTTTAATTTACACAATTACCCCTAACTTTTACAACTTTTGTAATTAAGTCCCTTAAACCGAAAATCATCAAATTAACCATTTTTCTCAAGTCAATATTCTATCCGAATAAACTAGGCCCTTAAACAATCCTTAATAAATATCAAATTAACTATCTAACGTTGAAATTTTGACATTTTCACAATTTAATCCTAAAATCAAAATCTAACAAAAATCACTTCACAAAATTACTAAATAACACAATCAAAGCTTCAAATACATAGTTATCATAAAAAAAATTAAAATTTATCAATGGAAATATCTCAAATTTTTAACAGATTCAAAAATGAAGGTACGGGCTAGCTAGACCTAGTTGCAATGATATTAAAAACATACAAATTGCAATAAACGGGTAAAGAAATCACTCACATGCAAGGCTTTATGTTTTTCTAAATTTGAAGCTGCAAAAATGGTGAATTCCCTTTGGTTTTCCGATGGAAAGATGAAAAAGATGATATAAATTTTCTTTTTGTTTTATTAATCTTTAATCGATTTACTAAATTACCAATTTACCCATAATTATAACCTTATAAATCAACAATTTAAAAGCCTATTATTGTCCATCAATAACCTTATGGACTAATTATTACTTTAGTCCCTTTTCATTTAATAATTATACTAACAAATCAATAGAAGTCAAGATTTACTAAATTTTGTACCTTTTTCAATTTAGTCCTTTTTCCTTAATTAACTATCTAAACGTTAAAATTTCTTAACCAAATTTTAGTATGACCCTAATGAATCTATAAATATTCTATATATAATATTTACGAGTTGACACGATAAAAATTTGTGGTCCTGATACCACTGTTCCATCACCACTAAAAATCGGGCTATTACATAACCATACTTCAACATCACATTATTTATACATCATTTATCATGTACTTGAACTTAACAATTTCTATATTAGATATACATACCACTCTCGACAAACAATCATGCATTCACATATATCCTTTGGTAATTACTCATATAGTCATATATATAACTTACCATACCTTTCATGATTTTAGTTTCATATTTTAATTAGTATCCTACAGATCTCTTTGTATGAGCAGTGCACATGCAAGAATCAGCTTAGAGACTCACTTAACAACCAGAGACAATAGCTTGATCTCCAAATTCAAAATCCAACAAGAAACCGTAGCAACCACTTCTTATAAAACACAAGAAAACTATTAAAACTCATTCGAGTAACTTTTACCATCATTTGAATTCCAGATAACCTCTATGCAAAGTCTTACTTCTTCATCTTACTGTTCAGACATAAAACAGACTTACTCTTTCAAAAGTCAACATGCAAGACTATGATACTTACCCAGGGTATGAAACAACCTTCTTCATGAACCCATGACGTGAACTTGGTTACGAGTTTAGAACTTAATTCACGATTTGACTGCCCGATTGTCTAAATAGGTACTTTCTCGGGAAAAATAAAAGTTTAGGTTTAGAACTTAGAATGTTTATTTTAGGTTATGAAATGATATAAATGAAATGGATAGATAATTGATAAAACAAAACTCAACCAGAAATGAACGAATACTAGATAACAGTGTGATCTGATTTCTACAAAGCGAAGTTAAGTCTTAACAAATAAAATTGGATAAAAAGATCATGACCCACTATCTATAGTGAGATAGTAACCAACAATATAGGGTGATCATCACACTTCGAAAAGGGTTGAGAAGGGAAGTGATAAGATCAGTTGTTGAATGCCACAAGAATGTAAGTTCTTGATAAGTTTGACTTTTAGTTCGAAAAAGAACAAAGAGCATAAACTCATTTTTATTTCAAAGTTGTTTTGTAACAGCCCGATTTAGACCTTAGTCAGAACGATAGTTTCAGGACCACGAATCTGAGTCAGAAAAATATTTAAAAATTATTTTCTGTGTTTATTATGTGTGAATTTGTGTGTGAAATTTTTGTAATTTAATTTTGTCGTTTGGGTTCTTGATTAAATAAAAGGACTTAATCGCGTGAAATGAAAATTTGGTGGTTAATTATAAAAGGGCTAAAATGAATGTGTCTTTATAAAAGGAAGTGTTTATGATGTAATTATGCCATTGTTTTTATATTTGGACGGCAATGGACATAATATAAGTAATAATATAATGTTTTAATTAAGGTTATATATGTAAATTAAATAATATGTTATTATATATTATATTATAGCATAACTTAAAAGCCATGTTTATTATTGTTTCTTATGATTGAATATGAAACCATAAAGAAAAGAAAAATAAGTTTAGGTTCCGGACATGGTTGATCTTGATTAAGGTATGTAACTAACCCGGTTTTTGATAATTTTTACGTTTTTGAGATCGTTGCTGAGTTATCTACAAGACCCATGCTTGAATTTCTGATTTTGGTGAATATTTTTATTTATGCCATTGTTGAAAGCTTGTGATTTTTGTTTGATGATGAAATATGAAAGATATGTTTTAGATTAACATGTTTTGTATTAGAGTTTTTGATGATTTTGAGTAACTAGGACTAAATTGTAAAAATAATAATTTGAGGACTAAAATGTCAAATAAATGAAATATATGGGCTTGTATTGATATGGGTAAAATTTAGCCTAACATGGGTATAGTGAAATTTTGTATATTTTGTGTTTTGTGCAATAGAGACTAAATTGTAAAAAGTGTAAATGTTAGGGGTAAAATGGTAATTTGCCCATTTATGTGTTTTTGGACTAAATTGAATGAAAATATATTTGAATGAGCTTAATTTGAAAATGTTTAGATCAAGAACCAAAGAAATTGGATTAGGATCGGGGGAAAATGAAAGTTGTTGACTAGTCGTCCCGTACCGTTTTACATCGTCCGAGCTAAGTTTA
Source organism: Gossypium anomalum (assembly GCA_025698475.1). NCBI lineage: Eukaryota > Viridiplantae > Streptophyta > Magnoliopsida > Malvales > Malvaceae > Gossypium > Gossypium anomalum. Next base: position 27,703,611 of record CM046957.1, read on the forward strand.
TAAGCAAATACATGTGGTTCAATTTCTAATATATATATGGTCAATAAATAGTTGAAATAATACGAAGTAATTTATGAATCGACATTGAGTAATGAAAGTAATTTACATATGATGATAAAGTAATGAATGAGTTTTAGTATTGAAAGTGGTGACATGAGCTATACACGTTAAAATGTTAATTATTTGTATATAAGTTGCAAGTTTATATTCGGCTATATAATATATGTTTGTGTATGTGATGTTAAAATGTGAATCATAGATATATATATATATATATGTATATTTGATTATATAATGTTATTGTGGCCTTGGTAGTGAATAATAATTTTGTTAATGAATATATGTATATTCTGACCAATTGGAAGTTGATACAAGGATATATATGAGGCATCGATATGTGATTTCGATATATGTGTGTGAGTAAGACCACGTTTTATACATTGGCATCGATATGTGATTTTGATATATGTGTTCGAGTAAGACCATGTTTTATACATTGGCATCGATATGTGATTCCAATATATGTGTGCAAGTAAGACCCTATCTGGGACAGTGGCATCGATATGTAATTACATGTAAGACCACGTCTGAGAAGTTGGAATTGTACGATATATGTGATTATCCGAGTGTCCTATCTAATTCTGAATGGTTCAACGGGCAATGATAGCTATGATTGAATGGATAAAATGAGTTAAAGTAATCAGGTATGTGATAGCTTATTACTTATTTGAATAAAGTAAGTAAGTTACTCGATATGTGTTATAAATCATGTATAATGTAAATGGAAATTTTGTATATGCATATTGAAAATGTATTTGGCCTTTTTTATTATATTATGTGGATATTTATGAAAGGGTTCATGGATATATATGTATGTGGATTATGTATATTCAACTATCTAATGGTAATAAGCTTCTTGAAATTGAATATTACCTTGATAATAGATATATGTATATGTTCGGCTAAAGTAAATTTGTATATGGAAATATATGATACATATGAAATTGTGATTTTGAAGTAAATGTGATTATGTTAGCATAATTTATTTTGGTTAAGTCGAGTTGTTATAAATTTTAAGTTATTATTTGCTTATGACTTACTAAGCTATGATAGCTTATTGTGTGTTTGTTCGCTGTTTGTAGATTTTAGAAGTTGGTTACGAGCTCGAGGATTGTCAGCAAGGTCTATCACACTATCGACCATTTTTGGTTTTTTTTTTAAAGCTAAATTTCAGATCTATGGCATGTATAGGCTAAATAATATTTGGAAGCATTGGATTTTGGTTTGTATATATAAAAGCCATGCGAAAATGGCTTGTTTATTCATGTTAAGTTTGGTTTAAGTTTGATTAAGCTATGGATATGCCTGGTTAGTAATTTTGAATGTGTGGTATTTGGCAATATGGTTCAGCTTGGTTATTAGATTAGTTGTTGATTTATTATTTTGACAAGAGATAAATATATTATGGTAAGTATAATCTATGACATGTTTAAATGGTGTTTTGGTTCTATGACTTAGTCGAGTATTGATATGTATAATATATAAATTAGGATGAATTGAATTGATTTCATAATTATAGTATAAACATGTTGTAATGGTTATGTGATTATTCTTTAAGGGAACTAAATGCATGATTATATTCGAGAAATAATAAGTTTAGTGGATGAATGGTATTTGTGATATGTGTTTTGTGCATTGAGGTTACTTGATGATTTTGGACGTGGTGTGAGTGATTTAGCTATGATATGTATATAATAGTATGAGTTATGTTTGTTATACTACCTTTAGTTAAAGTGATTTGATTATGTTTCTTATGTGTTAGTAATGATTTAAAAAAATTAGTTAAAAGTATATTTGAATAAATGTCGAAATGAGTTAAGGAATATTTTTGATTAGTAGTTCGGCATTTGTATATATATATATAGATGATTGGTCATGTGTTTTGGAAGTGAGTTGAATGATGATTGTTTAGAGACATAAATATTTTGGTTGTAGTTTTATTTTGATATATTGGGAAGATATGACTTGCGTTACAATAATTTAAGTACAAGATCTCAAGATATAGAGTATATGAATTTAATATGGTTGTTCATAAGTCGGCAAAGTAGTAATGTTACTTATAATGTAAATTCGGTTGTGTCATTCAATAATTTGATGTGTTATGAATTACTTATTGATATGGGTTAATATGAAATATGCATATATGTAAATGATAACGTATGTTCGTAATTATTTAAATTTGATGTGTAAATTATGGTTAATTTATATGTTAATTAATTTTATTTCCGTGATAGGATATATATACATATATGAAATGATAGGGTTAAATTAAGTAGATGTAATCTTGAATATAGTATGATTATTACATAAGTTTATATTCGAGTAACACATTGAAATAAATGACCAAGTGAATAGTGAATTTTATATTGACAAAACAAAAAAAAAAGTAAAATGAGCTATATATGTATGATACATATATGTTCGGTTGGGTCAAAATGATATGATCATGTTTAATTGGTTTGTGAGTAATTTATTGGTTCGGTTATATTGATATGTATATATGAATATTCTTAGACATATATATGTGTGGAATGTTTGGTAATGTACTATTGAAACGAATTATATTGGGCTATAATTTAAGCATTTGATTTTTATGGTTATATGTTTATATTGAGTTAGCAAGATATATGGAATAACGAAACGGGTTAGTTTGGTTGTTTTAAAAAAATAAAAAATAAAAAAATTATATGACTAACTTGTAATGAAAGTTTGTTCTAAATTGTTTTATGATCGGTAATACCTCATAACCCTATTCCGGTGACGAATACGGGTTAGGGGTGTTACATTTGATTGGTATCAAAGCTATGGTTTAGTCGGTTCTAGGACTACCATAGTTTATGTGAGTCTAGCTATACATGCCATATTTAACCTGCGATAGTGTGATATCTCCTGACTCTGACGAAAATTATTTTGATGAGACAGATAAGTTTTCAACCGAGCTAATTTTGATAGTACGGAATGTGTACTCGAATGTTTGAATGGAAATGTGTTGATGATTAGTTGAAATTCATAAAGGTATGGATTATAAAGTATAATATATTGATGTTGATAAATGTTGTAATTATATGAGCATATAGATTATGATATTTGAGTTGTGATTATTATCTGAAACATTTTGATTGTGAATTAATGATTTGAGTTGGTATATGAACTAAGTGCTAAGAACAAAAGTGATTAAAAGTAGATGTTTATTAAATGTTTGGGTAATATAAATTTTATAATGAACTGACTAATTGAGAAAGTGTGTATTGTGAGTATTTATGTGTAAGTTAAATTTGAGGCTTTACTACCCTCACCCCCTTTATCCATAAAATGTTACAATAAAATCTGTAAGAATTGGGTTGAATAAGCCTACGAGTGTGGAATTACAGAAGTTCGTGTTCGGAAGGTTAATAATGAGGGCAGAAAAGTGAATGAATCAGCAAATAAAGATAGTATTAAAAGAGATATTGGATAGTTCTGAAAACTATTCAGATTATATAAAATCACTGTTACAGAAGAAGTTAATTCCGATTAAATGATCTATTCAGGTATGTTATCTAAAGAAAGTATTAATTAGAAGCATCTCTGGATTGATTTCTATTATTGATAGGATAATATGAATTTGATGATGATAGAATTAGACAGTTGAATAATATTTGAATTGTATTGATAGCTGAGTGTAGTGGTTATAGTTGGGCAGTTACTATGACTTCTTCTGAGTACTCTACGTGTACATTTATCTTCAGAAATATATTTAACTGTTTAATTTCAGAAGGAATTCTTACCGTATGATAACGTTAGCTAAAGACGTTTATAGATGAAAACATTGTTGAGCTGTTTGAGGTTATGTTCAACATTGCTCTGTCTATCTCTGATATTCATTCTTTTATCTGAATATGAAAATTTACAGTAAAAATTTGTATAATGCTAATATTCTGTTTCTACTGGTTATTATTCTGTTGAACATACATGAAGATTATATAGCTTCTGTTATTGTGGATTTTAGTATTTATGAGTGACGTCATTCTTTTTGGAAAATTTCAGGGATATCATCAAAATTGTTATCATTATTTATGGGTTGGAATTTTCAGAAATCCTGTGTAGCTTCATACGTTGAAATTTTGCTATTCTGGTTTTCTTATGATTCTGTATGATTATCTTTATGAGATATCTATTTGACAGAAATGGCTATATCTGTTATAATCATAATTTCTATTCTGAAAACTTGGGAAGTTCTGCAGCACTGTTATTAGAGTTATAATAGTTGTGCTTCTGCATTAATTGTTGCTCAAATCATATTTGATTTTCTTCTGGGTCCAGATACTTTATTATCATTCGGGATATTATCTATTGTTATAGGTAAGACGTCAGTCTTATTATGACATTATGATTTATATTTGATGATTGTGGCATCTGTATAATGATATGTCTGGGTTATTCTTTTTAACGAGAAGAAAAGATTTCTTCGACAAGACTGATTCAGTAGTTTAATCTGAACTGAAATTATTTGATTGAAAAGTTAACTGGGTTATATGTGTTTGAAACTATTCACCAGATTGGAATATAAACTTTGAATGCACATGTGTGAAATGAGGGATAGTCTGAAGGAAGAATTTGTATTCTTGAAGACTTGATACAGAATTTTATCTATCGGAACAATTTTATCTGAGAAATGTTGTGGTAAATTAAAGTTAGCTTGATTGTTGATGTTTTCATTTTTACACGGAGATATTGTCAATCGAAACATCAGTACTAGTTTGGTCTAAATTAAAGAAAAAGTTTATGATCTTCAGTCATGCGTCAAGGAACGGTTTGAAATGTGTTCTAGTAATGGAGTACACAGAGATATCTTGTGATTCCATACAGCTAAAGCTGTAAAAAAAATTTAAGTAACATATTTGATGATTCAATTATAGTTGAGTTAAAAGCAAGACCGTTATATATTCAATAGAATTGTGAGATTCAGAAAGTTGATAATGAATTGTTAGCAAAGCGGGGCCAATGTGATTTAAATATTGATTCAGAGTTTTAAATTGATGCTAAAGGTGGTCTGAAGTTCAGAAATCTAATATGTGTTCCAAGAAAATCCAGAGTTGGTACAGATGATTTTGAACGAAGCTCATAGCAGTTGGTTATCTATTCATAAAGTCTATCAGCAAGAAAGAGCTGAACATCAAGTACTTTCTGGATTGCTTCAACTGAATATGATACTTGAGTGGAAATGGGATAGAATCACGATGGATTTTGTATCCAGTTTACTGTTGACATCGAGTTAGAAAGATGCAATCTAGGTTATTGTGGATAGATTGACTAAATCGGCTCATTTTGTTCCGATTCGTACAGATTACTTGCTTGATAAGCTTGCTGAGTTATATGTTTCACAGATTATGAGATTACAGGGTATGTCTATTTCTATTGTTTCAGATAGAGATCTGAGGTTTACATCACGGTTTTGGAAGAAACTGCATGATGCATTAGGTTTGTTAGTTTTGTGAATGAGTAATTGAAAGGTTTGTTAGTTGATGTGAATTCATGTATCTATAATCAATTGTTGAATTATGTGAATATGATTATATCAAGTTTATTTCATACGAGCTTACTAAGTTTCATAGCTTACTTTGTTTATTTTTCCTGTGTTTATAGTGTTATCAACTAGCTTGGATTCGGGGATCGTCAGAGATTGCTTCACACTATCCACCTATCACTTGGTACCTATGAACTTTGGTATTTAAAGTATATGGCATGTATAAGGACTTTGGTCATTTTGGAATATGTGTTGTTATGAATTTGGCCATTTGTGTTGGCTTATAAATGTTATGTATATAATGTTGTATATGGCCATGTAAGTTAACCTATTTGGCTTAGTTGGTGATATATATATGTGTGTGCTAATACCATTTTGTGATGTGGTTATATATTGCTTGGTGAAGGGTTGATTGTGGATTATTAGTTTGAGTAGCTAATGGTTGAATTTGAGATTGGTATGCTTGTGGTTCTACGCAAAGGGATGTTTAGATGAAATAGTGCATGTAGATGTGCTGTGCAAGTGAGTTTTGGTATGAAATTGAATGGTATATTGTGGTATTGATGTGTTTGTATTGGTTGGTGTTGAGATGGTATGAATTATGCTTGAACAATGTTAATAGAATGCTTATTTATGCCTTGTATTGGTGCCAATTGGTTTGATGTAGGTGTGTACCAAATTGGGTGGCAAAATGGCTTGGTAAATAACCTATTTTTGTCCACACGACCAGAGACACGGGCGTGTGTCTCAGCCGTGTGCGACACATGGTCATGTTACATGGCCTGTGTGTCCCCTAGTGCTAAATTTGAAACCAAGTCAATATGCTCCACACGGCCTCACACATGAGCGTGTAACTTGGCCGTGTGGTATAAGTCAGTATACCCTACAGGTTTGGCATGACCTAACACACAGCCTAGCACACGGGTTTGTATGGTCATTTTTAGGGCACACGGGCTAACCACACGAGCGTGTGTGTTGACCGTGTGACCCAAGTCAGAGAGTTACACGGGGTCGGACACGGGTTGGGACACGGCCATGTGCTCCCATTACAAATGTCCACACAGCTTGTGACACGAGCGTGTCTGGTGGCCGTGTAAGAGACACGGCCAGGCCACATGGGCGTGTGTCCCTTGTTTTGAGAAATTTTTTCTAAGTTTTGTAAAAATTTCTTAAGCTATCAATTTAGTCTCGAACCACTCCCAAAGTATGTTTAGGGCCTCGTAGGCTCGTTATAGGGAAATTATGCTTGAGTTTGAATAATGTTTAAATGTTTTATAAGTTCAGTAATACTCCGTAACCCTATTCCAGCGTTGATACAGGTGAGGGGTGCTACAAAAATTTCCATGCATCTTCAAGTAGTTGAATATCCCTTTGATCAACACTTGAATAATCACAACTGTTCCCCAAGCCGGCCTATAACAGCCCGATTTTGTGTCTAGTCAGAACAGTGGTTTCAGGACCACAAATTCGACATAGAAAAATGTGTTTTTATTATATTTTTTTGGTCTACATTTTTATGGAATTATTTTGTAAAAATTTCGTTCGAAAATTTTAACGTTTAGGCACTCAATTTACTCAAAAGGACTAAATTGTAAAAAGTGTAAAAGTTGAGTTCTACATGCTAGAGGTGTCCAATTGTTATGAAATTTTAAATTGAAGGTCCTTATATGGTAATTAGACCATTGGTTAAGTTGGTGGACAAAAATGGACATGCTTAGGCATGTTTCCAAAGTTTTTCATTAAGGGCATTTTGGTCATTTAGTTATTAAAATGAATTAAAAACAAAATTAAAAGCCAATTTTTGTCCATCTTCAATCCATTGGCCGAATTTCACATGAGGAAGACATAGCTAGGTTTTTAAAAGCTTTCAAGCTCGATTATCAAGAAAGGCATGGAATCAACCTTGATCAGGGAAAGGAAAATGTATTGGACTAAATTGCAAAATTACTATATTTTGCACTGAGGTAAGTTTGTATTTAAATAATATATCGATTCTTTTTATGTTATTATATTTCGTTATTATATGAGATGTGGCTGTCTATAGAATGATCATTTGATATAAATTACGAATCGAAATAGACTATGAATGAATTTGTTAAACGTTGAAAAGTGAGAAATTTCCCGGTTGAACCTTCGAAATAGAAATGATATGAATGATCCATTGTGAGAACACATGTGTAGTACTATGTGCAGGCTACTATGTGTTTAAGATGGTTTTAGGTCACGTGTGTAGTACTAAGCGCAGGCTACTACGTGTACCAGATAGTTAGGTCGCATGTGTAGTACCAAGTGGAGGCTACTATGCATACTCTTCAACTTCTATCACGTGTGTAGTACTAAGTGGAGGCTACTACGTGTACCAGATAGTTAGGTCGCATGTGTAGTACTAAGTTTAGGCTACTATGCATACCTGACAACTTCGATCACGTGTGTAGCACTAAGTGCAGGCTACTATGCATACCAGATAGCTTCGGTTACAAGGGTGGTAATATATGCAGGCAACAGTTTATCTGTTATTATTCTAATGAGTTCAATGGGAAATCGACTAAGTGAAAACACATGTGAACATGACCATGTGATGAATAAGTGTAGGTATATTTTTGTGGAAATTTATGAGCAATGTGCTCTATAGTTGAGCGAACTTTCGGTAAGATGGAATGGAGTAAGTGAAATTATGTAAGAGTGAAATTTGTAATAAAATAGTTTTAGATAGTAGCAGTTTTGTAACTTTTAAAAATCACCAAAAATAGTGGATATCGAATTAGAAGTTGAATAATATATTAAATTAAAGCTTGTTGAGCCTACTTTCATATAAAGGAAACGGTGTAAGCAAAAGCGTTTTGTATTATGAGATATTTAAATTTTTGTGAGATAGGGTCAGAATGATTTTAGAATCTCCTATTTTGACTTGGAAAAATCATTAAAAATTTTAAAAAAATAATTATGGGTTATAATTTATATTCCTAAAATCTTTAATGAGTCTATTTTTAAAAGAAATAAATAGAAATGTTATCCAAATCTTGTATGAAGAGATAATTAATTTTTAGTACAGAGGGGTCGGAACTGTCAGACAGCTAAACAAGGGTAACTTTAACGAATAAATTGTACTTATTGGCTAGACCAAAAATTCTTAAAATTATATGATAATAAGATATGTGAGTCTAGTTTCTGGGAAAATTTTTGGATCTTAATTTGGAGTTCTTTAGCTCCAAATATAAATAATTTAGTGACTATGACTCAAGAAAATAGCTTAACCTGAACATGTGTATATATACTATTATGATTGTTTTATCTTGAGAAATATGTTGATAAATCGTTTATTATTTACGTACTTACTAAGCTTTATGCTTACTCTCTTTTCTTTCCTTTGTCATATAGTATCACCAAGCCAGCTCGGGATTCAGAGATCGTCAGAGATTTTCAGAGATCCATCCACACTATCAATACTTTTTGGTATTTTGAAAATAATATTTTTGATTATGGCATGTATAAAGGGCTTGGTTATTTTGTTTTATGTCATAATTAATTTGGCCTAAAGTGTTGGCCTTCGATATTTGATAGCTCATTTTGTATATGACCATTGATATTAATTAATATTGTTCAAGCTATAATGTATGATGATGCATGATTAAGTATGAAAATTGAATTATTTTAACTTGGATATAAAAAAATCTCTGTCATGGTTTCGTACGATTGCATGTGTTATGTTTCGGTAATGTCTCGTACCCTGTTTCAGCGTAGAACATGGGTAAGGGGTGTTACATTTTAATGGTATCAGAGCTATGGTTTAGGCGGTTCTCAGATTTACGTACCATGTGTGGAAGTCTATCTATACATGCCATAAATATACTATGATAGTGTGATGACTCCTGACAATGTAAATAGTGTTTTCATGTAGTAAACGGATCCCGACCGAGATGTAGCTGATGATGTAGAAAGTAATGTGCTGACTCTCATGCTAGGGACTACGCCAGCTGAGAGCAGACCCGAGAAACTTGATCAGGGAGATGGGGCTCGAGAAGCCTTTCTCTGTATGATAAATAATTGGTATACAGAATTTGTTCGTGCAAATCTGAATGCTCAACCTCCTCCACCCCCTCCTATTCCCTAACCGGTTCCCATAGTTCCTTAAGATGCCGAAATGGTAAGATTGAGCAAGCCTTCAGTTACTAAAATTCAAAAACAATGGGCTAAAGAATTCAGGGCTAATATAGATAATGATCTCGAGAAAGAAGAGTTTTGGCTTGAGAATTCTATCAGGGTATTTGATGAGCTCTCTTGCACTCCTGAAGAATGTTTAAAATGTGCTATATCTTTACTGAGGGATTTAGCATATCATTGGTGGAAGACATTAGTATCCATGGTCCTGAAAGAAAGGGTTATGTGGGATTTCTTCCAAGAGGAGTTTAGAAAAAAGTACATAAGCCAGCGGTTCATTGATCAAAAACGGAAAGAGTTTCTCGAGCTGAAACAAGGTAAAATGTCTGTGGTAGAATATGAACGTGAATTTGTTAGACTCAGCAAGTATGCCCAGGAATGTGTGTCTAAATAAGCTATTAGTGCAAAAGGTTCGAGGATGGGTTAAATAAAGACATCAGACTGTTAGTTGGGATCTTAGAGTTGAAAGAGTTTGTAGTATTGGTCGATCGAGCTTGTAAAGCCGAAGAGCTGAACAAAGAAAAGAGAAAAGTTGTTAGTGAAGCCAGAGATGCAAGAAAGAGGCCAATGAGTAAGTCGTTCCAATCCCAGTCAAAGAAGTCCAAAGAGATGAATCCTCGATTGACTGTTTTAGCTAGATATTTGCACCAAGATCGTGGGAGATCAAATTTGAGTTCTAAAGCTCAAGCTACTTCAATGGCAAGTGTGGGTAATGTGAAGTCTAATAGACTCGAGTGTCAGCATTATGGTAAGCAACATTACAGTGAGTGTTGGGCGATTAGCCGATCTTGTTTTAGGTGTGGTTCTCGAGAACATTATATTAAGGACTCCCCAAAAAGGGTTGAAGAAGAAAAATTCCAGAGTGTCAGAACGACCAGCACTGTTAATAGGGGTAAACCCCCGAGGAATACTGGAAGTGGAGCTAGCAGCAAAAGGGTGACAAAGGATTCAACTGGGAGACCAGAAGCTAGAGCACCTACTAGAGCTTATGCCATACGTGCTCGTAAGGAGGCGTCATCCCCCGATGTGATTACTGGTACATTTTCCTTTTATGATAGTACTGTTATTGCATTGATTGATCCTGGATCTACTCATTCCTATGTTTGTGAGAATTTAGTATCTACTAAGAGCTTGCCTATAGAACTTACTGAATTTGTGATTAAAGTGTCAAACCTTTTAGGCAAATATGTGTTAGTAGATAAGGTTTGCAAGAATTGTCCTTTGATGATTCAAGGTCACTATTTTTCAGCTAATTTGATGTTGTTACCATTCAATGAGTTTGATGTCATTCTGGGTATGGATTGGTTAACATTACATGATGCCAAGGTACATTGTAGGCAGAAAACCCTTGAGTTGAAATGTGAAAATGGTGAGATTATTTGGGTTGAAATAGATGAATCAAATAAATTGCCTATGGTAATTTCGCACATGTCTGCTCAGAGATACATGAGAAAAGGATGTGAATCTTATCTTGTATATATATTGAATACCGGGATGTCTGAGTTGAAGCTTAAATCAATGTTGGTAGTCTGTGAATTCCCGGATGTATTTCCAGAAGAATTGCCTAGGTTGCCTCTGATCAGAGAGATAGAGTTTGCCATTGATTTGTTGCCTGGGACTGCACCGATCTCGATTGCTCCATATAGAATAGCTCCAAATGAATTGAAAGAATTGAAGGCTCAATTGCAAGATTTAACAGATAAGGGGTTCGCGAGACCGAGTTTCTCCCACTAGGGTGCTCCCGTATTGTTTGTGAAGAAAAAGGACAAATCTATGAGACTTTGTATTGACTATTGAAAGCTCAACAAGGAGACTATAAAGAATAAGTATCCATTGCCGAGAATTGATGATTTGTTCGACCAGTTGAAAGGGGCAATAGTATTTTCAAAGATTGATTTGAGATCCGGTTACTACTAGTTGAGAGTTAAAGAGTCGGATGTGTCAAAAACTGCTTTCAGAACGAGGTATGGACACTATGAATTTCTTGTGATGCCTTCCAGTTTAACTAATGCTCTGGCTATTTTTATGGATTTGATGAACCGAATCTTTCAGCCATATTTGGATAAGTTTGTGGTTATGTTCATAGATGATACTCTGATTTATTCTTGAGACGAGTCCGAGCATGCCGAGCACTTAAGAATGGTATTACAGCTTTTAAGAGAAAAGAAATTGTTTGCTAAATTCAAGAAAAGTGAATTTTGGCTTCATGAAGTCAGATTTTTGGGACATATAGTTTCAGGTGATGGTATTCGGGTTCATCCGTGCAAAGTTTCGGCAATTGTTGATTGGAAACTGCCAAAGAATGTATCCGAGGTAGAAGCTTTTTAGGCTTAGCCGGATATTATCGACGATTTGTCGAGGGATTTTCAATGATTGCCTCTCCTATGAATAATTTGTTGCAAAAGAGTGCTAATTTCGATTAGACTAAAAAGTATCAGCAAAGTTTTGAGAAGTTGAAAGCGTGATTGACAGAATCACCAGTGTTAGTGCAACCCGAGTCGGGAAAAGAGTTTGTGATCTACAGTGATACGTCATTAACTGGTCTTGGTTGTGTGTTGATGCAAGAAGGTAAAGTGGTAGCTTATGCCTTGAGACAGTTGAAACCGCACGAGAAGAATTACCCGACGCACGATTTGGAATTGGCCACCATTGTTTTTGCTTTGAAGATTTGGCGTCATTATTTTTATGGTGAGAAATGTCGAATCTTTACTTCTCAAAAAAGTTTGAAGTATCTAATGAATCAAAAGGATTTGAATTTGCGACAGCAGAGATGGCTCGAATTATTGAAAGATTATGAGCTAATGATTGACTGTCATCCGGGGAAAGCGAATGTAGTCACAAATGCCTTGAGCAGAAAATCCTTGGTTCTTTAAGAGCTATGAGTACAAATTTGGCTATGTCTGTTGATGGTTCGATTTTGGCCGAGTTAAGGGCTAGGCCGTTATTTCTTCAGCAAATTTGTGAAGCTCAGAAGAATGACAGTAAATTACAAGCCAAGCGAGCTCAGTGTGAATCGGGTTGTAACTCAGATTTTCAAATTGGACCAGATCATCGCTTAATGTTCTGTGATCGAATATGTGTATCGAAAGATGCTGAGTTGATTCAGAAGATTTTACATGAAGCATGCAGTGGTTGTTTGTCAGTTTATCCGAGTAGTACCAAAATGTATAACGACTTGAAGAAAGTATATTGGTGGAATGGTATGAAAGGAGATATCTCTGAGTTTGTATCGAGATGCTTGATTTGTCAGCAAGTGAAAGCTGAACACCAGGTACCTTCAGGTTTACTTCAGCCAGTGATGGTTCCCAAGTGGAAATGGGCAGAATCACGATGGATTTTGTGATAGGTTTTCCTCTGACTCTGAAAAAGAAAGATGCCATTTGGGTTGTGGTTGATAGATTGATGAAATCGGCTGTCACACTCTAAACCCGGCCTAGACGTTATGGTCGAATCTGGCGTGTCACATCAAAGTGTTTTTCGAAAATTGATCTTTTCAGTAAAAAATCCGTTACTGAATTTAAATCCTTTATTTTTATTTAACCAAAGTTCTCATCAAAACGTTTACCTTTTTAACCATCAGTGTTCTATCAAATTGATTTAAAAACGCGGAAGCTTCTTAAGTCGATGAAGTTTAAAACACGTGTTTTTAAAAAGTAATTATTTTAAAAACTCGTCTTTAGCTAGACTATCAGTTTAAAATTATATAGTCCAAAGCCTAATTAAAAATTAAAACCCACAAACGGCCTTATTACAAAATTAAAAACCCAAAAGTAAAATTTAAATTAAATAAAGTCAAATGCAAGACATAGCAGTTGTGTGACCACCTCCAAGTCCCTCACAGCACCAAATCGTCTAAGGCTGGGGATTACCTATACAGTTAAAAAGAAAGGGTGAGTTTACTGAAAACTCAGTGTGTAATCCCCAATGCACAATAGAAATCGAATATGCAAAATGATCTTAGGCCGTAGCCTTATTCAAGAATGAGAGCGATCGGCCTTTAGCCCTATCTGATGAGTGAGTGGGCCCCAAGCCCAAAATAGAAGCAATACAGAGCAAATAAGTATCCCAACCCAATCCAACCAGCACACCACCCGTACCAGCTAATACATCATGTGGGGATTCGATCGACCCATCCAGCCAACACACCAATAACGTAGCGAAGCTGCTAATAACAGAAAATGTGGCGGAGCCACCAAAATCAGAATACATGGCAAAACCACTAGTACAAAACTTCCTCCAAATCAGCCCCCAACCCCATGCAGAATGTCATGTCATAAATATAACGTGTATGCAAAGCCATACTCAGTACAATCATATATGTAAATCATAAGCACATCAGTCATACGGAACATAAGGCATAATTGTCATTTTACCATACAGGGGTATTACGATCATTTTACCTATAAGGGCATTATGGTCATTTTACCTATTTTGGGGTTTCAGCTCAGATATGACCTCTCTGAAGGTCTTCAGTCGCCTCGAGCGACACAGTTAACCTAAATGATCATAACGGTGTAAATGGGCCCAAGGCCCATTACTCGGCCCAAGTGGGCCCACACGCTCGTGTGGCCCATTTAGCCTAAATTCAGTAATGGTTATGTGACCTACATAGCACAGTCCAATCTTTATCACTTACCGTGGATTTCATCTGTGTGGGGCTTACGAGCCTATTGGGCCCACACGGCCCATAACGGCCCAAGTCCACGGAAACGCTCGTAGTGGCCTTTATAGTCTATCACCCATGATTTATGGGCTCGATTTACCCCACGAGCGATCGCACACTCGTGAGGCCCCAAATGCCAAAGTTTCAGTATTTCGGCATTTTGACTTTTCGGCTTCTGCCGATTTACAGTAAGGAAGGGTGTGGTTACACACCTTTTTCAGCTTTTTGACAGTAATCGATTTGGGTGCATAGTTACACACCTGTTTATGCAACCGTTACAAGTTCCTCAAACGCCCAACCTATGTTCAATTCCATAAACAGTCAGTCTTTCATTTGTTAGTGTTCATAAACACTACATCCCCAAATCAGTACTCGAACTTACCTTGTCCGAAAGTAGTGTGGCTAAATACACATAGATTGATGACTAAAACGATCACACGCTTCTCGTCCGATAATTGCATAAACCATAGATCTTATTAAACAGGACCGCTCATAGGTGTGGTTTAAATCCATGATCATCAACTCCAAAATAAGGTATCGTATTACCTTCAGAGAATAATGAGGAAAAAGGTTTTAATCACCACCAAAATACTTGCACTCCACCATTTCCCATTTGAACCTAGAAACCCAATGATCCATATAAGAAACCAACAATCGATCGTCAAAGCACAAGGAGAAAGGGGGTATCCAGCTTTAAGAAACAAAATGAGGGAAAACAGGTTGAACTAACAGAAGTCAATACATCATATACCTTTTGTCAAGAACTCTTGTAGAAATCGAGTTAATCAACCCTCACCATAGAGCTCAGTAATAATGGACCAAGAGTACCCAATAGCAGAGAAAACAGAAGAAAATAGAGAAAGGTAGGGGGACAATTGGCTATTGAAGAAAAACCGAAAAGAAAGAATAGAATCGCGAAGGGGAGAGAGAGCAGCCTAGAAAAATTGGCCAAGATACAGTGGAAATAACAAGAGGGAGAAAAAGGAAGAAAATAGAGAACAGAATGGGAGCAATCTCGACAGTGCTTAAGGAATGTATTCGGCCAGTATTGGAAAAGAAGGAAAAATGCAGAGATTCAGCCAATCAGAGTAAAGAAGAGTGCAAAACTGAAACAACCTCACAATAAAAAAACACCTTAAAACCAAAAGCTAATTTTGGCTTTAGAGAGAAAAAATACCCAAGCAGGGAAAAACCGAAGCCAAGGTCCCCAGTAACAAATAGCTACCCAAAACGCAGAAAAGAACCCCTGATAGCCGAATGTATGAGTGCCCAAAGCCCCCATACGGTACAACTCTTCTCCCAACCCAAATTCCTTGATTTTCTCCTAATATCTCTCCATGATTCTCTCCACAAATCACTCCAACATCTCATTCAAACTCTATTCAAACTCTCATGACCAAGTCCACAACCACCTCAGTAGAATTTCAATCCAAATCTACCTTTCTCACCTCATGGCAATAAAATAAATACACCTTGTATGCCATGGGATTCAAACCCAAATTCTCCCAGTTACCAAGTCACGCCACTTGCCACTAAGCCATAAGGCTTTTTGTGACACATTTTACCCACAAATATTGATAAAGCCTACAAGCTAAAGCCAAGGTTCAGCAAAGGGGAAAAACTAAAACTTTTGTAAAAGCCCAGACTTGAACCCAGGCTTCTCAAACACTCCCAAACACACCCAAATCACTTAACCAATAAAGCAAACATGAAATTTGTGTCACTTTCTTGCTTACCTAGAATATTTATGAGCAGTCTCCTTAACCATTCCTATGCTCAAGGCCCAATACTTCTAGGCCCAATTTTGGGGCGCTACAATTCACCCCTCCTTAAGGAAATTTCATCCTCGAAATTTCCAACTAGAAGGGTAGTCGCGTAACAACTACACCACTACGCTCTCACTGCGCACTCTGATCCCAATACACACATCCAAAACACCTACCCACTGGAGTAGATAGACACCACACGCATACAATCTCTATGTCCAAATCATCACACTCAAACAAAACATACCTGACTTAAAGGTGACTTGGCAATCCCGAGCCCGATGCTCCTTAGACCCATATCTGAGACATACTCCTGACTTCCTCCAGTATTCGCCCAGATGACTCCTCTTGCAATTCTTACAAGTCAGAAAGTTCGAACGTGTTTTAGCATGCTTCACAAAACGAGGCTCTAGCCCTAGAGAACTACGATCTCTCTTCTTCTTACAGTCCACACATCTAGCCTGGAGTGTTTCACCAATCTCCTTGACTTCCTCCAGCACCTCCCTTACTAACCGAGTTAGCGCCTTAGTACTAAGCTCCGGGTTATCGCTACCTGAAGTTGGCGGAATTACCCTGACTTCCGTCTCCTGAACCATCTCATGTTTCAGTGAAGCTGGTGCCTCCCTAGCAGGCATGTGACCCGATGCTGAAGACCCAGCCCTAACACTTCCTTGGCCTCTACTGCGGCCACGTGTACCCCTTCTGCCAGTATCTCTAATGCTCATATCAATTCGCATATTATCTGATTTTAGGAGTTTTATGCATCAGTTAGTAATTCCAAAAATTATTAACAAATGTGTTATAAACGACAATAATTAGGGTTTGTTTCCGCAGAACAAGATCTTACTACAGTTTTCCGTCTTCTATAGTCTCAGCCTACTCTAACTAAAGAGTTTCAGTAAAGTCCCACTACCTATAGTAGTCCCTCAGTAATACATTTTAATTCAAGCAATCTATAGTAAAAGAAGAACTTACAGATTCGGCGCCGAAGACTCGGTGTGCCAAACTGGTAAACCTCCAAAAAGATTTTCAAGAACAGTTTTCTAAAAATTCCTAATATTTTCAAAACCCATTCCACAGTCGAATTTTGTAACTTGACTCTGATACCACTAAATGTAACACCCCAAACCCAGCCTAGACATTATGGCTGAATTTGGTGTGTCACATCGAAGTGTTTTTTGAAAATTGATCTCTTCGGTAAAAAAATTCGTTACTGAATTTAAATCCTTTTATTTTTATTTAACCAAAGTTCTCGTCAAAATGTTTACCTTTTTAACCATCAGTGTTATATTAAATTGATTTAAAAATGCGGAAGCTTCTTAAGTCGATGAAATTTAAAACGCGTGTTTTTAAAAAAAAGTAATTGTTTTAAAAACTCGTCTTTACCTAGACTAGCAGTTTAAAATTATATAGTCCAAAGCCCAATTAAAAATTAATACCCACAAACGACCTTATTACAAAATTAAAAACCCAAAAGTAAATTTTAATTAAATAAAGTCAAATGCAAGACACAGCAGTCGTGTGGCCACCTCCAAGTCCCTCACAGCACCAAATCGTCTAAGGCTAGGGATTACTTGTACAGTTAAAAATAAAGGGTGAGTTGACGAAAACTCAGTGTGTAGTCCCCTAACAGACAACAGAAATCAGAATATGCAAACTAGTCTAGGCCGTAGCCTTATTCAGTAACAGAGCAGTTTGGGCTTTAGTCCTATACAGTAGCAGAGTGGGCCCAAGCCCAAAATAGAAGCAATACAGAGCAAATAAGTATCCCAAACCAATCCAACCAGCACACCACCCATACCAGCCAATACACCATGTGGGCATTCAATTGACCCACCCAGCCAACACACCAATAACGCAGCGAAGCTGCTAATAACAGAAAATGTGGCGGAGCCACAAAAATTAGAATACGTGGCAAAACCACTAGTACAGAACTTCCTCCAAATCAGTCCCCAACCCCATGCAGAATGTCATGTCATAAATATAACGTGTATGCAAAGCCATACTCAGTACAATCATGTATGTAAATAATAAGCACATCAGTCATACGGAACATAAGGCATAATCGTCATTTTACCATACAAGGGTATTACGGTCATTTTACCTATAGAGGCATTACAGTCATTTTACCTATTTTGGGGTTTCAGCTCAAATAACAACCTCTCTGAAAGTCTACAGTCGCCTCGAGTGACACAGATAACCTAAATGATCATAACGGTGTAAATGGGCCCAAGGCCCATTACTCAGCCCAAGTGGGCCCACACGCTCGTGTGTCCCATTTAGCCCAAATTCAGTTACGGCTATGTGACCTACATAGTCCAGTCCAATATTTATCACTTACCATGGATTTCATCTGTGTGTGGCCCACGAGCCCATTGGGCCCACATGGCCCATAACGGCCCAAGTCCACGGAAATGTTCGTGATGACCTTTACAGTTTATCACCCATGATTTGTGGGCTCAGTTTACCCCACGAGTGATCGCACGCTCGTGAGGCCCCAAATGCCAAAGTTTTGACATTTCGGCTTAATAGGTGTAGGTTAAACCCATGATCATCAACTCCAAAACAAGGTATCGTATTACCTTTATAGAATAATGAGGAAAAAGGTTTTGATCGCCACCAAAATACTTGCACTCCACCACTTCTCGTGAGAACCTAGAAACCCAATGATCCATATAAAAAACTAATAATCGATCGTCAAAGCACAAGGAGAAAGGGGGTATCCGGCTTTAAGAAACAAAATGAGGGAAAACAGTCTGAACTAACAGAAGACAATACATCACATACCTTTTGTCAAGAACTCTTGTAGAAATCGAGTTAATCAACCCTCACCATAGAGCTCATTAATAATCGACCAAGAGTACCCAATAGCAGAGAAAACAGAAGAAAATAGAGAAAGGCAAGGGGACAATTGGCTATTGAAGAAAAATTGAAAAGAAATAATAGAACTATGAAGGGGAGAGAGAGCAGCCTAGAAAAATTAGCCAAAATGCAGTGGAAATAACAAGAGGGAGAAAAAGGAAGAAAATGTAGAACAGAATGGGAGCAATCTCGACAGTGCTTAAGGAATGTATTCGCCAGTATTGGAAGAGAAGGAAAAATACAGAGATTCAGCCAATCAGAGTAAAGAAGAGTGCAAAACCAAAACAACCTCACAATAAAAAAAATCTTAAAACCAAAAGCTAATTTCGGCTTTAGAGAGAAAAAATACCCAAGTAGGGAAATACCGAAGCCAAGGTCCCCAGCAACAAACAGCTACCAAAACACAGAAAAGAACCCCTGATAGCCGAATGTATGAGTGCCCAAAGCCCCCATACAGCACAACTCTTCTCCCCAACCCAAATTCCTTGATTTTCTCCTAATATCTCTCCATGATTCTCTCCACAAATCACTCCAACATTCCATTCAAACTCTATTCAAACTCTCATGACCAAGTCCACAACCACCTCAGTAGAATTTCAATCCAACTCTACCTCTCTCACCTCATGGCAATAAAATAAATACACCTTGTATGCCGTGGGATTCGAACCCAGATTCTCCTAATTACCAAGTCACGCCACTTGCCACCAAGCCATAAGGCTTTTTATGACCACAAATATTGATAAAGCCTACAAGCTAAAGCCAAGGTTCACCTAAGGGGAAAAACTAAAATTTTTGCAAAAGCCCAAACTTGAACCCAGGCTTCTCAAACACACCTAAATAACTTAACTAATAAAGCAAGCATGAAATTTGTGTCACTTTCTTTCTTAACTAGAATATTTTTGAGCAGTCTCCTTAACCGCTCCCATGCTCAAGGCCCAATACTTCTAGGCCCAATTTTGAGGCGTTACATCTGCTCACTTTATACCAATACGTACTGACTACTCACTTGATAAGTTGGCTGAATTATATATTACTGAAATTGTGAGATTACACGAAGTACCTATGTCTATTATTTTGGATAGAGATCTGAGATTTACTTTGAGATTTTGGAAAAAGTTGCAAGAAGCTTTGGTTACGAAATTGAATTTTAGCACCGCGTTTCATTCGTAAACTGACGGTCAATCCGAAAGGGTAATCCAGATACTTGAAGATATGCTCCGATGTTGTGTATTTGAAATTGAAAGTAGTTAGGAGAAATACCTACCACTAGTTGAATTTGCTTACAACAACAGTTTTCAGTCGAGTATAAAAATGGCACCTTATGAGGCATTGTATGGCCGCAAGTGCCGAACACCTTTGTATTGGACCGAGCTTAGCAAGAAACAGATTCACGGAGCTGATTTGGTTAAGGAAACCAAAGAGAAAGTAAGAGTAATTCGAGATTGTTTGAAAGCAGCTTCTGATAGACAGAAGTCATATACAGATTTGTAAAGAAAAGAAATTGAATTTCAGGTCGATGATAAAGTATTTTTGAAAGTATCTCCATGGAAGAAAGTTCTCAGATTTGGCCGAAAAGGCAAGTTGAGTCCACGTTTTATTGGGTCGTATGAGGTTATTGAAAGAATAGGGCCAGTGGCATATCGATTAGCTTTACCAACAGAGTTGGAAAAGATCCATAATGTGTTTCATGTGTCGATGCTGCGACGTTATCGTTTCGATCCTTCACATATGATTCCTCTGACAGAGATTGAGATTTGACCGAATATGACCTACGATGAAGAACCGATTAAGATTTTGGCTCAGAAAGTTAAACAGTTGAGAAATAAAAGTATAGTCTTAGTAAAAGTATTGTGGCAAAGGCATGGAGTAGAAGAGGCTATGTGGGAACTAGAGGTAGCCATGAGGAAACAATACCCAAACCTCTTTACCAGTAAGATTTTCGGGGATGAAAATCCCTAAAGTGGGGAGAGTTATAACAGCCCGATTTTGGGTCTAGTAGGAATAGTGGTTCTGAGTCCACAAACCTGACATAGAAAAATGTGTTTTTATTATATTTTTATGGTCTACATTTTTATGGAATTATTTTGTAAAAATTTTGTTTGAAAATTTTGAAGTTTGGGCACTCAATTTAGTCAAAAGGACTAAATTGTAAAAACTGCAAAATTTGAGTTCTACATGCTAGAGGTGTCCAATTGTTATGAAATTTTAAATTGGAGGTCCTTCTATGGTAATTAGACCATTGGTTAAGTTTGTGGACAAAAATGTACATGGTTAGGCATGTTTCCAAAGTTTTTCATTAAGGGCATTTTGGTTATTTAGTTATTAAAATGAATTTAAAACAAAATTAAAAGCCAATTTTTGTCCATCTTCAACCCCCTGGCCGAATTTCACATGAGGAAGACATAGCTAGGGTTTTTCAAGCTTCCAAGCTTGATTATCAAGAAAGAAGTAAAATCGACCTTGATCGGGGAAAGGAAAAGATATCGGATTAAATTGCAAAATTACTATATTTTGCACTTAGGTAAGTTTGTATTTAAATAATATATCGATTATTTTTATGTTATTATATTTCATTGTTATATGAGATGTGGCTGCCTATGGAATGATCATTTGATATAAATAACGAATCGAAATAGACTATGAATGAATTTGTTAAATGCTAAAAAGTGAGGAATTTCCCGGTTGAACCTTTGGAATAGAAATGATACGAATGACCCATTGTGAGAACACATGTGTAGTACAATGTGTAGGCTACTATGTGTTTAAGATGGTTTTAGGTCACGTGTGTAGTACTAAGTGCAGGCTACTATGCATACCCGACAACTTCGATCACGTGTGTAGTACTAAGAAGCAGGTTACTATGTGTATCAGAGGGCTAGGTCACATGTGTAGTACTAAGTGGAGGCTACTACGTGTACCAGATTTTTGGCCGCATGTGTAGTACTAAGTGCAGGCTACTATACGTACCAAATAGCTTCGGTTACAAGGGTGTTAATATATGCAGACAACCGTTTATCTATTATTATTCCGATGAGTTCAATGGGAAATCAACTAAGTGAAAATACATGTGATAAGTACAGGTATATGTTTGTCGAAATTTATGAGCAATGTGCTCGATAGTTGAGCAAACTTTCGGTAAGATGGAATGGAGTAAGTGAAATTATGTAAGAGTGAAATTTGTAATAAAACAGTTTTGGATAGTAGCAATTGTGTAACTTTGAAAAATCACCAACAATCATGGAGATTGAATTAGTAGTTGAATAAGACATGAAATTAAATCTTATTGAGTCTATTTTCATATTAAAGGAAACGGTGTAAGCGAAAGAATTTCATATTATGAGATATTTAAATTTTGTGAGACAGGGTCAGAATCAATTTGGAATCCCCTATTTTGACTTGGAAAAATAATTAAAAATTGTACAAAACTAATTATGGGTTATAATTTATATGATTAAAATTATTAATGAGTCTATTTTTGAAATAAACAAATGAGAACATTTTCCAAATCTTGTATGAATAGATGCTTGATTTTTAGTGTAGAGGGGTCAGAACTGTCAGACAGCCAAATAGGGGTGACTTTAACAAATAAACTATACTTATTGGATGGACCAAAAATTATGAAACTTTTATGGTAAGAAGATATATGAGTCTAGTTTCTGGGAAAATTTATGGATCTTAATTTGGAGTTTCGTAGCTCCGGATATAAATAATTTAGTGACAGTGACTCAAGAAAACAGCTTGACCTGAACATGTGTATATATACTATTATGATTGTTGTATCTTGAGAAATATGTTGATAAATCGTTTATTATTTACGAACTTACTAAGATTTATGCTTACTCTCTTTTCTTTCCTTTGTCTTATAGTATCACCAAGCCAGCTCGGGATTCGGAGATCGTCGGAGATCCATCCACACTATCAATACTTTTTGGTATTTTGAAAACAATATTTTTGATTATGGTATGTATAGAGGACTTGGTTATTTTGTTTTATGTTATAATTAATTTGGCCTAAAGTGTTGGCCTTCGATATTTGATAGCTTATTTTGTATATGACCATTGATATTAATTAATATTGTTCAAGCTATAAGGTATGATGATGCATGATTAAGTATGAAAATTGAATTGTTTTAACTTGGATATAAAAAAAAAATCTATGTCATGGTTTCGTACGATTGCATGTGTTATGTTCCGGTAATGTCTCGTACCCTATTCCGGCGTAGTACACGGCTAAGGGGCGTTACATGGCCAGTCATTAATCTACCTTTACGGCACAATAAATAATCATTAGGACACTTTAAATCAAATAATAAAGCTGTAATAAAATTGGAAAAATTTAATAACTAATTTAAGGCATATTTAAAATGCAATTAAAACTAACTAAATAAACTAAGTTAACCAAAAATTACCAACATTAAATATGCATAAGACTAAGACATAATTAACACACATATACTAAAATTAAAAGTTGTAGAACTAATTAAATTAAATAAGATGGACGGTTTGGCCTTAAGAGCCCACTTGCACAACATTGCAAGGGCTTAAGTTTTTATTATAGACCTAATAAGGATTTGTCTTATCTCATTTGGACCAAGTTTGTTGGATTAATCCCACAATTGCTTCGTTGAATCCTTTAGCTCTAGTCCATGTCATTGGCCTAATTAGTACGGAACATGGTAGCTTAGATTCTGACCCAATTAGTGAACCCAAGATCACGTCAACCCATATCCTTAGTTTCAGCTTAACAAGAGAGATCTATTCTCAACTCTAAAACAAATCAACCATAGCATTTTGAATGGAAGAAAGAAGAAAAACCCTCTTTTCTTCCAACCCAAATTAATATATGTGTATTTAAAACCCATGTTCCCATTGTGGAACTTGACACGTGTCACAATATTTCTAAGTTGTGTTACAAATTATATACAGTTGTGGAGAAACATACACGAGAATCCAAAATTTTATATATTTTTAGTCCATCCTTTCATTTCATTCCTAACCATCTCGTTAGAACGTAACTAGCACCGTAACTAAACAAACTTGTCGTACAATACCTATTGTGACAACCTAAAATACCCAAAAATCCTCATTATTCTTACCTATCTCTTCTACTTTACATCTCCATGCATTCAGAGAACTATCATCACCTGATACTCCAACATCAACTATGCACCGATGTATATGCCAAGAGCATCAAGACTGTACCACACAGATTTCTTTCGGTTTACTCGCCAAACTCATACCCACCAAAGCTGGGTGTTACAATATTTATATGAGTATCAATACTTTTTCATAAAATATCGATACCCTTGTTTTGCATATCAAACAGAATCATGATTTGGTATCGATATTTAATATGGTATCGATACCCAAAAATTAAATATCGATACCAAGTTTAAAATTTAAAATTTTGAAATTTTACAATTCAATCTTGTATCATAACTGAATTTTACAATTAAGTCATGGTAGACCTTAAATTATTACATTGCATAATATGTGAATGGAACTTATATATAAATCGAATATAGGCATAATGCCAAAAATAGCCCCTAACATTTGACTGTTTGGTCACTTTGGCCCTTTATGTTTTTTTTAGATCACTTTGGCCCCTAACATTTTTTTAATCAAATTGGTCCACTTTTAACAAACATGCTGACATGGCCGTTAGTTGACCAATCATCAACATTAACCGCTAATGTGGTGGTCCAAATGTAATAAATGATGACGTGGCACTATTTTGTCTTATATGCCACGTCAGTAAATAATTTTAAAATTATTTTTAAAAAAATAAAAAAAACCCTAATTTCTTCTCCCCAACTCTCTGTTTCCTTCCTACATTTCCAGTCTCCTACCACATTTCAAACAAAAAAACCCACCATCTTTCTTCTTCAATCAAAGATTTAAAAAAATCCCACAAAATATTTTGAACATAAAAACCCATAATAGGAAGAAGAGACTAAACATTCATCACTTTTCTTTCATTGATACTTGCTTTTCAAAATTGCTTCCATTTTTGAAGTGGTTTTCTTGGTTTCTATTCTCTGTTTCTCCTATCTTTATTTATATATATCTATCTCTGGGTTCTTTTTTAGAATTTTCTTTTAGGTAGAGATCTGGGAAAATAAAGATTTAATATTAATGACTATTACAATAAGAAGGAAAAAAAAGTTTCTTGGAATAAGATATGGGTTTTTGATTCTTCTGCTCTTTCTTTGTGTTTTAGATTGTTGGGTTTGAGTTTTTGAGATGAGGATGGGGATGAATCAGATAAAAATTTTAAGTTTTTGAAATATTTGAGGACTAAATTGAAAATTGGGGAAGAAGTTAGGAGAAGGCATTTTGTGTACACTTGTTCTGCTAAGCTCTAGAAAAATGAATTCAAAAGAGAACAAGTTGTTGTTAAAGTGACTCCAATGTCCAAACTAACAATTTAAAAAAATACTATTAAATTCGGGACATTAAGGAAATGGTAGGGAAGATGAG
The DNA here is from genome assembly GCA_025698475.1 of Gossypium anomalum. NCBI lineage: Eukaryota > Viridiplantae > Streptophyta > Magnoliopsida > Malvales > Malvaceae > Gossypium > Gossypium anomalum. The sequence goes on from CM046957.1 coordinate 27,729,105, forward strand.
ATTAAGAAAGATTGAGTTGAACTTTGAGGTTTTCCATTAAAACGAAGGCTTTTTTTGAGAATCGAAGAGGAATAAACGGAGATTTGGAGAATGAGATTGTGCTTCCCATGTGAACTGCCATCTTTTAGGGTTTTCAAGGTTTGACATTTTTCCCCTTTCTTCTAGGTTCCTCAAGCCACGAAACCAGAAGATGAGATTGAGAAAAAAAATTGTTTCTTATCAAAACATAACAAGTTTCAAAAACCCAGAAAAAGATTAATGAGGCTTTTGAAGGCGAAGGGGATGATGATGATGAGGAATGGTGATGGTGATGATGATTTTAAAATCATTTTAATAATTTTAAAATCACTTGTTGACGTGGCATATAAGATAAAATAGTGTCATGTCAGCATTTAATTACATTTGGATCGCCACATCAGTAGTTAATGTTGACTGTTATTCAACTAATGACCACGTCAACATGTCCATTAAAAATAGACCAATTTGACAAAAAAATTTAGGGGCCAAAGTGATCAAAAAAACATAAAGGGCTAAAGTGACCAAATAGTCAAACGCTAAGGGTTATTTTTGGTATCATGCCATGAATATAATTGTTTGAATTTTGTTTGTAGTATCTTATTGCTCGGGTTTGGTGACTAGAACGAGTAAGGGGTGTTACAATTGTGGTGTCATTTCATAGAGTCAATAGACTGTTGTTACGGTATCACTCTAACGAGCTAGATGATTACCGTTATCGTAGTGTCACTCCATAAAGTCGATAAACCTTCATCATGGTATCACTCTAGTGAGCCAGTTGATAACTGCCGTCATGGTGTTGCTCCATAGAATCGATAGATCGTTGTCACGATGTCGCTTTAGCGAGCTAGTCAATAACCGCCATCGTAGTGTCGCTTCATAGAGTTGATAGATCGTCATCACGGTGTTGCTCTAGCGAGCTAGTAGATATCATTCCACGATGCCATCTAAGCTCCCTTGGATCCCCATTTCAGTCTGCCCATTCTTCCATTACGCAAATTATTCCTATCTTCATCTACTCCGTCTAGGTAAATTCCTCTGTACTTTGCATACTGATGTGATCATGGGCTCAAGCAAAATGACAGATTCTGGTGGGCCTTTGAAGGTTAAGATTGGTCCAAGATGTCATGACTCATTTGCACGTGATCGGCCTAAGATCATCTATGAACAATTACAAGTACTTGTTGGACATATTATAAGGGCTCAAGCTAAACGATTCAAAGAAGCTCTTAATGGCCTAATTCATGGGCTTTGGAACAATGGCCAAGCTAGTCATGATCAAAGTGGGCCAAATCTTATTCCTAAGATGATACAAATGATCCAAGTGATGGAAGAACATTTGAATGGGCCTTGATTGACTAGTCAGTCACCATTGAATTTCCTTTGATTACTTTTATCTTTTATTTAATAAACTTTGCATTTTTCATTTGTCGACAAATTTCCTATTTCATGTGTTTATGTATTGTGTGTATGTGTGATGTTTTACTAATGTCTTAGTCTAGTTCTTACAGAGGATGTCAAGTTATTAATTATATATTATGATGTGTTAAAGTTTCATATGTTTGTTCTTTTTTAGTCAATTGTGTTAATTCAAATTGTGTCTTGTTTTGAATTGAACTCATCCTATATTTATATCTTCTTGTAGGACAAACGGGTGACCGTTCAAGTACTCTTGTGGCTATTCACTTTGCGATCGAAATGCATGCTCATTCCCATTCAAAAAATCATCCCATCCATGTAACTAGTTTGGTTCATTTGATTGATCATCTACTAGGGCCAAATTCATTTATTCATTAATTTTAAGCTTTGGCCGAATTCAAAATATCAACCAAGTGCATGGACGGTGGCAATTAAAGGAGCTAAATTTGTCTATTTGGTTGACTTCATGAATGTTATATATGCATGCACATCTAAGGGTGATGAAACTCCATAAATTTGGTACATTGCATCTTCAACATTCATACACCAACTTGGGGAATGAATCTAAAGATGCATTCAAGTATTCATGCACATGCAAGGCTTTAATGCAAGACTTAATGAAGTATGCATGACACTCTCATATACATGTATGGCTAGGGTGAATGAAAGAGACCATTAGAGAACATTCAAAGCACGTGAGAAACCTTCAACATTAAGGATTTGTGCATGGTCAAGGAGGGAAGAATGTGACCATTCAAATGTTCGATAAATTTGATTTATTCATGAATGTAATTAACTTGTCATGCATGAACATTTTTAATGGTCAAGTGTGGCCCTTAGTATTCTATGTTTATACATTGTTTTGTCATGCCATTGTAGAGGGTTAATCATCTTTTGAATATAAACTATTTTGTGAGAGTTTCTCTCTAGTTCTTTATCAAACTTTCAAACTTATCAAAACTTAATGGTTTTATGGCATTCAACCCTATCATATTACTCCCCTTCTCATACCATTCCGGAGTGTGGTGACACCAATTATTCTTATACCAAGGTTCAGGTAATTTGCTAAGTTTAAGCGAGTCAGTTCTTTATAGCTTCGATTCTTTAAATCTTTCAAATGCCTCAGGTCAAGGTCTCCATTTTGTTCCTAATCAAGATAGTCCTTAACAAAACGTGAATTTTCCAACTATTGAATACGGGTCTTGTTGGCATATTTTCAAGGTTCTATTCGGGTTCGAGAAATCACATCACATACAATATAACATACATGCATTTCACGTAATTAATTGTATTTATTTCTTTAGCATACAATACATCATCTATTAATACGTCAATTCACAACTAATTGACATCCAATATACATGCGTGCAAGCGTACTCATTCTTACACATTACTATGCATACACAACATACTCACTCACAATGTTCATGCACAACCAATAATTCAGACAACACAGAACAGACACAGACACATATCATTCAAGCAATTTAATGTCATCAATCACCCAAAGATGAAGCATAGAAACTCACCAGAATTCATTTATCCTCGTCAGCTTAGCTTTTCCAAATTCCAAAGCCTTCTTCATCTTGGAAGCTAAGCATGACAACCATATATCGGTTAAATCAAAGGTATTCAAACCATAAAACCCAGAACCTAGTTTATAGAAACTTATTAGGAGCCCTTACCCTTCTTCTTTCTCTATCGCAAGCACAGAAAGATAAGAAAGCTTATCAGTTTCTCAATTTCTCTACTTTCAGAATTTAATCCTCACGATTATTGCTCTATGCAAAGCTCTCCTAAATTCACCCGAAGAAGACGATGCAGATAAGAGGAAATTCTAAATAGAATTTGATAGGAATTCCTTTTCCAAGAACATCTTGTCTCTCCCAAATATATATAACTCCTCTTCACGATCTCCCAACCTCTAGCTTATCACCATAATCATTGTGTATCCCACTTACGGAACTAGTCTGTTCCATCCTAACCAAACCAAAATTGAAACCCAACTAATTGCTCGTCAGCTAATAAATTTTCTAAATTTCTTAGTAGGGAGTTCGCCAACTCATTATTTAATTCAATTCACTCACAATTCTTTTATCTTCAAGTCCTTATGGAAAATCTGGCATCTCTTCAAATTTGAGAATTCTCATGAGAAATTCTCTAAGGCACTGAAATAAAGAGAAAGCAACTCGAAAAGATGAAAGGACTTGAATTTGAACAAAAAGGTGCAATAAAAGAATAACGCACCAAGTGTTTGAGTAAATGCTCTCAAAAGTATTCTTTAACTCAAGAATGGAATGAATACAAATGAAGGAAGGGCTCTATTTATAGTTAAGCTCCTCTAGATTCACTAGTAGAGACCGAATTACATCAATGGTTAAGGTTAGTTCTCATCTACAATAAAAGAGTCCTAAGGGATTTAAACTCTATACATCTTTATTGTTATGATTTAGAATAATATTCTTGGTAAAATAAATTTACTAGAGTGTTTATGTAACGACCCAAAATCCGTGGGCACCGAAAAAGTGTGTTATCGGGCCTCCGTCTTAGTGAAATAAGTTCAAAAATAATTATTAAAAATATTTATGAGCCTAGTGGTGTGTCTAATTAGGTTTTAATTAGGTAAATTTAGCTTAATTTAAAGTAATTAGAAAAAGGATTAAATTGAATAAAAAGTGAAAGTCTAATTATAGATTAAAAGAAAGTAAAAAGGGCTAAAATGGCAATTAAGCCATTTAGCATAAGTTGAGGCGGCAAACATGTTAAAATCTAAGATATTTTTAGATTTTAATTATGTAAATATATATAATTTAATTATTAATTAATTTTTATTTAAGTATATAGATATTTTTTATTTTTTATTATTATTATATTAAATTATAATTTATATTATTAAATTATGAGTATTATTATTATTAAAAATAAATTAAAATAAAGACAAATGTATGAGATTAAATTATACAAGTGTAATGCATATATTTATACATTTGTAATATATTTATTTAATTACTTTTATTTAAGTAAAAGATTTTATCATATTAAAATATTAAATTATATAAACTAAATAAAATAAGGACAATTGGATGGTGATGATAATAGGCAAGTGTAAAATATATGTGTGTCCAATTGTTATATATATTTGTTATTAAATAAGATATTTATTATAATTATTATTATTATTATTAAGTTAATAAAATAAAAGAATAAAAGACATGAAATAAAATAAAGAATAAAACAAAGTAAAGAAGAAACAGAGAACATTTCGAAACAGAGCAGGGAAGAAAAAAGAAAGAAAAAAAAAAGGGAAAATTAAGGTTTTAAAGCTTGAAGTTTAATTGGTAAGTTTAATCAAGTCCTTTTCTTACAAATTTGATGTTTTTGGAATCCTAGAGTGAAATACTCTTGAATTTAAGTTGAAATTTTGAAAGTTAATAGATTTTTGAGTAGGGTTTATGTTGAACAAATGATGGAATTGGGGGTTTATTTGATAGAAATTTTGATTAGAATTGAATGAAGGATTGAATTGTGAACTAAGTTATAAGTTTTGAGTTTTAGGGATTAAATTGAAATAAATTCGAAATTATGAAGATATGATAAATTAAATAGTTAGATGTGAGTTTGGCTAGAAATTGAGTAGCAAAAAGGTATGAATTGAGAAAGAAAAATATATAGGTCTAGTTAGGATTAAATTGGAATTAAAGTAAAAGTTAGATAAAAATTTCAGCATTTAAATTGTGTTATGCTAATAATTGTGAAATTATTTTAATTGTTCATAGCTAATATCGAGCCTGAAGCATCAGCCCAAAAAGGAAAAGGAAAGATCGTCGAGGATTAAATCCGAAGAGAATTCTGGTTTGTATCACTATAACTCAAGCTTTATAATAATTAATACGTGTTTAATTTAAAATGAATGTGTGGTAAGTATTTTAAGGTAAGTATTTAATGAACTGATAAAATTTGTAATTGGGTATTAAAATTGAGATTGATACTGAACTGAATTATTGGATATTGAATATTGTTTTGAATATCGAATTGAACTGTGAAATTATTGAATAATGTTACGTATATTGCATTGAATCAGAAAATTTCTAATGAAGCAAATTATCAGATTCTTTGAAAATTTATCAAAATAATAAATTATAATTAATATTGAATCGAAATAGAAATTGTACTGAAAATGATTTAAATACCCTATTAACTAGTCGGGCTAGTTGGATATAGTTGGCATGCCATAGGATATGAAAGAGTATGGGTTTTTGCCGCCACTCGATCGAGCACTTATGTGCCGACTCACATCTTATCATTATTCAAGATTCAAGCATCGATTCGGCACTTTGTGTGTCGGATACTATTATCTTATCACATTCAAGCATCTTTGTATCAAAATTTGTTCAGATGAGGTACTCGTATGCCGTCTCGCCATCTTATTCTTTATTCTTTATTCGCTCCGCCAACCGGTGATGAGGCACTATGTGCCGTACTGGTGTGTTGGTTGGAATCCGTGTATCCGCTGAGTCAGAGTCAAGTTAATAGGGACAAATGAAATAAATCTACTGATAAAACTAAATTTGAATGCTATGGCATATGTGAAAGTTGAGAATTGAAATAAATAAATAAGAATGATATATATATATATATAATTGAATGATAACATAAAAAGATTGAATTATTCATTAAGTGATGATAATTGTAATGTAAAATTATGTGTGATTTAATGTATTTAATTATAAACTGAATTATAGTGATACCACTGAGTATATGCATACTCAGCGTACGATTGTTTCCGTGCGCAGGTTGTAGAAGTCAAGTACTGAACCAGCATCCAAAGCTAGACCCGACTTCAACAAACTTTTGGTGATGTATATTTTCTTTTGATAATGTGGCATGTACATAGGATATGTATAAAGATTATTATGTTTTGGATATAAATGGTTAAAAATGTTAGTATTACAAGTCTAAGAATTATAATGAAAAAGTTTATCCATTTCAATTTAATTAGTACAATGATAAATTTAAATGGATATTATATTGATTAAGTTGATTAGAGGGTATTTAGAATAGAAAATGAATGTGTGAAATGAATTGGTTGAATTGGTTATGTTTGAAATGGATATGGTTTTAATTCCAGGGGGTTTTATGTAAAAATAAGCAGAAATGCTGTCGAAATTTATAAAAAAATTAAAAAAAATTGGAGTACTTAAACGTATGTTTTAAACTTTGAGAGTTCATTATAGGGATTTAGTAATTAAATTATGCTATGAATGTTATTTTATTTGTGAATTATTCATAAGTTGTCTGATACGTCCGATAATGCCTCGTAACTCTGTTTCGATGATGGTTCAGGGTTAGGGGGTGTTACAGTTTACATTTGAACCAATATCCAAGTAAATGGGCCTTGAGTCTCTTCTAAGCAATGGGTCTATCCTACTGGGCCGAATGACCCCAAAGGAATAGGAAGGGTTTGAAATGTGCGCATCCATTGTAGATTCCTTCGCGCGGGTGGTGACATAAGGTTCACCTAACAAACAAGTGCAATATGATCATAGCCAATTAACTATGCATGCAACTATCTCAACCTTCACATGCATGACATCAATCAAATAACAAATTAGCCACTCATGAACAAACAAACATTAATATAAACCAATCTCAACATAATTGTAACATGAAATTAACAAGAAAGGTATAAGGAACTCAATTATATGTTTGGTGGGGTTCAAATTGAAGTAGCACATTCACGTTCGAAAGCTTTTTCCTCCCAATGTTTTAGCTTCCTTATGATCTAAATGTGAAAAGCACTAAAACAACTAAAGAGCAACGAGATTTCTACTAGAGAAATTAAAGTTTACAAGAGGATTTAAAGGAAATTACAACGAAATAAAAAATACAGCTAAGAACAATACAAAAACTTTAAAGAAAAATATTGAATTCTCTAAAAGTCTTCTCTTCGAATTGAGCTCATTTTATAGCTCAAATTTTGTGAAGGTGGAAAAACCACTTTAGCTTTCATTTAATTTCAAGAAAGTAGTGCGGGTCAATGTAATGTCTCAAAAATTCTGGTGTAGTAATGATACTTATTTGGATAAAAACTATTATCTTTTGGAATAAATAATAAAAAATTGAAAATATAAATATAATTCCTTGTCTTGAGAAATTGATGCACTCAGATGAGAATGAATGATAAAAAGTCGTAAGAACCAAATCATGAAATAGAAAAAGGAAAAAGAGAGAGAGAGAGAGAGGGGGGGGAGGGAGAGAGGAATTTTTATTTTTTTTCCTAAAATCTCACAAGTGGTTCGTTAATAAGAAAAGGATAGGGGATTTAGTTAAAGATTGATGAATATGATGATAGTTAAAGTACAAAATTATATTTTGGTAAAATTGGTTTTCAATATATTTGTTTATAATTTTAAATAAAATTATTTAAATTGATTGAAAATAAAAAATTTAGGATTAAATTTATTCTAACACAAACAAAAAATTTGTCACGTCATATCTTGATCATAAAGTAACACCAATTAATAGAATTAGATGGAAAAGGATAAATATGATTAATTGAACAATGATTTTGAAATTTTTATAATTAAAGAATATTATATTGTAAGCATGAAAAATGTTCAATCTCAAATAATCTTATTCCATCCTATTAAAATAAACAAATAAATAAAATTATATAAGCTCTAACATTGGGTCATATACCGATTTTGAAATTTATATAAGCCATTAGGTCGGTTTTAAAATTATTTAGGGAAAAAGGCCAATTTTTAGGGAAAGCACATCTAGTTGGACAAGCTTTCCATACATGTGTCAGGAAAGTTTGCGAGTTAGACGCTCTTTCCCTTTAAGTTGCAATTTTTTACTTTTTTAATATAATTAATTTCTTTGGTCAAATGGTTAAATATTAATGATTTTGTCCTTAAGTCCCAAGTTCAATTCCTCTCCTACTAATGTTTATATTTTTTTATTTCGTGTTGTTTTAAGCTTCTTCTTCTTTTTCTTTTTTTGAAAAGATCGACTGGATTTATAAAAAATTGAACTAAACAAAGTCTGCCTCTCACTTGGACTTGGGTCCAAGGAACAGGCCTAAAAAAACATAGAAAGTAATAGAAGTAAAATAGGCCTAGAAAACCATACTTGTAACACCCCTAACCCGTATCCGTCGTCGGACTAGGGTTAAAGGCATTACTGGACAAACGGAACATTTAACACTCATTTCATAAACATCATAGCATCACAGATCAAACATCAGTATATATATAGAGTCCTTTATATGGGTCATGGAGACCTTAAACATGCATTAGAAAGAGGTCGGGACTAAACCGAACTCATACAAAATTTTTCCAAAGCTTAAACAATTTCAAAGTTATACATGTCACATACCCGTGTGAACAGACCATGTGCCTCACACGGCATTAGACACGCCCGTGAGTCTAGGCCATGCCAAAACAGGGCATAAATACTGACTTGCACACATGGCCACAAGACACGCCCATGCGTCTTAGCTGTGGTTGACATTGACTTGGGTCACACAGCTAGCCACACGCTCATGTGCCTTGGCTGTGGTCGAGCCTGACTTACAATTGTAGGGTACCCCAAGGGACACACGGCTGAGACACACGCCTGTGTCTCTGCCCGTGTAGACAAAAATAGGCCATTTAAATAGCCAATTTGCCACCCCAATTGGGTCAAACCTACAAGCACCAAACCAAGCATATTTCCAACACAATTTCAGCCAATTTCAATACCAAAACATACATTATTCATGCCATTACATTATCAATAGTTTTCAATCTCAATTCATCAACCAAATCATACCAAATCTAAACTATCAAAGCATATATTTCAATACATCATTCAATCTCATACTATGAACTTACCAAAACTTATCAACATTGACCATTTCTTTTGGTCATTCAAAGCATATCATATGGTTCATAATGCATCACATAACATATAACATTTCCAACCGTAAGTTCAAACACAAGCTAGCCATATCACATGGCATGATATATACATTACAAAACATATCCATACACTACTAGCCTATACATGCCATACTTTACTATATACATTTTCAAAAGGTATTAAAATAAGATTCGATAGTGTGGTGACAATCCTCGAGCTCCCGATAGCTACGATATCAATAAAACAATGCAAACACACATAAAGTAAGCTTTCAAAAGCTTAGTAATCCATATACAAATAAACTTATCATTCAAAACATATAAACATCATCAATTTACATATACTTTGTAGCCAAAAACTAACAAAAACCTCTTGCTCATATACATGTTACATAATCTTAATTCATTTACACGTATAACATATGTTCGCATACTTAGATCATATATCATCATTTGCTTGTATACTTACCTTTCATTCTTAATCATCATATACAATTGAAACGTACCTGAATCGGATATAATTTCACAAAGTCATTCATTTTCTCGGAATGCCCGTTTGAACCATTCGGAAACATAAGGATACGTGGATAGCTTGGAAAGCATATACAATGCTAACGTCCCAGACGTGGTCTTATATGTAATCAAACATCGATGCCACTATCCCAGACAGGGTCTTACATGAAGTCAAATACGATGCCGATGTCTCAGACATAGTCTTACACGTAAAGTAAAAGTCGATGCCAAAGTCCCAGACGTGGTCTTACACGATAACACATATCAAAAATCCTATGTCATGACATATGTATCCTAACTATTCCTAAGGTTCGTACGGGGCTTTTCGGACGTCGGAACTTTGTCGATACTTTCTCGAATAGCACATATTTAGCTCGAACATTCATTCATCACAATTCAATATCATATGATGTTTATTTGTATATCGACTTACCTCGTACTGATTCGGATAGACTGAATCAGCTACTCGACAACTTTCAATTTTCCTCGATCTAATTTCGTATTCTTTAATTCTCTATCTTTATAAATTCAAATTTAACTCTTTTATTTACCAAATCATTCAAATCAATCCATAAACACATATTTAGCGAATTTTACAAATTAGCCCTCATATTTTCACATTTTGACACTTTAGTCCTTATTTCACAAAATCACAAAATACACATAATTTGCATATACTCATGCTTAGCCGAATATTCATAGTACTCATACAAGTCCACACATTTCATTTATTTCACATTTTAGTCCTTCAATTTACAAATTTTACAATTTAGCCCATTATACTCAAAATCACTAAAAATTCAAAGACAAAATATATCAACCCAACATATATCTTTTATTTTCCAACAACTAACATCTCAAATCTCACAATTCATATTTCAAAATCATCATCAAGATCAAAAATTTGAGCATGGGCTTTATAGTATACATAGCAACGATTACAAAAAAGGTAGAAATTATCAAAAATCGATCAAAAATATACCTTAATTGAATAATATGAATGCCGAATGCTTGAACCCTAGAAATGGTGTTCTTAATCTCCTATTTTCGACAAACAAAGGAAATATGGACACAAAATGCATGTTTTGTTATAATAATAACATTAATTTGTATAATTACTAATGTAACCTTTTTCATTTCATTTAAATTCCACTATGTAATGTCCAATATTGTCCATTCAAAATTTCAATGGTCTACTTGCAACATAAGGACCTCTCATTTAAGAAGACATAGCAAATAAGCACTTTAGCAATTAGAAGTCCACTTTTATATTTTACCCGATTAGGTCTTTTTATCAAATTAAACACACAAACGATTTAATTTTCACACGAAACTTTTACACATGCTAATTCATATATCTTAAGCACGGAAAATAACATTTAAATATTTTTTTGACTCAAATTTGTGGTCCCAAAACCACTATTCTGACTAGGGTCTATATCGACCGGCCTCCAACAAAGGTGACCCAATAAAATAAAATTGAAAAATGAAACCTACCCTAGATATTTCCAGTCGATAAGAAAACAGCTGGATCCCATTAATGGCTTGTCTTTTCACTGAAACGTCATAGCTCTTGAAAGCAGAACCCTTCAAATCTCATAAAATCTTCTAGCCTTCTGCTACACATTTCCGAATGACCATTTCTTTTCATCAGTCTAGAGCCCGTGGCCTTATCCTTTCCATCGCTAGTCGAACATGCTCTGGAACACCTCCCTCCAGGTAATGATCGTCATTTACTTTCAACACTTCCTTTGCAATCACATGAGCAAAGATGTTTTCTGTCTTTGGGATGTGTAAAAGCTTAGTTTTTGAAAAAAATGCTTCATATCTTGAATATCTCTTATTATTGCTCCAATAATCAATTTATCTCTATCTGTACTCTGGCATTTTTTTATAACAGTTCTTGAATCTCCAATTATTTTGCATACATTAAGACCCATTAAAATCCCTAACCTTACTGCTTGTACTCCTGCATGCGCTTCCGCCGCAAGCGACGAAGCAACGTTAGACTAGATGACCGATTTCGACGCCAAAATATCCCCTCGCATGTCTTGAACTATCAGCCCCGAGGCAGATCTGGAAAATTGTTGGTCAAAAGCCGCATTGAAAGAAATGACTACACTCGTCCTTCGATCTTCATGACTAAAAACCCTTCCTATATCAGAGATAAGTAGTTTCTCTTCTAATCCTTGCAACTCTGAGATATAACTGATTATTTGTCTTGAGATCTCTTTGCTTGTTCTATTTTTACTTTCATATAACAACTGGTTCATGTTTGACCAGATAAGCCAAAGCCCACAGCAAAATAATCTACACTGGTCATTTGTTCCCCGATTGAAAACCCAGGTAAACCATTCCCAAACACTCTGAATATTATTATTAAGCACCCAGGAGAAATTTAAATATCTCTAAACTTCTTCCATTGTAGGACACATTCGGAAGACATGATTACTATACTCCTCAAGCTGCCGACATCTGGGACACCAAGCTTCATTCGTAACTCTCTTCAGTAAATTTCAAGAAATTTTCCAGATTGTAACTTTAATTTTCAAAGGGATGTGTAAATTCCATAATTTTCTGTAGAAAGCTTCATTTTCGGCCTGTATAATATTATTACTAGGAACCAAAATAGTCTTCTGTAATAGTTTATAGGTGCTTCTAACTGAAAAATTGTCTGATGGTTCTCCACCCCAAACTTGGAAATCATCATGTACAGACCTCACCAAAGGGATCAGTAATTTTTTTTTTGGCAATATCCGCATTAAAGGTATTAAAAATTAGATCTTCTTTTAATGTTCTACTTTCTTCCTCAATCAAATCTGAAACTAACTCAATATCTGCATTTCCTCTGTAATGTTGCAACTATTCCTCGTCGTAACCCGATATCCAAAAATCAGCCCAGATAGAGATACGATCCCCCTTGCCAATCCTCTAACACAAGCCTTTTTCCAGAACTCCTCTAGCTGACCAGATACTCTTCCAAGTAAGTGAAGGTAGGTTCCCTAATAGCGCATTTCATAAATCTGTTGACGAATAATACTTAGCTTTCAAAACTCTTGCTAACAACGAATTTGGATAAGTAATTAAACGCCAACCCTGTTTAGTTAGTAACGCGATATTAAATTTGTCAAGTTTTTAGAATCCAAGACCACCTTCCTCTTTGAAAGAACACATATCCTTCCAGGCACACCAATGAATACCTTTCTTACCCTTTTTTTTTACCAACAGAACTTTGCTATTAATCTCTCCAATTCTGTACAAAGAGACTTAAGAAGTAGAAAACACGTCATAGAATAAGTTGGAATGGATTGAAGAACCGCCTTAATGAAAACCTCCTTACCTCCTTAAGAAAGATGTTTAATACTCCAATTATCAATTTGCTGTTGCAATCTATCTTTGAAATTTTGAAAAGACGCTTTCTTCCTCCTTCCCACTAAATTAGGTAAACCCAAGTACCGTTCTGGATCAGTTGAACAACGTACTCCAAACACTCTAGTTATTATTCTTTTATCCCTTTCTTATGTATTAGAGCTGAAGAAAATAGTAGATTTGGAGTAATTAACCTTTTGCTCCGAGCAACCTTCGTATTTGTGCAAAATCTGTTTCAATAAAGTCACTCCTCTTTCTGTAGCCTCTCCAAACAGAATTCAATCATCTGCAAATAATAAATATGAAACCTGTGGGCCACTTCTACTTGCCTTAACTCTACGAAGTATTTTTTTTTCATTGCTGATCTCATAAGACTAGACAGGTCTTCCCCACAAAATAGAAATAAAAATGGACTCAAAGGATCTCTTTGTCTAAGGCCTCTAGAAGGATTGAAAGTGTATCCGGTAAACCCATTAAAAACTACCGAATAAGATACTGTAGTTACACATTTCATTAGTGAATCTACCCAATCTGAATCAAATCCCATTTTCTTCATTATCCCTTCCACGAAACTCTATTCAACCCTGTCATACGCCTTACTCATATCCCATTCATTGCCATAAACCCTTTCTTCCCTACTCTTTTTTACTTTAGAGTATGAAGAAGTTCATAGGCCAATATCACATTATCAAAAATCAATCTCCCCGGCACAAAAGCACATTGTGCTGAATCAATACATTTATCCATCACAATTCGTAGACGATTAACAATAACTTTAGCTATCAATTTGTATAACACATTACACAAACTAATAGGTCGAAATTGAATTATATTCGAGGGATTCGCAATTTTCGGGATTAACACAATATTTGTCTTATTGATTAAACTTAGATCTGTACCTTCATTCAGTAAGTTAAGGCAATAAGACGTGACATCTTCTCCAATAATTGACAACACTTCTGATAGAATAATACTAGAAAACCATCCTCTCCTGGTGCTTTTGTAGGGCCCATTTCTTTCAATGCCTCGTGGATCTCCTCCTTCGTATATCTAGCCTTAAGTTTTCAATTGTCTTCCTCAAAAATGCAACAATCAATACTCGATAAAATATGGTTATAGTTCCCTCTCCTTCCGGCTAGAAACAAATGCTGAAAATACGATCTTGCTATCTCCTCCATTTCTTCAATAACTTCAGTTTCCCTTCTATCGTCATATTGTAACTTGTGGATATAATTCTTCCTCCACCTCTGTGTCTCCTGCTTATGAAAAAAGACAGTATTTTTGTCTCCTAATTTTAGCCAATTAGCTCTCACCCTTTATTCCCAATACCGCTCATCTTTTTCAATCTCAAAATTAAGTTCCACTTTTGTATCAATAAGTTCTGCCAGATTTTCATCTTTTCTTTCTTCTTCCAGCAATTTTGTCAACTTTAAATTTAACATCTTTTTCTTCACTTTTCTACTATATCGAATTCCAGTGGCTCATTTATGCAACCCTATTTTAACTCACTCTAGTTTGTTTAATAAGTCACCTGAAGAATTTTCCCAAATACTCTTGACTTCGCCAATAAATGAATCCTCTATCACCCACCATGCTTCAAATTTGAACTTCCTCTCCATTCGCCTCTTATCTTCACATTTTGTATTGATGAACAGTGGACAGTGGTTAGAGAAGGAATGAGATAGCTGCCGAATTTGATAATCTGGGAATAAAGATAACCAGTCGTCAGTAGCTACACCTCTATCTAAACATTCTTGGATGTTAGTATCTGGCAAATTACCCCTTTCCCATGTGAACCAATTTCCAGAAAAGCCCATATCCATTAAATTGCAATCTTCCAGCACCCTTCGAAAAGCTTCTATTCTTCCCTCCTCGCGAGGTAAGCCACCTCTTTTCCCAAATCCATACAGGAACTCATTGAAATCCCTACTTATCATCCATGGAAACTCCCCAGCTGCACGCAATTGTCTTAAAAGAACCCACATTGCATCTCTATATTGGTGATAAAGAGATCCATAAAACCCGGTAAATCTCCATTTATTACCTTCATCCACATCATCTATTACCACATCAATATGTCTAGTCGAAAAGCTTTGAAGCAAAACACTGATATCCCCTTTCCATACTAAACATAACCCACCTTTAGAACCAATTGATTCAATCCCATTGAAAAAACCACATCTTCTTCGAACTTTTTCCATTTGACTCCTTCCAATTTTTATTTCCATAAAGAAGACCATTTGGGGATTATGTAACTTCAACGTGTGTCGAAGTCTTCGAACTGCCAGTTAGCTCTCCAAGCCACGGACATTCTAGCTTATGATTTTCATTGCGCCCGGTCGGCTTGCCTCTTGGTAGCCGCCGATGATAAATGGTTGACTTCCTTTGAACCTTTATTTCTTACCGCCATGGAGTTGGCCTCTTCTCTTCCTGTTAATCCTTCAATATCCCCTCTTTGTCTCTTTTTGCCTTTCTCCCAAATTAACACCCTATCTTCAAGATCATGATCCACTGCATTAGAGAAATATGCTATCCCTGAACTTTCACCTTCAGGGTGGGAATTATACAATCTCCCCTCTAAATTTATACCCAAGACAAGATTTATATTGCTCCTAATTCCAACTTTCCAGGAACTCCCAAAGTACTCCCTAAAATTTGACGTCCCACCTGAGTTTCGCCCCATTATTCCTCCCCTTCCTCATGTAACCAAACACTTTTCATAGCTAAAGCCCTTCGAGATTGAGCCCATAACGTTAAATCCCATCCCATTTCTGCAACTTCCACTCCTAACACCATTTTTACTTCACAAAATGGATCACTATGCCCCAACGCCAGCAATAAAAACAAAAAAGAAACAGACGCTCAAATTTAAATCAAACATATGAACACTGTCCGTTAAACATAAGCTGTTTCTTTCTTTTCAAAGGGCGTTGTATATCAACTTGAACTCTTAACCTCATAACATTACAATTTTCTTTCCCCAAATTAGAGCCATCATACTACATAAAAACCTCTATAAAATTCCCAAGTTGCACTGCCAAACGTTTAGAGAAAAAACCAATAGGAATATCATGTATCTGAACCCAAAAGGGTGTAAAAATTAAAGGAACTTTCAATGGATCCTCCCCACGCTGCAGCTTATATAACATCAATAAATGGTTATTAAAGGTCCATGGGGAACCCTTTAAAACTCTTTCCATGTCCATAATATGAAAAAATTGAAACAAATACCTTTTTTCTCCCAAATCTCGAATTTGAACACCTCAGACAAGATGCCACAGATTTGCCATAGTACTTTTCATCGCTGGAAAATGAATGATGCTAGCTGTTAAAAAGCAACCCACTAATTGAAAGAACCCTATCTCCCTATTTGTATTTGATTCCACTTGTATTTGCAAAACCTCATCTTCCTCCTCATTAATCGATAATTTAGCGAAATCAGATTCCGTAATCGAGATTCAATTTGATTAACTGTTGCAATTGTCCAAAGGAAATAGTAGATAACAGTAGGGCTGCACCACGCTGACTAGTCAAAACAAAGACAATAAACAAAAAAACCCTAAAACCTGCCAAAGACAGAAGACAGAGACATGTTAGAGAGAGCAGACTTTTTTTCTTCTTCTTTTTTTTAATGAATGTTTTTAACATATTAGCTTCTTTAGTTAAATGGTTAAATAATAATGATTTCATTCTTGAGACCCATGTTTTATTCCCCTTTTCTAAACACATTTGTAATTTTTATTTCATACCATTTCAAGTTCTTTTTAATTAATAAATATATTATTTTCAATTTTTTATTTTATTTCATCTTTTTAATTAATAACTTTTTTATTCATAAAATCAAATGATTATTGCAAATATGATTATTTTTAGTAAATTAGTAAATATTTTTGTATGTGTATTTAAAATATTTCACATATAAACATAATGATCTTTCAAATAATTAATTGAAATATTTCACATATAAAAATATTTGAAATATCATACTCATAATGTAGATGAAAAAACAATTATATTTTTAATATTTAACATATAAAAATAATTACTATATTTGAAATAATTATTTCATTTTATAATTTTAGAAATCATCATACCCACAATATACGTAAAGAAAATAAATATTTGACAAAGAAATATCATATATATGAAAAATTAGTTTATGTTTATATTATATATAAAGGAGCTGTTAATTTCAAATATTTTTAACATAATGATATATGTAAAGTATATGTTTTTATTATATAATTACATATTTATTATTTTATTTTATGAAAAAAAGAGTTATTAATTAAAATATAAAAACTGAAAATAATATGTTTATTAATTAATAAAAATTGAAATTAGGTCTTAAGGATGAAATAATAAATAATTAATCATTTAACTAAGGAAGCTAAAAAAAAAACTTAAAATAACATGAAATAAAATAAAATATGAGTGGAAAAAAAATAGAACATGAAACTAAAGGACAAAATCACTAACATTTAAGCATTTAATCAAAGAAAATAATTAAATTAAAAAAATTAAAATTTACAACCTAACTAGATGAGCTTTCCTGATGTGTGTATGAGAAACTCGTACAACTAAACATATTTTCCCGACCCAATAATTTTAAAACCGAGCTAAAGGGATAAATAAATTTCAAAAGGCCTATTAGCTAACCCAATATTCTCAACGAAAAAAGTTACATCCACTTGGAGTTTTCTTTTGCCAGTAATCCACTTGCAGTTCATACATACGCGGGAACAGGTAATAATTCTTTTCTTTTTAATTAGAAAAACGAAAAGTCTAAACTTATCAATTAAGTCAAAGAATGGCAATCCTGCAATATTGTACAAAATTCAACCTACTTTAACAAACTATAGCTTTATAAATATCAATTATCAAACAAACTCAGGACAGAACGAAGTAAAAAGCTCATTTCTGCTCGGAAATAATTAAACATGTCCGGTGGATACCCTCAACACCCTCCCGGCTACGGCTACGGTTCCCCACCAGCTCAGCCTTACACAGCCGCTCCATACACAGCTGGAGCACCTCCGCCACTTCAACCGTACGGTGCTCCATACGCCGCTGCACCATACGGCGCACCTTCTGCTCCCTACTCTGCCCCTCCAGGCGAGAAACCACCAAAGGACAAGCACCAGGCGCATGGCGTCGGTGGTGCTCCTCCAGTTCACAGCGGAAGCTATCCTCCCGCAGGAGGCTATGCGAGCCCGTTCGCATCTCTGTTGCCGTCGGCATTTCCACCGGGGACAGATCCTAACGTCGTTGCCTGCTTTCAAATGGCTGATCAAGATGGAAGTGGGTTTATCGATGATAAAGAGTTGCAAAGGGCGCTTTCTTCGTATAACCAAAGCTTCAGTTTGAGAACTGTTCGTTTGCTCATGTATCTCTTCACTAATACTAACACCAGAAAGATCGGTCAGTTTCCTTTTCCTTCTACTTTTATCGTAACTCTTTCGCTGCTTTTTGTCCCCAATTGCAATTGAATTATTAGGTCAATTGATTTTGAAGAAAAAGCGAACATTGTAATACTGTAGCGTAATGACTTAAACAACCTTCTCATGTACTTGGCCAATGGTATATGGGTATTTTGGTCCATTTCAAGTGAGATGGGAAGATATTTTCCAAAATATCCACTCCTTGTCCATTTCCGCACACTGAAAAGATGACGTAACTTGTTGTCGGGGTTTTATTAATTAGTTAATTCATTTTTGTTTCTGTTCCTAAAAATAATTTTCTTAATTACGGCTTCCGATTTGAATATTTTGATATTGACATTGTTGAATCGCCTTACTGACTCGTACTACTGCTGAGTCAAATACTATCTATGAACTTTTGACACACAAATTACAAATAAAATAAGAAAATTATATAAATACTTTATTTTCTTAAAAAAACTTGTCAATCATCCCTTAAAAAAAAAAAACTTGTCAATCATGTTTCATATCATCACGCAGTCTTTTAACGGCAATCACTTAACTTCTCTTTTGAAAACCCCCCCCCCCCCAAAAAAAAAAAAAAAAAAACTTCTCATATATATATATGTGTGTAATTTTCTAATATATTATTTCGTTGGGTATAAGTGATTGATTTACTTCACATGCATTATTTTTTCAATTTGACAATGTTTGTTTGATTTCTGCGGTGGGCATGATTAGCACTGATACCTCTCGGTTCGGTTCGATTTTAAAATATAAAATTCTAGTTTTTTAAAAAATTGAATTGACTCGTAATGAATTTCATCAGTTTTAATTGGCTAAATTCATTATTTTTAAAAAAAAATTAAAATAATCGTATAATAATTTGAAGTTATTTTTAGTAATTTAAATATAATATATTTATATTGTATTATTATAATTTTATTTTTCAACTGCCCTACATTATAAAGAATTATAAATTAAATAAATATAAAATTCGGTTGGGTTTGAAGAATTAAGATCTTTTTAACTTGTTAATTGAAAATAATCGAATCCGAACCGAAAATTTGAGTTTGAATTGGTTTTCTTGATTTTCTTGCTTAGTACAATAAATTTTATAAATGAACATATCAGTAATTTTTATCAACATTTTAACTAGTCTTTCATAAAATTTCTGAATACAGGTCCGAAGGAGTTCACTTCAGTGTTCTATAGTCTTCAGAATTGGAGGGTAATTTCCATCAGAACCGTAGTATTTTAAAATGAAAGAACAGTAGTCATCGATTGCATTTGTGGGTTTAATCAGTTAAAAAAATTGGTTTGGTGCAGGCCATCTTTGAGAGATTCGATAGGGACAGGAGTGGCAAAATAGATGCCAATGAACTGAGAGAAGCACTTTTGAGTCTCGGATTTTCAGTCTCTCCTGTTGTTTTGGATTTGCTTGTCTCAAAGTTTGATAAAACTGGAGGCAAAAACAAGGCCATTGAATATGACAACTTCATCGAGTACGACCACTATTTATCACCTTAATTGATTTAGTCATATCATAAAAACTTGAGCAATTTATATCTATCATAATAACTAATCTTTCTTTCTTTTTTTAATGCAGGTGCTGCCTTACAGTTAAAGTGAGCTCTCTTTTTCTACTCATCTCCTCATTTAACGTGATGGGTGGCTCAATTTCTAATCGGTGTTTGGTTCTTCGTTTCTTTGTGTAGGGACTAACTGAGAAATTCAAGGAGAAGGATACCATGTACAGTGGTAATGCGACTTTTACATACGAAGCTTTTATGCTTACCGTTCTGCCATTCCTAATTGCATGAATTAATAGATTATGAAGGCAAAACGGTATTGTCGTTGATTATGGGTTTGCGTTTATGGAGAAAATTCCTTTAGGTATTTTAACTCTTGTTTTTCTTGCCATTGAAGGTTTTTTTTTTTTTTTTTTTTATAATATTATTAAAGGGTTTGATTTGAATAACTTGTATTAGCACTATTTTGAAGTTAATTCCAATCGCCATGTTTATGCGTTTTTCATGCTTTGCTGTTCCATGTTCCATTTTCCATGTTCCATGGAGCCATGTTATGTAAGTTTTGAAATTTTTGCAAATTGAATAAATGCCATGTCCAAGGCCAATGCATATTGATATGTTTTACTTTGCTTTTATTTAATACCATCAATCAATCAATCAATGACTGACTTGACTATTAAGTTCTGTAATGTGATGTCAACAATTGAAAATATTCAGTTTTCAACAATCCAACCCAATATTAGCTAATAATCCTATGAATTTAAAGATAAACCATGATTTTATTCTTAATTTTATAATAAAATAAATTTTAATTTTTAGTCAAATAAATTTTAATTTTTAGTCAAATTTGTTAAGTGTTATGAACTCAAAATTAAAATTTTAAAATTTCTAAATGGCTTGCTTTTTTACAAAAGTTAAGTACTTCAGTTTTTTTAAATTCAAAATATTGCATTTTCTTAACAATATCTTAAGAAATAAAACATTGAATGCGAACTTTGCTTTGGGAAGCCATAAAGCATTGAAGTTTAAGTTTTGCTTTACGGGTGAAATCTCTGAGATAGCCTTCTAGGCCCTCAAGACATTAGTCTTGTTGACTTCAGACATTTTCTATATCTCAAGATATAAAGCTTTTTTGAAGTTAAATTTTTGCTTCATGAGGTAAAATATCTCGAGATAAAGTATTGAGACATGGTGATTATCGAGGATTGACCCGATTAAGCAACAAACAAATAAAAAATAGCGGAAAAAATTGAGAAATTGAACATATAAATTTAACGTAGAAAAATCTCTCCAAAGAAGAAAAAAATATCATGGATAAAGATAATTTTATTATAATGACAAAATAACGAAGAGTACAAAAGAGAAGATAAAAAACTAAATTTCGAAACCCGAAAACAAGAAACCCTCGAAACATAAATATAAAATTCTCCAAAAATGTTATGAATTTTAATATTTAATGGGTGTATTTTCTAAGGTTGTAAAAGACTCTTTTTATAGGCTAAATTTGTACGTAAAATAATAATAAAATAATCAGACTAATCAGATTCGATAGAAACAAATAAACAGAGTTTAACTGAAAGATTATCTTTCAAATTTGACTGAAACATGTGGCATACTCAACAATCATTATGTCTTGAGACATCAATCTTGTTGACTTAGAGACATTTTGCTTCAATAGTCATATTTCTGTGTCGATGTATGGAGACATCCCTTCTATGCCTTAAGAAACAGACCTATATATTGCAATAAATGCGCAAATCCAATATTCTCAATGGCTAGAAACTCCCTCTAGCGACTCCAAACATCTAAAAAGCAATGAGCAGGTATAAATATGGATCAAGGACACTTGATGAAGATAAGAAGTAAACTTACAAAGATCAAGAGCAAAAATACAATCATTTCACCTTATTATTCCTATATTCGATTGTAAACAATGTGGGTTTAATTCTTATTCATTCTTTCAAGTGATGATTTGTTTTTGAGAGAACTATTTATTTGTATATCTACCTTATGCCTATTCATTCATAATTGTATTTCTCAAATTTGTGAAAGGTTACTTAAGTTTTGGTAGAAAGCCTTAAGAAGAAGCCAACTCTATCTTGTCTAATTGAAAATATCAAGCTGTAAAAGTTAAATATTGTCAAAAATATTTTTAAATTAGTAAATTTAAGAAATCATTAGCAATGATAAGTAAAAGTAGTGAACATAGGTAATTGGCATGGATTACTCTCTAAATCTTTTGTGTCATTTTTCTTAAGCTTATTATTTTAAAATTTTAAACACCAATTCACTCCTATTAGTCTAAATTATATAACACATGCAATTTGGTTTTTGTAAAATAAATGTTTAACGTGGAAAGTTTTTTTATTCAATTATTTTATTTTAATAATTTTATGTTTTAAAGTTAAAACGAAAGGAATGAGTGAGCATTATTAATCATGTTTTAATTTATTAATTTAAAATAAAAAGAGTTTGCATGAAAATTTTAATTTCATAATTTAGATATTTAGATATGATCTAATATTTATAATTTAAACAGAAGTAATGTTAATTTTTATTAAAACCTTAAATGTAAGGCGTAGTATGAAAAAAAAGTGAAAGAGATAAACAACAAAGGAAAATGTTGGATTAAATATCATTACTAGTTTCTAGTCCCATGCAATGCATGGGTAAAATTATAGTTTTTAAAATGAAAATATTTTATAGAATTGTATATAAGCTGTAAAATGGTTAAATAAATTAATTAGTTTTTAAATTTTTTTATGGAATTATATATTAGTTTTTTTATAGAATTATTTATAGGATAATGAAAAGATATTTAATTATAAAAAATTTGGCAATAAATTAAAAAGCTTAAAATTAGTCAACGTAATTTGTGCAATTTAATTAGTTTTCTATGGAATTTATTTATTGCTCACATGACGCAATTTAATTAGATTTAATTTGGAAATTAATAAAATGAATCAATAAAATGTAAAATTGGGAATACTTCAAACCATCGTAAATTAATTAAAATAAGAATAAATAAATTGTTCACATTGCTTTAAACTGGAATAGTTATAAAGTTGTATTTATCTTATTTTAATTAAAAAATGCGTACTCCTTGTTGATAATCTGAAATATAAAATTAAATATACTATTGATATAGGGAATTGGTTTTAAAATTGAAAAAATTTGTGCTATGAAATTAATTTTAAAATAAAGTTAAGCAGAAATGAAACTGTTAATGGTTAAAAATATATTTAAGAAGAGACAAAATTAGGTAAAACTTGTAGCAGAGGAGTATGGGATAAAAAAATTGATAGATGGAATGTATCTTAATCATAGTATTCTTTTCGAGGGAGTCTTAAGATTTTTTTTATTTTTGATAAGTTATAAGAAAAAGGTAAAATTTTAATAGTAAATGCAACTTGAAATTAAAATATACTTGAGGCGGTAAATACCTTAATCATTAAGTCAGTACACAAGTTTTAATTATAATAGTAGTGCATCCTTAATTAAGTTTGATAACGATAATGATTACATCATATTGATATAGAATGCATTATGAAGCATATAATTATGATAAGTAGAGATGTAATATAGTCAAACGAGATAAATGAAAATATAGCAAATATAATTCATCCACATGATTTTATTGAAATTATTAAAATTTCCATCACATAGATAATTGAAAGATGAAACCAAAATAGTCGATTTTAAGATTTATGGACTAAATCTTTTAGTTTCTACTTAAGCTACAAGTTTTTTTTTTTCAGGGCCAATATTTGCAGACGAATCAATATATTATTCTCAATTTTTTTTCACAAAGGCCTTTTTATTCTCGAGCTTTTCTGCTAATGTCTTTTTGGCATAATTTGGCAATGCTGCTATTGTACTCATTGTATTTGAACTTCTTAAAAAAGGAAGAAGGCAGAATTTAAAAAACAAATGGGTAAATTATCTAGTTTATCATTCAATTTTTTGTGCATTTTTATTTTGACCACTAAAATAATAATACTTACAACTTAATCACCGTCGTTAGAGAAAATTTTCATTTTAATTACTCAACTAAAATTTTTTAACTGTAACTGAGTGCACACCACATCTTATTTTTTGATCCCATTATTGTTCATCATCTTCTTCTCTTCACCCCATCCCCACTTCCACCATTCTTCTTCTTTCTTTGTTCCCTACTTCCAACACCCATACCATCTCATTTTTAAAGGGGACAAGATGTCAACTCTAAAGTTTCCAAGTTGTTCCAATAAACAAAGAGAAAAAAACCGACTTCTAAGGATTGCAGTAAGGCCGGGAAACTAAACCAAAAACCCAATAGTAAAATCTCAAAAACAAGACAACCCAATCAACAATAATGAGTCAGCAACAATACTCAAAAGAAATGAAATCAAACTATATATATATATAAAATAATCAACAAACCTCAAAAAATTTAGACAACCTTAAAAACCAAGGACTTTAGACAACCCAAAAACCAAAGACTTCTTTTTGTTAGAATCGTAAATCAAGATATGATATAAAACTTAATAAATCATAAATTAGGATCTATCATGTCAAATCACCAAGAACAAAACAATAACAGAACTAGATGCGGAAGCTTACCTGAATTCATCGATTTCTTGAAATCTATGGATCTCGAAGTTTTAATATTCCAAATTAGCACACAATAAATTCAGAGAATATTTGCTCCCTTTTTCCTAAGGATGAGATATTAGAAAAGTTATCTTGTGTGTAATTTGGGGACCATAACCCTAATATATAACTTTGGCACATTAGCCCTAACTTCTAATCATCTCATCATCAATTAGAAATTAGTTAATAGAGTATCTACTCATATTTGGCCCATACTTTATTTAATAATTAAAGCCCAATAAATTTTAACCACATTAGATCACTTTTAATTTGGGCTAACACCTATTATGGTAGTAAATAATAACATGGAATTACCCTTATTATATATGTGATATCCATATTTTTCAACAGTCTTCCACTTAGACCACATATATATTAATTACACTATAATTACATGTCATTATATAACCTTATGAGCTCAAAACTTTACTATCATATCCAAAAGGTGTTTCGAATAATCTTGTCCATTAATTATGTTAACATAGAACCAATACGATTTTCGTTATATATATCATAACTAAATCTATCTCCGATCATGTATATTAACACAACCAAATGACATAGATCAAGTATGGATGTGTAGCATGGAAATTACATGCAATATTATCTAAACATGTCTATTTCCAATTGGCCCTCAACCTTAATAATATCAAACTTTACCAAAATCAGGGTGTGAATAAACCAAACAAACTTTATTTCTGCAAAAAATAGACTCAATATCCATAAACTGAAATAACTAAAAATGTGTCTATAACATAAAAGCATTTAAAAGTACAAACTCCCACTAAAACCAAATACCCTTAAATGACATTACACCCATATGAGTAGTGTGCTCAAGACAAACCTTGGGTGGTAGTCTCTCAGTAAGTGGATCCACACTTATGAAGTTTGTCCTGATATGCTTATTTTTTAGGCACCTAACCACTATGATTTTTTTTTTTACTTTAACAACTAGGAATTTAAATTCTATGTGGTTTGACTTTGATGTTCTATTGTTGTTATTAGAATAAAGGACTACCAATTATTGTCATAATTTGCACCCTAGTGACAAAATTTTGCATCAGTATTCCATCAAAATCAGAGTCTGTATACTTGATGATCCCTAGCTTATCAGACCTTCGAAACGTGAGCAAGTAATCTTTTATTCTCTAAAGATACCTTATAACCCTCTTGGCTGCTATCCAACGGTCCAAAGAATGTTGCTTAAATATCTATCTAACATCCTAACAATGTACATAATGTTCGGACGTGTACATACTTGAGCATACATTAGACTCCCCAGACGTAGGGAATTTTATGCATTTCCTTAATCTCAAAATCATTCTTGGGGTACTGGTTGGCACTTAACTTATTATTGACAAGTAGTATGCCATTAACATATAAAACCAAATATATAACCTTACTCCTACTGAACTTGTGGCATATACAATTATCTACCAAATTCATCTCTAAACTGAATGAGATAATCATTTTGTAAATTTTATAATGCTATTAACGATGAGTCTTCTTAAGCCCATAGATGGAGTTCTTTAATTTGCAAATATTTAACTTTGCATCATTAGACACCAAATTTTTTAGTTGCACCATATAAATGTATGATCATGTTACCATTAAGAAACCATTAACTTAATATTCATCTGATGCAGCTTAAGGTCAAATATTCCACTAAAGCCATTATAATCCTTTCTCTAGTGGACATTTGTAATTACATTAGTTCTTGAGGTTGTTGAGTTTGTTCTTCTAAAACAATTACATTATCTTGAATAGGGAGTTGTTCAATATTGTCTTATTGAGGTTTTGAATTGACTTCTTGATCAATGACAGGTATGAGAACTTGAATATTGTCAAAAGTGATAACAAGAACTGAGTTAGAATCCAATTTCTCCTCAAAAGCAATTTCTCTAACCTTATTTCTCCCTCTAAAATCAACATCCTTAAAAAATGTTGAAATTCTTGTCTAAAAAATATTTCTAATTGTGGGACCATAAAACTCATAGCCCTTAGATCGCTCAGAATTTTCTTGACCATTATACTTTATAGACATCAAAGAAGTCAGAAGTGCTGTCATCTCAACCTTACTGTTTTTAGCAAAATGTTTCTCAATTTTGTCAAGGAAACCCTTTGCTTGAGTAATCTTTTCATATTCTATGCCCCTAAAGGCTTTTGGAATGTCGTGCTTCATGATCATTAGACTCATGTAATTTGAACAATCCCACCTTTCAAAACCCCTTGTAGCATTAGGGGTGGTTTCCGCAATGAAAGGTGCATTTTTTTCTTCCCTTAGTGCAAGGTCTATGTCCATACAACCAGGCACTATAAGTGTCTTTTCCATTCTTAAAATTAGTCTCATTAAAAATGGGTATATAATTTATATTAGCAGATATTATGGCAGTAGAAGATGATAGTTGAGCATAGAACAAAATAGATAAAAACAAGCTCACATGAATATTCATAAGTAAACAATAAATTCAAGATAATGGCTAATCCCATCTCAAGATACCAAACACAACATTAATATCAAGTCTTTGGAAAAAAAATATTAATAGTAAGCAGTATTCTTGTTGTAGCAATCAAACATTGACAATAAATTATGTCAAACAATAAATCAATCTTTGGACTAACTTATTGCTCACATAAACTACCTTATAATTGTCACACATTTATCACCATAGATGTAACAGCCCGATGTTGGGGCTAATCGAAACAGTGGTATCGAAAACCACTATTTTGAGGCTGGAGAAATTATTTTTATTATTAATTTATGTGTTATGGCATGATTATATGGATGCATGAAAATTTTGGTGAAATAATTTTAGCGATTTCATGCTTAATTGCGAAAAAGGACTAAATCGCATCAAGGGCAAAAGTTTTATTTTACTTCCCAAATGTGTTGAATAGCTAGAGAGCCAAGATTTAAGGTCTTTAAAGGTAAAATAGACCCTTAAAATGCAGCATGGCCGGCCATAGGGACAAAGAATTAGGCTAGTTAATGTTAGGTAAAAATTTGGTGACTTGTTTGACTAAAAAGAAATAAAATAAACAAAAGATGATATCACCCCTTTCACCTATTTTTCTTCACCAAAATTCTCAGAAAAAAATAAGGGTTTTAAAGCCTTGAAATTTCAGCCAAGCTAGCCTCTTGCAAGTAAGTCAATATGAGGGTTATTCTAGATAATTTTTGTACTTTTGGGAACCCTAAAGCTTAATTTAGCTATTAAGGGGACTATTTTGTGAAATGATTGATAGTCTATGGAGTTACCATGAAAGGATTTGTATGTTTCCTGAGTTTTTATGGAAGAAAATGAGTCTTGGTTGTTGAGTGAACAACTTTTGTAAAAGGACTTATCATGAAAACCCTAATAGGACCATTTTGTAAAGTTTGTAAAATAGATAGTAATGTTGTGAAATATTGGGAATTTGGGGTCGTCATTAGAGAAATAAATGGTCGGTTAGGCTTAGCTAATAAGGAAATTCGATAAAAATTGAATTTCGAGCCTAGGGGTAAAATTGTAATTTTTGTAAAGTTTAAGGGCAAAACGGTCATTTTACCAAAGTATGAGTCTTAAGTTGAATTGAATGATGTGTATATTAAATAAGTTAATTTTTTGACATTTTAGATCAAGAGAAACGTGATTTGGGCCTTGTCGAGGGAAGGACAAAGTTTACGAGGATTAGGCTCGTTCCCATCATTTTGTGCCAAGGTAAGTACATATGTAAATAACGCGTCATTGTAAGTTACTTTTAAATGTTTTATTTTTACCATGTATCATAATTTTACTCGATACCATGAAAGTATAAATAAAACGATATAAGAGTAACCTACATTATGAACAAGTGCGACAACGTCAGGTTAGATATGAGATCCTGTTGAACCTCAGAAATAGTATAGGATACAAAAGATAGGTCATGAGAAATTGAGTGGTCTAAACACATGAGATTGAGTTTGATTTCATGAGATAAATGAATTATGTAATGTGGGTCCGGGTACTGACTTTGTGTGCAAACCTGTGAGTAGCTCAATGAGCGGGCATTACATGATAGAGCTATGGGGTCCAGGTACTGACTTGGTAAAAAGGCCCATGAGTAGCTTAAATATGTAAGTATTACAAAGTACGAAGTAGCTTTGGCTACTTGTATAGTACTTAAGAGTAAACTATCCGTGTAATCATTGGTATTTTCGAGTGTTCAATGGGTAACTCGATGAATGGATTGGAGATACTCCCAATGAGGTACGTCAATAGAAAGAATGAACTTGAGCTATTTTAAGGGTAATTATAGGTATGTATACTAACTTCTCGAATGAATACCTTAGTATGTGATGGGATGTAGAAAGTATGCATAAAAAAGAAGAAGAAGTAAAGAGCAAGATAGTGAGGTTAAAATGATATATCATTTAAGTATGATAAGCTATTTTTTGATGAATGTGTTTCTAATTACACTTATTTGCATATATATACTTACTAAACTCCCATGCTTACCCTCTTTCCTTTCCCTTTTCTTATAGTGCTGCAAAAGTAACTCGAGGATCATCGACTACGTTGGGGAAGCCAGTCACACTATCCTTGAAGCGCTTGGTATAGCTAGTTTTATTATTTTGATTATGGCATATATAGGAGCTCTTGATTTTGTTTTGGTGTCACATTATTTTGGGGTCAAATCTGTCGGCTTGTTTTAGTATTTGACTTATTTTGTATAAGGCCATGAAAATGGCTAATATTGAAAGTTATTATATGAATGTAAGATAGTCTTTTATGAATGTGAAATTGTTGTCATGGTTGAACATATGAAATGTACATAGGCCTTAGCTATGGTTGTTTGATTAAGAAATCATATTAAGTTAGACTTGATATGTTGGTTGGTGTTAAAATTGTGTTTCAGAGTGGCAAAGGGCTTGGTAAATAGCCTTATATTGTCCACACAGGTGTGTGTCTAGGCCGTGTGTGACACACAGCCAATCCCATGGGTGTGTTGCCTGGCCGTGTGTCCCCTGCACATAAAATTTGCAAGTTAGTATGCATGGTAATAAACACACTGGCAGAGACACGACCGTGTGTCTCAGACGTGTAGAGGAAACAGCCTCTGGCCATAGACGTGTGCCTTGGCCGTGTGCCTCTAATTGGACGCTGACGTTAGAAACAGAATGTCAAGGTTTTTAGACATGGGCTAAGGCACGGGCGTGTCATGGTCGTGTGAGGGACACGGACCATGGATACGGGCGTGTGTCAGGCCGTGTGAAAACCCCTGTAGGTTTAAAATTAGAATTTAATTCACACGGGCTCGGGACACGGGCATGTCCCCTCATGCTTAGGCCGTGTGAACCACACGGGCCTTTAGCACGGCCATGTCACAATGGTTACACGGGTGTGTTGCCCTTCCACACGGGTGTGTGCCCTGTTTCAAAAGTCAATTTTTTTCTAAAGTTGGTTAAGGACCCGAATTGGTCCTGAATAGTTTTCAATTGACGTTGAGGCCTCGTAGGCCCACGCTAGGGATGTTTAGATAAAGTCTGAAAATTTTTAAATTTGAGCAAGTTTCCATAACTCGAGAATGTCTAAATATACGTGTTTAAGTTAGTAACGCCTCATACTCCGTCTCGGCGTAGGGTACGGGTGTGGGGTGTTACATTTAGTGGTATCAGAGCTATGGTTTAGTCGATTCTCGTACTAACCTAACGTGTATACAAGTCTAGCTATAGATGCCATAAATAAATTGAGATAGTGTGATGGCTCTTAATTTTTTTTTATGTTTTCAACTAGTAATAGATCCCGATCGAACTATGGCAGACAATATAGAAAGTAACGCATCAGCTCCCGCTGAAGGGGTGGTGCCATCTGATAATCGGCCTCCCACGGTTAGTCAGGAAGGAAGAGAAGGGGCTCGGAAAGCCTTTCTTTATATGATAAATGAATGGTACACGGAGTTCATCCTAGCGAACCCGAATGCTCAACCCCCTTCACCCCCACCTATTCCTCAACCTATCCCTGGAACACCCCAGGGTATGGATTTTGTGAGATTAAATAGTCCTCCAATGGACAAGATTTGAAAGCATGGAGCCGAGGAGTCCCGTGTTAATAAAGATGATGACCCCGAAAGGGCAGAGTTTTGGCTTCAGAATACCATCAGGGTATTCGATAAATTATCTTGTACGTCTGAAGAATGCTTGAAGTGTGTCATATCCTTGTTGAGGGACTCGGTATACTACTGGTGGAAGACACTAGTTTTAGTGGTACCTCATGAGAGGGTTACATGGGAGTTCTTCCAAGAAGAATTTCAGAAGAAATATATTAGTGAGAGATTCATGGATCAAAAGCTTAAGGAGTTTCTCGACTTGAAGCAGGGCCACATGATGGTTACTGAATATGAAATGGAGTTCATCCGACTTAGTAAGTATGCTCGAGAATGTGTGTCCTCCGAGGCTAAAATGTGTCGAAGGTTTAAGGACGGACTTAATGAGGATATCAGATTGTCATTGGGTGTCCTTAAATTGTAAGAGTTTGTTGTGCTCATCAATCAGGCTTGTAAGTCCAAAGAATTGATTAAAGAGAAAAAGAAAATCAAGGCGGAGACTAGAGATGCAAGGAAGAGACATTCAAGTAAGTCATTTCCATCTCAGTCTAAGAAATCCAGATACGTTTACTCCCATTCTCATGTGTCAACTGGGCACTCGTACAGATATCGTAAGAAGCAAGATTCGAATTCTAAATTTTAGGCTACATTGGTGGCTAGTGAGGGTAATGCCAGATCTTCCCGACCAGGATGCCAGTACTATGGTAGATATCATTTCAGCAAGTGTAAACTGAACAATGGATCTTGTTTTTGATGTGGTTCTCAAGACCATTTTATCAAGGATTGCCCCGAGATGAACGAGAAAGAAAATTTTCAAAGTGCAAGGCCAAGTGGCACCAATTCTAAAGGAAGACCTCAGAAGAATATCGAAATTAGGGCTAGCAACAAGAATGTAACGAGAGATACCACAGTGAGATTAGAAGCTAGAACTCTGGCTAGAACCTACGCCATACGTGCACGTGAAGATGCATCTTCTCTCGGTGTGATCATCGGTACATTTTCTCTCTATGATAATATTGTTATTGCTTTGATTAACCCTGGCTCTACTCATTCGTATGTGTGCATGAAATTGGTGTCTAGCATGAACATACCTATTGAGTCTACGAAGTTTATGATTAAGGTGTCAAACCTTTTAGGCAAGCATGTGATAGTCGATAAAGTATGCAAGAAATGTCCCTTGATAGTTAGAGGTTACTGTTTCCCGGCCGATTTGATGTATTTACCATTCAATGAGTTTCATGTCATATTGGGTATAGACTAGTTGACACTCCATCATACTGTCGTAACTTGTAGGCAAAATGTTATTATATTGAAATGTGAAAATGGTGAAACTCTTTGGGTTAAATCAGATGAACCGAAGAATTTGCCTATTGTGATATCCTCAACGTCTGCCTGGAAATGTTTGAGAAAAGGTTGTGAAACTTATTTGGATTTTATAATGAATGCTAAGAAGTCTGAATTAAAGGTTGTGGCAGTACCAGTTGTGTGCAAATATGTGGATGTATTTCCAGAAGAATTACCCGGCTTACCCCCTAATAGAGAAGTTGAATTTAGTATAGAGCTAATGCCAAGGACAACGCCTATCGAATGGCTCTGACTGAGATGAAAGAACTAAAGTCACAATTGCAAGAGTTGGCCGACAAAGGTTTTGTGAGACCAAGCTTTTCACTGTGGGGTGCTCCGGTGCTATTTGTAAAAAAGAAAGATGGATCCTTGAGGCTGTGCATAGATTATCGACAGTTAAATAAGATGACAATAAAGAATAAATATCCGTTGCCTCAGATTGATGACTTGTTTGATCAATTGAAAGGAGCAGCATGGTTCTCTAAGATAGACTTAAGATCTGACTATTATCAACTGAGAGTTAAAGAGTTAGATGTGCCTAAGATGGCTTTTAGGACGAGTTATGACCACTACGAGTTCCTCATCATGCCTTTCAGTTTAACAAATGCTCCCACCTTGTTTATGGATTTAATGAATAGGATATTTCAGCCATACTTGGATAAGTTTGTCGTATTTATCAATGACATCCTGATCTATTCTAGAGATGAGGTAGAGCATACCGAACACTTGAGAATTGTTCTACAGATCTGAGAGATAATCGGTTGTATGCCAAGTTCAGTAAAAGTAAATTTTGGCTTCGATGTCAGATTTTTGGGTCACATTATCTCGAGTGATGGCATTAGGGTTGACCCCAGCAAGGTTTCTGCTATTGTTGAATAGAAACCACCAAAGAATGTGACCGAGGTTAGAAGCTTTTTGGGTTTGGCAGGTTATTACAGGCGATTTGTAAAGGACTTCTCTATGATTGCTACCCCCATGATGAGGTTATTACAAAAAGAAGTTAAGTTTGAATGGTCGGATAAGTGTCAGCAGAGTTTCGAGAAGTTGAAAAAGTTATTGACTGAGGCTCCAGTATTAGTACAACCCGAGTCAAGAAAAGAGTTCGTGGTTTATAGCGATGCTTCTCTAAATGGCTTGGGATGCGTACTTATGCAGGAAGGCAAGGTTATAGCTTATGGCTCGAAATAATTGAAACCTCATGAGAAGAATTATCTGGCACATGACCTAGATTTGGCCGCCATAGTGTTTGCCTTAAAGATTTGGTGACATTATTTGTTCGAAGAGATATGCCATGTATACACCGATCACAAAAGTCTTAAGTACTTGATGACTCAGAAGGATTTAAATTTGAGACAACAGAGGT
This sequence comes from Gossypium anomalum, assembly GCA_025698475.1. Taxonomy (NCBI): domain Eukaryota; kingdom Viridiplantae; phylum Streptophyta; class Magnoliopsida; order Malvales; family Malvaceae; genus Gossypium; species Gossypium anomalum. The sequence continues at coordinate 27,762,682 of CM046957.1, forward strand.
GGTTGGAACTATTAAAAGATTATAAGTTGGTTATCGACTACCATCGGAGTAAGGAATATGTGGTCGCAGATGCATTGAGTACAAAATCATTATTTGCACTGAGAGCAATGAACGCCCAATTGGCCTTATCAGAGGATGGTTCAATTCTAGCTGAGTTAAAAGCTAGACCGACGTTTCTTCAAGAAATTTGTGAAGTTTAGATGAGTGATAATGAATTGTTAGCCAAGAGAACTCAGGGTGAATTGGGTGTTGAATCTGATTTTCAGATTGATTTCGATGGTTGCTTGAAATTCTGGGATAGGATTTGTGTTCCTAAGGATACCGAGTTGATTCGAAAAATTTTAATTGAGGCACATAGTGGTTGGTTGTCGGTACACCTCGAAAGTACGAAGATGTACAATGATTTGAAGAAAATGATTGGTGGCCGGGTATGAAAAGAGACATTTCGGAGTTTGTATCAAAATGCTTAGTGTGCCAACAAGTGAAAGCTGAACACCAAGTACCTTCAGGTTTACTTCAGCCTATCATGGTCCCCGACTGGAAATGGGATCAGATTACTATGGATAGACTGACAAAGTCAACTCACTTTATCTTGGTGCGAACGGACTTTTCACTTAATAAGCTAGCCAATTTGTACATTTATGATATTGTGAGGCTTCATGAAGTACACTTGTCGATTGTTTCGAATAGGGACCCAAGGTTTATTTCGAGGTTTTGGAAGAAGTTACAAGAAGCTTTGGGGACAAAGTTAAATTTTAGCACAGCTTTCCATCCCCAAATTTACGGTCAGTAGGAGAGAGTAATTCAGACCCTTGAGGATATGTTACGTTGTTGTATCTTGAAGTTCCAAGGTAGTTGGGAGAAGTATCTACCGCTGGTCGAATTTGCTTATAACAATAGCTATTAGTTGAGTTTGAAAATGGCACCTTACAAAGCTTTATATGGGCGTAAGTGCCGAACGCCCTTGTATTGGACTGAGCTTAGAGAGAATCAGATTCACGGGGTCGAATTAGTAAAGGAGACTAAAGAAAAAGTTAATATGATTCATGATCGTTTAAAGGTCGCTTCGGATAGACAGAAATCCTACGTGGATTTGAAACGAAAGGAAATCGAATTTTAGGTCGGCGACAAAGTATTTTTGAGAGTGTCTCCTTGGAAAAAGGTTCTCAGATTTGGTAAAAAGTGTAAATTGAGTCCGCGTTTCATCGGACCTTATGAGGTGATTGAGAAAATAAGACCGGTAGCTTATCGGTTAGCCTTACCATCAGAATTGGAAAAGATCCATGATGTGTTCCATGTGTCCATGTTACGCTGATACCACTCTGACCCTTCACATGTGATTTCCTCGACTGAAGTGGAGATTAGATCGGACATGTCTTATGGTGAGGAACCTATTAAGATTCTAGCTCGAGAAGTTAAGCGATTAAGGAATAAGAGCATCCCCCTTGTGAAAGTATTATGGCAGAGACATGGAGTCAAAGAGGCCACGTGGGAAACCAAGGAGACTATAAGAGATCAATACTGAACTTATTCACCGGTAAGATTTTCGAGGACGAAAATCCCTAAGGGGGAGAATTGTAATAGCCCGATATTGGGGCTAGTCGGAACAGTGGTTTCGGAAACCACTATTTCAAAGTTAGAGAAATTATTTTTATTATTAATTTATGTGTTATGGCATGATTATATGGATGCATGAAAATTTTGGTGAAATAATTTTAGCGATTTCATGCTTAATTGCGAAAAAGGACTAAATCGCATAAAGGGCAAAAGTTTTATTTTACTACCCAAATGTGTTGAATAGCTAGAGAACCAAAATTTTAGGTCTTTAAAGGGCAAATAGATCCTTAAAATGTAGCATGGCCGGCCATAGGGACAAAGAATTAGGCTAGTCAATGTTAGGTAAAAATTTGGTGACTTGTTTAACTAAAAAGAAATAAAATAAACAAAAGATGATTTCACCCCTTTCACCTCTTCTTCTTCACCAAAATTCTCAACAAAAATAAGGGTTTTGAAGCCTTGAAATTTTAGCCAAGCTAGCCTCTTGCAAGTAAATCAATTTGAGGGTTATTCTAGATAATTTTTGTACTTTTGGGACCCCTAAAGCTTAATTTAGCTATTGAGGTGACTATTTTGTGAAATGATTGATAGTCTAGGGACTCATCATGAAAGGATTTGTATGTTTACTGAGTTTTTATGAAAGAAAATGAGTCTTGGTTGTTGAGTGAACAACTTTTGTAAAAGGATTTCTCATGAAAACCCTAATAGGACCATTTTTGTAAAATAGATAGTAATGTTGTGAAATTTTGAGAATTTGGGGTGGTTATTAGAGAAATAAATGGTCGGTTAGTCTTTTCTAATAAGGAAATTCGATAAAAATAAAATTTCGGGCCTAGGGGTAAAATCATAATTTTTGTGAAGTTTAAGGGCAAAACAGTCATTTTACCAATGTATGAGTCTAAAGTTGAATTGAATGATGTGTGTATTAAATAATTTAATTTTTCAAAATTTTAGATTAAGAGAAACGTGATTTGGGCCTTGATCGAGGGAAGAACAAAGTTTACGAGGATTAGATTCGTTCCTATCATTTTGTGCCAGGGTAAGTACATATGTAAATAACGTGTCATTGTAACTTACTTTTAAATGTTTTATTTTTTCCATGTATCATAATTTTAATCAATACCATGAAAGCATAAATAATGCGATATAAGAGTAACCTACATTATGAACAAGTGTGGCAACGTCAGATCCCGTCGAATCTCAGAAATAGTATAGGATATAAAAGATAGATCATGAGAAATTGAATGGTCTGAACTCATGAGATTGAGTCTGAGTTCATGAGATAAGTGAATTATGTAATGTGGGTCCAGGTATTGACTTTGTGTGTAGACCCGTGAGTAGCTTAATGAGCCGACATTACATGATAGAGCTATGGGGTCTGGGTATTGACTTGGTAAAAAGGCCCGTGAGTAGCTCAAATATGTAAGTATTACAAAGTACGAAGTAGCTTTGACTACTTGTATAGTATTTAGGAGTAAACTATCCGTGTAATCATTGGTATTTCTGAGTGTTCAATGGGTAACTCGATGAATGGATTAGAGATACTCCCAATGAGGTACGTCAATAGAAAGAATGAACTTGAGTTATTTTACGTGTAATTATAGGTATATATACTAACCTCTCGAATGAAGACCTTAGTATGTGATGAGATGTAATAAGTATGCATAAAAAAAAGTGAAGAGCAAGATAGTGAGGTTAAAATGATATATCATTTATGTATGATAAGCCGTTGTTTGATGAATGTGTTTCTAATTACACTTATTTGCATATATGTACTTACTAAGCTCCCATGCTTAGCCTCTTTCCTTTCCCTTTTCTTATAGTGCCGCCAAAGTAACTCGAGGATCATCGACTACGTCAGGGAAGCCAGTCACACTATTCTTGAAGAACTCAGTATAGCTAGTTTTATTATTTTGATTATGGCATGTATAGGAGCTCTTGATTTTGTTTTGGTGTCACATTATTTTGGGGCCAAATGTGTCAGTTTGTTTTAGTATTTGACTCATTTTGTATAAGGCCATGAAAATGGCTAATATTGAAAGTTATTATATGAATGTAAGATAGTCTTTTATGAATGTGAAATTATTGTCATGGTTGAACATATGAAATGTACATAGGCCTTAGCTATGGTTTTTTGTTTTAGAAATCATATTAAGTTAGACTTGATATGTTGGCTGGTGTTAAAATTATGTTTCAGGGTGGCAAAGAGCTTGGTAAATAGCCTTATATTGTCCACACGGGTAGACACACGGGCGTGTGTCTAGGCTGTGTGTGACACACGGCCAACCCCATTGGTGTGTTGCCTGGCCATGTGTTCCCTGCACGTAAAATTTGCAAGTTAGTATGCATGGTAGTAAACACATGGGTAGTGTAACATCCCTTACCCATGTCCGACGCCGAAATAGGGTACGGGGCATTACATGACTTAAACATACACATTCATGCAAAAATCAAGCCATAAAATCTCTTTTAATTCAAAACCTTTCAAACACATGCATATGATCCCTTATTTGGGTCTACGAAGCCCAAAACATTCATCGGAATCGATTCGGGACTAAACCGAGAACTTTAAGAAGTTTCAGGAAAACTTAGAAAATTTTCCCATGAAACAGGATCACACGCCCCTGTGGACATAGGGAGACGCCCGTGTCCTCAGGCCGTGTAACTCTCTGTTAATGACGTCAGCATGCACATCAAACCACACGGCCGGGCCACACGTTCGTGTCTCCAGGTCGTGTCTCTCACACGGTTGAGACACACGGCTATGTCTCAGCTCGTGTGGCCAACCCTTAGGCTATTTTCCAAGTCTTCATGTTACCCATAATATTTTACAATCTTATGCACATCAAAATTGCAAATCATGGCATCATTTTAGTGATTAAACACTCTTTATTAAGACATATCCTTAACATTAACATGTCCTCTTTTATCATTATACTATGGTTACCAACTTATTCATCAAGCACTCTTGTTCAATCATCATCACGTTGTGTTTATAACATGCAATTACTATATGGCTATGACCACCTCAGTTGGTCATAGAGCATACATCCAACACACATGTCATATTACTAACCATGTATGGCAAACAAACATAATCACATTATAAACATTAGACATTACATGAACAGCTAAGCTTACAAGCCATAATCAATATGAGCCACATCTAATGGCCATATGCATATAACTCAATATAAGCCAACACATTTGGCCAAAGCAAAATAATGCATATCAATTAACTAAATCCCTATACATGCCACTCACTTAAAAATTTCTAATATATACTTCATTTTTCCAAAGGTAGCGACTTGATAGTGTGATGCTGCCTCCGACGATCTCCAACCCCGAGCTGACCTGAAAACACTGAAGGAAAGGAAAGGAAGGGAGTAAGCTTTATAGCTTAGTAAGACCGTATGAAAATAATAAGCAACTTATCAACTTGCTTCTCATGGTAATACAACCCTATTTGCATTTTTACTCATGTTCCAGTCAAGCTATCTTATCGAGTCATAGTCACTAAATTATTTATATCTGGAGCTACGGAACTCTAAATTAATTCCTCTAATTTTCCCTGAAACTAAACTCACATATCTTCTTACCATAAAATTTTCAGAATTTTTGGTTCAGCCAATTAGTACAATTTATTCCTTAAAGTTACCCTTTTTTGCTGTCTGATAGTTCTGACCCCTCTTCACTAAAAAATTATTATCTCATAATACGGGACTCAGATGATGTTTTTGTCTATTTATATTGAAAATAGACTTATTAAGAGTTCTAATCATATAAATTATAACTCATAAATATTTTTTTACAATTTTCAATGATTTTCTCAAATTAGAACAGGGGATTTCGAAGTCATTCTGACTCTATCTCACAACAACTAAAATATTTCATATTATGAAAGTCTTTTGCTTACAAAATTTCTTCTATGTGAAACTAGGCTCATTAGGATTTAATTTCATATTTTATTCAGCCTCTAACTCAATTTTTATAATTTTTGGTGTATTTTCAAAGTCGGACTACTGCTGTTGTCCGAAACTATTTTATTATTACATTTCACTCTTTCATAATCATTTTTAAATGGGCATTTATGCCAATCCATTTCTCCTTTCATGTTCATTAGGCCACCAAGTAACGGAATATACATGTCACGTCTCAATTTAATGTGGCCTCAAAGCCTCACACGAATTCATCAATCACATTCAACCATCATGATAAGAATACATATTTGTACATCATAAACATAAAACCATAATCACAAGGTCATCACAAATTTCATTTTCATAGGCATAACTTACTTATTTGTATATTTACCAAAGGTGTATCGTTTCATGTTCGTAATAGCATTTCAGTTTCAAATACATACCTGTACCTTTTCAATATGCTCATATATTTACCTTCTCGCTTTCATCACAAGCTTTGAAATATCCGCTGAACCACTTGGAATACCAAAGGATAATCGGAAAATCTTACACATATCGATGCCAATGCCATATCCTAGATATGGTCTTACACTGTCTCTCATATATCGAGGCCGATGCCATGTCCCAAACATGGTCTTACACTGGCTTTCATCTGTCGGTGCCGATGCCATGTCCCAGACATGTTCTTACACTATCTCTCATCTGTCGGTGCTGATGCCATGTCCCAGACATGGTCTTACACTGACACATATCAAGTCGATGCCATGTCCTTGAGATTGTCTTACACTAGCTCTCATCTATCGGTGCCGATACCATGTCCCAGACATGGTCTTACACTGACACATATCAAGCCGATGCCATGTCCTAGACATTGTCTTACACTGGCTCACATAACAGTAGTGTCTCGATGCCCGTATCCTAGGTATTTCCAAAGGTCCAACCGAAATTTCTCAAGGGTCACGTCGTAGCCAAACTCGTTAGAAGAATTGATCATACAATTCACAAGATTCATCACTATAAGAATTTTCATTTCATTTCATCATCCTATAATTTACTCATCTCAACAAGATGTCATATTTCATCGAATTTCCAATATTTCATAAATACACCAAGTGAAATCGACATATTAAGTTTTCGATTATTTCATAGGGGTATAACATTTTCTCATACACCCTAGCACTAACACATAATTCAATACAATAATAGCAAGAATATTTTCAAGTCTAATAATAATAACATTAATAACATGCTTATTTAATCACACAGACTTACCTCGAATACGAAAACAACAATTTTACCATTAGTCCATAACCTTGTATTTTCCCGAATTTAAGCCCGAACCTCGATTTCCTTGATCTATCATGATGAAATTCACTCATTTAATTAATGTACTAATCATTTCGGACCTAAAACATATTTTGGCAAAGTTCACATTTTTGCCCCTAAACTTTTGTATAATTACGAATTTACCCCAAGGCTCGGAAATTGAAATTTATTAGATTTCTATAAGATTTAAGACATGCTGAACATTTTTCTCTTCTATGGAAACCTCAAATTCTCACTATTTCATGCTTTTATGAACATTAACAACATTTACTAATTAACCCGTTTTAACTATTTTTAACGAAAATCACTTAACAAAAATTGTTCTCCTAACCTCAAGCATCCTTATTCTACCATTAAACATCAAAATGCACAATTATCTAGCATGGGTCATTTTTTTAAACTTCATTTTTCATGCAAATAAATGGTAGAAATAGAAAGGTTAAACTTTTAGGATCTCAAAAATACGAAGAACATTAAAAACGGGGCTCAAATGCACTTACAATTGAGCTTTGAAAAGCTTGAAACCCTAGCCATGGAGTCATGTAAATTTCGGCAGCCATATGAAGAAGATGGGCAGTTTTTTTTTGGGGTTTTATTTTGTCTTTTATGCCTTAAAACACCCAAATGACCAAAATGCCCTTTTTACTAACCCTTCAATTTTTACACTTCCATGTCTAGTTTTGTCCATACCAAAATATGATGGTCTATTTGCCATTCAAAGACCTCTAGCTTAAACCCCCATTTCAAACAAGTACTTATATTCTAGAACTCATATTTTGCAATTAATGCTATTTAATCCCAATAATAAAATTGGGCACTTTATCAATAAAATTTACTTAACAAAATTTACACACAATCACTCAAACATATCATGGACTCTAAAATAGTCATAAAATAAATATTTCTACTTCAAATTTGTGGTCTCGCAACCACTGTTCTGACTAGGCCCTATTTCAGGCTGTTACAGGTAGAGACACGATCGTGTGTCTCAGCCGTGGGGAGGACACGGCCTCTGGCCGTGGGCGTGTGCCTTGGCCGTGTGCCCCTAAGTGGACGCTGACATCAGAAATAGAATGTCAAGGTTTTTAGACATAGGCGTGACATGGTCGTGTGAGGGACACGGGCTATGGACAGGGGCGTGTGTCAGGCCATGTGAAAACCCCTGTAGGTTCAAAATTAGAATTTAATTCACACGGGCTCGGGACACGAGCGTGTTCCCTCATGCTTAGGCCGTGTGAACCACACGGGCCTTTAGCATGGCCATGTCACAATGGTCACACGGGCGTGTGCCCTGTTTAAAAAGTCATTTTTTTTCTAAAGTTGGTTAAGGACCCGAATTGGTCCCGAATAGTTTTCAATGGACGTTGAGGCCTCGTAGGCCCACGTTAGGGATGTTTAGATAAAGTTTGAAAAGTTTTAAATTTGAGCAAGTTTCCATGACCTAGGAATGTTTGAATGTACGTGTTTAAGTTAGTAACGCCTCGTACTCCATCTCGGCGTAGGGTACGGGTGTGGGGTGTTACAACAGATGGCGTTGAAATTCTGCCAAATATTAACTTACTTTTGGGTTAATTAATAAATGCATGAATCACAAAAATATATAATCATCATGATATTTTAAATAAATCAATCTACACAAAAGAGGTAACTTTGCCAACATTTTTTTCCAACTAATCTATTTAAAATATTAGATGTAACACCCCTAACTTGTATCCATCGTCGAAATAGGGTTACGAAGCATTACTATAAACTCGTAACGTAAAACATTCAATTCTAAACTTTTCATAAATTATAACACAATTCATTCAAACACATGCATATCGTCCCTTATTCGAGCCATCAAGGCCTTAGAAACACTTTAAAAACAATTCAGGACTAAATAAAAAACATTTAGAACTTTATGGAAAAAGATAGAAAATTTAACACTGCGGGGGTCACATGACCGTGTGACTCACACGGCTGAGACACACGCCCATGTCTGAAGTCGTGTAACATTCGAAATAGGGACACACGGCTGTGTCCCAGCCCATGTCCATGCCTGTGTAACTCTCTTACTTGGGTCACACGACCAAGCCAATCGCCCACGTGCCAGGCCATGTGCTAGGCCATGTAACTGCCTTACTTGCAACCCTTTAAAACCTACAGGGGACACATGGCTGAGACAAACGCCTATTTCTTAGGCTGCATAGACAAGAAAATGGCTAAAATCAAGCCATTTCTTTCACCCTTCTCAAGCGTAAGCCTAAGTACTTTTGCACACATGATCAAGTCTTCTAAACATGCTCAAATCTTGCATAAAAAGGTCCATACAATATGCTAATAATTCATACAACTAATATGCCATATAGGCACCTTAAGCACATACATCAAACATACCTAAACATGTGCATATTTAACAATTTATCAACTAATTTGTTTCTATACCAAAACATATCACAATTGACACATATCAACCATGCCATATTAGATTCATGCCAAATCAAAATAAATTTATCATTTGGACCATTTCTCACATGCATCAAAACCATCTAAATGACACAAATTTAGCCATTTCCAAATGGTTCCAGCAACCAACATATATGCAAACCATATTTCAATCATGCACATCTATTCAAAACCTTTCCAAAGCATACCTTAACTTGACCATGTTGAGGTCAATTCATCACTTACCATTTTGGCCATTCAAACATGTATTAAAACATTGTCAAAATAACACACATCAAAAAGGCATCAAAACTACCAAGGTTACATCAACCAAAATACCATATTCATGCCAAACTTAACATAAACCACAAGTCCACCTATACATGCCATTATAACCTTGATGAAAACATAAAAATCTATCAATATTCACCGGATAGTGTGATAGGTGTCCGACGAGCTTCCTTGTCGATTGAGCTTCTGATAATCTGTAAAGTAAAGAAAAATAACTACGTAAGCAATAAATGCTTAGTAAGCTTGAGAAACCCCTAACCCATATCCATCATCGAAATAGGGTTATGGAGCATTACCAGGATATACAGATCAAATACAGACATTTCATATCACTTCTCATTCATATCAGAAATCAATCATATCCAGTCATATTATCCCACATATGAGCCATTGAGACTCAAAACACGCATTAGAATCAAGTCGGGACTAAATCGAGAACTCAGAGAATTTTTTGCGAAATTTTAAAATTTTCCTAGGTGCAAGGGACACATGACCGTGTGGCTAGGCTGTGTGAGACATGCCCATGTCTTACGCTGTGTGGGCATTCGAAGTAGGGCACACGGCCGTGTCCCAGCCCGTGCAACAACCCATTTTTAGTAAAATCAGAACAGTGGTTTCGGGACCACAAATTCGAGCCAGAAAGAAATTTTATTTTAATATTATTGCATGATCTGCATTGTGATAAAAATGTCATACAAAAATTCTGATAAGAAAATTTTATTGATTATGTGTTTAATTGTGGAAAGAACCAAATTGCATAGAATGCAAAAGTTGAATTCTAGTATCTAGAAGGATTAAATAGCTATGGGATTCAAAATTTGAGGTCCTTATATGGTAATTAGACCATTAAAGAAAAGTTAGTAGATATTTTTGGTGATTCATCCATGGAAAAATTAGAAAAGGCTAAGGACTAAATTAAAAATCAAAATAATTAAAGATGATAAATAATTAAATAGGGATATCATCTCATTTTATTATCATCTTCATCCCCAAATTCCATTAAAAACCTAGGAGATAGAGAAGAAACTAATCAACCTTAATTGGGCAAGTATTCTTATCCCGTTTTTAGTAATTTTATATTTTTGAGATCGGGATAGTCTAATCTATTTTTTTGGGGATTAATTTGAAAAGTTATCAAAGTAAAAAAGTCTTTCCATGGATGAATATTTTGAAATTTTTAAATTTATGGTAGAAAATAAAAGGTTGTTGATAGATAAACAACTTTTACAAAGAGAATTTTGATGAAATCATGATTTACGGACTAAATTGAAAAGTGGTAAAACCCATGGAAAATTCTAATTTTTTTGAAATTCAAGGCCTATTATTGTAACATGTAAAATTTGGTTAGGCTCGGAATAACGATTAAACTGCATGAATTTCATTTTCTAGGCCAAGGGATGAAATTAGAATTTATGGAAAGTTTAAGGGCAAAATGGTAATTTTGCCTAGGGTTTAAACTGAATCTAATTTAGTATGAAATGGATCAAATTGATGATTAAATTCATTTATATAGATTTGGACAACTCAAATTCGAAGCTAAATCGAGGAAAAGAAAAAGTTTCAGATTAGTAGAATTTCATGTACGGACGATTATTAAGGTAAGTTTGTGTAACTAAATTGTGTTTATTTATATGCTAGTATTGAATGTGTTATGTGATTGTATGAATTATAAATGTTTAAAGTATGAAATAAATTATATACCTGATATAGCTTGAATAAATGTCAAGTTTCGTTTGAATAATGAAATTCGATGGATATATGTAATTTCCCATATTGTATGTGATCCTGCATATGTTGCAGACAGGATTTAGCTCGGATGAGTAATCATGATAAAGCCCTCTCAAGCATCCTGACAAATAGTTCTTGTGAGTATCTTGATCGGTAGTGATTTTGCATATGTTGCACACTACCTTAGCTCTGTGTGAGTGTCCTATTACATGACTCGATTGGTTGTGATCCAGCATATAATGCGAACACAAATGCAGCTCTACATGAGCGTCCTGAAACATTTATATCATTAATTCGAACATTACACTTGCCATAATTTCATAACTTAGTATGAATACATACCTGGGCCTTTTAACTTGATTTTTCATGCGTCTTAACTTATTATTGCTTGTTGAACCATTTAGAATTGAATAGGATACTCGGATAATCACACATATTGTACAAAGCCAACGTCCCAGACGTGGTCTTCATGTTATCACATATCGATGCCAATGTACTAGACGTTGTCTTACTCGCACACATATATCAGAATCACATATCGATGCCAACGTATTAAACGTGGTCTTACTCGCACATATATATATCGATGCCATGGTCTTACTCGCATATCACATATCGGAATCCTATGTCATGACATATGTATCCTAGCTATTCTTAAGGTTCGTACGGGGCTTTCGGACGTCGTAACTCGATCGAATCGAATTCGAATACTTAGATTCCAAACTTGTACATAATCGACTTTCACATTATACATTACAGCATATATAGTTCATATTTAATCAATTAAATAACATCTATTTGCTTATAAACTTACCTCGTACGGACAGGAATGGACCGGAACAACTACTCGATAATTTTTGACTTTCCCCATTCAAATCCAATTTCCTCATTTCTTGATCTAATTCAATACAAATTCAACTTATTTAATCATGTATTCAATAAAATTCATCTAAAAAAACATAAATGGGCTAATTACACTTTTACCCCTAATATTTCACATTTTTCGCAATTTAATCCCTATTTCAAAACAATACAAAATACTCAAAATTTCATTTAACCCATGTTTGGCTGAATATTCCTTAAGTCCCTAACAGCCCATTAATTTCATTTATTTCACATTTTGACCCCTAAATTTGCAAATTTTACAATTTAATCCTTAATAAGCATTTTTATAAAAAATCACTTAATTAAACATAATAATCTATCAACAAATATTTATTTTTCATCATCAAACAACAAAAAAATCAAGCTATCATCAATTGAAAATCACAAATTCATCATAAATTTTGAAAATTAGGGCATGGGCTAGCTAGAATACGAAGCAATGAACTCAAAAACATAAAAATTATCAAAAATCGAGCAATGAACATACCTAAATCAAGATTTAAAGGTGCCGAAATTCACCAAGCTTCAAACCTTATTTCTTTTCTCTATATTCGGTTGAACATGCAATAATATAAGCATATTTTAACTTTTTTTTATTTAATAATAACCTTATTTCTAAAATTACTTATTCAACCTTAATTAATATAATTATAAACACTTAGTGGATGGTCATTATTGTCCATTAACCATATCAATGGTCCATTTGCATAATAAGGACTTCATAGTTAATAAGTCATAGCAATATAGCACATTAACAAATAGCATACAACTTTTGCATTTTGTGCGATTAAATCCTTCTATCAAATTAAGCACACAAACGATCAAATTTTCATACGAAATTTTCACACATATTATTTCACATATAATAAGAATGGAAAATAATATTAAAATATTTTTCTGACTCAGATTCATGGTTCCAAAACCACTGTTCCGACTAGGGTTTAAATCAGGCTGTTACACCTGTATCCATCTAATTTCATTTATTCAATCGGGACTTGATGTTTGTCAGGCATTGTCGGATATAAGATTAATTTCATATACATAACAACAATACAATCACATACATGCAATTCAATTAAACAATGAATTCTCAATTTAGTTACACGAACTTACCTCGACAAGTGTTCGTTGATTTGTTGTCTATTAATCTGACAATTTCTCTTTTCCTCCATCTAATTCCGTATTTTGTCTATCCGGATCTATACGAGTAAATTTAGCTCAATTTAATACAATTCATATTCAATTCAATTCAATTCACATCTTAGGCAAAATTACAATTTTGCCTTATACTTTTATTTAATTATGATTTTGTCCCTAGGCTCGAAAAATAAAATTCATGCAATTTAATCCTTATTCCAAGCCTAGCTGATTTTTACATGTAACAATAGCAGCCCATGTATTTCATAAAATTCAAAATTTTTCCATAAATTTTTTTATCTTTACAATTTAGTCCCTAAATCACAATTTCATCAAAATTCCATTTACAAAAGTTGTTTATCTATCAACAACCTTTTATTTTCTACCATAAAACTTCGTAATTCATGCATACTCATCCATGACAAAACCTGAGTACTTTGATAACTTTACAAATTAATCCCCGAGATAGCTAGATTAAGCTATTATGATCTCAGAAATATAAAAATCATTAAAAATGAGACTTGAATACTCACCTAATTGAGCAATATAAGCTTGTCTATTCTTCAAGCTTCAAACTAGGGTTTCCATGTATTTTTATTTGGGAAAGATGATGAAAAAGATGATGTTTTGTTATTTAATCATTTATCATATTTTATTATTTCCACTTTCCAATTTAGCCCTTTTCTTTATTAGATTTTCTCATGATGACTAATCATGTTTATCTACTACCTCCACTTAATGGTCTATTTGCCAGATAAGGACCTCAAATTTTGAATTCCATACCTATTTGATACTTATAGCTGCTAGAACTCAACTTTACATTTCATGTAATTTGGTTATTTTATCAATTAAGCATATAATCGGTAAAATTTTCTTAACAAAATTTGTATACGATATTCCTATCAGAATGCAGATCATGAAATAATATTAAAATAATTTTCCTTCGGGACTCGAATTTGTGGTCCCAAAATCACTGTACCGATTTCACTGAAAATGGACTGTTACAACTCTCCCCCTTTAAAAATTTTCGTCCTTGAAAATCTTACCAGTAATGAGGTTTGGATATTGCTTTCTCATAGTTTTCTCTGGTTCCCAGGTAGCCTCTTCTATTCCGTGTCGTTGCCAGAGAAATTTTACTAAAGCTACCTTTTTATTTCTTAACTCTTTTGCTTCACATGCCAAAATTTTGATCGGTTCTTCACTATAAGTCATATCGGGCTGAATCTCAACCTATATCAGGGAGATAACATGCGAAGGATCTGACCGATACCGTCGTAACATAGACACATGAATAACATTGTGAATTCTGTCAAGCTCTGGAAGTAATGCCAATCAGTACGCAACAGGTCCAGTTCTTTTAGTGATTTCATATGGCCCGATAAATTTTGGACTCAATTTGCCTTTACGGCCAAACCGAAGAACTTTCTTCCACAGTGAAACTTTCAAGAATACCTTGTCACCAACTTGAAATTCTATTTCTTTTCATTTAAGATCCGCATAAGATTTCTGACGATTAGAAGCTGCTTTTAAACTATCTCGGATCACTTTCACTTTTTCTTTAATCTCACGAATCAAATCAAATCCATGTATATTTTTCTCACTAAGCTCAGTCCAATACAGTGGAGTTCTACATTGCGACCATACAAAGCTTCGTATGGTGCCATCTTAATGCTTGACTGATAGCTATTGTTATATGCAAATTCGACTAACGACAAATATTTCTCCCAATTGCTTTCGAATTCCAAAATACAACACCAAAGCATATCTTCAAGAATCTAAATCACACGCTTGGACTGACCATCAGTTTGAGGGTGAAATGCAGTACTGAAATGCAATTGAGTACCCAAAGCTTCTTGCAACATGTTCCAGAATCGGGATGTGAACCGTGGATCTCTATAAAAAATAATGGAGACTGGCACTCCATGTAATATGACAATCTTAGAAATATATAATTCTGCCAATCTGTCCAGAGAGTAATCCATACGTATCGGAATAAAGTGTGGAGAATTTGTCAAACGGTTAAGGATTATCCAAATGACATCTTTCTTTTTCGGAGATAAGGGTAACCCTTGCACAAAATCCATGGTAATTCTATCCCACTTCTATTCTGGTATCATGACTGGCTGTAACAATCTTGAAGGTACCTGATGTTCAGCTTTAACTTACTGACATATCAAACATCTAGATACAAATTCAAAAATATCACACTTCATTCCCGGCTACCAGTACATCTTTTTCAAATCATTATACTTTTTATTACTACCTGGATGTATAGACATAGTACCGTTATGAGCTTCGTGCAAAATCTCCTGTACAAGCTCTAAATTCATTGGAACACAAACTATGCCTCTGAATAACAGATAGTCATTAGGTCTAATCTAAAATTCTAAATCAAAAATTGATTTACACTGTACCTGTTTAGCTTGTAATTCATTATCAATTTTCTGAGCTTCGCAGATCTGCTGTAGAATTGTCGGCTTAGCTTTTAACTCAGCTAAGATTGAACCATCATCAGACAATGATATTCAAGTATTCATCGCTCGCAAAGCAAAAAAAGCCTTTCTACTTAGAGTATCTGCAACCACATTTGCTTTTCTCGAATGATAGTCGATAACCAAATCATAGTCTTTTAGCAGTTCAAGCCACCTACGTTGTCTCATATTCAAATATTTTTGCGACATCAAGTACTTTAAACTTTTATGATCGGTGAATATATGACACCTTTCACCAAACAAATACTGTCACCAAATTTTCAGTGCAAACACAATAGCTGCTAATTCAAGATCATGTATCGAGTAATTCTTTTCATGTGGCTTAAGCTATCTAGAAGCATAGGCTATTACTTTACCTTCTTGCATCAAAACACAACCTAAGCCATTCAATGATGCATCACTGTAAATTACAAATTCCTTACCTAATTTAGGCTGAACTAAAACTGGTGCTTCAGTCAACAAAGTTTTCTATCTGTCAAAGCTTTGTTGACATTTATCAGTACATTCAAATTTCAATCTTTTTGCAATAGCCGTGTCATCGGAGATGCTATCATCGAAAACCCTTTTACAAATCTTCGATAGTAACTGGCTAATCCTGGAAAACTCCTGACTTTAAACACATTTTTCGGTGGTTTCCAGTTAACAATTGCTGATATTTTATTTGGCTCCACTCTAATGCCTTCAATAGACACTATATGTCCCAGAAAACCAACTTCACAAAGCCAGAATTCACATTTGCTAAATTTAGCATACAACTGTTTCTCACACAGATTTTGTAGAACAATTCTCAAATAATCAACATGTTTATTTTCATCTCAGGAATACACTAGGATGTCATTAATAAATACTACCACAAATCTATCCAAATACGATCTAAAAATTCTTTTTATTAGATCCATAAATACTGTAGGTGCATTTGCTAAACCAAACGGCATCACAAGGAATACATAATGCCTATATCTAGTTCTGAAAGCTGTTTCGATACATCTGAGTCTTTCACTCATAACTGATAGTAGCCAGATCAGAGATCAATCTTTGAAAACACTATGGCACCTTTTAACTGATCAAACAAGTCATCAATACGAGGTGGTGGATACTTATTATTGATTATAATTTTGTTGAGCTGCCAATAATCAATACATAATCTCAAAGATCCATCTTTCTTCTTAACAAATAGAATTGGTGCACCCAAGGTGATGAATTAGGTCGAGCAAAACCTCTGTCAGTCAATTCTGGCAACTGTGTTTTCAACTCTTTTAATTCTGTTGGAGCCATTATTAGTGTTGTTCCCGGAACAAGATCTATAGAAAATTCAACTTCTCTGACTGGCGGTAATCTGGGTAATTCTTCTGAAAACACATCAGGATATTCACAAACTACTGACATTGATTTAATCTTTGATTCAGATACTTTAGTGTCCAATAGATAAGTAAGATAAGCATCATAACCCTTTCTGACATATTTCTATGTTGACATGACTGATATCTTATTAGACAACCCATTCAAATTATCAGATTCAATACAGATCATTTCACCATTCTGGCATTTCAACACAATATACTTTTGTTTGCAATTTACCACAACATCATGCTAAGTTAACCAGTCCATACTTAGAATTACATCAAATTCATCAAACGGTAATAACATCAAATCAGTTGAAAAATAGTAACCCGTATCATTAATAGACAAATCTTGCAAATTTTATCCACCATCACATACTAGCCTAGGGGGTTTAATACTTTAACCATAAATTTAGTGGACTCGATAGGAAAATTCTTATTAGACATTAAATTCGTACAAATGTGTGAATATGTTGAACCAGGATCAATCAAAATAATTATATTAGTATCAAGAAGAGAAAAAGTACCAGTGATAACATCGGGTGCAGAGGCATCCTCACGTGCACGAATAGCATATGGTTTTTTTGGTGCTCGTACCTCAGATTTAACAGTTGAATCTTTTGCTGTACCCCGACTACCACTTGCATTGTCGAGATTACGAGGTTGTCACATCCCAATTTTGGGTCTAGTCAGAATAGTAGTTTCAAGACCATAAATTTGAAATATAAATAATTATTTTATGATTATGTTGAGGTCTATGACATGTTTGCATGATTGTGTGAAAGTTTCGTCTAGAAATTTCATTATCAAAGTGTCCAATTTGAATGTTAGAACTAAATTGCAAAAGTTGCAAAATATGTGATTCTAGAAGCTTGGAGTATGAATTAGCTATGGATTATTAATTAGAGGTCCTCAAATAGCAAATTGACCAATTTCTATTTTTATGGACAAAAATGGACATGAATAAGTAAAATTTTAAAGTTTAGTAAAAAGGGCATTTTGGTCATTTGATTAATAAAAGAATCAAAAGGGAAAATAAAGCCAAAATTGTGCTCATCTTCTCCCCTTGGTGTCAAAAATTGAGGAGTCTTCATAACTAGGGTTTTGGTCACTTCCCAGCTCAATTGTAAGTCTGTTCTAGCCCCATTTTTAATGTTCGTTACATTTTTAAAGTTGCTATCAACCAATCTAGCCATTTCTACCATTTATTTGAGCTAGGGTTGATGTCTAGGGTTTGACCCATGTGTGAAATGCATGTATTTTGATGTTTCATGGTAGATTATGAATGTTTGATGTGTGATTAACATCTTTTACTAAGTGATTTTCAATGAAAACACCTAAAAAGGGTTTATTTGTAAAAGTTATAAAAATGGGTCAGAGAAATGTGATTTGATAAAAAATATGGGCTGGTAAAAGCATGATATAGGTTCAGCTAGGCTTGAGTAACAAAGAAAATGAGTATTAAATATGTAAAAGTTTAGGGGCAAAACTATAATTTTGCCAAAGTGTGGTTTTTTGGACTGATTTGAACAATGTGATAGTTAAATGAGCTAAATTTGCTATTATAGATCAAGAAAAATAGAGTCTGGACCTAGACCGGGGAAAGAACAAGGTTGTGGACTAAATCGAATTAGTTAGCCATATTTTGTATCGAGGTAAGTTCATATGTAAATAATGCAATATTATGATCATATTTTTAATGCATTAATATTTTATGAATTGTATAATTGATTCGATGAACACATTCGACAAGTTCTGACAAGAGAGAGAAAATCCCGTTTAAACCATAGGAATAGAATAGGATACGAGTGACATGTCACTAGGACCCCATGTGATATATATGATTATTTGATCCGGGTGCTAGTCATGTACGCCCTACTGGTGGCTAGGTAGTTCGGCATGTGTTACGGATACCTGACAGCTTGTGTGAGTAGCCCGTGTAGCTACGTCTTGACCATGAGCTTGTGTGAGCATACCTGAGATTAGCTCGAGAGCGAGCCTTTATGTGACATGAAATATGAGGTAGCTTGGCTACATATTTGGCACTTGTGTGTAAAGGCCTTTCGTGTATCCGTTTAGTATTCCAAGTGGTCAACGGGTATGTCAAAAATGAGAAAGAGTATGTTAAGTCATGAGTTGGTACAGGTATGTATGAAAAACTCATAAGAATGAGCTTGTTAAGTGATGAGCTTTTGGTAAGATTAAGAATGATAAAGTTATGCTTATGAAACTATGATGATAAATATGTAATTTATGTTAAGTTAAATTGTATAATATTCATGCTAAATGTTGCTTAATATTGTTTATTATTGCATGTGAACTTACTAAGCTTTATGCTTACTCCCCTTCCTTTCCATTTTCTTATAGTATCGCCAAGCTAGCTCAGGAATCGAAGGATGTCGGAGCTCGATTCATACTATCAAATTAATCTTTTAGTTATTTATGATTTCACATTTTGAGTATGGCATGTATAGGGGACTTGGTCTTTTTGCTTACGTGTCATATTAATTTGGCCAAGTGTGTTGGCTTATAATGATTTGATGATTCATTTTGTATATGGCCATGAGATATGGCTCATATTTATTATTGGGTTGTAAGCCTATTTATACATACATGTATGTGCCTATGCCTTTGAGATGTGGTTTGTGATTGTGTATATGATGGGTTATTTTATCAGTTATGAATGCTTGTTGATTTTAATTTAAATGTGTTGGTATGATGATAACTAAGGTCCCAATGTATAAAATGGAGGCAAACTTATAATTCTTAATACATGAGAATTTGTAGGCTTGGGCTTGACATAGTGTGGTGTCTTGTGTATGTACTAGTTGATATGATATTGTCATGATCATGACTTGTTTGAATGTGTCTAAGTACTCAATTATACCATGTTAAGTGCCTTTGAAGTTATGTATGTGTTTGGGTATATAAGGGTGCCAAATGGCTTGGAAAATAGCCTCAAAATTGTCCACACGGGTAGACATATGGGCATGTGTCTAGGCCGTGTGTGACACATGGTCTGCCCCCATGTGCGTGTGATCCGGCCATGTGTCCCTTGCACCTATTTTGTGAAAAATTTTGGAATTCAATTTCCCACACGGCCTAAGCACACGAGCGTGTGCCGTAGCCGTGTGACCTCATTTAGCACATGACGTTATAAATAGAGAGTTACATGGGCTGAGGACACGGGCATGTCCCAAGCCACACGGGTGTGTGTGACCACACGGCCTACCCACATTGGCATGTGACCCTCCAAAGCGAAAATTTTCTAAGTGTTGTAAAATTTTTAAAGTTCTCAATTTAGTCTCAAACCACTCCTAATGTATGTTTTGGGCCTCGTAAGCTCGTAATAGGGATGGTATGAATGTATATGAAAAGTTTTAATTTGGATGGAAATTTATGTCTCGATTTTGCATGGTTGCTTGTGTATGAGTTCGATAATGCCTCGTACCCTATTTCGGAGTTGAATACGGGTAAGGGGTGTTACAGTGGTGGTCTACCTTTCGTGGCGGGATTGCTCGACCTTGAAGTTTGAACAATATCTTTCTCAAGCTTTTCCAGGTAGTCTCTCAAATAGTGGTCAAAGGAACCACATCTAAAGCAAGCTCCGCCTTTCATGCGTCACTCTTCAAAATGAAGTTTATTACAGTGCTTACTTATGGGTTTGGTATTTCTAACACTGCCCGCACTTGTTATAGATGTAGCCTGAGATCTTGAACTAGAACATTGAATACTTCTATCTCTCCCAAAGTACGCCGCGGAGGTAGTAGATCGATCAAATTTTTTCTTTGATTTCATTGAGGTCGACTGGTATGACTTTCCTGTAAATCTTTTTCTTGAAGTTCTGGCTTCCATCTCATCCTGTCATTTCTCTTTATTAAGCTCTTCGGCTTTGTATGCCCTGTCAACAAGTATAACAAATTCTTTTATTTCAAGAATTCCAACTAGCAATTTTATATCTTCATTCAGACCCTCTTCAAACTACTTACTCATTGCGATTTCAGTCGGGATACACTCTCTGGCATACTTACTCAGTTAGACAAATTTCCGTTCATACTCAGATATTGTCATATGCCCCTGTTTGATCAAGGAATTTCTGAATAATATATTTCTTTTTGAACTCAGTTTGGAAAAATTCCCATGTAACCCTCTCATTCGGTACAACAGAAATCAATATATTTCACCGCTGGTAGGCTGAGTCTTTTAAAAATGAT
The DNA here is from genome assembly GCA_025698475.1 of Gossypium anomalum. Classification (NCBI taxonomy): domain Eukaryota; kingdom Viridiplantae; phylum Streptophyta; class Magnoliopsida; order Malvales; family Malvaceae; genus Gossypium; species Gossypium anomalum. The sequence goes on from CM046957.1 coordinate 27,783,999, forward strand.
ACAACACATTTTAGACATTCTGTAACAACCCGATTTTGGGCTTAGTTAGAATAGTGGTTTTGGGACTATGAATCCAACGTAGAAAAACTTGTTTTTAATTACATTTTTATGGTCTACAATTTTATGGAATGATTTCGTGAAAATTTCGTTCGAAAATTTTAACGTTTGAGCGCTTAATTTAGCAAAAAGGACTAAATTGTAAAAAGTACAAAAGTTGAGTTCTACATGTAACACCCCTAACCTGTATCCGTCATCGGATTAGGGTTAAAGGCATTACCGGACATTCAGAACAATTAGCATTCATTTCACAAACATCATAGCATCAAAGGTCAAGCATTATCACAAAGTCCCTTATATAGGTCTTTGAGACCTAAAACATACATGAGAAAGGGTTCGGGACTAAACCGAGCTCATACAAAATTTTTTGAAACTTAAACGTTTCTCAACGATGTACAGGTCACACGCCCATGTGAATAAGCTGTGTGCCTCACACGGCATTCGACATGCCTGTGTGTCTAGGCCGTGTCCAAACAGGGCATACATACTGACTTGTTTACACGGGCACAAGACATGCCCGTGTGCCTTGGCTGTGGTTGAAACTGACTTGGGTCGCACAGCTGACTACACGCCTGTGTCTCAAGCCCGTGTACCCTTCGAAATGGCCACACATCTATGTACCAAGGTTGTGTGCCTCGCACGACCGTCATACATGCCTGTATGTCAAGGCCGTGCTCGAGCCTGACTTGGATAGTTAAAATTACAATAGACACACAGTCGAGACACACGCTCGTGTGCCTAACCGTGTGGGGTGAAATTAGGCTTGGTTTAAGCCACATTTCCCACCTATCTCAAGCACACCGAATCCACAACATTTTACATCATTTGCACACATTTATAAACAATCAATACATGCCAATTCAATCACATAACAAACTATATAATCTCAACCAATTCAATATGCCAACATCATCACAATTTACCAAAGTTCCAAATACACAAAATTTTTACTTCAATATCCCATAATAAACATAACTTAAACATTACAAACATTACATATCTCCTATCAAACACACCATTTTAGTCAACTTAAAAGGTCATACATATTAACATTTATAAGCCAATTCTCATAGGTAATATTCACATCACAAAACATATCAAAATGACACCAACCTATACATGCCATCTACCATATATACAACTCTCAAAATGCTACCAAACTTGATGTCCAATAGTGTGAGTGAGTCGCTGATGATCCCTGAATCTGAGATAGCTTCGTAACACTGTAAAACAGAGAACATTTCACACATTAAGTTTTTAAAGCTTAGTAAGCTCGTACCAAATAATATCAATAGTTTATAAAGTATAAAACATCAACTAACAAACACTTAGTAGTTCTCAAATCATCTATCAATTCTATTCCAACACAATTAAGATTTCATCAAACTTTATACACATAGTATCATCTATCACATAGGCATCGTACATAGGTATCGTACATACCTGAACCTTCCCATCTTTATTCATTTAGATTCTCACCTCTCGATTGAATACATTAATGCTTCCCGAAGTCTATCCATGCTTTTAGAATTCACACACTTAGTGCTCTTTTGGTTAGTCGAAGCTAGAACAATTCCGCACACTTAGTGCCATCATAGATAATCGAAGTTATCTTGGTATCTCACACTTAGTGCATCATATAGCCAAAGCTATTCCATTTCGCACATTTAGTGCCGAACATAGTCGATTTATCATATTACTCAAACCATAGTCAATTATATATACAATTTTTGCATTATTAAAACATTAAAACATACTTGTAACATCATTTATCACGTACGAACTTACCTCATACTCGGAATTGACGATTCGGACCGTTTACTCAATGACCTTCGACTTCCCTCGGTTTAAGTCCGAATTCCTCTTTTCTTGATCTATATGTACTCAAAATTAACCCTTTTATTCACCAAATCATTCAAATCAATCCATATACACATATTTAGGGCATTTTATAATTTAGCCCTCACATTTTCACATTTTATCACTTTAGTCCCAATTCATAAAATCACAAAATACACAAAATTTCCTTTTACACAAGCTTACCTGAATTTTCATAATGTTCATATAAGCCCACATATTTTATTTATTTCATATTTTAGTCCCTCAAAATCTCATTTTCACAATTTAGTCCATATTAATCAAATTCATCAAAAATTCAAAGACAAAACATGTATATCAAGCACTAAGCTTACATAATTCTTTATTAAACATCATAAAACACATGAATTCATCAATGGAATCTTTAAAAATCATCAACCAATTTAAAAATTAAGGCATGGGCTTGATAGATTGCTAAGCAACAATCTCAAAAATGTAAAAATCATTAAAAACCGAGTTCAAATGCTTACCTAATTGAACCTATATATGGCCGAACCCTAGTTGAGCTTCAACCTTCTTTTTCTTTGATAATTTTCGACAAGAACAAGATGAATACATTCATCTTTTGTTTTGTTTTATTTAATTATAACTTAAGACATAAATTACAAAATTAACCTTAGCTATTTCATTAAAATTCCACTAACTATTGTCCATACTTGTCTAAACGAAAATCCAATGGTCCATTTACATCTTAAGGACGTCATATTTAAAGAGACACATCTATTAAACACTTAAACAAATAGAAGGCCACTTTTGCATTTTCTGCGATTAAGTCTTTTTATCAAATTAAACACACAAACAATCTAATTTTCACACGAACTCCCAAATATCAATTCACATATTATAAACACGAAAAATAATATTAAAATAATTTTTTGACCTCAGATTTGTGGTCCTGAAACCACTATTCTGACTAGGGTCTAAATCAGGCTGTTACAACTCTCCCCCTTAGGGATTTTCGTCCCTGAAAATCTTACCGGTGAATGGGTTTGGATAACGTTCTTTCATTGTATTCTCTGGCTCCCACATTGCCTCTTCAACTCCATGTTTATGCCATAGTATTTTACTAATGGAATTTTCTTATTTCTCAATTCTTTAACCTCGCGAGCTAAAATAAAAATCAGTTTCTCTTCATAGGTCATATCAGACTTAATCTCAATCTCTAATGGATTAATCACATGTGAAGGATCAGACCGATATCAATAAAGCATTGAAACATGGAATACATTATGGATCTTTTCTAACTCAGATGGTAACAACAGTCTATAAGAAATCGGCCCGATACGCTCTGTAATCTCATACAGCCCAATAAATCTCGGACTCAATTTGCCTTTACAATCGAATCTGAGTATTTTCTTCCACGGTGGGACTTTCAAAAATACTTTGTCCCCAATCTAAAACTCTATATCTTTTCGTTTCAAGTCAGCATATGATTTCTGATGATCTGACACTATTTTCAAACTTTTACGGATCACTTTTACTTTTTATTCAGTCTCTCTGATCAAATCAACCCCGTGTATCTTATTTTCAGTGAGTTCGGTCCAATACAATGGTGTACGCCATTTATGACCGTACAAAGCCTCATAAGGTGCCATTTTAATACTCGATTGGAAACTATTATTGTATGCAAATTCAATCAGAGGTTCCCACGTACTTTCGAACTCGAGAATGCAACATCTCAACATATCCTCAAGTATCTGAATGATTTGTTCGGACTGACCATCTATTTGCGGATGGAAAGCAGTGCTAAAATGTAATTTCGTACCTAGAGCATCTTGTAATTTCTTCCAAAACCTCAATGTAAACCTAGGATCTCTATCTAAAACTATAGAAATAGGTACCCCATGTAATCTTAAAATCTGAGAAACATACAATTTAGCTAGCCTATCAAGCGAGTAATCTGTGTGAACCAAAACAAAATGAGTCTATTTTGTCAATCTATCCACAATAACCCATATCGCATTTTTCTTGATCGGTGTCAACGGTAAACTGGATACAAAATCCGTCGTGACTCTGTCCTATTTCCAATCAGGTATCATGATTAGCTGAAGCAATCCAGAAGGGACCTGATGCTCGGCTTTTACTTGCTGACAGACTAAACATTTCGAAACAAAGTTAGAAATGTCTCATTTCATACCATGCCACTAATAAAGCTGTTTCAGATCATTATACATCTTTGTATTACACAGGTGAATAGATAACCGACTGCTGTGAGCGTCGTTCAAAATCATCTGAATCAAGTCTGAATTTCTCAAAACAAGTTCTATTTTTGAACCTCAAATAACCCTCAGCATCAACTCAAAACTCTGAATCAGCATTCGAGTCACATTGAGCCCGTTTTGCTAACAAATCATCATCAACTTTCTGAGCATCAAAAATCTATTGAATATATAACAGTATTGCTTTTAACTCAGCTATAATTGAACCATCATTAGACATAGTCATATGTGCATTCATTACATATAAAGCAAATAATGATTTTTAGCTTAAAGATCAGTAACAACATTAGCCTTTCCCGGATGGTAGTCAAACACAAGCTCGTAGTCTTTTAACAGCTCTAACCAACGACGCTGTCTCAAATTCAGATCTTTCTGAGTCAACAAATATTTCAGGCTCTTGTGATCAGAATAAACATGACATTTCTCATCGAACAGATAGTGACGCCATATCTTCAATGCAAACACGATAGCTACCAATTCTAGATCATGTGTCGGATAGTTCTTTTCATGTGGCTTTAACTGTCTCGAGGCATAAGCTATGACTTTGCCTTCCTACATTAACACACAACCCAAGCCATTTAAAGATGCATCACTATAGATAACAAGTTCTTTACCCAATTTTGGGTGAATTAGCACTGGATCTTCTGTCAAAAGGACTTTTAACTGATCAAAACTTTTCTGGCACTTTTCTGACCATTCGAACTTAACATCTTTCTGTAATAGCTTCGTCATCGGGGTTGCAACCATAGAGAAACCATTCACGAATCTTTTATAGTAACCAGCAAGTCCTAGAAAACTTTGAACTTTAGAAACATTCTTCGGAGGTTTCCAATCAAGTATAGCTGAAATTTTACTCGGATCAACCCGAATACCCGATGCTGATACAACATGTCCCAGAAAACTGACTTCATGTAACCAGAACTCGCATTTACTGAACTTTGCATACAACTGTTTATGTCGTAAAGTCAGTAACACAAGTCTCAGATGTTCTGTATGCTCGATTTCATCACGGGAATAGATTAAAATGTCATCTATGAACACAACCACAAATCGATCTAAATACTGTTTAAAGATATGGTTCATGAAAACATCAGGTGCATTAGTAAGTCTGAAAGGCATAACCAGAAACTCATAGTGTCCGTACCTCGTTCGGAAAGTAGTCTTTGGCACATCGGAGTCTTTAACTCGTAACTGATAGTAGCCTGATCTCAAATCTATCTTTGAAAACACTGTAGCCCCATTCAGCTTATTGAATCCGTGGCAACGAATATTTATTCTTTATTATCACCTTATTGAGTTGTCTATAGTCGATACACATTCTCATAGTTCCGTCTTTCTTTTTTACAAATAAAACTGGTGCACCCCAGGGAGAAAAACTTGGTCGAGTGAAACCTCTATCTGTCAACTCTTGCAACTGAGCTTTCAATCCTTTTAATTCAGTAGGTGCCATTTTGTATGGAACTATTGATATCAGAGTCGTTCCCAGCACTAATTCAATACCAAAATCTACTTCTCGGATAGCTGGTAAACTCGAAAATTCTTTAGGAAACACATCCAGATACTCACACACAACTAGTATTGATTCAATCTTTCTTTCGGTCACTTTTCTATCAAGCATATACGCAAAGTAAGCTTCATAACCATTCATATCATCTAATTCGATAAGGATATTCTCATTATTCAGACATCTCAAATCAATCATCTTCCGTTTGCAATTCACAACAGCATTATGCATCGTTAGCCAATCCATACCTAGGATTACGTTAAACTCGTCAAATGGTAACAACATCAAGTCAGCTGAAAAGTAATTATCCTGAATCATCAATGGACAATTCTTGCACACTTTATCAACCAAAACACACTTGCCTAAGGGTTTCGATACTCTAATTACAAATTCAGTAGACTCTACAGGTAAAGTCTTACTGGATACTAAATTCACACATATATACGAATGAGTAGACCCTGAATCTATCAATGCAATAACTTTAGTATCATAAAGAGTAAAAGTATCGGTAATAACATCTGGAGATGACACTTCTTCTCATGCTCGAATAGCGTAAGCTCGTGCAGGTGCTCTAGCATCAGATCTCACTGCAGTGTCTCGAGTCACACCTCTACCACCACTCTCATTTCTCGTGTTTCCGGTGGTCTACCTCTAGCTCAGTATTACTCGGCCTCAGGTTCTGAGCATTATCTTTTTCAACTAACTATAGGCAATCTTTTATAAAATGATCTCATGACCACAACTATAACAAGCTCGGCTATTACTTTTTCCCCAACAATCTCCAAAATGCCATCTTCCACATTGATTACACTCAGGTTTTCATCCTTTTCATTACCAACACTCGATACTGAGGTATTTTGAGCTTTAGGATTGGTATATTTCTTTCCACGATCTCTATTCTGATGTCCCGCTGAAGCTGTCGATCGATCATTAACATTTTTAGATTTCTTTGACAAGGAATGATAAGATTTATTCATCGATCGCTTCTTCAAATCTCTAGCCTCTAAATTAGCTTTTCTCTTTTCTTTACTGAGGTCTTCGGCTTTACAAGCCTTTCAACCAGTACTACAAATTCTTTCAGTTCAAGTATCCCGACTACCAGTTTTATGTCTTCGTTTAATCCATCAACAAATCTTTTACACATAATCTTTTCAGTAGACACGTATTCTCGAGCATACTTGCTCAAATGTACAAATTCTTTTTCATATTCTGTTACAGTCATCCGGCCCTGTTTCAATTCCAGAAACTCTTTATTTTTCTGGTTGAGAAATCTTTGACTTATATACTTCTTCCAAAACTCAGTCTGAAAGAATTCCTAGGTAACTCGTTCCCTAGGAACCACTAATGTCAATGTTTTCCACTAGTGATATGTATTGTCTCTAAGCAAGGATACTACACATTTAATACATTCATCTGGAGTACAGGACAACTCATCGAATACTTAGATAGTATTCTCAAGCCAGAACTCAGCCCTCTCAGCATCGTCATTAACCGTAGCCCAAAACTCTTCAGCCTTGTGTTTATGAATCTTATCAACGGGCAGCTTATTCAATCGAATCGGATCTACTATTGGTGGCACAACCGGGATTTATTGAGTAACAAGTGGGGGTGGAGGTTGTTGAGCAGCCGGATTCATTCATACGAATTTCGTGAACCACTTAGTCATCATTAGGAACAAGGCTTGCTTAGCATCTCCTCCCTGACTACTAGACATCGGCCTAGACTAGGCCGATGCTATCCCTTGAGTGGGAGCAGGCGTATTGCTCTCAACATCATCAGCTATTGCTCGTTCGAGATCCATTTTCTATATGAAAAACACATTTCAAAGGTCAAGAATCATCACACTATCGAAATTCATATATATGGCATGTATAGCTAGACTCACATACGCCATGGTAGTCCTAGAAACGACTAAACCATAGCTCTAATACCAATAAAATGTATAACCCCTAACCTGTATCCGTCGCCGAATTAGGGTTAAAGGCATTACTAGACATTCAAAACAATTAGCATTCATTTCACAAACATCATAGTATCAAAGGTCAAACATTCTTATAAAGTCCCTTATGTAGGTCTTCGAGACCTAAAACATGCATTAGAAAGGGTTTGGGACTAAATCAAGCTCATACAAAATTTTTTGAAACTAAACATTTTTCAAAGATGTACAGGTCACACGTCCGTGTGAATAGGCTGTGTGCCTCACATGGCATTAGACACACCTGTGTGTCTAGGCCATGTCCAAACAGGGCATACATACTGACTTGCTTACACAGCCATAAGACACGCCGGTGTACCTTGGCCGTGGTTGAAACTGACTTAAGTCACACAGTCGACCACACGCTCGTGTGTCTAGCTCGTATACCCTTCGAAATGGCCACACACGCCTATATACCAAGGCTGTGTGCCTCACACAGCCATCAAACACGCCCGTGTGTCAAGGTCATGCTCGAGCCTGACTTGGATAGTTAAAATTACAACAGACACAAGGTTGAGACACATGCCTAAGTGCCCAACCGTGTAGGGTGAAATTAGGCTTGGTTTAGGCCACATTTCCCAGTTATCTCAGGCACACCAAATCCACAACATTTTACATCATTTGCACACATTTATAATCAATCAATACATGCCAATTCAATCACATAACAAACTATATAATCTCAACCAATTCAATATGCCAACATCATCACAATTTACCAAAGTTCCAAATACACAAAATCATTATTACTTCAATATCCCATAATAAACATCCTTTAAACATTATAAACATTATAAACATCACATATCTTACCTATCAAACACATCATTTTTTTCAACTTAAAAGGTCATACATATTAACATTTATACGCCAATTCTCATGGCTAATATTCACATCACAAAACATATCAAAATGACACTAGCCTATACATGCCATATACCTATACACAACTCTCAAAATGGGACCAAACTAGATGTCCGATAATGTGAATGAGTCGCTGACGATCCCTGAATTCGAGCTAGCTTAATAACACTGTAAAATAGAGAACATTTCACAGAATAAGTTTTTAAAGCTTAGTAAGCTTGTACCAAATAATATCAACGGTTTATAAAGTATAAAACATCAACTAATAAACACTTAGTAGTTCTCAAATCATCTATCAATTCTATTCCAACACAATTAACATGTTCATACTAATTCATCAAACTTCATACACATAGTATCATCTACCACATAGGTATTGTACATACCTGAACCTTCCCGTCTTTATTCATTTTCATTCTCACCTCTCGTTTGAATACATTAATGCTTCCCGAAGTTGATCCATGCTTTTAGAATTCGCACACTTAGTGCTTTATTGGTTAGCCGAAGCTAGAACAATTTCACACACTTAGTGCCATCATAGATAACCGAAGTTATCTCGGTATCGCACACTTAGTGCATCATATAGCTGAAGCTATTCCATTTCACACACTTAGTGCTATTTATAACCGAAACTATTTCAAATTGCATACTTAGTACCGAACATAGTCGATTTATCATATTACTCAAGCCATAGTCAACTATATATACAATTTACGCATTATTAAAGCATTAAAACATACTTGTAACATCATTTATCATGTATGAACTTACCTCGTACTCGAAATTGACGATTCGAACCGTTTACTCAATGACCTTCGACTTCCCCTGGTCTAAGTCTGAATTCCTCTTTTCTTGATCTATATGGATTCAAAATTAACCTTTTTATTCATCAAATCATTCAAATCAATCCATATACACATATTTAGGAAATTATACAATTTAGCCCTCACATATTCACATTTTATCACTTTAGTCCCAATTCATAAAATCACAAAATACACAAAATTTCCTTTTACACAAGTGTAGCCGAATTTTCATAATGTTCATATAAGCCCACATATTTTATTTATTTCACATTTTAGTCCCTCAAAATCTCATTTTCATAATTTAGTCCAAATTAATCAAATTCATCAAAAATTCAAAGACAAAACATGTCTATCAAGCACTAAGCTTACATAATTCTTTATTAAACATCATAAAACACATGAATTCATCAATGGAATCTTTAAAAATCATCAACCAATTAAAAAACTAAGGCATGGGCTTGATAGATTACTGAGAAACGATTTCAAAAATGTAAAAATCATCAAAAATCGAGTTTGAATGCTTGCCTAATTGAACTTATATATGGCCGAAGCCTAGTTGAGCTTCAACATTCTTTTTCATTGATAATTTGTGGCAAGAACAAGATAAATACATTCATCTTTTGTTTTGTTTTATTTAATTATAACTTAAGACATAAATTACAAAAATTAACTTTAGCTATTTTATTAAAATTCCACTAACTATTGTCCATACTTGTCTAAACAAAAACTGAATGGTCCATTAACATCATAAGGACCTCATATTTAAAGAGACACATTAATTAAACACTTAAACAAATAGAAGGCCACTTTTGTATTTTTTGCGATTAAGTCCTTTTATCAAATTAAATGCACAAACAATCTAATTTTCACACGAAACTTTCACGGATATCAATTCACATATTATAAATAGAAAAAATAATATTAAAATAATTTTTTGACCTCAGATTTATGGTCTCGAATCTACTATTCCGACTAGGGTCTAAATCAGCCTGTTACACTACATGCTAGAGGTGTCTAACTGTTATGAAATTTTAAATTGAAGGTACTTAGATGGTAATTAGACCATTTTTAAGTTGGTGGAAACAAAAGGACATGGGGTAAAAGAAATTTCATGTTTTATAAAAAGGGCATTTTCGTAATTTGCCAAATAAAGACAAAAGAAGTAAAATAAAAGTAAAATTTAGTCCATCTTCTTCTTGCTTGGCTAAAAATTGAAGGGAGAAGACATAGATAGGGTTTTTCCACTTTTCAAGCTCGATTGTAAGTCCTTTCTTGTCCCGTTTTTAATGCTCTTTACATTTTTGAAGTCGTTATCACTCGATCTATATATTTTTACCATTAATTTGAGAAATGATTAAGGTCTAGAGTTTGAACCATGTTAGATATGTGTGTATTTTGATGTCTAATGGTAGAAAATGTATGTTTGGTGTATGATAAACAACTTTTACTAGGTGATTTTTTATGTCAAAAGGACCTATTTGTAAAAAGGTTATAAAATGTGTGTAAAAGTGTGATTAAATGAAAAATCTGGGCTGTTATAAGCATGAAAGAGTTCGGCTAGACTTGGGTCTTAAAGAAATTGAATAGATTTCAATTTACAAGCCTAGGGACCTAAGTGTAAAAATGTCAAAGTTTAGGGGCAAAAATGTAATTTTTTCATAATGTGATTTTTGAACTGACTTAAGTAATTTGAATAATAAATGAGTTAAATTTGCTATTATAGATCAAGAGAAATGAGGTTCGGACCTAGATCGGGGAAAAACAAAGTGTTTGACGATTAGGTCCATCTACACTATTTTTGTACCGAGGTAAGTTCGTATATAAATAATGCATTGTTTTAATTTAGCTTTAAATGCTTTATTATTGTATGAATAATGATTGACCACTGAACGTATTCAACAAAGTTTCGACAAGTATAAAATCCCGGTTGAACCATAGGAATAGATAGGATACAAATGTCATGACATTAGGGTTAGTGAGACTAGATGTAAGACCATACCTGGGATATGACATCAATATGAGACTACGTGTAAGACCATTCTGGGATATGGCGTCGACATGAGATTTCATGTAAGACTATAGCTGGGCTATTGGCATCGATACGAGATTACATGTAAGACCATATCTAGGTTATGGCATTGGTATGGTATTGTGTGTACGGGACTCCTGAGTATCCTTTAATATTCCAAGTAGTTCAATGGGTAATTTAACGAGTATGTCAAAGATTAATTGTGTGAAAACCCAAGTTTGAGATGACTTAGGTATGTATGTAAAACTCATACGTAATGAGCTCGTTATGTGATGAAACCTTGGTAAGGTTATGATTGAGTAAGTTTGACTATGAGATTTATAATAACATTTATGTTAATTTACCTCATGTAAGTTGTATGTTAAATGTATGTTTATGATGCTTATTATTTGCATAGGAACTTACTAAGCTTTATAGCTTACTCCCATTTCTTTTCCCTTGTCTTATAGTGTCACCAAGCTAGCTCAGATTTGGGGATCGTCGAGACTCCATCACACTATCAACTGGATATTTTGGGTACCAATGAATTCGACATTTGAGTTATAGCATGTATAGGGACTTGGTCATTTTGTTATGTGTCATAACTGATTTGACCAAATGTGTTGGCTTATGTTGGTTGATAATTCATTTTGTAAATGGCCATTGAAATGGGCTAATATTGGGTTAAGTATATATGCATCTGATGATGTTTTCATCGATGTGGAAATTTGCATGGCTTAAGTTGATAAGTATGCGATGTTTGTATGTGACAAATGGTAGCATGTGAATGATGTGTAGATGTCTTGATTGTGGCTGAATTGGTTGAATGTAATTTCTTGGATTGGTGCTATGTTTTGTTGTGTAGGTGTATGCCCACACGGCCTGCCCACACGGCCTGCCCACACGGGCGTGTCCCAAGCTACACGGGCTTGTGGCCCTTAAAACTTGAAAAATTTTCTCAGTGTTTTGAAATTTTCTAAAGTTCTCGGTTTAGTCCCGAACCGCTTCCAATGCATGTTTTGGGCCTCGTAGGTTTGTTTTAGGGACGATATGAATGTAAATGAAAAGTTTTAAATTTTGATGGAAATTTATAGCTCGATTTTGTTTGATTACTTGTGTATAAGTCTGATAATGCCTCGTACCCTGTTCTAACATCAAATACGGGGTGTTACACATTCAACTATGTATAAGAAACTTCATCCAGAACCCTGATAGTGTTTTCTAACCAGAATTCAGCTCTTTCAGGATCATCTTCAGCTGTAACTCTAAACTCTTCAGTGCCGTATGTACGGATTTTATCTACAGGAGGCTTACCAATCCTAACAAGCTCTATACCTTATGGCATATCGAAAACTGGTTGAGAAACAGGAGAGGGTGGAGGTTGTTGCACAGTTGGATTTATTCTTATATATTCGATAAACCATTCATTCATCACTTGGAAGAAGGCTTTTTTAGCCTCTCCTCCTTGACCCTCAGATACGGGCCTTTTACTACTAGATGTGCTCTTTGAACCGAAGTTTGAGCATTGCTCTCAGCTTGGTTGGACGACATTACTATATGTAAAACATGTTTAAAATGATTAGGAGATATCATAATATCACAAGTTATATAATGGCATGTATAGCTAAACTCTTATATGCTACGTGTTTGAGAATCAACTAAATTGTAGCTCTAATACCAATAAATGTAATACCCCTAACCCATATCTGTCGACGGAACAGGGTTATGGAGCAATACCAGAATATAAAAATCAAATATAGACATTTCATATCACTTCACATTCATATCAGAAATCAATCATATTCAATCATATTGTCCCATATATGAGCCCTCGAGACTCAAAACACGTATTAGAATCAAGTTGAGACTAAATCAAGAACTCAGAGAATTTTTTACGAAATTTTAAAATTTTTCCTAGGTGTAGAGGACACACGCCTATGTGGCCAGGCTGTGTGGCTCACACGAGCAAGAGACACCCTATCTTTTAGGCCATGTGGGCATTTGAAGTAGGGCACATGGTTGTGTCCCAGTCTGTGTTCACACCCATATAACTCTCTTACTTAGGTCAGACAGCCAAGTCACATGCACGTGTGATAGGCTGTGTGTCACACACGGCTGAGACACACGCCCGTGTACCAGGCTGTGTGAAAAATTCTGAGCACTCTGTTTTGAATTTTAAAGCGACCAAAACACACACCCATGTGCTAGGTCGTGTGTTACACACGGTTGAGACATACATCGACACACGCCTGTGTTTCTGCCCGTGTGGACGAAATAAGGCCATTTCCAAGCCATATTTCTCATCCAAATTTGCCTTCCACCTACATAAACACTTAAATATGTTCTCAAGCCAATACAAGACATTCAAATCCAACCAAAATCAAGCTTTATACTTAACATCTTACCACATCCATTCAAGAATCTTTACTTACCAACTTGACCATATATATATATAAACTCATTTGTACCTAATTTACCAACTTCGAACCGATCATCAACATGTTTTGTAACACCTTTAACCCGTATCCGTCGCCGGAATAAGGTTATAGAGTATTATCAGAGTTTACAGAATATTTACAGATAATTCTTGTCATTTATTATTCATTTATCAGGATTATTCATAACATCCCTTAAATGGACCTTCAAGGCCCAATATGTGTATTAGAATCGAGTCAGGACTAAATCGAGCACTTAGATAATTTTTCGTAAAATTTCTAAAATTTTCCTAGACACAGGACACACACGCCCATGTGGTCCAGGGACACGCCCATGTGACCCTAAGACACGCCCATGCTGTAGGCCACGTTTGACCCCATGTAACTCTCTGACTTATGTCACATGGCCAGCCACACGCCCTTTGTGCTAAGCCATGTGGTTAATTAAAAATTTCAAATTTAGGTGCAGGTTTCACATGGCCAAAACACACGCCCGTGTAACAAACACGGCTAAGACACATGCCCATGTCTCTACACGTTTGCTCAATTTTGAGCATTTTGTTTCTCAACTTTAAAATGCAGGGGACACATGGCCTAATCACATGCCCATGTACCAGGCTGTGTGTCACACGTGGTCATGACACACGCCCGTGTATCTGCCCGTGTGGACAAAATAAAGCCATTTTTTAGCTTTATTTCTCACCCAAAATTGCCAATAACCTACACCAAAATTTACAACCAATTCAAGCATTAAAACAAAGCCAATTCTAACATCCAATATGATATTCTTGTAACAACTCGATTTTGGGCCTAGTCAGAACAGTGGTTTCGGAACCACGTATTTGGCCTAGTCTACAATTTGATGGAATGATTTCATGAAAATTTCGTTTGAAAATTTTGACATTTGAGCACTCAATTTAGCAAAAAGGGCTAAATTGTAAAAAGTGCAAAAGTTGAGTTCTACATGCTAGAGGTGTCAAATGGCTATTAAATTTTAAATTGAAGGTCCTTAGATGGTAATTAGACCATTTTACTTTAAGTTGGACAAAAATAGACATGAGGTAAGAGAATTTTAGTTTTTTAAGAAAATGGCATTTTGGTCATTAAGTAATTAAATGAATTAAAAAGCAAAAATCAAGCCAAAATCTTGTCCATTTTTCTCACCATAACCAAAATTTTCAAGGGGAAGTCATAGCTAGGGTTTGGCTACTTCTAAGCTTGATTGTAAGCCCGTTCTAGCCCTATTTTTAATAATTTTCAAGTTTTAGAGATCCTTGTAACTTGATCTATCTATTTCTACCACTAATTTAAGAAATAATCAAGGTCTAAAATTTTACCCCATTTTGATGTCTAATGGTAGAAAATGTATGTTTAGAATATGATAAACAACTTTTGCTAGGTGATTTTTGATGAAAATGTCAAAAGGACCTATTTGTAAAAAGCTTATGAAATGTGTGTAAAAGTGTGATTAAATGAAAAATCTGGGCTGTTATAAGCATGAAAGAGGTTCGGCTAGGCTTGGGAATAAAAAAAAATTGAATCCATTTCAATTTACGAGCCTAGGGACCAAAGTGTAAAAATGTCAAAGTTTAGGGGCAAAATATAATTTTGCCATAATGTGATTTTTGAACTGAATTGAGTAGTTTGAATAATAAATGAGGTAAATTTACTATTATAGGTCAAGAAAAACGAGGTTCAGACCTAGATCGGGGGAAAAATAAAGTGTTTGACGATTAGGTCCCATTTCTACTATTTTTGTACCGAGGTAAGTTCGTATGTAAATAATGCATTGTTTTAATTATGTTTTAAATGCTTTTTTATTGTATGAATTGTGATTAACCCTTGAACGTATTTGACAAAGTTAAGAAAAGCATGAAATCCCGGTTGAACCTTAAGTATAGATAGGATACTAATGCCATGACATTAGGGTTAATGAGACTACGTGTAAGACCTTATCTGGGATATGACATCAAAATGAAACTACGTGTAAGACCATATCTAAGATATGGCATCGATATGATATTTCGTGTAAGACCATAGCTAGTTATTATCATGCTAATAATATTTATGCCAGTTATCATCATGTTAATTGTATGTTAAATGTTTGGTTGTGATGCTTATTAATTGCATAGGAACTTACTAAGCTATATAGCTTACTCCCCTTTCTTTTCCCTTGTCTTATAGTGTCACCCAGCTAGCTCGAGGATCAGAGATTGTCGGAGATCCACTCACACTATCAACTTATTATTTTGGGTACCAATGAATTCAACATTTTGTGTTATGGCATGTATAGGGACTTGGTTATTTTATTATGTGTCAAAATTGAATTGGCCTAATATGTTGGCCTATAGTGGTTGATAATTCATCTTGTAAATGGCCATTCAAAATTGGCTAATATTGGTATAAGTATATAGATGTTTATGATGATACTTTTCATGATTGTGGGAATTTGCATGTTTAGAATTGATATGTGTGTAAAGTTTGTGTATGATAATTGTTAGTATGTGAATGAGGTGTTGATGTCTTGGTTGTGGCTGATTTGGTTGTTTGTATATGCTTGGATTGCTGTTATATATTATTGTGTAGGTGTATGAAACAAAGGGTGACAAAATGGCTTGGTAAATAACCTTATTTTTGTTCACACGGGTAGACACACGGGCATGTGCCTAGGCCGTGTGTGACACACGGCTTGCCCCATGGGCGTGTGTTCCGCCTATGTGTCACCTGCACCTTAATTTCTGCAAAACAGAATTTTCAAAATTAAGCACACGGATAGAGACACGGGCGTGTGTCTTAGCTTTATGGATGACACGGCCCCAAGCATGGGTGTGTGTCCTGGGCGTGTGAAGCCTGGACCTATTTTATGAAAAATCAAAATTATTAAATCGACCACACGGCCTAGCACACGGGAAAGTGACTTGGCCGTGTGCCTTCAATTTGTTCTTGGGTGATAGACAAAGAGTTACACTTATACACAAGTGTTTTTAAATTTTCTAAAGTTCTCAGTTTAGTCCCAATTTGCTTCCAATGCATGTTTTGGGCCTCGTAGGTTCATTTTAGGGACTATATGAATGAATGTGAAAAGTTTTAATTTTGGATGGAAAATTTATGTCTCAGTTTTCTATGATTGCCTGTTTATAAGTCCGGTAATGCCTTGTACCCTGTTCCAGCGATGAATATGGGTAAGTGGTGTTGCAATTTTATCATATGCAATCATGATTATAATCTTACATTCATTTAACTTATAGGTTAAGCATAACTTGATCAATCATATTTAATAACCTTAACACATAAGTATTTTTTTTAATAAAGCCTTATAATTATACCAAACAAAACATTACTAGCTATTCCAATAGCTAGTTTACAAACCACATTCATATGCCATCAAAGGCCAAGTTACCTATACATGTAATTATACCAAAATAAGGTTACTATTTATACCAAAACAAGCTAGTGGATAGTGTGATGATGCTCCAACCATTCCCAACCTTCCCAAGTTTTAGAGCACTATAAAATAGAGAAAATAAAACCTAGTAAGCATTATATGCTTAATAAGTTCGTATAACAGGAATTGAAACTTACCAATCACATTTAACAACACTAAGCATACAATTAACATGCTTTCATCATTTTGACAAATTTACCTAAACACATATACTCAATCAAGAAAGTTAGTCATATAATACATGTAAATGTTAAATAAACATAGATGAACTCATCATATAATTCTTCATCAAATAATTCAAAACCATTCAGGGCATAATTTTATTTATCTCATCATTTTCTCATGTCAATAGTGTTATTTGTTGAATTATTGAAATATCGATGGATACTCAAATAGTACACTCAAGGTGTACATATCTATAAACCATCAATTCTTATTCAGGGAACATACTCTTGAGCCACATGTCAAGATGTTCAAACGAGCCATGTAATCATGTAACAGGACACTTATCCGAGTAATCAAGAAACTCATAAGATTTTTTACTCAGGAAGGTCATAGAGCCTTTCAGATATCTCCAAAGAGATAAGATCAGGGAACTTCAGATAAGGTAACAGAGAGTTCAAGTAAGCTTAACAGGACGCTAATGAAGAGCTGCGTTTGTGTCTATATTATATGCAGGATCACAACTGATCGTATGTCAGGATGCTCACAAAGAGCTGAGTAATGTGCAACAAATGCAAGATCACTACTGATCAGGATGCTCACAGGAACTATATATATATATCAAGATGCTCAAGAGTTATATTGGGATTACTCGTCTGAGCTAAATCCCGTCTCCAACATATGCAGAATCATATTTCATGTATGGGAAATAACATGTATCCATCGATTTTCATTATTCCAACGGAACTTACAATTTAATTACTTTTATAACCATGTAACCATTTCATGTATTTATAACACTTATAAATTACATAAACATCTAACACATTCAAATCAAATACAACATTCAATTAAAACATATTAGCATGCGAAATTAAGTTACACGAACTTACCTCGATAATAGTTCGTATAAAAAAATCTACTAATCCAAAACTTTCTCTTTTCCTCGATCTAGCTTTGAATTTGAGTTATTCGGATCTATATAAATGAATTTAATCATCAATTATCACATTTCATATTCAATTGGACTCAATTTACACCTTAGGCAAAATTACCATTTTGCCCCCAAAATTTTCATAAATTCCAATTTCATCCCTAGGCTCGGAAAATGAAATTTATGCAATTTACTTCTCATTCCAAGCCTAACCAAAATTTCAATATAAAATTTACAGCACATGTATTCTATAAAATTCAAAATTTTTCTTCAATTTTCACAACTTTACAATTTAGTCCTTAAATCACATTTTCATCAATATTCACTTTGTAAAAGTTGTTTATCTATCAACAACCTTTCATTTTCTACCATTAATTTCAAATTTTTAGCATATTCATCCATGGCATAACTTCTATACTTTGATAACTTTTCAAATTAATCCCTTAAATAGATAGATTAGACTATCCTGATCTTAAAAATATAAAAATTACTAAAAACGAGACAAAAATACTTACTCAATTAAGCTTGATTAGTTTCTTCTCTCTCTCCTAAGGTTTCCATATATTTGGGGAAGAAGATGACATAAAATAAAATGATATTTTCTTTCTAGTTATTTATCATCTTTTAAATATTTTAGTTTCTAATTTAGTCCCTAACTTTTTCTAATTTTTCCATAGATGAATCACCAAAAATATCTACTAACTTTTCTTTAATGGTCTAATTACCATATAAGGACCTCAAGTTTTGAATTTCATAGCTATTTGATCCTTCTAACTACTAGAATCCAACTTTTGTATTTTATGAAATTTGGTCTTTTCCATATTTAAGTACCTAATCGATAAAATTTTCTTATCAGAATTTTCATATGACATTCCTAACATAATTCAAACCCTGCAAAAATATAAAAATAAATTTTCTTTTCGACTCGAATTTGTGGTCCCGAAACCACTGTTCTGATCTCACTGAAAACGGTCTGTTACAACTCCCCCCTTCTTAAGAATTTTTGTCCTAAAAAATCTTAACAGTAAAGAGATTTGGATATTTCTTTCTCACGGTATCCTCCGGTTCCCAGGTAGCTTCTTCTATACCATGTCTTTTCCAAAGAAATTTTGCTAAAGCTATCTTTCTATTTCTTAGTTCCTTTGTTTCACAGGCTAAGATTTTAATCGATTCTTCGCTGTATGTCATATCAGGCTAAATCTCTATCTCTGATGGAGAAATAACATGTGAAGGATCTGATCGATACTGTCATAACATAGACACATGAAAAACATTATGAATCCCTTCAAGTTATACTTTCAAAAATACCTTGTCACTAACTTGAAATTCTATTTCTTTTCGTTTAAGATCAGCATAGGACTTTTGACAATCAGAGGCTGCTTTCAAACTATCCTGAATTACTTTCACCTTTTCTTCAGTTTCACAGACTAAGTCAACTTCGTGTATCTTTTTTTGTTATATCCAGTTTTGGCACTCCATGCAATCTAACAATTTCAGAAACATATATTTCAACCAATCTATCTAAAGAATAATCCATAAGTACAGGAATAAAGTGTACAGATTTTGTTAACCGGTCAACGATTACCCAAATGGCATCTTTCTTCTTTGGAGATAGGGGTAATCCTGATACAAAGTCCATGGTAATTCTCTCCCATTTCCATTCCGGTATTGTACCTGGCTGTAACAATCTCGAAGGCAACTGATGTTCAGCTTTTACTTGCTGACATACCAAACATTTTGATACAAACTCGGAATACCTCATTTCATTCCCGGCCACTAGTACGTCTTTTTCAGATCATTATACATTTTATTATTACTAGGATGAATGGACATGTTAGCATTATGAGCTTCATTAAAAATCTTCTGTACTAGTTTTGAATTCTTCGATACACATATTCTGCCGCTGAATAACAAACAACCATCACAAACCTATCTAGATATGGTCTAAAAATTCTATTCATCAGATCCATAAACACTATCGGTGCATTTACCAAATTGAATGGCATCACAAGAAACTCATAATGTCCATACCTGGTTCTAAAAGTTGTCTTTGGCACATCTGAATCTTTTACTCGTAGCTGATAGTAGCCAGAACGGAGATCAATTTTTGAAAATACAGTAGCACCTTTCAATTGGTCAAATAGATCATCAATTTGAGGCAATAGATATTTGTTCTTTATTGTAACTTTGTTGAGCTATCTGTAATTAATGCACAGCCTCAAAGATCCATCTTTCTTTTTTACAAATAGAACCGGTGCACCCCATGGTGAGAAACTAGGTCGAGCAAAACCTCTGCTAATCAGTTCTTGCAACTGTGCTTTCAAATCTTTTAATTCGGTAAGAGCCATTCTATAAGGTGCTATAGATATTGGTGTTGATCTCGGTACAAGATTTATAGAGAACTCCACTTCTCTAACCTGTGATAAACCAGGTAATTCCTCCAGAAACACATCAGAAAATTCATATACAACTGGCACCGAATGAATCTTCGACTCAGATACTTTAGTGTCCAACACATAAGCAAGATAAGCTTCATAACCCTTTCTGACATATTTTTATGTTGATATTGTTGAAATCACATTAGATAACCCATCTAATTTATCAGATTCAACATGGAGTAATTCACCACTCTAACATTTTAATACAATATATTTCTATTTGCAATTTACTACCGTATCATGTTGGGTTAACTAATCCATTCCCAAAATCACATCAAATTCATCAAATGGCAATAACATCAAATCAGCTGAAAAGCAATAACCCTTTACCATCAATGGAAAGCTTTTATAGACTTTATCTACCATAACATACTGGCCTAGCGGGTTTGAAACTTTAACCACAAATTTAGTGAATTCTACAGGTAAATTTTTAACAGACACTAAATTTGTCCATATGTATGAATGTGTGAAACCAGGATCAATCAAAGCTGTAATATTGACGTCTGGTACAGAGACATCTTCTCTAGCACGAATAGCATATGTCCTTTCTAGTGCTCGTGCCTCACGAATAGCATATCACCTTGGCTACCACTTATACCGCCGGGATGATGGGGAGGTCTGCCTCTTGAAGCAGGATTACTTGACTTTGAAGTTTGTTCAATATCTCTTTCAACTCTTTCCAAGCAATCTTTAAGAAAATGATCAAGAGAACCACATTTATAGCATGCCCCACTTCTTAATCGGCATTCCTCAAAATGAAATTTGCTACAAAAATTACATTTCAGTTTAGGATTACTAACACTACCAATACTGGTTATAGATGGAGATGAGGATCTCGGGTTAAAGCATTGAGAGCCTCGCTCTTTTCCAGAATATCCTGCTAATGTTATAAAACGATCATAATACTTCTTTGATTTCTTAGAAACAGATGATTGCGACATGCTCATAATTCTTTTACCAAAAACCCAAGCTTTACTTTCACCTTGTTTCTTTTCTTTACTCAATCCTTCAGCTTTATATGCTCGATCAGCCAGTACCACAAATTCCCTATGTAATAGCTTGGTTTTAGCTAAATCGGAACAATGGTTTCAAAAAAACAAATCTAAGGTCAAAAAATTATTTTATTATTATTTTTGGTGTTTATAGCATGCTATTTGATATGTGTGAAAATTTCGTAAATTAATTTTATCGTTTACTTAGTCAACTTGAGAAAAAAGACTAAATTGCGTAAAATGCAAAAGTTGCATTCTACTTGTTCAAGGTGTCAATTGACTTTGGCTTTTAAATATGATGACCTTAAATGGTGATTATTCCATTATATTAGTAAGTGGACAATTTTGGGCATATATTAAGTGATTTTAAATGGTTATTAATAAGCTTAATTATGGTATTTTGTAAATAAAGTTAAAATAAGTAAAAATAAAGCACAAATTTCATCCATTATCATTTTTGTGCACCGAAATTAGAAGAACAAGAAGGAAAGATAAGGTTCTTCATTTAGCTATGGATAATTCAAGCAAGTAGATATGTTTTCAGCTCAGTTTTTAATGATTTTTATGTTTTTGTAATCGTTGCAGCTCAATCTAGCAAGCCCGTACATTAGATTTTGAAGCTGCTAGAGATTTTGAGAGTTTCCATTGTTGAATCTATGTGTTCTTTGATGTTTAATGTTGAAACATGAAAGCTTGATGATAGTTTTACTAGTTTTGTAAAGTGATTTTTGACAAAAACGTCAAAAAGGGATTAAATTGTGAAATGTGTAAATTGAGGGGTTAAAATGTGAAATAAATGAAAGTTTTGGGCTACTAGAGACCTATATGTAATTCTTTCAAGCTTGGGTTTAAAGAAATTATGTGAATTTGGTGTAATTGTGAAATAGGGACTAAATTGATTAAATGTGCAAGTTTAGGGGCTAAAATACAAATATACCTAAATGTATGTTTTGGACTAAATTGAAAGAATATATGATTGAATAATTTTATTTTCAATTTATATAGATCAATAAAGAAAGAATTCAGAGTTAGATCGGGGGAAAAATAAGGTCATCAAGTAGTCGATCCAATACGACAATTCTGAATATGAGGTACGTTTGTATAATTAAACTTAAATGTGTACCTATCTATTTGATGGATGAAAATTGAGTTAGTAATTATTCTATTGGATAAATGTTGAGATATTGAATGAAATGTATAAATTGAGTAAGGCAAGTTTCCGAATAAGACCATAGCCAGGCTATGGTAATTGAATAATAAGACCATAATTGGGTTATGGCATGTGAACAAAAGACCACGGCAAGGCCTTGGCAATGTATGTGTTAGACCATTGTTGGACTATGGCATCGGAAAATTGATGAATTTGTATTGTAAGCGTTGGTAAACCAGAGCGGTTTGATAAGAGTATTATAAGAAATAGAAATGTATCAGTGCAGGTATGTACGGAAAACTATTCAAGTATCAAGTTAGAAGAAGTGAGAACTCATGAATCATAATAAGAACAAATTCTATAATAGCTCATGAACTGATGCTTTAAATGTTTATGATATTATCCATTTTGATTTGCTAATGAATGTTGTGATTATTTCATGTTCACATACGAACTTACTAAGCTTTGTAGCTTACTCTGTTTAATTTTTGATGTTTTATAGATCTACGAAGCTAGCTCGAATCCAGGAATCGTGAGAGACTTCATCGTACTATCGATTATCTATTTTGGTACTTTTGAAGTTATGTATATATGGTATATGGCATGTATAGGCTTGAGTCATTTTGGCATGTTTGATGGATATGTATTTTGGCCATTTGAGTTGGCATAAAATGATGAACTTGTTGATGGTTATGAATGTTTGGATTAGTTTTGCTAAATGAATTATGCATATGAATTATGTTTAGGAAAGCAAATTAAATTGTTTGGTATTTGAATAGGTAAATGATATATAATTGAGTATTGAATTTATTTGAAATGGATATGGTATGATTATATATTGGTTGATGACTATTGGCATCATAATTGTGACTTAAAATGGTACTAATTGAGTTTATGTGCAAAAAGGGTAGAAAATTGGCTTTGTAAATGGCCTATTTTTATCCACACGGGCAGAGACACGGGCATGTGTCTCAGTCATGTGCAACACACAGTTAGGTTACATGACCGTGTGTCCCCTGGTGTTGAAATTAAATTAAAGTCAGTATGCTCCACACGGTTTCACACACAGTCGTGTGACAAGCTATGTGGTATAAGTTAGTATACCCCCTTAAATGGCACACGGCCTAGCACACGGGTGTGTGTGGCCATTTTGTAGGGCACATGGGCTAGACACACGGGCGTGTGGTTGGCCGTGTGACCCAAGCCAGAATACTCTATAGTTTTTACTCGGCTTGGCACACGGGCATGTCCTCAGCCATGTGATGCAAGTTAGTATGTATGCCCTGTTTCTACACAGCCTAAAACACGGGCATGTCTACTAGCCGTGTGAGGCACATGGCCTGTTCACATGGGCGTGTGACCTCTGTTTATATGAAAATTTTTTAATTTTTTCCAAAAATTATTGTATGCTATCGGTTTAGTCCTGAACCACTTTAAAGCATGATTAAGGCCTCGTATGCCCTTATAAGGGACAATGTGGTTGTATTGAATGATGTACAAGAATAAATGTTATGTTGTGTTTTGATCGGTAATACCTCCTAGCCTTATTCCAGCAACAGATACGGGTTAGGGGTGTTACATTTTATTGGTATCAAAGCTACGGTTTAGTTGATTCTAGAACTAACGTAGCGTGTGTGCAAGTCTAGCTATACATGCCATATATACTCTATGATACTGTGATGATTTCTGACAGCTTAAATTGTGTTTTTGTAAAGTAATGGATCTCAAACGAGCTATAGCGGATGATGTAGAAAGTAATACACCAGCTCCCACTCAAGGGATAGCACCTAATGAATCTAGACCCGTGTCGAGTAGTCACGGAGGTGAGGCTAAAGAAGCCTTTTTCCAGATGATGAATGAATGGTTCATGCAATACATTCATACTAATCCAGTTGTTCAACAACCCCCACCCCCACCTAGTCCTCAACAAAACCTCGTTGTTCCTCAGGTTATAGATCCGATACGGTTGAACAAACCACCAATGGATAAAATTTGTAAACATGGGGCTGAAGAGTTTCGAGCTACTATTGATGATGATGCTGAGAAAGCCAAGTTTTGGCTCGAAAATACGATTCGAGTATTTGATGAATTGTCTTGTACTCCTAAGGAATGTATTAAATGTACTGTATCTTTACTGAGAGACACTGCATATCAATGGTGGAATACCTTGGTGTCTGTAGTACCGACGGAATGAGTGACCTGGGAATTCTTTCAGCAATTTCTTGATCAAAAGCATAAAGAGTTCTTAGAGTTAAAACAAGGCCACATGACTGTCACCGAGTATGAAAGAGAATTCGTATGGTTAAGCAAGTATGCTACAGAGTATGTGTCTACTGAAGAGATTATGTGTAAACGGTTCATTGACTGGTTGAACGAAGATATAAAACTACTAGTTGGAATCTTAGAGTTAAAAGAATTTGTAGTATTGGTTGAAAGGACTTGTAAAGCCGAGGATCTTAGCAAAGAGAAAAAGATCAATGAGTAAGCCGTATCACTCTTCATTAAAGAAATCTCAAAATTTGTTTAGTCGATCAAATACACCAGTGGAATATCCTAGTAGAGATCATGGGAAGTAAATTACGAGTTCAAAAACTCCAGCAGTGTCAGTAGCAAGTGTGGGTAATGTTAGATCAAATAAGCCTGAATGTGGACGATGTGGAAAATGACATTTTGGAGAGTGTAGATTGAATGATAAAGCCTATTTTAGATGTGGCTTGCATGAATATTTCATTTAGGATTATTCTAAACTAGATGAGAAAGATAAGTCTTAGAATGTAAGATCAAGCAACCCTACTGTGAGAGGAAGATCATTCCATAATGTTGGAAATGTGAGTGGTGGTAGAGGTGCAACTCGAGATACTGCTGCGAGATCCGATGCTAGAGCACCTGTTAAAGCCTACGTTATTCGAGCTCGCGAAGAAGCGTTATCTCCAGATGTTATCACCGGTACTTTCACTCTCTATGATACTAATATGATTGCATTGATAGATCCAGGATTAACTCATTCTTATATATGTATGAATTTAGCATCTAGTAAGACTTTGCCTGTAGATTCTACTAAATTTGTGATTAGAGTATCGAACCCCTTAGGCAAATGTGTTTTGGTTGACAAAGTCTGCAAGAATTATTCGTTAATGCATTGGGATTTTTATTTTTCGGCTAATCTGATGTTGTTGCCATTCGATGAATTTGTTGTGATTTTGGGTAAGGATTGGTTAGCGATGCATGATGCTATAGTGGATTGTAGACGAAAGACAATGGAACTGAAATACAAAAACAATGAGATTATTAGAATTGAATGTGATGATCTAAATATGTAACAGTCCGATTTAGACCCTAGTCGGAATAGTGGTTTCGGGACCACAAATTTGAGTTCAAAAAATATTTTAATATTATTTTCTGTTTCTGTGATATGTGAATTTGCATCTGTGAAATTTCTGTAATTTAATTTGTCTGTTTCTGTGCTTAATTATGAGAAAGGACTTAATCGCGTAAAATGCAAAAGTTGCATGCTAATTGTTAAAGTGCTTATTTGGCTTCGCTTTGTAAATGAGAGGTCCTATTGATGCAATTGGACTATTGTACTATTGCATGGACAAATATAGACACTAGTGGATGGAATTTTTATTTGTTAATAAAAGGGCAAAAATTGGAAATGGCTTATAATGTGTAATAAAATAAAACAAACATATTTCATCCATTATTTTGAGTGTTCATCCACCGAATATAGGAGAGAAAAACTAAATTTGAGTAGCTTTAAGTTTCGGCACTCATTTTGGCTTGATTAAGGTATGAATTTTCGTCCGTTTTTTATAATTCTATGTTTTTATGATCGTTGCTTTGTGTTCTTCAAAGCCCATGTCTAAATTTCTATTTCTGTTAAAGATTTCATGAAATTCCATTGTTGATATAATGAGTTTTGTGATGTTCTTGGATGAATTATGAAGGCTTGGTAGATAATTTATAAGTTTTGTCTTTGAATTTTGATAAAATAGAGCTATTTGGGCTAATTTGTGAAAATGAGGTTTTGAAGGACTAAATTATGAATTAAATGTGTTATTTAGGCTTGTATGGAAGCCATGTATATTTGGCCAAGTTATAGTTTTCGTGAATTTTGCATATTTGTGATTTGGTGAAAAATGGGCTAAATTGTCAAAGTGTGAAAATGTAAGGGTTAAAGTGAAAGGTGCCCAAAAATATGTGTTCATGGATTATTTTGAATGAAATGAATGATTGAACTGTTGAATTTGAATTGTATTAGATTAAGAACAAAGAAAATCAGACTTAGATCGAGGGAAGTCTAAAGTAGTTGAATAGTTGACTCGGTTCGTCCGAAATCCATACGAGGTAAGGCAAACTATACTTACGAGTTAGGTTGATTAAATTCTGCGTATATAAACTGTGATCTACATTGGATGGCCTTGAGAGCTTGATGAATAAACTCTGATAATAAGCTGGTGTATGAGAAGCTCTGTATGTTCTTGGAAGAACATTGACATTGATCTAAGATATTGTGTAAGACCGTTTTTGGGACACAGGCCTCGATATAAGATTTTGTATAAGACCCTGTCAGGAACAGAGGCTTCGATATCGAATTACATGTAAGACTACATCTGGGACGTCGGCATTGTACCTGTCTGTGAATCTCTATTCTGTTTCTGAATTGTCCGATGATAAGGTATGAGATGTGGAATAAATATTTGGAATGTATAATTCATACAGGTACGTTTGTATCGTACTAGATTACTGAATAGAAAAGACTATGTTTCTGTGAAGTAAGGAAATATTCTATGAGACAGTTGTGAATTCTGGCCATTAACTATTACTTATATGTTATATTAGTTGTGTAATTGTATTTGACTTGCTAAGCTCTTTGTAGCTTACTCTGTGTGATATCTGTCTGTTTTATAGTTATCGTAGCTACTGAAGGCTCGGGATAGTCGAGGATTGTCACCACACTGTCAAACTCTTTTTGGTACTTTTGGAAATGTACATATTTATAAGTATGGCATGTATAGGCTAGAAGGTTTAAGAATGTAAGCTTGATATGTATATATGTTATGCCATGTCAATGGGCTAGCAAATGATATGTTTGTGCGTTGTTTTGGTGTATGTTTGTAATGTGCCATGTTTTAATGTGAAATGGTCATTTTTAAGTATAAAATTTGTTGAGAATGATTGTATGAATCTTGTATATTATTGCTTGTAGGATTGGACCCAAATGGGGTGGCAAATTAGCTTAAACCAAGTCTGCCTTGTGCCACACGGTCAGGGAACACGGGCGTGCCTTGTGGCCGTGTGAAAAAGTTAGTAGCTAGCTAAATTTTACACGGTCATGGCACACGATCGTGCCTATTGGCCATGTAAAAAAGTCAGTATAGGATCTATTTTTGGCACGGTTAGTTCACATGGGCATGTCTGATGCCCGTGTGAGTCACACGGCCTAGTCATACGGGCGTGTGACTTTGTCAGTTTTGAAAAGTTTGATTAAGTTTTGAAAATTCTGAATAGGTTCGGTTTAGTCTCGACCTTTCTTAAATGTACGTTTTTGGTCTCGTAGACCATCTTAAAGTGTGATTTGCGGTTGAATGCTTATGTATTAATGTTATTTGATATATGTGATTTTGTATTATTCTGAAATGCTCTGTCCGTCCGGTGATGCCCCTTACCCATTCCGGCGACGGTTACGGGATAGGGGTATTACATTTTATTGGTATCAGATCTATGGTTTAGCCGGTTCTAGGACTACCATAGCATTTGTGAGTCTAGCTATACATGCCATATGTTTGAAACTGTGATAGTGTGATGAATTCTGACATTAAAATGTGCGTTTATGTAGCAATGGATCCCAATAGAGCCGTAGCTGATGATGTTGAAAGTAATGCGCTTGCTCCCGCGCAAAGGACTGTGCAAGATGATTATTGACCGACTACGAGTAGTCGTGATAATGAGGCTAAACAAGCCTTCTATCAGATGATGAATGATTGGTTTTCCCAATATATTAGAACCAACCCGGTTGTACAACAACCTCCACCCCCGGTTAATCCTTCTCAAATTCCTGTTATGACTTCCGTGAATCCAGTTCAGTCAAGTAGACCACCAGTTGATAAGATTAGAAAGTATAGGGCTAAAGAATTCCGAGCTATAACGTATGATGATGCTGAAAGAGCCGAATTCTGGTTAGAAAATACGATACGGGTATTTGATGAAATGTCTCTGAATCTAGAGGAATGTGTTAAATGTGTTGTTTTCCTTCTATGAGACACGGCGTACCATTGGTGGAAAACTTTAATATCTGTGGTTCCTAGTGAAAGAGTTACTTGGGATTTCTTTCAAGCTGAATTTAGAAGAAATACATTAGTCAGATTCATTGATCAGAATCGTAAAGAGTTTCTTGTACTTAAGCAAGGTCGTATGTCAGTTACTGAATACGAACATAAATTTGTGAGATTGAGCCAGTATGCTCGGGAATGTGTATCGAATGAAGCAATAATGTGCAAAAGGTTTGAAGATGGGTTAAACGAAGATATCTATTTGTTAGGGGGGATTTTGGAGATTAAAGAAATGGTAGTGCTCGTTGAGCAAGCTTGAAGGCTAAAGAATTAAGTAAAGAGAAAAGAAAAGCTGATTCTGAAGCTAGAGATGCTAGAAAGAGATCTTCGAGTAAATCATTTCAGTCTGGGTCAAAGAAATTTCGAGATGATCAGAACAGTTCAAATATTAATGTGGGACATTCGAACCGAGATCGAGCTAGATTGTATTCGAACACCAGAGCTCCTGTTACTTCTGTTGCAAGTGTTGGAAATGTCCGATCTGAGAAATTTGAATGTAAACATTGTGGTAAAAGACATCCGGGAAATTGTAGATTGAATGACCGAGCCTGTTTCTGATGTGGATCTCTGGATCATTTTGTAAGAGATTGTTCTGAACCTGCTGAGCAAGAGAATGTACAGAATCTGAGACCGAGTAACACCTCAGGTAGAGGTAGAGCTTCCAGAAATACGAGAAATGTAAGTAGTGATCAAAGAGCTACTAGGGACACTACTGTTAGATCTGAGGCCAGAGCACCTGCCAGAGCCTATGCTATCCGATCTCGTGAGGAAGCTTCATCACCAGACGTGATTACTGGTGCTTTACTCTTTATGATACTTCTGTGATTACATTGATAGACCCTGGATCAACGCATTCTTATATTTGTATGAATTTAGTACATAGTAAGACTTTGCATGTAGAGTCTACTGAATTTGTAGTTAAATTATTAAACCCCTTAGGCAAAAGTGTTTTAGTTGATAAAGTCTGCAAGAATTGCCCGTTATTGATTCGAGATATTTGTTTTCCTATTGATCTAATGCTTTTGCCTTTCGATGAATTTGATATAATTCCGGGAATGGATTGGTTAACTTTGCACGATGCTATTGTGAACTGTAAATGAAAAGTCATTGACTTAAGGTGTAAGAATGATGAGATAATTCGAATTGAGTCTAGTGATATGAATGGGCTACCAGCTGTGATATCTGCATTGAAAGCACGGAATTATGTAAAGAAAATTTGTAAAGCCTACTTAGCTTATGTGTTAGACTCAAAATTGAATGATAAAAAAGTTGAATCAGTGCCTGTTGTCTGTGAATTCTCTTATGTGTTTCCTGAAGAACTACCTGGTTTGCCTCCAATTTGAGAAGTCAAGTTTGGCATTGAATTGGTACCTGGTACTACTCCGATATCAATAGCTCCGTACAGAATGGCTCCGACTGAATTAAAAGAACTAAAATCTCAGTTGCAAGAATTGACAGATCGATGATTTGCTAGATAGAGTTTTTCACCTTGGGGTGCTCCTGTTCTATTTGTGAAAAAGAAAGATGGCACAATGAGAATGTGTATTGATTATCGCCAGCTTAACAAAGTGACTGTAAAGAACAAATATCCCTTGCCTCGGATTGATGACTTATTCGATCAGTTGAAAGGTGTTACTATGTTTTCAAAGATAGATCTGAGATCGGGTTATTACCAGTTGCAAGTAAAGGACTCTGATATTCCAAAAACTGCTTTTAGAACGAGGTACAGTCATTATGAATTTTTAGTTATGCCTTTTGGATTAACGAATGCACCTGCTATTTTTATGGATTTGATGAATAGGATTTCCAGACCGTATTTAGATCAATTTGTTATTGTATTCATTGATGACTTATTGATTTATTCACGTAATGAATCTGATCATGTCGAGCATTTGAGAATAGTGCTATAGACACTACGAGACAAATAGTTGTATGTGAAGTTCAGTAAGTGTGAATTCTGGTTGCGAGAAGTTGGTTTTCTGGGCCATATTGTATCAGCCTCTGGAATTCGAGTTGATCCGAGCAAAATTTTAGCTATTATGGATTGGAAACCTCTGAGAAATGTATCTGAAGTTCGTAGTTTTCTGGGACTTGTTGGTTACCATAGAAGATTTGTGAAAGGTTTTTCGATGATTGTGACTTCGTTGACAAAATTACTACAGAAAGATGTGAAGTTTGATTGGTCAGAAAAGTGTCAGAACAGTTTCGATAAGTTAAAAGCTTTGTTGACTGAAGCTTCGGTATTAGTACAACCTGAATCGGGTAAAGAATTTGTAATTTACAGCGATGCTTCATTGATTGGTCTAGGATGTGTGCTAATGCAAGAAGGTAAAGTCATTGCTTATGCTTCGAGACAGTTGAAGCCACATGAAAAGAATTATTCGACACACGATCTTGAGTTAGCTGCTATTGTGTTTGCCGTGAAAATCTAGCGTCACTATCTGTTTGGTGAGAAATGTCACGTGTTTTCTGATCATAAAAGTCTGAAGTATTTAATGACACAAAAAGATTTGAATCTGTGACAAAGAAGATGGTTAGAATTGCTAAAAGACTACGAGCTAGTTATTGATTATCATTCGGGCAAAGCAAATGTAGTAGCAGATGCTTTGAGTTGAAAATCATTGTCTGCATTGCGTGCGATGAATGCTCATTTAGCACTGTCTGATGATACTTAGTTTGTACCGAATTGAAAGCAAAAGCCTTGTTTATACAACAGATCTACGAGGCTCAGAAATCTGACAATGAATTGATAGCTAAACGAGCTCTATGTGATTCTGAATTTCGGATTGATGTTGATGATTGTTTGAGATATAGAAATAGACTATGTGTTCTAAGAAATCCAGTGTTAATTTGGATGATTTTGAGTGAGGCTCACAGTAGTAGATTTTCTATACAGTCGGGGAGTACGAAAATGTATAACGACTTAAAGCAACTATACTGGTGGCCGGGAATGAAAAGAAATATTTCTAATTTTGTTTCTAAATGTTTGATCTGTCAAAAAATTAAAGCTGAACATCAGGTGCCATCAGGTTTATTGCAACCGATTATGATTTCGGAATGGAAATGGGATCGTGTGACTATGGATTTTGTTTCGGGTTTGCCCTTGTCAACGAGAAAGAAAGATTCGATCTGGGTTGTAGTTGACAGATTAACGAAGTTAGCTCATTTTATTCCAGTATGATTTGATTTCTCACTTGATAAGTTAGCTGAGCTTTATATTTCTAATATTGTGAGACTGCATGGTGTACCATTGTCGATTGTGTCAGATAGAGATCCGAGATTTACATCACAATTCTGGAAGAAATTGCAAGATGCTCTGGGTACTAAATTGCATTTCAGCACTGCTTTCCATCCACAAACAGATAGTCAATCTGAGCGGATTATTCAGATCCTCAAAGATATGTTGAGATGTTGCATTCTTGAGTTCGAAGGTACGTGGGAACAATATCTACCTTTGATTGAATTCGCTTATAATAATAGTTTTCAATCGAGCATTAAAATGACACTGTATGAAGCCTTATACGGTAGGAAGTGTAGAACTCCGTTATACTGGTCTGAGCTCAGTGAGAATAAGATTTACGGTATTGATTTAATAAAAGAAACAGAACAGAAAGTGAAAATAATCCGAGATAGTCTGAAAGCTCCTTTGATCGTCAGAAGTCTTATGCAGATTTAAAACGAAAAGATATCGAATATGAGATCGTTGATAAAATATTTTTGAAGGTATCTCCGTGGAAGAAACTGTTCCGATTTGGTAAAAATGGCAAGTTGAGTCCGAGTTTCATCGGACCGTATGAAATCATTGAGCGAGTAGGACCGGTTGCTTATAGATTGAAGCTACCATCTGAATTAGAAAATATTCATAATGTATTTCACGTATCGATGTTTTGATGATACGAATCCGATCCTTCACATGTAATTTCTCCGTCTGATATTGAAATTCATTCTGATATGACTTATGAAGAAAAGTCAATTCGTATTCTGTCTCGTGAGATTAAAGAATTGGGTAATAAGAGAATTTCGTTAGTCAAAGTACTGTGGCATACACACGGAGTAGAAGAGGCTACATGGGAGCCTGAAGATGCAATGAAATAGCAATATCCAAATCTGTTTAACGGTAAGATTTTCGAGGATGAAAATCCCTAAGGGGGGAGAATTGTAATAGTTCAGTTTAGACCCTAGTCGAAATAGTGGTTTCAGGACCACAAGTCCGAGTTTAAAAAATATTTTAATATTATTTTCTGTGTCAGTGATATGTGAATTTGCATCTGTGAAATTTCTATGATTTAATTTGTCTGTTTCTGTGCTTAATTATTAAAAAGGACTTAATCGCGTAAAATGCAAAAGTTGCATGCTAATTGTTAAAGTGCTTATTTAGCTTGGCTTTATAAATGAGAGGTCCTATTGATGCAATTGGACCATTGTACTATTGCATGGACAAATATAGACACTAGTGGATGGAATTTTTATTTATTAATAAAAGGGAAAAAATTGGAAATGGCTTATAATGTGTAATAAAATAAAACAAACATATTTCATCCATTATTTTGAGTGTTCATCCACCAATAGGAGAGAAAATCTTGTGTTGAGGAGCTTTAAGTTTCGGCACTCATTTTGGCTCGATTAAGGTATGAATTTTCGTTCGTTTTTGATAATTTCTACGTTTCTATGATCGTTGTTTTGTGTTCTTCAAAGCCCATATCTGAATTTCTGTTTCTGTTAAAGATTTCATGAAATGCCATTGTTGATATAATGAGTTTTGTGATGTTCTTAGATGAATTATGAAGGCTTGGTAGATAATTTATAAGTTTTGTCTTTGAATTTTGATGAAATAGAGCTATTTGGGCTAATTTGTGAAAATGAGGTTTTGAAGGACTAAATTGTGAATTAAATGTGTTATTTAGGCTTGTATGGAAGCCATGTATATTTGGCCAAGCTATAGTTTTGGTGAATTTTGCATATTTGTGATTTGGTGAAAAATGGGCTAAATTGTCAAAGTGTGAAAATATAAGGGTTAAAGTGAAAAGTGCCCAAAAATATGTGTTCATGGATTATTTTGAATGAAATGAATGATTGAATGGTTGAATTTGAATTGTATTAGATCAAAAACAAAGAAAATCAGACTTAGATCGAGGGAAGTCTAAAGTAGTTGAATAGTTGACTCAGTTCGTCCGAAATTCGTACGAGGTAAGTCAAACTACACTTACGAGTTAAGTTGATTAAATTCTGCGTGTATAAACTGTGATCTGCATTGGATGGCCTTGAGAGCTTGATGAATAAACTCTAATAATATGCTGGTGTATGAGAAGCTCTGTATGTTCCTAGAAGAACGTTGACATTGATCTGAGATATCGTGTAAGACAGTGTCTGGGACACAGGCCTCGATCTAAGATTTTGTGTAAGACCCTATCAGGGACAGAGGCTTCGATATCGAATTACAAGTAAGACCACGTTTGGGACATCGACATTGTACCTGTCTGTGAATCTCTATTACGTTTCTAAATTGCCCAATGATAAGGTATCAGATGTGGAATAAATATTTGGAATGTATAATTCATACAGGTACGTTTGTATCGTACTAGATTACTAAATAGAAAAGACTATGTTTCTGTGAAGTAAGGAAATATTCTATGAGACGGTTGTGAATTCTGGCCATTAACTATTACTTATATGTTATATTAGTTGTGTAATTGTATTTGACTTACTAAGCTCTTTATAGCTTACTCTGTGTGATTTGTCTGTTTTACAGTTATCATAGCTACTGAAGGCTCGGGATAGTCAAGAATTGTCACCACACTGTCAAACTCTTTGTGGTACTTTTGGAAATGTACATATTTATAACTATGGCATGTATAGGTTAGAAGGTTTAAGAATGTAAGCTTGATATGTATATATGTTATGCCATGTCAATGGGCTAGCAAATGATATGTTTGTGCATTGTTTTGGTGTACGTTTGTAATGTGCCATGTTTTAATGTGAAATGGTCATTTTTAAGTATAAAATTGGTTAAGAATGATTATATGAATGTTGTATATTATTGCTTGTAGGATTGGACCCAAATGGGGTGGCAAATTGGCTTAAACCAAGCCGGCCTTGTGCAACACGGTCAGGGAACACGGGCGTGCCTTGTGGCCGTGTGAAAAATTCAATAGCTAGCTAAATTTTACACGATCATGGCACACAGCCGTGCCTATTGGCCATGTGAAAAAGTCAGTATAGGATCTATTTTTGGCACGATTGGTTCACATGGGTGTGTCTGATGCCCGTGTGCTTCACACGGCCTAGTCACACGGGCGTGTGACTTTGCCAGTTTTGAAAAGTTTTATTAAGTTTTGAAAATTCTGAATAGGTTCGGTTTAGTCCCAACCTTTCTTAAATGTACGTTTTTAGTCTCGTAGACCATCTTAAAGTGTGATTTGTGGTTGAATGCTTATGTATTAATGTTATTTGATATCTGTGATTCTGTATTATTTTGAAATGCTCTGTCCGTCCGATGATGCCCCTTACCCATTTCGGCGACGGTTACGGGATGGGAGTGTTACAGAATAGTTTGCCATTTGTGATCTCGTCTATGTTAGCTCAAAAATTTGTGAAAAAAGGGTGTGAAGCTTATCTTGCCTATGTACTTGATACGAAAGTGACAGAAACAAAGGTTGAATCAGTAACAGTTGTGTGTGAGTATCCAGATGTATTTCTCAAAGAATTAGAGGGTTTACCACCTATTAGAGAAGTTGAGTTTGGTATTGAACTAGTACCAGGAACTACGCCGATATCGATAGCTCAGTACAGAATGACACCAACAGAGTTAAAAGAATTGAAAGCTCAGTTGCAAGAGTTGACAAATAGGGGTTTTGCTAGATCAAGTTTCTCTCTCTGGGGTGCACCGGTGTTATTTTTGAAAAAGAAAGATGGCACGATGAGAATGTGTATAGATTATCGACAGCTCAACAAAATGACAATCAAGAATAAATATCCTTTGCCACGAATAGATGATTTGTTTGATCAGTTAAAAAGGGAAATAGTGTTTTTGAAAATTGATTTGAGATCGGGTTATTAGTAGTTGCGAGTTAAAGACTCAGATGTGCCAAAGACTGCATTTAGAACAAGGTACGGACACTACGAATTTCTTGTTATGCCTTTCGGACTAACAAATGCACCTGCTGTTTTTATGTACATTATGAACCGGGTCTTCAGGGCGTATTTAGACCGATTCGTAGTTGTATTTATTAATGACATTTTGATCTACTCTCGTGATGAATTTGAACATGCTGGGCATTTGAGAATTGTATTAAAAACTTTGAGAGATAAACAGTTGTTTGCAAAGTTTAGTAAATGTGAGTTTTGGCTACAAAAGGTAAGTTTTCTAGGACATATAGTTTCAGACGCGGGTATCCGAGTTGACCCGAACAAAATATCAGCGATTATAGATTGGAAGCCTTCGAGAAATGTATCTGAAGTCCATAGTTTTCTGGGACTAGCTGGCTATTATAGACGATTTGTGAAAGGCTTCTCGATGATTTCGACTCTGATGACACGATTGCTTCAAAAAGATGTAAAATTTGAGTGGTCCAAAAAGTGTCAGCAGAGTTTTGAACAGTTGAAAGCATTATTGACAAAGGCACCAATGTTAGTTCAGCCTGAATCAGGTAAAGAATTTGTGGTTTTCAGTGATGCATCGTTAAATGGCCTGGGTTGTGTTTCGATGCAGGAAGGTAAAGTTGTAACTTATGCCTCGAGACAACTGAAGTCGCATGAAAAGAACTATCCGACGCACAATCTTGAATTAGCTACGATAGTGTTCGCATTGAAAATTTGGCGTCATTACTTGTTTGGTGAGAAATGCCATACTTTTACTGATCACAAAAGCTTGAAATATCTGATGACTCAGTAAGATTTGAATTTGCGACAGCAGAGATGGTTAGAATTTCTAAAAGACTATGAATTAGTGATTGCTATCATCCGGGGAAAGCGAACGTAGTTGCTGATGCTTTGAGCCAAAAGTCTCTATTTGCTTTACATGGTTTGAACACACAATTAGCTTTGTCTAACGACGATTCAATAGTAGCTGAGTTGAAAGCGAGATCGCTATTTCTACAGTAGATTTGTGAAGCTTAAAAGTTTGATAATGAATTGCAAGCAAAACGAATTCAGTGTGAGTCAACTTCTGATTCAGAATTTCGAATAGGGCCTGATGACTATTTGATGTTTCGTGATAAAATATGTGTACCAAGAAATTTTGAGCTCATCCAAAAGATTCTAAACGAAGCACACAGTAGTTGTTTATCAGTACATCCGAGAAACACGAAAATGTATAACGATTTGAAACAGTTTTATTGGTCGCATGGTATGAAACGAGATATCTCAGAATTTGTTTTGAAATGTTTGATTTGTCAGCAAGTCAAGGCTGAGCATCAAGTGCCGTCAGGTTTATTACAGCCTATTATGATTCCTAAGTGGAAGTGGGATAGAGTAACAATGGATTTTGTATCAGGTTTGCCCTTATCTCCAAAAAAGAAAGATGCGATTTGGTTTGTTGTTGATAGATTGACAAAATCAAATCATTTCATTCCTGTACGTACAGATTATTCACTTGATAAATTGGCGGAGTTGTATATCTCAGAGATTTTTTGATTGCACGGAGTGCCACAATTTATTATTTCAAATAGAGGTCCGAGATTTACTTCGTAACTTTGGAAGAAATTGCAAGAAGTTTTAGGTACAAAGCTGCATTTTAGCACTGCATTTCATCCTTAAACGGATGGTCAATCTGAGCGAGTTATTCAGATACTTGAGGATATGTTGCCATGTTGCATTCTTGAGTTTGAAGTTAGCAAGGAAAATATCTACCGCTGATTGAATTTGCTTACAACAATAGTTTCCAATCAAATATTAAAATGGCACTGTACGAAACTCTATACGGTTGTAAATGTAGAACACTGTTGTACTAGACTGAGCTTAGCGAAAATAAGATTCACGGAGTTGATCTGATCAGAGGGACTGAAGAAAAAGTGAAAGTAATTCGCAATAGTTTAAAAGCAGCTTTCGGATCGACAGAAATCGTACGCAGACTTAAAAAGGAAAGATATTGAGTTTCAGATTAGGGATAAAGTGATTTTAAAAGTGTCACAGTGGAAAAAGATATTGCGGTTTGGTTGGAAAGGGAAATTGAGTCTGCGATTCATTGGACCGTATAAGATTATTGAGTGAGTTGGGCCAGTGGCATGCATGTTATCTTTACTGTCTAAGTTAGAGAAAATACATAATGTGTTTCATGTATCGATGCTACGAAGATATCAATCTGACCTTTCACATGTCATTTCCCTGACCGAGGGTGAAATTCAACCAAATATGTCATATGCTGAAGAACCAATTCAAATTTCAGCTCGTGAGATCAAAGACCTGAGAAATAAGAAAATCGCATTAGTGAAAGTATTATGGAATCGGCATTGGGTTGAAGAAGCTACGTGAGAACCCAAGGATGCTATGAGAAAACAATATTCGAACCTATTCACTGGTAAGATTTTCGAGGACAAAAATCCCTAAGGGGGGAGAGTTGTAACAACCCGATTTTAGCTAAATCAGAATAGTGGTTTCAAAACCACAAATCTGAGGTCAGAAAATTATTTCATTATTATTTTTGGTGTTTACAGCATGTTATTTGATATGTGTGAAAATTTCGTGAATTAATTCTATCATTTAATTAGTCAATTTGAGAAAAAGGACTAAATTGCGTAAAATGCAAAAGTTGCATTCTACTTGTTAAAGGTGTCAATTGACTTTGGCTTTTAAA
This sequence comes from Gossypium anomalum, assembly GCA_025698475.1. Lineage (NCBI taxonomy): Eukaryota > Viridiplantae > Streptophyta > Magnoliopsida > Malvales > Malvaceae > Gossypium > Gossypium anomalum. The sequence continues at coordinate 27,822,988 of CM046957.1, forward strand.
CATGATTCCCTAAAATGGCGATTATTCCATTATATTAGCAAGTGGACAATTTTGGGCATATATTAAGTGATTTTAAATGGTTATTAATAAGCTTAATTATGGTATTTTGTAAATAAAGTTAAAATAAGTAAAAATAAAGCACAAATTTCATCCATTATCATTTTTGTGCACCGAAATTAGAAGAACAAGAAGGAAAAAAAAGGTTCTTCATTCGGCTATGGAAAATTCAAGCAATTAGATATGTTTTGAGCTCAGTTTTTAATGATTTTTATGTTTTTGTAATCGTTGCAGCTCAATCTAGTAAGCCCGTACCTTAGATTTTGAAGCTGTTAGAGATTTTGAGAGTTTCCATTATTGAATCTATGTGTTTTTGATGTTTAATGTTGAAAATGAAAGCTTGATGATAGTTTTACTAGTTTTGTAAAGTGATTTTTGACAAAAATGTAAAAAAGGGATTAAATTGTGAAATGTGTAAATTGAGGGGTTAAAATGTGAAATAAATGAAAGTTTTGGGCTACTAGGGAACTATATGTAATTCGATCAAGCTTGGGTTGAAATAAATTATGTGAATTTGGTGTAATTGTGAAATAGGGACTAAATTGATTAAATGTGCAAATTATTGGCTAAAGTGCAAATATGCCTAAATATATGTTGGGACTAAATTGAATGAATATATGATTGAATAAGTTTATTTTGAATTTATATAGATCAAGAAAGAAAGAAATCAGAGTTAAATTGGGGGAAAAAAAAGGTCATCGAGTAGTCGATCCAATATGATAATTCCAAATACGAGGTAAGTTCGTATAATTGAACTTAATGTACCTATTTATTTGATGGATGAAATTGAGTTAGTAATTATTCTATTGGATAAATGTTGAGATATTAAATGAAATGTATAAATTGAGTAAGGTAAGTTTCCGAATAAGACCATAGTCGGGCTATGGCAATTGAATAATAAAACCATAACTGGGTTATGGCATGTGAACAAAAGACCACGGCAGGGCCTTGGCAATGTATGTGTAAGACCATTGTTGGACTATGGCATCGGAAAATCAATGAATTTTTATTGTAAGCATTGGTAAACCAGAACGGTTTGATAAGAGTATTGATGAGAAATAGAAATGTATCGGTACAGGTATGTATGGAAAACTATTCAAGTATCGAGTTAGATGAAGTGAGAACTCATGTATCATAATAAGAATAAATTCTATGATAGCTCATGAATTGATGCTTTAAATGTTTATGATATTATCCATTTTGATTTGCTAATGAATGATGTGATTATTTCAAGTTCACATATGAACTTACTAAGCGTTGTAGCTTACTCTGTTTAATTTTCGATGTTCTATAGATCTACAAAGCTAGCTCGAATCCAGGAATCGTAAGCGACTTCATTCCACTATCAATCATCTATTTTGGTAGATTTGAAGTTATGTATATATGGTATATGGCATGTATAGGCTTAAGTCATTTTGGTATGTTTGATGGATATGTATTTTGGCCATTTGAGTTGGCATAAAATGATGAACTTGTTGATGGTTATGAATGTTTGGATTAGTTTTGCTAAATGAATTATACATGTGAATTATGTTTAGGAAAGCAAATTAATTTTTTTGGTATTTGAATAGGTAAATGATATAGAATTGAGTATTGCATTTATTTGAAATGGATATGGTATGATTATGTATTGGTTGATGACTATTGGTTGCATAATTGTGACATAAAATGGTACCAATTGAGTTTACTTAGGTATGTGGAAAAAGGGTGGCAAATTAACTTTGCAAATGGCCTATTTTTGTCCACACGGGTAGAGACACGGGTGTGTCTCAGCCGTGTGCGACACACGGTTAGGTTACACCGTCGTGTGTCCCCTGGTGTTGAAATTGAATTGAAGTGAGTATGCTCCACACGCTCTCACACACGATCGTGTGATAGGCCGTGTGGTATAAGTCAGTATACCCCCTAAAGGGCAGATGGGAGTGTGTAGCCATTTCGTAGGGCACACGAGCTAGGCACAGAGGCGTGTGGTTGGCTGTGTGACCCAAGTCAGTATACTCTCTAATTTTTACATGGCCTGGCACACGGGCGTGTCCTCAGTTGTGTGATGCAAGTCAGTATATATGCCCTATTTCTACACGGCCTAAGACACGGGCGTGTCTACTAGCCGTGTGAGGCACACGGCCTGTTCATACGGGTGTGTAACCTCTGTTTATATGAAAAAATTTTAAGTTTTTCCAAAAATTATTGTATGTTATCGGTTTAGTCTCGGACCACTTTTAAAGCATGATTAAGGCCTCGTAGGCCCTTATAAGGGACAATGTGGTTGTATTGAATGATGTACGAGAATGAATGTTATGTTGTGTTTTGATCGGTAATACCTCCTAACCTTATTCCAGCAACGGATACGGGTTAGGGGTGTTACACTCTTAATTCAAGAATACTAATTAGCAACTTAATGTCATCATTTAAGCCCTCTTCAAAACATTTGCACATATCAGCCTCAGTTGGAACCCACTCTGTGGCATACTTGCTCAACTGAACAAATTCTCGCTCATACTCAGATACAGTCATATTTCCTTGTTTGAGTTCTAAAAATTCTTTCTTTTTCTCATCCAGAAATCTCTGACTAACATACTTCTTTCTGAATTCGGTCTGGAAAAATTCTCATGTATTGTTTTCTCTTGGTACAACAGAAGTTATGGTATTCCACCAATGATAAACTGTGTCTTTCAATAAATAAACTACACATTTCAAACATTCAGCTGGTATACAAGATAATTCATCTAAAACCTGGAATGTATTTTCCAACCAAAACTCAGCTCTTTCTAGATCATCCTCTACAGTAGCTCTACATTCCTCTACCCCATACTTACGAATTTTATCTACCGGAGGCTTACCAATTCTAACGGGTTCAGCACCTTATGGTACCTTAAGAACCGGTTGAGGAGCAGGTGGGGGAGGTTGTTGTACAGCGGGTTTTGTTCTTATATACTAAGTGAATCATTCATTCATCATTTGAAAGAAGGCTTGTTTTGCCTCTTCACTTCGGCCCTTAGATACGGGCCTTCCACTACTAGATGCATCTTTTCGAACTGAAAATGAAGCATTGCTCTTAGCTTCCTCGGATTCAGCTCTAGCTTGGTTGGATGACATTATTATATGAAAAAGACATTTAAAATGGTTAGGAGAAATCACACTATCACAAATTATATAATGGCATGTATAGCTAAACTCATACTTGCAACGTTAAATCTGAGAATCGACTAAACTGTAGCTCTGATACCAATAAATGTAACACCCCTAACCCGTATCCATTACCGGAACAGGGTTACGGAGTATTACCGAGGTTTACAGAATATTTACAAATAATTTATGTCATTTATTATTCATTTATCAGGATTATTCATAACGTCCCTTAAATGGACCCTCGAGGCCCAATATGAGTATTAGAATCGAGTTGGGACTAAATCAGACACTTAGATAATTTTTCAAAAAAAATTTAAAATTTTTCTAGATATAGGGCACACACGCCCGTGTGGTCCAAGGACACGCCCGTGTGACCCTAAGACACGCCAATGCTGCAGGCCGTGTTCGACCCCGTGTAACTCTCTGACTTGTGTCACACGGCTAGCCACACGCCCGTGTGCTAGGCCGTATGGTTAATTAAAATTTTGAAATTTAAGTGCAGGTTTCACACGGCCAAGACACATGCCAGTGTTCTAGGCCGTGTACCACACACGGCTGAGACACACGCCCGTGTTTCTGCCTGTGTGCTCAATTCTGAGCATTCTATTTCTAAATTTTTAAATGCAGGCGACACACGGTCTAATCACATGCCCATGTACCAGGCCGTGTGTCACACACGGTCTGGACTCATGACCGTGTGTTTACCCGTGTGAACAAAATAAAGCCATTTCCTAGCTTTATTTCTCACCCAAATTTGCCAATAACCTACACCAAAACTTACAAATATAAACTAGCCAATTCAAGCATTAAAACCAAGTCAATTCTAACATCTAATATGATATTTTATTATATGCAATCATGATTATAATCTTACTTTTGTTTAACTTATAGGTTAAGCATAACTTGATCAATCATATTTAATAAACTTAACACATCAGTATTTGTTTTGATAAAACATTATAATTATACCAAACAAAACATTACTAGCTATTCCAATAGCTAGTTTACAAACCACATTCATATGCCATCAAAGGCCAAGTTAGCTATACATGGCATTATACCAAAATGATGCTCCAACAGTTCCTAACCTTCGCGAGCTTCCGAGCACTATAACACGGAGAAAATAAAACCTAGTAAGCATTATATGCTTAGTAAGTTCGTATAACAGGAATTGAAACTAACCAATCACATTTAACAACACTAAGCATACAATTAACATGCTTTCATCAGTTTGTCATATAATACATGTAAATGTTAAATAATCATAGATGAGCTCATCATATAATCCTTCATCAAACAATTCAAAAGCATTCAGGGCATAATTCTATTTATCTCATCATTTTCTCATGTCAATAGTGTTATCCATTGAATTATTGAAATATCGATGGATGCTCATATAGTACACTCAAGATGTACATATCTATAAACCGTCAATTCTTATTCAGGGAACATACTCTAGAGCCATATGTCAGGATGCTCAGACAAGCCATGTAATCATGTAACAGGACACTTATCCGAGTAACCAAGAAACCCATAAGACTTTTTACTCAGGAAGCTCATAGAGCCTTTCAGATATCTTCGAGGAGATAATATCAGGGAGCTTCGGATAAGGTAACAGAGAGTTCAAGCGAGCTTAATAGGACGCTCATGAAGAGCTGCGTTTGTGTCCACATTATATGCAGGATCACAACCGATCGTATGTCAGGACACTCACAAAGAGCTGCGGTAATGTGCAACAAATGCTAGATCACTACCGATTAGGATGCTCGCAGGAACTAGATATATATATCAAGATGCTCAAGAGTTATATTGGGATTACTCGTCCGAGCTAAATCCCGTCTTCAACTTATGCAGAATCATATTTCATGTACAGGAAATAACATGTATCCATCGATTTTTATTATTCCAACGGAACTTACAATTTAATTACTTTTGTAACATGTAACCATCTCATGTATTTATAACGTTTATAAATTACATAAACATTTACCACATTCAAATCAAATACAACATTCAATTAAAACATATTAACATGTGAAATTAAGTTACACGAACTTACCTCGACAACATTTCGTATAAGAAAATCTACTAATCCGAAACTTTCTATTTTCCTCGATCTAGCTTTGAATTTGAGTTATCTGGATCTATATAAATGAATTTAATCATCAATTATCACATTTCATATTCAATTGGACTCAACTTACACCCTAGGCAAAATTACCATTTTACCCCTAAACTTTTCATAAATTCTAATTTCGTCCCTAGGCCCAGAAAACGAAATTCATGCAATTTACTTCTCATTCCAAGCCTAACCGAAATTTCAATATAAAATTTACAGCACATGTATTCTATAAAATTCAAAATTTTTCTTTAATTTTTACAACTTTACAATTTAGTCCTTAAATCACATTTTCATCAAAATTCACTTTGTAAAAGTTATTTATCTATCAACAACCCTTCACTTTCTACCATAAATTTCAAATTTTCAACATATTCATCCAAGGCATAACTTCTAAACTTTGATAACTTTTCAAATTAATCCCCTAAATAGATAGATTAGACTATCTCGATCTAAAAAATATAAAAATTACTAAAAACGGGACAAGAATACTTACTCAATTAAGCTTGATTAGTCTCTTCTCTCTCTCCTAGGGTTTTCATATATTTGGGGAAGAAGATGACATGAAATAAAATGATATTTTCTTTTTAATTATTTATCATCTTTTAAATATTTTAGTTTCCAATTTAGTCCCTAAATTTTTCTAATTTTTGCATGGATGAATCACCAAAAATATCTACTAACTTTTCTTCAATGGTCTAATTACCATATAAGGACCTCAAGTTTTGAATTCCATAGCTATTTGATCCTTCTATCTACCAGAATCCAACTTTTTCATTTTATGCAATTTGGTCCTTTCCATAATTAAGTACCTAATTGAAAAAAATTTCTTATTAGAATTTTCATATGACATTCCTAACATAATTCAAACCATGCAAAAATATAAAAATAAATTTTCTTTTCGGCTCGGATTTGTGGTCCCGAAACCACTATTTCAATTTCACTGAAAACGAGTTGTTACATGTTTATAAATTATCCATCATTCAACCATACTAGCAATCCTTAAAAACGATAAGACCATTTACATACATATCAAAATATGATCATCACAAGCCATTCCAATGGCTATTTACAACCAAAATCATTTTTATAATAACATTGGCTAGTTAACCTATACATGCCATTAGAACCGGAAGTATTTTACTATTTATACTGAATTGGGCCGATGTATAGTGTGATGTGTCTCCGACCAGCTTCCAACCTTAATAAGCTTCCTAGTTACTATAAAAAGAGGAAATAAAACAGAGTAAGCTTTAAAGCTTAGTAAGTTCATATAATGGGGAATTAACTTACCATTTATTTACATTTAGAGTAAGCATATAAAATACATTCAAAGCAATTTGGTCAATTGCCTAAGTACATATCCTCATCAAGCATGTTAGTTATGTAATTCACATGAATATCAAGAAACATATATGAGCTTATCAATAATCAATTTCCATATACTTTTACTTTTCACATCAAGTATTCATGAAACATATACAAATCATATCCTTCTATTTCAAGTATATGTACTCGTAACAATTCATCTTAGATTCATATTATTCCATGTCAGAACTTTGCCCGTTAAATCATTTATTATTCGATGGATACACAGGTAGTACACACGAAGTGTACAAAACGGTAATCCGTCAATTCATGTATCATCTATCAATTCATATATGGGAATGCTCATTAGAGCACATAATCGGGAAGCTCTCTCTCGGGCCATATAACGAGAAGCTCATATGAGCCATGTAACGGGAAGCTTATCTGGGCTATATAACGGAAAGCTCATAAGAGTCATAATCAGGAAGCTCATGTGAGCCAACAACAGGTAGCTCTGAAGAGCCATTAATCGGGAAGCTCACGAAGAGCCATATATCGGGATGCTCATAAGAGTTGTGGTGTGTCTAAAACACATATAGAATCACAACCAATCAAGATGCTCTGAAGAGATAATAACGAGAAGCTCGCAAGAACCATATAACGGGAAGCTCAAGAGGGCCATATATCGGGATGCTCATGAGAGCTAATAACGGGACGCTCTTTTGAGCTATGATGTGTCCGCAACATATGCAGGACCATAACCAATTTGGGAACCTTGTATCCATCTAATTTCATTTATTCCATCGAGACTTAATGTTTGTCAGGCACTATCGAATATAAGATTAATTTCATATACATAGCAACAATACAATCACATACATACAATTCAATTAACACATACGAATTCCCAATTTAGTTACATGGACTTACCTCGACATGTGTTTGTTGATTTATTTTCTATTAACCCGATATTTTCTCTTTTCCTCCATCTAATTCCATATTTTGTCTATCCAGTTCTGTACGATTAAATTTAACTCAGTTTAATGCAATTCATATTCAATTCAATTCACATCTTAGGCAAAATTACCATTTTGCCCTATACTTTTATTTAATTACGGAAATGAAACTCATGTAATATAATCATTATTCCAAGCCTAGCCCATTTTTACATGTAACAATAGCAGCCCATGTATTTCATAAAATTCATAATTTTTCCATAAATTTTACATCTTTACAATTTAGTCCCTAAATCACAATTTCATCAAAATTCCCTTTACAAAAGTTGTTTATCTATCAACAACCTTTCATTTTCTACCATAAAACTTCATAATTCATGCATACTCATCCATGAAAAAACTTGAGTACTTTGATAACTTTACAAATTAATCCCCGAGATGGCTAGATTAAGCTATTACGATCTCGAAAACATAAAAACCATTAAAAACAAGACTCGAATACTCATCTAATTGAGCAATATAAGCTTGTCTATTCTTCAAGATTCAAACTAGGGTTTTCATGTATTTTTATTTGGGAAAGATGATGAAAAAGATGATATTTTGTTATTTAATCATTTATCATCTTTTATTATTTCCACTTTCTAATTTAGTCCTTTTCTTTATTAGATTTCCCATGATGACTAATCATGTTTATCCAATAACTCCACTTAATGGTCTATTTGCTATATAAGGACCTAAAATTTTGAATTCCATAGCTGTTTGATACTTATAGCTACTAGAACTCAACTTTTGTATTTCATGCAATTTGGTCCTTTTATCAATTAAACATGTAATCGGTAAAATTTTCTTAACGAAATTTTTATACGATATTCCTATCATAATGCAAATCATGAAATAATATTTAAATAATTTTCCTTTCGGACTTAGATTTGTGGTCCTGAAACCACTGTTCTAATTTCACTGAAAACGAGTTGTTACAAAGCTCGTATAAACTTTAAACATAACAATTCATTTCAATAATGAACTTTATGGGGTAATTATAAACCTATACCAATAGCACAAGGTTTATCGAACTTTATAACCATTAACTCATAAATGAGTAAGTTTATCAATATCACATGTATTTTTCATTCCTATCATAATAGGATTTGTAAAACATATAACTCAATCATTAACCTTTTCATAATGCTATAAACCATTCCATTTATTTTCTTACCAATCCATTCACTTACTTTCCATTTCATTTACTTAGCATAAACTTAAATAACAACATTAATTCACTAATTAGTATATTTGTACGTGAACTAGGTAAATTCATCCATAGCATACGTAAATTTCTCATGTATAAATACATCATTCAACTCATCATTCCCCTTTCATCATATTACATTTCAACTAAGAACTTACCATTTCATTACCTTTCCTCACTCGTTTCATATGCATAACACACAAGACATAAGCATAACATCAACCATAGCCACAAACAAGTGCATTTAAACATAGCTCTTTTGGAATCGACTACAAGATAAACCATTTCATAAGAAATAAAATACTTTGATCCTTACCACCCTTTCATGAACATAAACATATTTCCATTTGGACACTTTAACAGCCTGGTTTTCGCTAAATAGGAACAGTGGTTTTGGAACAACAAATCTGATGTCAAAAAACTATTTAAATATTATTTTATGTGTTTACAACATGATAGCATGTATGTGTGAAAATTTGTAAGCTAATTTTATCGTTTAATAGCTCAATTTGAGAAAAATGACTAAATCACGTAAAATGCAAAAGTTGCATTCTATTAGTTAAATGTGTCAAATAGCTTTGGATTTTAAATATTATGGCCTTAAATTGTAATTAAACCATTGTAATTGTGAGTGGAAAATGATGGACATTGATATGATGATTTTAATGTTGTGTCATTAAGGTTAAATAGGTAATTTGGTAATTAAACTTAACATAAATAAAACAAAAGCCATATTATCTTTATTTTTCTTCATCTTAACCGGTTATCAAAAGAAAAAGAAGCCAAAGAAGATGTATTAGGGTTTGGCACACATTAAGCTTGATTAAGGTATGGTTTTGCTCGATTTCTGATGATTTCTATGTTTTTGTAATCGTTGCAGCTCAATCTAGCTAGCCCCGTACCTTAATTTTTGAAACTGTTAAAGAATTTTCAAGTTACCATTGTTGAATCTATGAGTTATTTGATGTTTAAAGATGAAATATGACAGCCTGACGATAGTTTTTAATGTTTTGTAAAGTGATTTTTGACAAAAATGTCAAATAAGGATTAAATTGTAAAATATGCAAATTGAGGGGTTAAAATGTAAAATAAATGAAAGTTTTGGGTTGATAAGGACTCATGTATAAATCAGCTAAGCATGGGTTAAATTGAATTGTGTAAATTTTGTATATTTGTGAAATAGGGACTAAATTGATTAAATGTGAAAGTTTAGGGGCTAATGTGTAAAAATGCCCAAATGTGTATTTTTGAACTAAATTGAATGATTAGGTGATTAAATGAATTATTTTTGAATACATTTAGATTAAGAAAAGAGGAATCCAAAATTAGATCGGGGGAAAGGCAAGATTATCGAGTAATTGACTTGTTCCGTCGTTTTCATACCCGAGGTAAGTTCGTATGTGGTAATTTCATTATAAATGAATGTTAAATGCTTTGATATTGCATAAAATATGATTATGAGATTACGGATAATGTTTGAATTGTGGATACGACTCTATGGATGTGTTTGACGATGAAATCGACAAGTAAAATTTCTCGGTTGAACCTTAGGAACAGTTTAGGATGCTAATGACATGTCATTAGGTTATTGTGTTGGCTTCAACCCATGATATCGACACTTCAGGTGCGAATGATACCTTGATTTGGCTACGGGCCATGGTATAGGTATTTTAGAGAGGAGTTACCTTGATTTGGCTACTGGCCATGGTATAGGTATTCCGGGATAAGTTACCTTGATTTGGCTACGGGCCATGGTATAGGTACTTATCAATTGAGATCTTTGAGTATCCAACTTCTATTTCAACTGGTTCACCGGGTAAACAGATGAAGTGGTTGAGAAAGTGGTTAATACGAGGTGACACAGGTATGTACGGAACCTATTTGAGTATTAAATAGAGAAAGTTCAATGAGATGGTACTTAATCATGTTTTGAGACATGAGAAAGGTTTGTAGTTAATGTGGTTATTATTTGGTAATGTGTAATTGATTGAATTACATTTATTTGATGAATTGAGTTATTCACTTATGAACTTACTAAGCCATGAAGCTTACTTTGTGTTATTTGTCTATGTTTTATAGTGAATCAAAGCTAGCTCGGATTTGGGAGTTGTCGGGAACATCATCTCACTATCAAACACCTAACTTGGTACTTTTGAGTTGTGTATATATGGTATATGGCTTGTATAAGCTAGTTGTGATACTTTGGTTGTGAATGTAGCCATGAGAGTTGGCTTGTAAATGTATATGTTTGTTTTGTATATATAGCCATGAGTGATGGCTTATTTTGGTATGTTTTGGTATAAATGTGGTTATGGTTATATTTTAATTTTGGTAAATGATCTATATGGTGTGATTGAAGTTATTAACTTGAGAAGTTATGTGCTTGTGAATTAATGCTTGATGATATAAGTGTTTGAATAGGTAATTTGCATTGACTTGAGTATTGATTTTGTTGAAATGAATATGGTATGAATTGTGTATTTTGTTGATGATTTTGGCTACCTATTGTATGAGGAATTGGTACTATTTTGGTATTTTAAGTGATCATGAAAAAGGGTGGCAAATTTGGCCTTGCAAATGGCCTATTTTTTGTCCACACGGGCAGGGACACGGGCGTGTGTCTCAGTCCTGTGCGACACACGGTCATGCTACACGGCCATGTGTCCCTTGGTGTTTAAATTAAATTGAAGTCAGTATGCTCCACACGGCCTCACACACGGGCGTCTGACTGGCCCTGTGGCACAAGTCAGTAAACCCCCTTAAATGGCACACGGCTTAGCATACGGGCGTGTGACTTAGCCGTGTTGCATAAGTCAGTATACCTTATAGGTTTGGCATGGCCTAGTACACGGCCTGGCACATGGGCATGTGTGGCCACTTCGAAGGGCACACGGGCTAGACACATGGGCGTGTGGTCGGCCGTGTGACCCAAGTCAGTATGTATGCCTTATTTTCACATGGTCTGTGACACGGGTGTGTCTGGAGCCGTGTGAGGCACACGGTCTGTTCACATGAGCGTATGACCCTTGTATGTTTGAAATTTTTCTAAGTTTCCAAAAATTTTTGTATGTTATCGGTTTAGTCCTGAACCAATTCTAAAGCATGTTTAAGGCCTTATAGGCCCTTATAAGGGACAATGCGATTGTGTTTATTGATATTTGAATATGAATGTGTAAATGTATGTGTTATGTATGATAAATGGCGTGTATTGATCGGTAATACCTCATAACCCTATTCTGACAGTGAATACGAGAGAAGAGTGTTACATTTATTGGTATCAGAGTTATGGTTTACTCGATTCTAGGACTAATGTAGCATATGTGAGAGTCTAGCTATACATGCCATATATACTTTGCGATAGTGTGATGATTCCTGACAGCTTAAATTGTGCTTCCGTATAGTAATGGATCCCGAAAGAGCTGTAGCTGACGATGTAGAGAGTAACGCGCCCGCTCCTGCTTAAAGGCTAGTGCAATCTAACTCTAGGCCTGTAACAAGTAGCCGGGAGGGAGAGGCTAAACAAGCCTTCTTCCAAATGATGAACAAGTGGTTCAAAGAGTTTGTTCGAACTAATCCAGCTGCTCGACAACCTCCACCCCCACCTGTTCCACAAAAAATCCCTGTTATTCCTCATGTTATAGATTCGATACGATTGAACAAGCCGCTAGTAGATAAGATTCAGAAACATGGGGCTGAAAAGTTTCAGGCTACTATTGATGATAATGCAGAGAGAGCTGAGTTCTGGCTCGAAAACATGATTTGAGTATTCGATGAATTATATTGCACTCCTGATATGTTGTATCTTTGCTGAGAGATAATGCATACCACTGGTGGAAAACGTTGGTATCTATAGTTCCTAAAGAACGGGTTACTTGGGAGTTCTTCCAATTCGAATTTCGAAAGAAGTACATCAGTCAAAGATTTCTCGATCAGAAGCATAAAGAGTTTCTAGAGTTGAAACAAGGCCAGATGACTGTCACTGAGTATGAAAGAGAATTCGTACATTTAAGCAAGTATGCTCAAGAGTACATGTCTACTGAGGAAATTATGCGTAAACGGTTCGTTGACGGGCTGAATGAAGATATAAAGCTATTAGTCGGGATTCTTGAATTGAAAGAATTTGTCGTTCTAGTTGAAAGGGCTTGTAAAGTTGAGGGTCTTAACTAAGAAAAGAGAAAAGTAGATTCAAAAGCTAGAGACTCGAGAGAAAGATCAATGAATAAGCTGTATCAATCTTTATCGAAGAAACCTAGAGATTCGTATACTCGCCCAAATGCTTCAAATGAATATTCGAACAGAGATAGTAGAAAACAACACTCTAGTTCTAAAACTCAAGCTACATCAGTAGCTAGTGTTGGTAGTGTAAGAGACAATAAACTCGAGTGTCAGCATTGTGGAAGATGACATTTCAGGGAATGTTGGAATAAAGGTAATAAAGTTTGCTTCAAATGTGTCTCGCCGGATCATTTCATTAAAGACTGTCCTGATATGGGTGAGAAAGATAGACTTTAGAATGTGAGACCGAGTAATACGTCGAATAAAGGAAGACCACCAAGAAATGCTGGCAATGTGAGTGGTAGTCGAGGGGCGACGAGAGACTCTACTGTGAAATATGAGGCTAGAGCACCTGCTCGAGCTTATGCTATCCGTGCACAAGAGGAAGCATCATCGCCAGATGTTATCACCAGTACTTTCACTCTTTATGATACTAATGTGATTGCATTGATAGATCCAGGATCAACTCATTTTTATATATGCATGAATTTAGTATTTAGTAAGACTTTGCCTGTAGAGTCTACTGAATTTGTGATTAGAGTATCGAACCCCTTAGGCAAATGTGTTTTGGTTAACAAAGTTTGCATGAATTTTGTAACACCCATAATACTAAGTCTTTTAGTATAGAAGATTTTCATACATACTAATGAAATGTAATTACGTTAACTCGCAATTTAATTGAAACAATTAAGTAGATAAATTTTTCTTAACATTTCATATACAACCTTCACTTATAGAATATAATCTTTTTAACCAAAATGATTTAATCCATAACTGGGCACGACCAAAATAAGCCTAGTAACTAGACCATATTAGCATGGCCGAAGTTTACACATACTACTTTGAACGAGATACATTTTAACCTATACATGCCGTAATGTTTACTAGAATTCGGCTAAAACAAAAGTAAGTACCAAAACGTTGCTGGATGGTGTGATGACTTTGACGATGGTTCCGGGGCATACAAGAGTGGATCGCAAGAACCTAAACAAGTGACAAACAACGCAACAATTAGTATAAACTCAGTAAGTTATAAGCATTGCACTACCGTCCATTTAGAAAAAGGGTTTGAAAGAAACAAACAAAATAAATAAATATTGCAAAGTCCCAAATATCCAATTCCTCATTACCATCTCATATCAATATTTTACATAATTCTCGATGCATTGCTACTTATCGTTTTGTTGTTGTTTAGTTTATAGTAATTTTAATATCTCATCCATACCACCATGACCTTACGTTCTTCACTTTAAATACCACCCCCACATAGGTTCCGGGTTTACTAAGCTCAGTTCTATATATATAAACATAATATCTATGCTTCATGAAATCAAAGTATCTACTCATTCAACTGTTCATAATTTACTCGATAAAGTAGTACACATAACATTCATAATTATTTGAAATTACACAGTAAGTCCGCACACTTAGTGCTTATTAATCTTACTTGCACACTTAGTGCCTAATAATCGAACTCGCACACTTAGTGCTTAATAATCAAACTCGCACACTTAGTGCTTAATAATCAAACTCGCACACTTAGTGCAGGGAATTCAAACTCGCACACTTAGTGCTTACCTTATCATTGTAAATGTTTATACCCGCACACTTAGTGCCGAGATCATCAACTCAATACAAGCATTTGTATATATATATATTTATATTCTACCATTTGGTATACATACCTAGATAGTAGGATGATACATATCAATACAATAGTTGTGCTTAACAACTTACCTTGTGTTGGGTAGGACGGTTCCAACTCGGCTACTCGATGACCTTTCCTTTGCCTTTGTTTGATTCTCCTCCTTTATCTTCTTGAGCTAAATCAATGAGTTAATTAGTTTAACCGTTTTGTTAAATATTTATATCTAAACATTTATGATCTCATCTCATAAAATATACATGATAAATTCTTATTTTCCTACCATATGTTTTTGAGCTATTTAGCTAATAACTGCATGCTATCACCCTACTATCAATAATCCGGTCACACAAGCATATATATATATGTATATATGTAATTGACATTCGGCAATCATTATTGCTAACTACTCATTTCTAGACAACATTATATGCATATAGTCCAAAGGTGATATCATGAATGGACATACATTTATATAGGTATATATATATAGCCGTATGTGCAAAACTTAAACTCAACATCACTTATGTTCTTACTTTGATATCCGAATATGTATACATACATATATGTATATAAAATCAACCATTTTTGTTCAAACATTTGTATTTTAACTACCTAATGCAAGTGATCTCAAAACCGAATGCATTCTTACTTCCAAGGTAAATTAGTCTAGGATTTATTTCATTTCAAGGTTCATATCCATTATAAAAATTCAATCAATTAGACCAACATCACTCCCTTAATTAATCTTAAAGAATTTAAGTTAATTTCACACATGTACCCTTTTATGGCCATTCACCTATAATCAACTTTGTCTTCACCTATATATTTTAATCTATGTGGCCGAATATACATACTCCCATATAATGAAATTTTCATTTCCTTTAACCTTTGATTTCTACCAATTAATCACTTAGCCGAAAATCCTAAGCTAACTAATTCACACATTTGTTCATACCATACTCACGAATCAATTATCATCTAAATTCCAATTTCAATAATCAAATCTAAACTCTCATTTCTTACCACATTCAACAAAGGAATTTTTAAGGCATTTCTTCCTATCCATCCCATAGCCGAACATTTCAATCCATTACCAAAATTCATCATTTACTAATTCACCCAACTCACATCTAATCCCCATTTATAACACATTCACAATTAACCATTTTCATGCTCCAATGATCACAACATCAAAACATAATTCAAGAAGTACTCATCCATGGCCGAATTCATTTCTATCAATCTTAATAAGAAAAACAAAATTTAAACCATGGGCTAAGTTTGAATTCAAGCTAGCAACTTAAAACATGCATGAATTTCAAAAGATAACACCAAACATACCTCTTCCTAGCATACAAGCATGGCCGAATCCCTTAAGTTTTTTTCTTTCCTTTCCTTTTTCTTTGTTTTCAGCTAGAGAAGAAACAAGATGAACATATTTCTTTAATTTCTATTTTCTATTATTTTCTCAAATATAGTTTAATATTGTATTTAATTTAACTTGGTGGATATCATCATATCATGGCCGGCCACTAATTGAAAAAAAAGGAAATTTGACATGCAAAACCACCTTTGTTTAATCATGCACTAATTGATCCTTGTTAATTATCCTATCACCTTTTAATTTGTTTCATATAAGTCAATTTTGATAATTTCACAACAATTGACCAAATTAACGTACGAAACTTTCGCACATGCATTTACTCACGTCATAAACATGAAATAAAAATTTTAAATTATTTATAAGACTCGATTTTGTGATCCCGAAACCACTTTCCGACTAGGGTCAAATTAGGGTTGTCACAAATTTTCTGTTAATGCATCGGTATTTTTATTTTTCAGCTAATCTGATGTGATTTTGGGCATGGATTGGCTAACGATGCATGGTGCTATAGTGAATTATAGACGAAAGACAATCGACCTAAAATGCCAGAATAATGAGACTATTAGAATTGAATCTGATGATCTGAATAGTTTTCCAGTTGTGATCTCGTCTATGTTAGCTCAGATATTTTTAAGAAAGGGGTGTGAAGCTTACCTTACTTATGTACTTGATACGAAAGTGATAGAAATAAAGATTGAATCAGTACCAATTGTGTGCGAGTATCCAGATGTATTTCTCGAAGAGTTACCAGGTTTACCACCTATCAGAGAAGTTGAATTTGGTATTGAATTAGTACCTGGAACAACGTCGATATCAATAGCTCCGTACAAAATGGCCCCGATAGAGTTAAAAGAATTGAAAGCTCAATTGCAAGAGTTGACAGACAGGGGTTTTTCTAGACCGAGTTTCTCTCCCTAGGGTGCAGTAGTGTTATTTGTGAAAAAGAAAGATGGCACGATGAGAATCTGTATTGACTAAAAACAACTGAATAAAGTGATTATAAAGAACAAATACCCTCTAGCAGGGATTGATGATTTGTTTGATCAGTTAAAAGGGGTAATAATATTTTCAAAAATTGATTTGAGGTCGAGTTATTACCAGTTGCAAGTGAAAGACTCGAATGTGTCAAAGATTGTATTTAGAACAAGGTACGGACACTACAAATTTCTTGTTATACCTTTCAGACTAACAAATGCACCTGCTGTTTTTATGGATTTGATGAACTAGATTTTTAAGCAATACTTAGACCGATTCGTAGTTATGTTTATTGATGACATTTTTTTTACTCTTGACATGAATCGGAGCATGCCGAACATTTGAGAATCATGTTACAAACTTTGAGAGATAAATAGTTGTTTGCAAAGTTCAGCAAATGTGAGTTTTGACTACGAGAGTTTGGTTTTCTGGGACATATAGTTTCAGCCAAGGGTATCCGAGTTGACCCAAGCAAAATTTCTGTGATTATAGATTGGAAGCCTCCGAGAAATGTATCTGAAGTCTGTAGTTTTCTGGGACTAGTCGGCTATTATAGACGATTTGTGAAAGGTTTCTCGATGATCGCGACTCCTATAACACAATTGCTTCAAAAAGATGTTAAGTTTGAGTGGTCAAAAAAGTGTCAACGGAGCTTTGAACAGTTGAAAGTATTATTGACAAAGGCACTAGTGTTAGTTCAACCTGAGTCGGGTAAAGAATTTGTAATTTTCAATGATGCACTGTTAAATGGCCTGGGTTGTGTTTTGATGTAGGAAGGCAAAGTTATAGCTTATGCCTCGAGACAGCTGAAGCCGCATGAAAAGAATTATTCGACACACAATTTAGAGTTAGCTGAGATAATGTTCGCTTTGAAAATTTGGCATCATTACTTGTTTGGTGAGAAATGTCATATTTATACCGATCACAAAAGCTTGAAATATCTGATGACTCAGAGAGATTTGAACTTGCGACAGCGGAGATGGTTAGAATTACTAAAAGACTATGAATTGATAATTGAATATCATCCGGGGAAAGCAAATGTAGTTGCTGATGCATTGAGCCGAAAGTTCTTATTTGATTTACATGCTTTGAACACACAATTAGCGTTATCTGACGATGGTTCGATAGTAGCCAAGTTGAAAAATGAAATCGTTATTTCTACAACAGATTTGTGAGGCTCAAAAATTTGATAATGAATTGCAAGCAAAATGAGCTCGGTGTGAATCGACTTCTGATTTAGTGTTTCGAATAAGGCCTGATGACTATTTGATGTTTCATGATAGAATATGTGTACAAAGAAATTCTAAGCTTATTCAGAGAATTCTAAACGAAGCACACAATAGTTGTTTATCAGTGCATCCGGGAAGCACGAAAATGTATAATGATTTGAAATAACATTACTGGTGGCATGGCATGAAATGAGATATCTCAGGATTTGTTTTGAAATGTTTGATATGTTAGCAGGTCAAAGCTGAGCATCAAGTGACGTCAGGTTTATTACAGCCTATTATGGTTCCCGAGTGGAAGCGGGATCGAGTAACAATAGATTTTGTATCGGGTTTGCCCTTATCTCCAAAAAAGAAAGATGCAATCTAGATTATTATTGACAAATTGACAAAATCAACTCATTTCATTCATGTACGCATAGATTATTCACCGGATAAATTGGCTGAGTTGTATATATCAGAGATTGTTCGATTGCATGGAGTGCCACTATCTATTGTTTCAGATAGAGATCTAAGATTTACATCACGATTTTGGAAGAAATTGCAAGAAGCTTTTGGTAGAAAGCTGTATTTTAGCACTGCATTTCACCCGCAAACGGATGGTCAATCCAAACGAGTTATTCAGATACTTGAGGATATGTTGCATTGTTGCCTTCTTGAGTTTGAAGTAGCTGGGAGAAATATCTACCGCTGATTGAGTTTGCTTACAATAATAGCTTTCAATTGAGTATTAAAATGGCACTGTACAAAGCTTTATATGATCGTAAATGTAGAACACCGTTGTACTAGAGTGAGCTCAGCAAAAGTAAGATTCACGGGGTTGATCTGATCAGAAAGACTGAAGAAAAAGTGAAAGTAATTCACGATAGTCTAAAACCAGCTTTGGATCGATAGAAATCGTATGTAGACTTGAAATGGAAAGATATTGGGTTTCAGATCAGGGATAGAGTGTTTTTGAAAGTATCGTTGTGGAAAAAGATACTGCGATTTGGTCAGAAAGGGAAATTGAGTCCGCGATTTATCGGACCGTATGAGATCATCGAGCGAATCGGGCCAGATGCTTATCGACTATCTTTACCATCTGAGTTCTAGAAAATATATGATGTGTTTCATGTGTCGATGCTTCGACGATACTGATCTGATCCTTCACATGTCATTTCCTCGACCGAAGTTGAAATTCAGTCAGATATATCATATACTGAAAAACCGATTTGAATTTTAGCTCGTGAGATCAAAGAACTGAGAAATAAGAAAACCGCATTAGTGAAAGTACTATGGCACCAACATGGGGTTGAAGAAGCTACGTGGGAACCCGAGGATGCTATGAGAAAACAATACCCGAACCTATATACTAGTAAGATTTTCAAGGACGAAAATCCCTAAAGGGGAGAGTTGTAACAGCCCGATTTTAGCTAAATCAAAACAGTGGTTTTGAAACCACAAATATGATGTCAAAAAATTATTTTAATATTATTTTATGTATTTACATCATGATAGCATGTATGTGTGAAAATTTCGTGAGCTAATTTTATCGTTTAATAGCTCAATTTGAGAAAAAGGACTAAATCACGTAAAATGCAAAAGTTGCATTCTATTAGTTAAAGGTGTCAAATAGCTTTGGCTTTTAAATATTATGGCCTTAAATTGTAATTAGACCATTTTAATTGTGAGTGGACAAAGATGGACATTAATATGATAATTTTAATGTTGTGTCATTAAGGTTAAATAGGTAATTTGGTAATTAAACTTAACATAAATAAAACAAAAGCCATATTATCTTTATTTTTCTTCATCTTAACCGATTATCAAAATAAAAAGAAGCCAAAGAAGATGTATTAGGGTTCGGCACACATTAAGCTTGATTAAGGTATGGTTTTTGCTCGATTTTTTATGATTTTTATGTTTTTGTAATCGTTGCAGCTCAATCTAGCTAGCCCGTACCTTAATTTTTGAAACTATTAAAGAATTTTCAAGTTTCCATTGTTGAATCTATGAGTTATTTGATGTTTAAAGATGAAATATGAAAGCTTGATGATAGATTTTAATGTTGTGTAAAGTGATTTTTGATAAAAATATAAAATAAGGATTAAATAGTTAAATATGCAAATTGAGGAGTTGAAATGTGAAATAAATGAAATTTTTGGGCTGATAAGGACTCATGTATGAATCAGCTAAGCATGGGTTAAATTGAATTGTGTAAATTTTGTATATTTGTGAAATAGGGACTAAATTGATTAAATGTGAAAGTTTAGGGGCTAATGTGTAAAAATTCCCAAATGTGTATTTTTCAACTAAATTGAATGAGTAGGTGATTAAATGAACTAATTTTGAATACATTTAGATCAAGAAAAGAGGAATCCGAAATTAGATCGGGGGAAAGGCAAGAGTATCAAGTAATTGACTTGTTCCACCATTTTCATACCCGAGGTAAGTTTGTATGTGGTAATTTCATTATAAATGAATGTTAAATGCTTTGATATTGCATAAACTGTGATTATGAGATTACGGATAATGTTTGAATTGTGAATACAACTCTACAGATGTGTTCGACATTGAAATCGACAAGTGAAACTTCCAGGTTGAACCTTAGGAATAGTTTAGGATGCTAGTGACATGTCATTAGGTTATTGTGTTGGCTTCAAGTCATGATATCGACACTTCGGGTGTGAATGGTACCTTGACTTGGCTACGGGCCATGGTATAGGTATTTTAGAGAGGAGTTACCTTGATTTGGCTACGGGCAGTATAGGTACTTATCGATTGAGATATTTGAGTATCCGACTTTTATTCTAAATGGTTCAACGGGTAAACAAATGATATGGTTGAGAAAGAGGTTAGTATAAGGTGGAACAGGTACGTGTGGAACCTATTTGAGTATTAAATAGAGAAAGTTCAATGAGATGGTACTTAATCATGTTTTGAGACATGGGAAAGGTTTGTAGTTAATGTGGTTATTATTTGGTAATTTGTAATTGATTGAATTACATTTATTTGATGAATTGAGTTATTCACTTACGAACTTACTAAGCCATGAAGCTTAGTTTGTGTTATTTGTCTATGTTTTATAGTGAATCAAAGCTAGCTAGAATCTAGGAGTCATTGGGAACATTATCGCACTATCAAACACCTAAGTTGGTACTTTTGAGTTGTGTATATATGGTATATGGCATGTATAAACTAGTTGTGATACTTTGGTTGTGAATATAGCCATGAGAGTTGGCTTGTAAATGTATATGTTTGTTTTGTATATATAGCTATGAGTGATGGCTTATTTTGTTTTGTTTTGGTATAAATGTGGTTATGGTTTCATAATTGCTCAAATGGTTATATTTTAAGTCTGGTAAATGATCTATATGGTGTGATTGAAGTTATTAACTTGAGAAGATATGTTCTTGTGAATTAATGCTTGATGATATAAATGTTTGAATAGGTAATTTGCATTGACTTGAGTACTGATTTTGTTGAAATGAATATGGTATGAATTGTGTATATTGATGATGATTTTGGCTGCCTATTGTATGATGAATTGGTACTATTTTGATTGTTTAGGTGATCATGAAAAAGGGTGGCAAATTTGGCCTTGCAAATGGCCTATTTTTGTTCACACGGGCAGGGACACGTGTGTGTGTCTCAGCCGTGTGCGACACACAGTCATGCTACACAGCCATGTGTCCCCTGGTATTTAAATTAAATTGAAGTCAGTATGCTCCACACGGCCTCACGCACAGGCTTGTAACTGGCCATGTGGCACAAGTCAATATACCCCCTTAAATGATACACGGCCTAGCACACGGGCTTATGACTTAGCTGTGCTGCATAAGTCAGTATACCCTATAGGTTTGGCACAGCCTAGTACACAGCCTGGCACACGGGCGTGTGTGGCCACTTCGAAGGGCACACGGGCTAGATACACGAACGTGTGGTCGGCCGTGTGACCCATGTCAGTATGTATGCCCTGTTTTCACACGGTCTGTGACACAGATGTGTCTGGAGTCGTGTGAGGCACACGACCTGTTCACACGGGCGTGTGACCCTTGTATGTTTGAAAATTTTCTAAGTTTCCAAACAATTTTGTATGTTATCGATTTAGTCCCGAACCAATTCTAAAGCATGTTTTAGGCCTCGTAGGCCCTTATAAGGGCCAATGCGATTGTATTGATTGATATTTGAATATGAATGTATAAATGTATGTGTTATGTATGATAAATGACGCGTATTGATCGATAATACCTCATAACCCTATTTTGACAGTGAATACGGGTGGAGGTGTTACAGACACTTACCATTCCAATGCATAACTTTAAAAGTAAACTTAATATAATCCAATCAATAGCTTGGCACAAGCCAAAACATCATCAACAACACATGTTAGTGCATCAATTCATAATTCACTTGAATTAACATAAGATAAGTCATTAAGCACGAACAACCTCACTTAAAATCATCAATTTTATGAACATAGACATACTTTTATTTAACCTTTCCTTTTCATTATTTTTTATAGTTTTCATGATATAAGTCATTTGAATACTTACCATTCCTTCCCTTTTCATGCCCGTTGAACCACTTAAAATAATATCGGATACGCGGGAAAGCTCACACAAAGTGTGCTAAACATATAGTCGGAACCATTTCTTATCATCATTGCTCATTCAAGCCATAAATGGGTCTGCTCACACAAGCTGACGGTCAGAATGTAATTACACGATGTCGCTTACACAAGCTGACGAGTATCTGCAATAAATGTCGGAACTCAGCCATCGATAGGACATTCAGGACCAAAGACCAAAGACTGCGACCAAAGACCAAAGACTCGAACATGGTAACTTGGGTATGCTTACACAAGCTGACGGTCGGAATGTAGCTATATGATGCCGCTCACACAAGCTGACGAGTATCCGTGACAAATTTTGGAACTCAGCCATCGGTAAGACATTCAGGACCAGCACCTAAAACATAAAAATCCTAATGACATGTCATTTGTATCCTATACATTCCTAAGGTTCAAACGGGGCTCGATAGTTGTCGAACATCGTTAGATTTTCATCGTTTCTTTACATGATAAATTTCATAATAACACACACATGTATAGATTGATTCATTTACAATAGAACAACACATTAAACATTCAATCTAATCAACATTTAAGTGTTTATAGTTCATACGAACTTACCTGGCCAAATTTGCAGAAATGTCAAAGTACAGAGGTTATTTGATAATTTTCCATTCTCCTCTATTTTTCACTTGATCTTGATCTAAATTAATAATTTCATTCAATTAATTATTTTAGACAGTAAAATAATTTACTTTATGCAATTTATTCATTTTTGATATTTTTACAAAATTACCCCTAACATTTTACTTTTATTCAACTTAGTCCCTGAGCCTAAAACATGCCAATTAACCATTTTTATTACAAACCCATGCCAACCAAATTTTAATAGCATCCATTTCAACCCATTTTTGCAATAATTTCACATCAAGTCCTTGAACTATTACTATTTTGATAATTTAGTCCCTAATCGGCAAATTCATCAAAAATCACTTAATAAAATACTTATAAATAATAGCTAATACTTCAAATCATCATTTAACATCTAAAATCACAAATATTAATTAATAAAAAAATTCAAAATCTTTAACAATTTCAAAAACGAAGGCACGGGTTAGCTGGACCTAGTTGCAACAATTTCAAAAACATAAAAATTATTAAAAACAGGTGAAAATGGCTTAACATGCACTAATTGAAGCATGGTCCAACCTTGGTTCTTCTTGCCATGATGTTTCGGTGATGGACATATCAAATGAAGAAGGAAACCTTTTGTTTTCTTATTTTATTAACTTTTTATTCTTTATTTTATCTTTATCTTTTAACAATAATATTATAACATATAAAACACATATAAATTTAAAAGAAAGTAAAGCTTAAGAATGAGTAATTTACCCATTAAGGCCATCCAATTATAATTCTTTAATCAATTAACACCTTTAAACTAATAGCAATTGACTTTCTTAACTTTTACGATTTAGTCTTTTTTGCTTAATTAAGTATCGAAACATTAAAATTTCTTAACGAAACTTTAATACAACCTTAATAATACTTCATAAATATTTATAAATATTTATAGCTCGGTTTATAGAAATAGGGTCCCGATACCTCATTTTCTAAAACTACTTGACTTTAGGGTCTTACCACTTGAACTTAATTAATCATTCAAATAGCATAAATTACCATATCAAAAACCTTTTTAAAACTATATTTGACTCGTAAATATTAAAAAATAATATTTATGAACTTACTCGTCGGATTTGTGGCCCCGAAACCACTGTTTTCGACACCACTGAAAAATAGGTTGTTACATTAGACATACTTAATTAAAACCCAAAGCCAAAATATGAATTTATTTGTTTTAAAATATTTCAAATTTAAACCAAAATAATTTGAAGAAAGATAAACCCCATCTTAAGATATTGGACACTCCATTACTATGTTATCTTGGGACAAAAATATTAACTTGTAAGTAATATCTTATTATAGTAATCAAACACTGACAATAAGAACATGTCGAACCATGAATCTTTCGTTGGGCCAATTTATTGCTTACATGTAAAACATAATAATTGTCACATGTTTATTACCATAGTTGCACATGTAATATTATTAATCTTCATTTAGGCCGATCAATATTAACATAACTTAAGTTACATGCATACAACCTTTTATATTTTAAAACAAAATAATTTATACAAAAATGATCACTTTGGTGACTTATTACTTCAATTAAGTTATTTTAAAAAATATTTAATTATACAAATATTCAAATTTAAAATTTATCCAATAGTCAAAGGTCAAAACTAAAAAATTTTATTGCACTACAGTTTCCAAAATAACCCAAAATAAAGTTGCCTTAATAGTGCAATTAAAAAACCAAAAATCTTAATCTTTGTCTATTTTTTTAACCATATATATCAAAACCAAATTCAACCAAAGTTTATAACCATACCATTAAAATCAATCTCAATTCATGCAAAATAAAATCATGCATTATTCCCTTAAATTCATTGATATATATAATGCATGTAATAAAAATAGTACCGACATGCTTTGTATCTACACAGAACTCCAAAACTAAATATATGATTAAACTGATACAAAGCTCAAAATCCCAAAGAGAAAATCGGTAAACAAAACCCTAAATCTCATAAGGCATTCACAAAAAGAGTACAAAATTATCTCCATAATTACCACAAAAACTCTCATCAAAATACATCTACGACTACATCTTGTTGCCCCCAAAAGAAAGAAAAGCCCTTATTGATTGACATATCAAATTAGAGATATAATGACCCCCTTTAAATATGTTAAGATTATAGTTCTAATCATAATAAAATATTCTTGGAACAATTAGAGTCCAACTAAGAGAAGCGGTCTTGCTTGAAGTCTAAAACATAGCTGCCAAATAGGAGGACATTTCATGACTTCGTGACATGGCATATCACCTCATTGCGACGTCATCTCTGCTTTGCTATTTCAACATTGTCGAGTTGTCCTGATGCTCCTCGTCGTGACGTTGGGCCTTTTCAGGCCTTCTTCGATTGCTTTTCAAAATGTCTTTCTAAGTTCTTACAAAAAGCATGATAAATATGAGACATACCCCACAATGCACCTTCTATTTTTATACTATAATTGTTTTTTCATTGTAAAAAGATTGGTGGTTAAATTTTGAAATTGTATTTGTAACATAATTCTTGTAGTACCTACATTTTTAGAATTGACAAAGCTAATTTTTTGACGAATCAAACTGTGCATCAAGAATAAAATTGTATCTTTTGTTACATAAAAGTTGAATCTCAAAGTATAAAAAAAGGGACGGTGAAAGTGAAGCAATTGTATAATTGATGAACTTGTATCTGTGTAACAGAATTCTGAAATTATCATTAGCTGATGCATCAATTCAACTAAAATTATCTATTTCAAAGGTCAGTGATTAGATTAAAGCTGAATAAAAAAATCAAAAAGTAAAAAAAAAAAATTTGCAAATACCTTGAACTCTTAGATATATATTTTGTATTTTGATTCAATGTTATTTATAAGTTGAAAAATATATTCATTTTATTTTTTTTCCTAAGCAAATCATCATTCTAAATGGTTTTCGAGCGTTAACCGTAATTATATAATTGTGAATATATTTTCACCATAATTACTACATTAAAGGAAAATTAGTCAAAATCCATTTAAACGATTTGATAATGGATTTTGTTTTCATTGAAACCATTAGATAACCATTTACATCAACATAAAAAGTGGTAACATTTGTGAAGCTTAGAAACTTAAAATTACCAAAAATACTTAGATATATTAAATGACAAATCTCATGATCCACTGCAACTTTCGCATGCTCAACCTACTTTAGGAAAGACTTGTGTATTTTATGATCAAATGAATATGTGAGTTGATAAACTTTATTCTCGTGTCATCAGAAATTGATAAAGTGCTCAAATAAAGATGTAAAAATATATATTTTTCAGTTGTAAATCTATTTTATTTTTTAAATATAATTAAAGAAAGAATCGTAAATAAAAATGAAATTAATTTAGAGTGAAATGAAAGTAAAAAGTAATGGAAGGAGGAAAAAAAAATCACATAACCTACCACTATAATGAGATTAAGCGATAATATATCAAACAGTTTGTTATAAAGCTTAATGTGGTACTTGATTTATTTTTTATCCCTGTACTTAGGACTCCCTCTGCTAATTTTTTTAAATTGAACCAATGAAAATGCAATGAGTATCACATTCTTTAAAAGGTTAATTAATTTAAAATTTTAGAAAATTACAAAAAAAATATAAATTATCTATATAAATTCTAAATATATATATAATCTACAAAGTTTACTTAAAATTTTATACATATAAAATTGAAAATAAATTGCAAAAAATAAAAAAAATATTTGAAGTTAATTTTTTTATTTTTTAAAAACACAAAACGTGTTCATAGTTGACTAGTGTTGATCAGCATTGATCAGAGCCCGGAATGCCGGCAAGTGTTTGCTTTTTGAATTTTAAATATTTTTAGTTTAAAATTTTAAAAATAAATTAAATATTTTATGAATTAAAATTAAAAAAATAACATGTAATTTTTATATATTTATTTCAGAATTTATATATTTTTTATTTTTTAATTTCTTAAAAGCCTTTTTAATTTTAATATATATTTTATTTTTTTAAGAATATAAATATTATTTTTTGAATTTTGAATTTTTTTATAAATTTCTAAAAGTTTTAATATATATATATATATACGTATAGAAAGAGAGAGAGATTCTATACAATTGGTTCAAATTTAAAATTTAACCCTGTTAACTTTATGTACCAGTTTGAGTAGGAAATCCAAAAAGAAGTACTTAATTGGGATAAAAAGAAAGTTGGAGAGCACATTAAAGTTTGAAATCAAATTGGGGTATGATTTAGTATATTAACCCCAAAATTAAAGACTTGTATATTTGGAGAATTGCTAGATATAGTATCCCATCTGCCACCTTTTTTACACAATATATCCTAATTTTAGTCACACTTTCCTTTCATTATTTGTCCTATAGAATCTCAGAAACGTAGTTATATATAAACATCACTACTTTCTTCTCTTAGATATTTTCATTTATTTAATTTTCTTTACTCTGTTGCTTTGGCTTGAAAAGAAAAAATGGGAAGAGGGAAGATTGAAATAAAGAAGATTGAGAATTTGAATAGTAGGCAAGTAACGTTTTCAAAGCGAAGAAATGGGTTGTTGAAGAAAGCTAGAGAGCTGTCCATCTTATGCGATGCAGAGGTTGGTGTCATTATTTTCTCTACCACCGGCAAGCTTTACCAGTGGTCTAGCACCAGGTACGTTATAAACCACCTTTTTTTTTTTTTTTTTTGTAATCACAAAAGAAATCTTTGCTACCTAATTGGTGGTATTTGTATGGAGTGAGTTACTTTATCTGTTTCCGTTATTTTATGAGAAAAATCTGCAAGAAGAAAGAAACTATTGGCAACTTCTAAAAATAGGAAAATAGAATCTTTAGATTGTAGAATTGGATGGGCACTTCGTTTTGTAAAAGAAAATATGGCTGAAAGTAGTAGGTTAAGGCAACATATAATAATAGGTTTAAGCCCAATTATTGTGGGAGTCTTAAAATGAGGAGATATTGGACTCAGTTGTTAGCCATCATCATCATCTATTGATGATTGTAGCATGGAAGACACTCTTTTCAGATACAACAGAGGGAAGGTAGTGGAACAACATCCGTCTGATGAACAAAAAGCAGAGGTAATGCTAACATTGAATAAAATTTCCCTAATCTGCATTTCAAGTTGGATGGACAATGAGTATACATCCACATTTCATTTTTCCCACTTAAATACTTGGCCTAGATTAGCATCTAAATATATATTTCGATATTCTATTCAATTCAATATTGCTATAAAAATCAGTTCACATGTAATACTTATTAGAACACACTACATGACACTTCTAGTTAATTAGAATACAACATGTGGAAATACATATAAAAATTTAAAAGAGTTTATAAAAAAGGAAAAAGTTAAATGTTTTAGAAAATTATTATTGCCTTTGACCAATTGTTAACTTTATTTGACTCTCGCAATTAAATTTGAATATGAATTTTTAAATTTTTTTAAAAATTTTGTTGAGTTAGAAAAAAAATTATATTTGAGGTTTTAAAAAAACACTTTTTAAAAATAATTACAATTTTTCTAGAATTTATATTTTTGATATTTTGTAAATTTAAGAATTTGTTGATATATTTTTGAATTTTATGTAAGAAATATTTTTATAAATTATTGCAAGTTGTCTAGATTTTATATATTTTTTATTTTTTATTTTTTTATAAATTTTAAAGTTTATTGTATTTATAATTTACTTTTAAAATTTAGATAGCTTTTGTATTTTTCAAAAATTTAACTAAATTATTCCAAATTTAAAATTTAAAATTTATATATTATACAATTTTCTAAATTTTTATTTCAAAAAATATTCAAATTTTCTATTTTTTAAAATTCATCTTAGAATTTATATATAAATATTTAATTTCAATCTACATGAATTCCACATGTCACGTTCTAATTAGATGGATGTGCAACGTTGTACTCGCTAATAGGTGATATGTGTCTGTTAAGTTTTTTGACATTGATAATGCTATTAGAGTAAATTGTACAATGGAATATAACTTTAGATGTCAATTTAAAAAAAGTTTGAAGTTATCAAAATGAAAAGCAATACGATATTATTTAAGAGTCAAATCATGCATTAAGTATTTCATTTGATCATCTTTTTTGTGTGAATAATAAAAATTACATTGTTTCTAATGCTAGAGTTTTTTTTTTTTTTTTTTTTTTTGTTATATAAGCAAAACTCACAATCATTTGACGTAAGCGCTCTAAAAGAGGAGTATTTAAAGTTACGTGCGGCATACATGTAAGTCATTTCAATGAAAGATAAGTCTACATGTGTATATATACGTTGAGATTAGGAATGATATCGGTTAGATCAGTTTGGTTCTCGATTTTTTCATATTAATTTTTTATTTTGAATTTTTAGACTTGTTTATCAAATAAGTTTTGTTTCATGACTTTTGAATATTATTTGACAAAATTTCTACATTTTTTCATCACTATTTAAAAAAACAATAATTTTTCAAGAACGTTTAAATTATTTTCACTATTTTAAATATACAATATTTATTTTATATCATAAAAAATTAAAATTAATTATATATTACTAAAAATAGAATTCGATGCGATTTCGAGTAATCATGAATTTCAAACTTGTATTCCATAAATCGTCCAAACATTCAGTTCAAGTCAATTTTCGATTTTTTAATAGGTGTGATTTGGAGTTGCAGGCGATTGAATGGTAAGGAGCTAGAGGGTCTAAGTTTCAAAGAAGTACAACAACTAGAGCATCAATTAAATGAAGGAATATTATCAATTAAAGAACATAAGGTATTTACTAATCAAATATCATCTTCATGAGAAAGGATTGTCTGACCCACCTAACTTAATTCACCTTTTGATGTTTTAGTATTTAGTAAGAATGATGGGTTAAACCCGAATTATGCAACAAACAAGAACAAATACGAGAAAATTGAACATAAATATTTACGTGGAAAACCTTCCGAAGAGGATAAAAAACCATAGGCAAAGAAAACTTCACTAAAATAGTAAAAAACCAAAAGAAGAGTTTAAGATAAACAAACAAACTAAACCCAAAAATACAAAGTTCTCTCGAAATTCTCACAAATTCTCTCTTAATTATGTTGTTGAATCAATTTCTATCGGATTGCTAAAAGCCCTATTTATAAGCTAAAATTTGTGACTAATCTGATTAGAATATCCTAGAGTTATTAGAGTTTGACTGAGAAAGATAACAAAGTTTAACTAGGAGAAGAAACTTGATTTAGTGGGAAACACATTGTCACGTCATGACATGGCATATTACCTCATCAGAACGTTCTTATTCACATAGTTGGGATATGGCGATTCTTCTCGTCGGGGCATCAGTGTCATGTTAGCGTGACGTCGGCTCATCCTTATCACGATGTCAATTTTGTTTCATTCAAAATGCGAGACACACTCAACAAATCTTCACACTTGACTCGTATTTCCAAAATGCCTTCGTTGTGATGGAGGCCTAACTTGATCTTTTTCGAATACTTACCAAGTCTAAGCAATACTTGAACTTGGAGATTTGAAGATTTTTTGTCATCATATTGGTTGGATTGTTTTCTATGTCGGATTTGTGAATCTGAACATCTCCTTAAGCAATCACCTTTCGAGCAAAGTGGTACTAAATGTCTATGTGTTTTTTTCTTTCGTTATGCATCTGATCTTTAGTGATATGTATGACACTTTGACTATTACAAATAAACCTTTCAACCAAATGGCCTCTTTTATAGCCTCTATGATAGTCATATATTTTGCCTTTGTAGTTGCTAATGCCAAAGTAGCCTATAAGGTGGCTTTCCAGCTAATTGTACAATTGCCGAAAGTGAACAAATAACCTATGAGAGATCTTCTTTTGTCTAAGTCTCCTCCATAATCTGAATCTACATAGTCGACTAGGCTTTCTGAACATATTTCAAATTCCAAACAAGTATTGGATGTCCTCTTTAAATATAAAAGAATCCACTTAACAGCTTGCTAGTGTAATTTGTCGAGTTTTACCATGTATTTACTTACTACACTAACAACATGTAAAATATCAGGACGAGTACAAACCATTGCATATATTAAACTTTCGAGTGCACTGGAATAAGGAACCAAGGACATGTACATTTCTTTGTCTTCAGTTTGTGGTGATTCTAAAGCCGAAAGTTTGAAACGTGCAGCTAAGGGAGTACTAATTGGTTTAGAATCTTTCATTTCAAATTGCTCGAGAATCCTTTCAATTTATTTCTATTGTGATAGAAATAGCTTCCCGGAGTGTCTATCTCCCGAAGTTTCCATCCCTAAAATTTTATTGGTTGCACTAAAATCCTTCATCTCGAACTTAGAGTTAAGCATGGTTTTAAGTCGATTTATTTCTGACGGATCCTTGGTCGCAATTAATAGATCATCATTATAAAGTAGCAATTAAATAAATTATCTATCATCTAAACGTTGTAGATGCACACAACTGTCATCTAACTTCAAGCGAAACTAATACTTACTGTAACACCCCTAACCCGTATCCATTGTTAGAACAGGGTTACGGAGCATTATCGAAACTTTCAAAACACTTACAAATAATTCACATTAATTACTGTTCATTTATTGAAATTATTCATAACGTCCCTTAAATGGATCCTCGAGGCTCAATTTGAGTATGAGAATCGAGTCGAGACTTAATCGGGAACTCCAAGAATTTTTCGTAAAATTTCTAAAATTTTTCTAGATGCAGGGGCTCACATGCCCGTGTGACCTTATGACACGCCCGTGCTGCAGGCCGTGTTTAACCCCATGTAACTCTCTGACTTGTGCCACACGGCCAGCCACACGCCCGTGTGAATAGGCCATGTGATCAATTTAATTTTCAAAAATTAGGTGCAGGGTTCACACACCCATGTTCTAAGCCATGTAGCACACACGGCTGAGACACACGCCCATGTCTTTGCCCGTGTGCTCAATTCTAAGCATTTTGTTTCTCGAATTTAAGATGCACGGGGCACACAGCCTAACCACACACCCATGTACCAAGCCGTGTGTCACACACGGTCTAGACATACGCCCGTGTGGACAAAATAAAGCCATTTCTAGCTTCATTTCTCACCCAAAATTTTACTAATATCCTACACCAAAACTTACATCCAAATACCAACCAATCCAGCATTATAACATGACCAATTCAAGCATCTAACATAGTATATCATTATATGGATGCCTCAGTCAAAGCATAATATATATACTCATGATAATACCATAAGGTTTCCTTAATAGATATTCCAAAATATAATCATTACTAGCCATTTCAAATAGCTAGATTACAAACAACATTTATATACCAATATTTGGCTAAGTTACTGATACATGCCATTATACCAAAATGAGGTTAGTATTTATACCAAAACAAGCATGTAGATAGTGTGATGATGCTCCAACCATTCACCAACCTTCGCGAGTTTCAGAGCACTATAAAACAGAGAAATGTAAACCTAGTAAGCATATTATGCTTAGTAAGTTCGTATAACTGGAATTAAACTTACCAATCTCTTTATTAAAATTATGTATATAATAACATGTTTCCATCAACTTGACAAAATTGCCTAAACACATGCATTCAATCAAGCAAGTTAGTAACTTAATTCT
This sequence comes from Gossypium anomalum, assembly GCA_025698475.1. Taxonomy (NCBI): domain Eukaryota; kingdom Viridiplantae; phylum Streptophyta; class Magnoliopsida; order Malvales; family Malvaceae; genus Gossypium; species Gossypium anomalum. The sequence goes on from CM046957.1 coordinate 27,856,163, forward strand.
CATATACATCAAATAAACATAGATGAGCTCATCATACTGTATTCTTTCAAGACATTATTCATTTCGTCTCATAATTCTCATAACATGTCAAGTATTTTATCCGTTGAATCATTGAAATTCCGATGGATACTCAAATAGTACACTCAAGGTGTACAATTTAATAACTCGTCAATTCATATTCAAGAGTACCCATTAGGGCACATAATCAGTGAGCACACTCTCAAGCCACATATATCACGTAATAGGATTACTTGTCCAAGCTAAATCCTGTTTCCAATATATGCTCATAAGAGCTTATTTAGGATTACCCGTTCGGGTTAAATCCTATATATAACATATGCTCAAGAGGGCTTATTTTAGGATTACCAGTCTAGGCTAAATCCTTTCTGTAATGAGATCAATAAGATTACTCGTTCGAGCTAAATCTCGTCAGTAACAAATGCAGGACCTCATTCAATAGGGGAAATCACATTTATCCATCTAAATCCAATATTCAAACGGAACTTAACCTTTTTCATACAATTTCAAGCATGTATTTATTTCCTATATTGTAACATCCAAACAATTCACATACAAATAAATCACATTCTATACAAATACAATATCCAATACAACATATTTACATGCTCAATTAAGTTACACGAACTTACCTCAACACTTGTTCGCATATATAGATTTACTAATCCGAAACTTTCTCCTTTCCTCGATCTAACTTTGAATTTGAGTTATCTGGATCTATATAAATGAATTTAATCATCAATTATCACCTTTTACATTTAATTGAACTCAATTTACATCCTAGGCAAAATTACCATTTTGCCCCTAAACTTTTCATAAATTTCGATTTCGTCCCTAAGTTTGGAAAATGAAATTCATGCAATTTACTCCTTTTTCCAAGCCTAACCAAAATTTCAATATAAATTTTACAGCACATATTTTCTATAAAATTTAATTTTTTTCTTCAATTTTCACAACTTTATAAATTAGTCCCTAAATCATATTTTCATCAAAAATCACTTTGTAAAAGTTGTTTATCTATCAACAACCTTTCATTTTCTACCATAAATTCCTAATTTTCAGCATATTCATCATTGACATAATTTCTATACTTTGATAACTTTTTAAATTAATCCCCTAAATAGATAGATTAAACTATCCCGGTTTTAGAAATATCAAAATTACTAAAAACGGGACAACTTATCCAATTAAGCCAAGAAAGATTGTTTTCTCTTTACTAGGGTTTCCATGGAATATTTGGGGAAGAAGATGATATAAAATGATTTTAATTCTATTTTAATTATTTATCATCTTTAATTATTTCTATTTCTAATGTATTCCTTGCCCTTTTCTAAATTTCCATTGATGAATCATCAAAAATATCTACTAACTTTTTATTAATGTTCTAATTACTATATAAAGACCTCAAGTTTTGAATTCCATAGCTATTTGATCCTTCTAATTACTAGAATTCAACTTTTGCATTTTATGCAATTTGGTCCTTCCAGTAATTAAGCATATAGTCGGTGAAATTTTCTTATCAAAATTTTCACGTGACATCTCTATCATAATATGAACCATGCAATAAAATTGAAATAAATTTTATTTTCGGCTCAAATTTGTGGTCCCGAAACCACTATTCTGATTTCACTAAAAATGGGTTGTTACACTTAACATGAAGAAATCAAATTTCTTGTACCAATGTTGAGGGGACTGTTTTAGGCCATATAATGAATTTTGAAGAAGACAAACATGATCTTCCTTGCCTTCGGTACTGAAGCCTTCAGGTTGCTGCAAGTAAATTTCCTCCTCTAGGTCACTATGAAGGAATGCAGTTTTCACATCTAACTACTCTAATTCGAGATTGTGTAATGCAAAAAAAGCTAACAATGCCTAAATGGACATATGCTTCGCAGCATGAGAGAAAAAATCATGAAAATCAACTCTCTCCACTTTCCTGTAACCCTTCGCGACCAACGTCGCCTTATTTCTCATGTCACCTTAACCCGATCCTTCCTTCTTTTTGAATATTCACTTGCAGCTAACTTTTTTTTCTGATGGGTGGTTTAACAAGTTTCCAAGTCTCGTTCTTATTGAGGGACTCTATCTTTTCTTCCATAGAAACAAGTCACTTGCTGGAATCAAAAGCTTTTACTGCCTTTGAATAATTTGAATAGTCGGCTGAATCAATGCTCTCCGCAACACTAAGAGCATATGTCACTAGATTTCCTTCACAATATTTTTGTGGTGGTTTGATCTCTCGCCTTTTTCTATCTCGAGCTAACTTATAGTCTTAAAGTTGAGATGTCGGAGTTTCTGATTTTGATGGAGTGGCTTCGAAAACCTTCTGTTACATTAAAGAGACATCGATTTCATGATTTCACATGACATCGCGAGTGGCGGTTTTTCTCATTGGGACATCGCCCCTTTTCATTGTGACATTATGATGTTGGGTGTTCGTGACATCATTATCTATTTTTGTTTTTGACTCCACCTTACTTGAAACACTTGGTTCTTTATGTTGTTTTGACCTAGTGACCCCCTTTTTGAGAAAATCATTGATGTTTCATTAAACATAACATCTCTATTGATGATTATCTTACTAGTTTCTGGGCACCATAACTTTTAGCCTTTTATCCCGGTAGCAAAACCTAGAAAAATACACTTCACAGCCCTTGGTTCAAGCTTTCCCTGACTGACTCGAGCATAAGCAAGACAACTGAATACTCTAAGGTTAGAGTAATTAGTAGGATTACCTGACCAAATCTCTTTAAGAACATTTCCATCCAATGCTTGATGTGGAGATTGGTTCACCAAATAACTTGCCAGGTTAACTACTTCGACCCAAAACTCATTTTCTAAGCCTACTTTGGAAAGCATACTTCAGGCTTTCTCAAGTAACATTCTGTTCATTCGTTTAGAAACACCATTCTACTGCGGGGTACCAACAACTGTGTGATGTCTTTCAATTCCTTCTCATTTGCAGAAATTGTTAAACTCAACTGAACAGAACTAAGACCATTATCCATTCTTAACCACTTTGTGGACTTCCCAGTCTGCTTTTCTAGTAAGGTCTTCCACTGCTTAAAGATCCTGAAGGCTTTATTCTTGTGTTTTAGGAAATAAACCCAAACTTTCTTGGAGTGGCTGTCAATAAAAGTTAGAAAATATCTGCTACCTCCTTTGGAGACATATGGAGCCAGACCCTGTAAATCGGAATGAATGTAGTCAAGGGTTCTTTTTCTCTTGTGCACTACTGAATGAAACTGACTCGAGTCTGCTTCCCATAAACGCAATGCTCGCAGAAATCTAGCTTTTGACTATAGAGCTTGTAAGAAGAATTCTTTTTATTAAAACGGTCATACCTTTTTTGCTCATATGACCGAGTCACATGTGCCACAATTAGGTTGATTCAAAATTCGTAAAGATAGAATTCTTTCACGTGGTCGTGACGTCAGTGTGAGAACACCGACACACCCCATGGCACAGAGGAAAAAAAATAAATCTGGTGATCACATCCAAGGATCCATATGCGAGAAATGAATCGGGATGAGAAAGGTATGTGAACGATTACCTTTAATCATATGGAAAACCAAAGATAATTGTTGTGAAACTGATTACACATGTATACGTCAATTCTAAGCCGCTATCGGCCTCTATGTAATCCACCCAGTGTGACAACGAACGGCAAGAACTCTCAAACTTTTTCAGAGAGAAAAATCTATTTGACGGCTGTTGGACCTCATTCTATAGATATCGAGTATATTAGATTTTTCTTAAAAACCTTATATTTCCTAATTCGGGAATAGTTGATATTTTAATATGAATCAAAATTCATTATAATAATTAACTGAATATAAGAATTAATTATCATAATTATAATACTGTTTGACCAAAAAATTACAATTACAATAATTATAATAATATTCGATCGTAAATTATAATTATAACAAGGATTTCAGTAAATTATGTTTAGTTAAATTTTGTATGAATCAAATTCATATATATTAATTTAACCATGTTCTCATTATGTGTACAACATACTTGTACATATAATTTGTTTGATATTTAACTGCCCAATTAAATTAATTCTATAATCAATTTAATTCATGTTACAACTAGAAAACAATACCAACTATGTTTGGATTCCGTTCATTTCAACCATAGGGTTGAGACTATAGGTTCTTGTAATGTTAGTAGTAATACTAGAATGATTCTAATATTACAAACAATGAGTGGCATCTAACAATGCATCATTGCTACCTAAGTTTCAAGAAGTCATGATTCGACATAACCTCTCTATAATTAACCCTTCATGTATTAAATCATTTTGTCTTTTATATCTAGAATGGACGCAAGTCATGGAATAGTCACACTTGCATAGTCCACCTAATGTTTCTTGATATCTTGAGTAGACTATGGTAAACAAATAAGTATGACCATGCATGACCATGCATTTCTAGTCTCACTCGATCAAGTGGCCTAAGATATTGCTCCCATTATGTAGGAGGGACAAATCCTATATTGATCAACCATATCCTACTACATAGATTGTGGTATATCCAACATCAGGCTTTATAGAACAACTAGTTATGGTGGACGCTTGACTTTATCAAAATATACAACTCATGATGTTGGGATAATGATGATCTTAAGTTTGAGGATCGTATAGATAGTAATCACTATGAGTAATGTTGTGGCTATTACATAATAATCCAAGAAACATACTCATAGTGGGTCAATCCAATATGTTGTTCTCTAACACACATACTCATGTATTGATTTTGACATCCTATGTCAATGACAACACTTTGTCATCAATAAATTACATGTTAGTCTTAATGTATTATTGTTGTCCAAGCCCACAATAATACTCGACTAAGGACCTTTTAAGAATAATCATATTATTCTCAGGACATTATTATAAAACATTTTATTTATATACATAAAAAAGAAACTGAAATAATAATGGTAATGTCTTATATTAATAAACAAGGTAAAACAAGTATGTTTTTACAATCATCTCATGATTGGTCTTTAGGCTTACTCTAACAGTCAGGATTAGACACTGTTGAACCTTACAAAATGTATAGGGTACCAACTTTCTTCCCTCTCATAAAAACAAGAGCTCCACGGGATACTTTTAAGTTGTTTAACTCAACAACAATCTTGTAACCAGTCGAGTCTAGAATACCCAAAAAGACATGATTCTTCTTTAAATTAGGCACATGCCTAACATCTGATAATGTTTTGACTATCCCATCATGCATCCTAATATGAATGGTACCAATGTCGTTTATTTTTCAAGGTGAGTTATTTTCTATAAGCACAACTCCACCTTCAACCGAACTATATGTGGATAACTAGTCTCTATTGGGACACATATGGCTGGAACACCTTAAATCCAAGATCCACTCAGTTATAAACTTAGACCTTTCGATAGTTGACAATAATAATAAATCATCACCTCTATCCTCAACTACATTAACATTGGCTACACCAACTTTCTGCTTTCCTTTATTGTCATTTTTTACGTCCCTTTTATTTTTATTTTGAAGTTTATAAAATTCTACCTTGATATGACCCATCTTTTGTATAGCAACATTGCTTGTCACGGTTTCTTGATTTTGATCTCGCTCTAAATCTTCTTTGACTCGAATCTTTAGAATGTTGCCTTCTTTTAGCAACCAAAATTGAGGCTTGCCCATCTGACTTATTCTTTGAACCTAACTTGTTGTCGAGTTTATCCTTGCTTAATAAGTTTCCCTTCACGTCCTGAAACGAGAGTCTCTCTCTACCATAAATCAGGGTTTCCCTGAAAGTTTTGTATGAATGAGGAAAAGAACAAAGTAATAACATAGCCTGATCTTCATCTATTTTGGCCTCAACATTCCTCAAGTCATTAAGGAAAGTAAAAATTCACTGATGTGAGCCCTAATAGGCTCACCTTCTTCCATACAAAATATGTATAATTGTTATTTCAGTACCAAGTGATTTACGATAGACTTTTTCATGCAAAGGGCCTAAAATTTCCTCTACAAGGTTGTTACCGTTTTCTCCGTAAATACCTCTTGCAAGACATTGTTTTTGAGACACAATTGAATTGTTGAAAATGTTTTCTCATCAAGCTTCTTCTAATCCTCCCATTGACCCAATCAATCTGTAACACCCCTAACCCGTATCCGTCGCTGGAATAGGGCTACGAGGCAATACCAATCAAATACAACATACAACATAAATTTCTCAATATGAATCCATTATCACATAAATATTAATCAAACATAATCACAATGTCCTTTATAAGGCTCTACGAGGCCTTAAAACATGTTTGAAAGAGGTTCGGGACTAAACTGATAACATTTGAAAACTTTGGGAAACTTAGAAAATTTTCATGCACAAAGGGATCACACGCCCGTGTGAATCGACCGTGTGCCTCACACAGCCACCAAACACGCTTGTTTCATAGGCTATGTGAAAACAGGACATACATACTGACTTGCACCATACGGCTGAAGACACGCCCGTGTGCCATGGCTATGGAAAAACTAGAAGGTATACTGACTTGCATCACACGGCCGACCACACGCCCATGTGCTAGCCCGTGTGCCACACACGGCCAATAGACACGCCCGTGTGTCTAAGCCGTGTAACTCACGGACTTGTTTAACTAAGTTTCAGGGGTCACACGGTCAAGTCACATGCCCGTGTGCTCAACTGTGTGGCACGAAAATAGGCTTGATTTAAGCCATTATTCCAACCTATCTTTCATGTACTTATAAGCATTCATTTGGCATCATCTTCACATATAATAGGCAACCAAAAATGACCATTTCATGTACATTTCATGCCATTAAAATTCCATCCATTTCACTACTCAAATCCACAACCAAAATCATACGAAATCAATATGCCATAACCTTAACTTCTATATGCATTTTCTGACCATCTTATCAACTAAATCATGTCATAAAACATACCAAATCATCATCTTAAAACTAAACCACATCATGCCATTTCTCAACCATGATACATCATTGATAATTACCCAAATCAATTAACTATCTAGCCAACACATAAGCCATACTAAACTTGCCAAAACATAAGACATTATATACATCACATATCACTTACCAAATTCATAATCTAGCCAACTCAAATGGCCACATACACATCAATATTTACATCACATACAAGTCAAATCTCACGGCTATATCATAACTCACAACATATCATCATATCACTAGCCTATACATGCCATATACCATATTTACAAGCATCCAAAAGTACCAACAAGTAGTCGATAGTGTGATGACGGTTCCCGATGATCCCCGATGTCCGAGCTAGCTTCGATTATCTATAAAACAAGGAAAGAACACACAAAGTAAGATTTAAAAGCTTAGTAAGCCATATACAAATAAAACCATCTCATGAATCAACACCATTTTCATCAAATAGGCAACTATGAATAAGCACATATAAATTCACAAACCTTTCCAAATGTACACATATTCAATATCACATGTGAACTCATCAAATACTTCCCTTTTCAATACTCGTATGAATCTCGTACGTACCTGTATCGCTTAATTTGTTCACACATTCTTTCTTGACTTGACTTTCCCGTTGAACTTTTCAGAATCGTTAAGGATACTCGGAAATCACATATAGCTCGTACAACGCCATATCCCAGATATGGTCTTACATGTTATCACATATCGATGCCAATGTCCCAGACATGGTCTTACATGAAATTATATAACGATGCCAATGTCCCAGACATGGTCTTACATGTAATCACAATACAATGCCAATGTCTCAAACATGGTCTTCCATGTAAACACATCTCGGCAATCCTAATGTCATGACATTCGTATCTTATACTATTCTTAGGGTTTGTACGAGACTTTTAGATATCATGACTTCGTCGATTCTTGCTCGTATTTGCTCGTTCAACATTCATAGCAATTCAATGACAAATGAACATTTATAAATCAATTTAAAGGTATTTATTTGCATATGAACTTACCTCGTAGTCGAAATAGAGGGACTGAATCGATTATTCAATAATATTTGATTTTCCCCGATCTAAATCTGATTTCTTTCGTTCTTGATCTATATACATTCAAAATTAACTCCTCTATTCATCAAATCATTCAATTCAATCTAAAAACACATATTTGGGTATTTTTACACTTTAGCCCTTAAAGTTTCATATTTATTCAATTTAGTCCTTATTTTATAAAACCACAAAACTCACACAATTTAATCTAATTTCACCATAGCCAAATTTCACATAGGCCCCTAGTAGCCCAAAACTTTCATTTATTTTACATTTCAGCCCCTCAATTTACAATTTTCACAATTTAATCCTATTTAGGCATTTTCATCAAAACTCACTTTACAAAACATTAAAATCTATCATCAAGCTTTAATATTTTATCACAAAACATTCAAAAGCTCAAGCATTCAGCAATTCTACTTCACAAAATCATTGACAACTTCAAAAATTAAGGCATGGGCTAGCTAGAATACAAAGCAACGATCTCAAAAACATAAAAATCATCAAAAACTGAGCAAAGAACATACCTTAATCAAGCTAGGAATTGGCCGAATATCACAAGCCCTAAATGGCTTTCTTCTTTCTCTATTTTTAGTTCAAAGAAAAAAAGATGAACATGTTTTCATCTTTTGTTTTATTTATTATTCATTGTTTTATTTAATTACTAAGTTAACATTAATTAAAAGCCACCAAATTTTATGTTATTAAGCCCATTTATGTCAAATTCCACTATCAATGGTCTAATTTCATCATAATGACTTCCAATTTAAATTTCATAGCCAACAGACACTTTTAACAAGTAGAATGCAACTTTTGCATTTTATGTAATTTAGTCTTTTTTCTCAGATTGAGCTATTAAACGATAAAAGTAGCTCACAAAATTTTTACACATATATAATCACATGCTATAAACACTAAAAATAATATTAAAATAATGTTATGACCCCGAATTTGTGGTCCCAAAACTATTATTTAGATTTAAGCTAAAACCAGGCTGTTACACAATCAGATCTGAGTCTTGGGTGTTACTTTCTAAAACAGATGTAACCTAGACTTCTCTATTCGCCTATGTAACTATTGTAATGTTGGCTTAATAAAATTTCTAAGTTTTTTACTTGAAACACCTGCTTTATACGTATTATGATTAACTTTTTTGTACAATGTATGTTTGCCTTTACATTCTAAAATAAACTACGAAGTTCAATACTTAAGGCTTTGCTCTTTTATATTACATGTATACGAAGTATTACTTAAAATCTTATGTGCAGACTTCACTTTGCCTTATAAATTTCTATACAACTTGTACTTTTATAGCCTTTCTTGGCGTGAACTATGACCTCTTATTCCATTCTTTAAGTAGACTTCTCTCTCGTAACTTCATTTCTCTGTATGCACATCAGTACGAATCATCACTCTACTAGCATAACCTTGACATTGTCCCTCCACAAAAGATTCTTTGCAACCTGAAATATGAAATAACCTATGTAAGTTCCTGAGAACTTAGTAAATCTCTATTACTATTTCCATTACATCGTAGCGTACTAAACAATTTGAGTATTCCTTGGCATATGTCCTTCCTTGGTGGGTACTTTGCTCTATTGTTCCTTATAGTGCAATTCATGCGTAATCTACTATAATTTCTTTAAGAATGTACTATATGCACCATTCATTACTTCATTATCCTCTTATCCATATCAGATCTTTGCTCTTTTTGTGCCTGCCACACATTTCATTTTGGCCTCCTTTCACATTACTGACCCTTTTCCCCTTTTATTTATACAGAGTCCGTCTCATCCTTAACATTCGAATCATTTTTGACATAGTTCATTAGATACCGTACTTTTACCTTTTCTTTAAAGATTCATTCACCCGGGCTTCACCATGTTGGTATTTCATTACCATGGTTCGCCATTTTGATGTTGCCATTGAATCTTTGTTTCGAGGTCACTTTCACAGACTGACCACTAAGGCGTATTCTTGACCTCAAATATCTTCCATTGTTTCTGGGAAGCTTCAAATACTCACTTGATCAAAAGATAGCCACGAAGTCATCTACTTGACTTAGATAGCCACAAGGGCATCCACACAACTTTCGGTAGCTACAAAGGCACCTACTCACATTAAATAGCCACCAAGGCGTCCAAACACGTACACAAGATAGCCATAGAGGCATCCATGCAAATAGATAGCCACAAAAGCGTCTACATAATATTAGATAGCCATAAAGGCGTCCACATATAATAGACTTCACCATGAAGGCGCATTTAACAAATACAACTACAAAGACTCTTCTCATAATAGAATTAGTCTCAAAGGCTCTTATACAACAAAATTAGCCACTAAGGCTTTACTTTATCAAAATTAGCCACGAAGGATCTTTTCATAATAGAGCAACCATAAAGGTTCACATGTAACAGATTTAGCCACTGGGGCTTACATATAATATAGAACAGCCACAAAAACTTCTACATTACAAAGAATAACCACAAAGGCTTTCTCTTTTCGGTAAATGACATTTTCAACGATAGGGATATACTTAAACTTAATGTCTTGATGTTTGCCCCTCATTGCCTGGTACTCACCTCAACCGTCCTTTATCTTTTCCCCACATAACACCATAATCTTAGACTAGGTCTTATACTATGTAGTCTTCATTTTTCCCATATGATGCCATAATCTCAAACTAGGTGTTAAACTATATGATCTTCTTGCCATGGCTAAAATTCGTGTTTATTGTCTTGACGGACTTACATCAAGTAGACTCGATATGCAGACTCATACAATAGACTACTCTTCCAGACAAGCATTTGAACTTTATGTAGAGACTTGTTCATGACAAAATCATACTTTCAGACACATTAATACGTGTACATACTTTCTCCAGAAAAGAAACATATCATCAAGTTTATTCTTTCTTCATAATAGAAGCACACCATCTTCAAACATCACACTTGCTGATCGCGTGATTTGTAACAAGTAATAAATATTTATAATGAAGATCAAACCTAGACTAACTATTATCACGATGAAAAGGTAAGCGCACCTATCGAACAATAGTATAGTAATGGCAAGACCAGGATATCGTACCCAAGGGAACCAAAAATACTAGTAATAACTATCTTTTTATTATCTAGCCTAGGAATAAAAAGGGTTTGTTTATTAAACTAATTATCTAAACTAATTAACTAATTTAATTAAAGCGAAGAAAAGATTTGGAAAAGACTTGAAGAAAAGCAATTGATAAAGACGACACCCAAGGAGGAATCCACCGAGATTTCACTTGTTATCTGACTCTGAACCAGACGATTTATTCACTTGACTTGATCCATGAGACTCCCTAACCTACATTATTATCTATTTCGAGACTAATAACGCCTAACCCTCAGTTGAATTAATTGAAATCTCTTTCTAATTAAAACCCTTAGGGAAGTAGTAAATCGATCTATGAACTCCCATATTAGGTTTCACCCTAATCTGACAAAATCTCGTAACCCTATCTCTAGGCGTTCGATCAACTCCGCTTAATTATGCCAAATCTACTTTTAGGCAAGGTCTACTCCTCCTTTGCATAAGCATATTAAATCATGAGTCAATACCCGAAATATTAACTCAAGCATTATAAACACATAATTAAGAACAAATCAAGTATTTATCATATAGTTCAGATAATAATAACAAGATCCATCATAGGTTTCATTCCCCTTAGGTATCTAAGGAGTTTAGTTCATAATGAAATAAGAGTACATATCAAAAGTATGAAAATAACAAAAAATAAAGAAAACTCTAAAACCCCTGAAGGAATTCTGAGAGAGTTCTTCAGTCTTGGAGTAGCTCTGGCTTTTGGGATGGATCGTCTGGCTTTCTCCAAGTAATTCCTGGTGTGTGGTTCTGCGTTCTAGAAAAGTCTCTTTGAGTAGGTCATACTTAGGGTGTTTATATAGGCTTTGGATTGGCTTTCTTCTTCCCTAAGTATCCTTTTTCTGTGTAAAATACAACTATTTGAAAAAAGGACACACCCGTGTGCCATGGCCGTATGACGTGTTTGCCAGGCCGTGTTCGTTCCGCTAAATTTCACACGGTCGTATGGGTCAACGGCCAGGCCGTGTGAATCGTGAAATCCTTGGACGACACCCTCGATAGACACGGGCGTGTGAGCAGCCTATGTGGCAAGGCTTAGGCTGTGTGATCTTCTTGATTTGGTCTTTTTTGTCTCTTTTAAGCTTGTTTTTGGCTCCTTTTGACTGTTGGTGCTCTCCTTAGTACAAAACATGAAATAACCGGATTAAGAGCACCAAAATCCACAAATTTAATAGTAAATATCCATAAATATGCTAAGTATTTAGGGTAACAATATGTATAATTTGGCGTTTATCAAATAACTCCATACTTAAGCATTTGCTTGTCCTCAAGCAAAACTCTCATTTACTGCTAGAATTCATTCCTTTCAATCACATAATCATTACAGATAATGTTACAAATTATTCCACGGAGAATCATACAGTGAGAATTCAACCATAGGGGCATTAAAAACCTTAAATAATCTAAATCGAATATTTTGATAATAAAATTATAGGTAATCTCCTTCCTCTAAGTAATTAACTTTAGTCCAAAATATACAAGAGATGACATCCTCACTAAGGATTCACTCAAATCACTCAAAGTGTTTAAGGTTCAAAATTAATCACTCGATTGTCTAACATGAGATGTTATCACTATAGGCTTGCATAAAAATCAAATCTCCACCACTTGTAAATGATATGATACACAAATCAAAAGGTCTTTGCATGGTTGTAACGGGGTTTAGGTTATGGGTATGGATACAATCTGAAGAAACAAAGGTTAGAATCGAGATGATTTCAATATATCACCCCACTATCAAAAACTTAATTACTAAATGACAACAAATATCTAGAACTATATTACATAAGCTCTCTTTTTCATGACAGCTTTAGCTTGCTAAGAATTACAATAATAAAACTGAGGTTAGTTTTTTTTTTCAAGAACAGATCAAGTCAATACAATAAAGAAGTTATACTCCATGATTTAGTAACAAAAATTGGTGATCATGGTGAGGTAACAATATTAAAATCAACCTCGATAAAAAGGGTCAAATTAAGTAAGGGGATTTCAATAATAATGGGTTAATGATGAGGGTTAATGATGAGGGTTAATCAAAAAAGAAAAAGGGTTAGTAGGCTCAAAGGGGTTTTACTAAGGGTTTAATTATGTGGGAAGGCTTTTTATGAAGTAAGTGGGTTAAATCCTAAGTGCCTTTATCATCTTAGTATATCAAATCATACGTGTGATCTCGACATGTATAATCAAAGCAAGTTCTAGAATAACAGTTCAATGTTGACACACTCAAACCACAAAAGAAGTGAGCAAGAAAGAAAGCTACATGCTCAAAAAGGCTCAAAAAATCTCACCAAAAATTTGGGTTTTTGATGCCATTCCTGTATACTTAAGATTTCAAGATAATACCTCGATTCAGGAAAATAATCTAAAAATTTTAGTTCTCAAAATATCAACTTATCATGCTTGATTCTTTAAGGTCCTACAATCAAATATCATGCATAATTTCCTTGGTCTAATTCATGACATATCAACAATAATTATAGATTAATCAAAATTCATTCTATCAATATTATGAGAAAATCACTTAAGCACAAGACTACATTCAGGGATTTGAGAATAATGCAAAAAGTTAGGTTGCATGTTTATGTTCACCCTCCACGCTTAATATGTACATTGCCCTCAATGTACATAGATAGACTATTCAAAATAAAGAAAATCATAAGAGGGAAGGAGGTGAAACTCCCTATTATATGGATGCGGAGCTTGATTCTAAGGCTGTAGTGTTTGGGGAAAGTAGTAGCTACCATTGTTCTTAGCTAAATGAAGAAATTGGGTCATTAAACATGGTATTAATTTTGTATTGTTCCCTATTTGTTTCCTCATTCCATAAAATATTCCTAGCAGCTTGCTTGGAAATCTATAGAATCATGAAAAGCTTATTAAGAGTTGGTGTGGAAGAGAGTGTAATGGGATTACCTGTTAGAAATACCAGAAAAAAAATGAAGCAAGTAAAATTTACTAATATAGGTATGTCTTTTATAAGAAAATAATAAAATTGAAATGAAATTAAAAATTAGGAATAAAAATAAAAAGAAAGATAAAAATAAAAAGATAGGAGGATTCAATGATCCTCGTCAGTGGGGGCCTCAGGTGGTGATGCTGGTGTGGCGATGTGAAAGTGCTGGCACAGCTACTGCATCATAGCCTGCATGTTGTCCATCTGTCTATCGCGTTGCCAATCTCGCTCGTGGATCATCTCGAACTATGTAGTGCAATATTGCTCGAAATGAGCGAGTCGGTCGGAAATGTGTGCCAATGAAGTAGCCGCATGAACTGATCGTTCCCTAGGTGATGTGGTCGAAGGCTCCTTGTGTTGTGGGGGGACATCATCAGGAATGTCCTCAAGATCCTCCTCGTCAATGGCATGAGAAAGACGGTACTGAGGCGGATCGGTCTCACGTCAGTGCTCGATCATCCGCATGTGTAACATAGTCGTGATGCCCTATGGGGACATCTGACCTATCAGTGTAAGCGCCGATGACTGAGCCACTGTGTTGAGGAGGCCGAAGTGTCTGGCGAGGCGTGTCACGTAGGGGTCGATGGAGATCACTCCCTTCCTATGCCGCTCGGTCTGATGGCGAATGGCGAAGGCGATGAAGCATGCCAAGTCAGTCACATGTACATTCGCCATGCACCATAAATAGTAGGCATCGTGTGTATTGACCACGCCGATGCTCTCTCTCCTTTCGGTCAAGGTGTGTGCCAATATGGCATAGAGGTTGCGTAGAGAAGGGGCGAGAGCTGAGGCCTTTGAGCGGATGGGGTCATGTGTAGAAGAGAGTGGTGCCAAAGCCTTCCAGCATAAGGATGGAGAAATATGGATATTGCGTGGTAGTGCATTCATGTCCTCCTCCTCCATAAATTTATCGATGTAAAGTCCTAGAGTGACTCCAAATTCTGGGACACTCATCGCACGAACTAGACTGCCTAATCAGAAGTGAATTGTGCCTGGATCGTCATTGTTCGTCATCACCACCTGTAATTGAAAAGTAGAGCATAATTCTAAAGTTAGCTCTAAATAAGTGGGCTCAGTAATAGCGAAGAACCATTCTTATGGGTCTGTGGACAAGAGGGCGCGGATGGCATCAGCTAGCTAGACTTGCTCTATGGTGGCACAGTCAATGCAACGACCTGTAGTGAGTGGTCGCGCGCGTAGTATCTGAAATAGCTCCTCCTGCGAAGCTTGCAGAAATTGGAGTAATGGGTGCCAAACTTCGGCTGTAGCACGTACCGAAGAAGAACCCAGTCCCCTACGTCTCTTTTAGGGAGGGACCGTTGCCTTCTTGCCTCTCGATGATGACATAATTGACCTGAAAATGTATAAACAGTGATATAGTAGGTCTAAGATATGTTAACATTAAACGATATCAAGAAAGATGTGAAAAACATATATGGTTAGTCAGAAACATTTACTAAAATCAAATATGCATCATTGGTTAAGCAAGAATCCTAAAACTAGTATATGCTATTTAGTAGTTTAAACAATTTAAATATAGAAGATTCTAAAGCAAATTCCTAACTCACCTAAAACATATTTTTACTGGTAACAATATCTATGCAAAGCATGTAGAATACTAATATAGCAACATAAATTTGGAAAATCAAGGTTGAGAAAGTGAACTGAGAGCTACTGTAGGGCCGCGCACGGACGTGTTGGTAGCAAGCACGGGTGTGTGGCACGGAAATACAACCGTGTGGAGGAAAATTGGACGGGAAAGAGAGGAGAAAGTGGGGGTAATGCAAGGGGAATGGATTTTTAGGGTGGTTTGAGGTTTAAGTAAGTAAGAATCTGTGGAAATGGTGGCTGGAATAGAGATTAGGGAGTAGGGGAGGGGAGATTTCGGCTAGGGTTTTGAAAAGAGGAAGAAGATGAACAGTGGTTTGCTTATATAGGGAAGGGTCACACAGCCTAGAGACACGCCCGTGTACTCTGAGAGTGAGCCCGTGTTTTTCAAATATTTCAATTTGGGTCGTGCCCGGCTACTATCCCACGCCCGTGTGTCTTGGGCGTGTGTGGTGCACAGCCATATCGAACGACCGTGCTTAGCTTCGTTCGCTTCTCCCATGCCCGTGTATATGGTACCACGCCCGTGTATTATTGTCCACGGTTTAATGGCATGGGCGTGTCGCATGCCCATGTTAGAGAAACAGAATCGAGCCTTACCCCTAGCACGCCCGTGTTTTTCCATTCCCATGCTCGTGTTCATCTATTAACCTCACCTACGGCCATGTCGCACGACCGTGGGAATTTATCGCATCCCGTATTTTGGGGAAATCTTTGCCCTATTTCCACACGGTCGTATCGTATAGCCGTCTCGCTTTCCCTATTTTGCCACGGCTTTAGGCACGCCCGTGTGGGTCGCCGTGTGTTCTGAAAGATTGTGCAATTCCAAAAGTTTAATTATCTAAAGTGTTAGAAGTAAGAAATTAAAATATGTTCGTACTCAGGTTACCTCCCAAGAAGCGCTTGTTTATAGTCTAAGCTTGACTTACCTCTCTGTTGATTTATCATGGTAGTTTGAGGAGTTTATACTCGTCGTTCCTGCTGTTAATCTTAAAATAAGGTTTTAATTGGGTGTTATTTACCTTAAAAGTGTCAAACTTGGGATGACTCACCTCAACCGTACCGAATAGGAAAATATTGAGTACCGTAAGAGGGATCTCCTCATTTGGTGTGGTAGTGACAATGTGGAGATCTGTGGCATCTAGTAAGACTTTATCGCCTACCTTAAGTTGATTAGGAGAGGTATCGGGCTTGTTTTGACGAAGTTTCGGTTTATCATGTGTTCTCACCATTCGTTTAGCTCCTCTATCTGTAGCCTTCTTTCTTCATAGACGTCTTTGTTTTCTTCATGATAGTAGTGCACTATCTCTGTTGTCTTGGTTCGAGGAGGTTCCTACAAAAACGACTGAATGTTAGTTTTATCATCGACAGGTTTTATAGCATCTTCCCGAGTCTTAGAGGTTTTGACTGAGTCGTGTGCTTGAAGTGTTACTGCATCGTCACCTGTACGAAGTGTTAGCTCTCCTGTGCCAACATTAATAATTGTTCTGGCAGTTGCTAAAAAGGGTTGTCCTAAAATTAAAGGTACCTCGTTATCCTCATCCATATCTAGGACGACAAAGTCTATTGGGTAAATAAACTTATCAATTTTAACGAGAATATCTTCAATAATACCCTTAGTAGATCTAACTGTTTTGTCAACCAATTGTATGCTCATCCTAGTCTGTTTGGGTTTACCGAGACCTAGTCGTTTAAACATTTTATAAGGCATAACATTTATACTTACTCCTAAATCAACTAAAGCATTATTCACAGATAAACTACCAATTAAGCAAGGAATTGCAAAACTCCCTGGATCTTTCAATTTGTTAGGTAGCTTATTCTTTAGAATAGCTGAGCAGATTACATTGAGTTCCACGTGCGATGTAACGTCTAATTTTCTTTTATTGGTCAGAAGTTCTTTTAAGAATTTTGCTAAGTTGGGCATCTGCGAAAGAACTTCAATAAAAGGTAAGTTAATATGTAATTTCTTTAAGAGTTTGACGAACTTACTGAATTGTTCTTCTGTTCTGTCTTTCGTCATCGCTTTAGGATATGGCACACGAGATTTATAATTCGTACTTACCATTTTATTATGACTTATCTCACCATCACCTTTGCTTTCCACATTTTCTTGCCTTGGTTCTCGCTCTCGGTCTCATCGCATCCTTCTTGAATATCAATTGCATTGAGTCGTTGTCCCCTTGGGTTTGGTTCAGTATTACTTGGTAGGCTACCTTGTGATCGTTCAGAGATTAGTTTGGATAGCTGGCCTATCTGAGTTTCGAGTCCTTGAATTGATGCTTGTTGATTTTTTAGTGCTATCTCGGTATTCTGGAAATGAGTTTCTGACATCGAGATGAATTTGAATAACATCTCCTCAAGGTTCAGCTTCTTTTCCTGTTGATACAGTGGCTGTTGAAAATTCTGAGGATTCTGTAGGCTCTGATTTTGTTGACCACACCAAGAGAAATTTGGGTGGTTTTTCCAACCTGCATTATAAGTATTACTATATGGGTTATTTTGAGATCTAAAATTATTGTTACCCATATAGTTGACTTGTTCCTCTTCGATTGTAGGATTGAATGGTGGGTATTCTGTAGGCACACCTCCTCCACTTGAATCGCACCTTATCTCTGGATGTACCTGCGTAGAACCAAGTAAACCATCAATTTTCTTATTTAGAAGTTCTACCTGATTAGAGAGCATGGTGACTAAATCGATGTTATAAATACCGGCTATTTTTGTTGGCTTTGTCCTCATAACTTGCCACTGATAGTTATTCAGTGACATCTCCTCTATAAATTCATAGGCATCTTCCGGTGTTTTATTGTTGATGGTTCCGCCAGCAGTTGCGTCAATCATTTGTCTTGTCAAGGGATTCACACCATTGTAGAACGTTTGAACTTACAGCCATAGAGGTAATCCATGATGTGGGCACCTTCGTAAAAGGTCCTTGAATCTCTCCCATGCATCGTAAAGTGTCTTTAAATCCATCTGCACAAAAGAAGAAATATCATTACGCAACTTAGCTATTTTTGCCGGTGGAAAATATTTTAATAGAAATTTTTCAGTCATTTGCTCCCAAGTGGTAATGGATCCTCGTGGTAGTGAGTTCAACCACTGTTTAGCTTTATTTCTCAGTGAAAAGGGGAATAATCGAAGGCGAATGGCATCATCAGAAACACCGTTAATTTTGAACGTGTCGCACAGTTCTAGGAAATTTGCCAAGTGCGTGTTGGGGTTCTCATCCTGCAAACCATCAAACTAAACAAATTATTGTGTCATCTGAATCGTGTCAGGTTTCAGTTCAAAATTGTTAGCAGCAACAGCAGGTCTGACTATACTTGACTCAGTTCCTGTAAAATTAGGTTTGGCATAATCATACATAGTACGAGGAGCAGGATTCTGATTTGCTAATTCAGCGGGTATGGCTGGCGGTAGCTGATTGTCTTGATTTTCAGCCATCTCTTCAGTAGTAGTTGAGATATCATCATCTTGCTCTTCCTCTGTGTATCTTAAGCTGTGCCTGATTTCTCGTCAGTTTCTACAAGCTCTACGATCAATTTCCTCGTCAAAAAGCAACGGTCCTGACAGGTTTCTTCTAGTCATACACTACAAGAACCTACCAGGAGAAAGAAGAAGAAAGTTAGTAAAATAAAAATAGAAATAAATTTAAATTGCAAGAAAAATAAATGGCTAAAGTAATAAAAATTAAGTGTTCCTAATATTTCAGATTCCCCAGCAACAGTGCCAAAAACTTGATCGCGTGATTCGTAACAAGTAATAAATATTTATAATGAATATCAAACCTAGACTAACTATTATCACGACGAAAAGGCAAGTGCACCTATCAAACAATAGTATAGTAATGGCAAGACCGGGATATGGTACCCAAGGGAACCAAAAGTACTAATAATAACTATCTTTTTATTATCTAGCCTAGGAATAAAAAGGGTTTGTTTATTACACTAATTATCTAAACTAATTAACTAATTTAATTAAAGTGAAGAGAAGATTTGGAAAAGACTTGAAGAAAAGCAATTGATAAAGATGACACCCAAGGAGGAATCAACCTAGATTTCACTTGTTATCTGACTCTGAACCAGACGATTTATTCACTTGATTTGATCCGTGAGACTCCCTAACCTACATTATTATCTCTTTCGAGACTAATAACGCCTAACCCTCAGTTGAATTAATTGAAATCTCTTTCTAATTAAAACCCCTAGGGAAGTAGTAAATCAATCTATGGACTCCCATATTAGGTTTCACCCTAATCTGGAAAAATCTCGTAACCCTATATCTAGGCGTTCGATCAACTCTGCTTAATTATGCCAAATCTACTCTTAGGAAGGGTCTATTCCTCCTCTGCATAAGCACATTAAATCATGAGTCAATACTCGGAATATTAACTCAAGCATTAGAAACACATAATTAAGAACAAATCAAGTATTTATCATATAGTTCAGATAATAATAACAAGATCCATCATAGGTTTCATCCCCCTTAGGTATCTAAGGGGTTTAGTTCATAATGAAATAAGAGTGCATCTCAAAAGTATGAAAATAACAAAACATAAAGAAAACTCTAAAACCCCTGAAGGAATTCTGAGAGAGATCTTCAGTCTTAGAGTAGCTCTGGCTTTTGGGATGGATCGTCTGGCTTCCTTCAAGTAATTCCTGGCATGTGGTTCTGCGTTCCAGAAAAGTTCTAGAAACGCCGCCAAAGTCTCTTTGAGTAGGTCATACTTAGGGTATTTATATAGGCTTTGGATTGGCTTTCTTCTTCTCTAAGTATCATTTTTCCGTGTAAAATACAACTCTTTGAAAAAGGGACACGCCCGTGTGTCACGACCGTGTGACGTGTTTGCCAGGCCGTGTTCGTTTCGCTAAATTTCACACAGCCGTGTGGGTCAATGGCCAGGCCGTGTGAATCATGAAATCCTTGGACGACACCCTCGACAGACACGGGTGTGTGAGCAGCCCATGTGGTAATGCTTAGGCTGTGTAATCTTCTTGATTTGGTCTTTTTTGTCTCTTTTAAGCTCGTTTTTGGCTCCTTTTGACTCTTGGTGCTCTCCTGAGTACAAAACATGAAATAACCAGATTAAGAGCACCAAAATCCAAAAATCTAATAGTAAATATCCATAAATATGCTAAGTATTTGGGGTAACAATATGTATAATTTGGCATTTATCACTTGCATACCTTACCTTTTCATTTCACAGGTTAGCCATTCAAAACAAACAAGATTATCATGCAAACATGTAAGTAAGAGTCAGTTTAAAGACTCACACCTTGTAACACCCCTAACCCGTATCCGTCACCGGAACAGGTTACGGAGCATTACTAAAACTTTCAGAACATTTTTAGATAGACATTTATAATTCATTCCTTGAGATTTATTCATAATGTCCCTTAAATGGACCCTCGAGGCCCAAAACTAGCATTAGAATCGAGTCGAGACTTAATCGAAAACTCTAAAAATTTTTCGTGAAATTTCAAAATTTTCCAAGGTACAGGGCTCATACGCTCGTGTGGTCCAAGGGACACGCCCGTGTGACCGTAGGACATGCCTATGCTACCGGCCGTGTTTGACCCCTTGTAACTCTCTGACTTGTGCACACAGCTATGCCACAAGCCTGTGTGCTGGGCCGTGTAGCACACATTGCTGAGACACGCCCTTGTCTCTGCTCTTGTGCTCAATTCTAAGCATTCTGTTTTCTCAAGTTTATGGTGCACGGGACACAGGCCTAACCACACGCCCATGTACCAGGCTGTGCGTCACACACGGTCCAGACACACGCCTGTGTGGACAAAATAAAGTAATTCCTAGCTTTATTTCTCACCCAAAATCATACCAAGTTCTTACACCAAACTTACATCCAAACACCAACCAATCCAAGCATTGAATCCAAGCAATTTATAACATCTGATATGATATATTGTTACATGCACTCATGCTTTTAATCTTACCTTTTTTTAAGCGTACTCATTTTAATCTTTCTCAATCAATCAATAATAAACATTTATCTTATCTCCATAAAATAAACTTAAATACATATATACATGTACCAAAACATAATCATCACTAATCATTCCAATGGCTAGATTACAATAATCATTTACATTTACATGCCAATATGACCAATATAACCTATACATGCCATTGTAACCATAATTGCTTTACCATATTGTACCGACATGGGCTAATGGATAGTGTGAGTGATCTCCGCTAAGCTTCCAATCCAACGAGCTTCTGATTTACTCTAAAACAGGGAAATAAAACTAAGTAAGCATAAAATGAGTAGTAAGTTCGTATAATGTGGTACTTAACTTACCATTTATTCTATTTTGAGGTAACTATGTAAGGCATATTCAATCAATTTGACCTCAAGCCCTACACATATTCTCATTGCCCTTGTTAGTCATATATTCCATAATAACATCAAAACATATATGGGCTCAACAACAATCAAGTTTACATGCACATATGTTTTCCACAACATGTATTCATTTAACATGTATAAATCATCTCTTTATATTACAAGTATAATTTCATAATAGTTCATTTCGAGTTCAGATAATTTCATGTCAGAACTTTACTCATATCATTCGTAATATCAAGGTCACACGAGTAGTAGTACACTCAAGGTGTACAAGTTTATAATCCAGGATGAACATTCTCATCAAATAATTTCTATATACAAATATCATCATCTCATACTTTCGTATATCACTTGTCATGTATCATCATTTTCTTGTATTCTAGGTGGATACGTGTAATAACTCATTTTATTATTCATATATTCTCATGTCTGGATTGTCACTCGTTGAATTTATTTGAAATATCAATGGGTACACAGGTAGTACACTCAAGGTGTACAAGTCAAGATCCGTCAATTCATATTTAATGGTACCCATAAGGTACTATTTCAGATAGTACATTCTCAAGCCACACATGTATACAACAAGATTACCAGTCCATGTTAAATCCTTTCTATGACATATGCTCTAAGGAACTTGATCTAAACTACCCATCCGGGCTAAATCCAATCCATAACATATGTTCGAGAGGACTTATATCAGGATTACCTGTTCGGGCTAAATCTTTTCTGTAATGAGGTCAATAGCGTTACTCGTCTGAGCTAAATCCCATCAACAACAAATGCAGGACCTCATTCATTTCGGGAAATCACATACCAATCGATTTTTCATTTATTCAACCGGGATTTAAACATTTTGAAGCATTATCGGGCATGTGATTATTTCATATATCCATAACATTCATATACTTCAAATAAACACATTCCACATTCATTTCAAGAATAAAAGTAACATTTTTATCATTTATCATTTTTCGGGCATTATCGTTGATCGGGCTTTGTCAGATACAATTTCAATGTCACATATATATATGATATTTATACAATTCACAACTCAATATTTAATTCAAACATATAAACATACACAATTTATTTACACGAACTTACCTCGACAAATGTGTTCGTGTACGTAAAATCTACTAATCCGTCATTTTTCTCTTTCCCTTGTTCTAGTCCGAATTTGGTCTATCCGGATCCAATTTGGCCAAGAAAGTTTCTTCTCTCTCTTCTAGGGTTTCCATGGAATATTTTAGAAGAAGATGATAAAAATAATTTTTTATTTCTATTTAATTAATTTATCATCTTGAATAATTTTGATTCCTAATTTAGTCCTTTTTTAATTTTCCATGGATGAATCATCCAAAAATATCTAATAACTTTTTATTAATGGTCTAATTAGCATATAAGGACCTTAAGTTTTGAATTCCATAGCTATTTGATCATTCTAGCTACTAGAATTCAACTTTTACATTTTATGCGATTTGGTCCTTTCCGTAATTAAACACATAATCGGTAAAATTTTCTTATCAAAATTTTCACATGACATTTCTATCATATTATGAACCATAAAATAAAAATAAAATAAATTTTATTTTTAGGCTCAAATTTGTAGTCCCGAAACCACTGTTCCGATTTCACT
This sequence comes from Gossypium anomalum, assembly GCA_025698475.1. NCBI lineage: Eukaryota > Viridiplantae > Streptophyta > Magnoliopsida > Malvales > Malvaceae > Gossypium > Gossypium anomalum. Next base: position 27,879,924 of record CM046957.1, read on the forward strand.
GAAATTGGGCTATTACACACCTGTTAGCTTTAAAGGCAGTTTAACTTCAGATCTGGGCTTCCATCGAGTAGATCAATAGCTCCTAAACATTAAACCACAAAAAAATCATTAAGATCTTTCTTTTCTCACTTGAACACCAGAATCTTACAACAAGGCTTTATCATTTTCGTTACTAAGCTTAAATAGATTTGCTCTCATGACAGCTTAGCATGCAAGGTCGGGAAACTTACCTTACAAAAGGGGTATCTCAAAGTTGATCCTCTCATTCTCGACTCATCTTAAAGGATGAGAGGATTTTTTCTCCCTTAGCTCATCTTTATATAGATGGAGGATACTTTCTGAGGAAGAATGAATAGTTCCTCAGCACTTACCCAGTAATCAGATATTTTCCTTTGTTCAAGTGGATGTTAGACACATTTATTAATCCACATGATCACCAATTAGATGCACAAAAACTGTAAGGCAACAAGTGTGGGCATACAAATGCATACATAACTTATACCTGGGTTCTCGCCCATCTTTCGTAGCCGACAGACCAACTAATTACGCTTTGGCACATCATGCCTTTATGGCAGTAACCTCATTTACTTAACTCCCCTTAGTACTTTTTTAGGCGTCCTTTCCCAACGATACTTCATATCGTATTTCTATATACATGTATATATATATATATATATATATATATATATATATATTGGTTACACACCCAAATATATGCCAAGAACATCAATGGGGTGAACAACACTTTATTTACTCATAGACTTCATATTTCGCCATTCAGGCATCACCTTACCTCACCCTCGCCTAATCCTTGGGCCTTTTACTTAGCCCTGAGAAGTTTTTCCTATCCTCCTTTATAAGCCTTTTGACTTGTCCCTAAACTTTATTGGGACTCAATAAATGTCACATTAATCATTTGATAGTCTTGTCCAAATCTTACGAATTCCAAGAACTAATCAAGTATTTCCTTTAGTATTTAACTATCTTAGTTCTCATTTGGTTACTTCCTAACTATTTTTTTCTTATATCTTGATCAGCTTAAGGCCATCATTATTAATTGCCCTCAATGTTGACATAAAATTCTCAGCACAAGGTTTATTTGTTCAGTACCTATAACATACCCTGCTCATTCCATTCACACCAATCAAAGACTTTTAGGATGAATCTTTCTTTAACGACTTTACTTATTATTCACTTCATGCTAACCCAATGTTTGTCAAATCCGTAGGCGTCAATGGCACACCTAAATGGTTCTTATCGTTACTCTAGCTTTAACACTATCCTCTTTCCACTCATCTTATCCGACCTATTCTTTGAACAGTATTCAGATATTAATATTTCGTCGGACAGGATGTTACATTCCTCCTATTCTGTTTGATTCGCATCCACGGGCCTTTGCCCTATAATGACCTTTTCCACACCATTCTGAACTAGAATTGTCGTCATCTGAATTTTCCATAAACTAAAATTTGTGATCCTATTGAACTTTTCAATATCGTACATTATTTCCATATTTGAATGAGTTGAATGCAAGTAACTAAGGACAATTAATTACAGGGTTAATATTTTTCATCAATTGTACATGATTTTAATTGGTATAATAACAAATTTACCCATCAATGTTTACATTTTGTGTCAATTTGGTTTTAATTTAACAAATTTATCCCACTACATTTGTGTAAATGTTGAAGTTAAATTCATTGAGCCTTTTAGAATTAAGGCCAAAATAATAAAATATGTAAACATCGAAGGCTAAATTTGTTATTATACCAATCAAAGTCATATATAATTTGACGAAAGACATCGAATATTCGAAATTGATAATAATTAAATTTTTTAAAGAAAAGACAGATTTACTCAAGTGAGAGAAACTAAAAAATTATTTTATCAAAATAGAATTGAAAGCGTTTAGGGGAAAAGATTCTTGTATTGCATAGCATCCCTATGAGAAAGAAAAGGAAGGTATCCGAAGTAGATTTAGTAATTTTGGATACCATACATAAACAAAATACAAAAGATAATTAAAATAAGATACAAACCATGACATCACAACAATAACACAGTACAAATATATATATATTCTCAAAATCTATATAATGCTCTTCATTAACAGATTCAAAATAAAATAAATATATAATATTTAAATAATATAGTGATGTAACTATTACACAAAAATATATGGAGTTGCAAGCCTAATGTCCAGTCCCACTTTTGCGTTTTTGTTTAGGGTATTTGACAACAAGGATTAAAAAATCGAATGAAATGTAAAATTAGTTGGATTTTCATTTTTAGTTCAACCCAAAAATCAAAACAAATTAAGGAAATCATATTCATAAAAGAACTAAGGATGAAAGTAAACTGTTTTTTTAATTATATTATTAATCAAATGATATAAATGGCTTTAAAAAGTAAGTTACAAAATGAATCTAAAATAGGGTTAAAAGAATCTAAAACATAATGAAAATTTTTGAAATTAAAGAAAAAAACCTAAAAGTTAATAAAACAATACTTATTTTATCCCTTTTTTTTCTAATTTATACTGTTCATTAATATATATATATATATATATATATTATTTCAACCTATATTGCTTCAGTATCAAACCAGCCAACTTAATCTACTAATATGTTTTTTTATTCACTGATATTATGAGTAAAGAAAACACTCATGAGAACATTGAAGTATGATGTAGTGGTTGTTCACTTCATCATTTAATTATGTGGTCAGGAGCCTGATCCTGGTCATGAGAGTAGAGCACATTTTATTGTCAGTCATTTACCTCTTTGGAGAGCACCTACGATGAAAGAATTAGTTACTTCTATCGGTGGTTGTTGATACGGGGTATCAACAAGGATGGAGTAGGTGGAGAGGGTGGTGGTGTGAGGTAGATTGGTTCACCCTCGTTGGGCTGAGAGCCAAAAAGTAGGAGAATGGTTTGGAGGAGGATGAAAGTTTAGTATGTTAGGGTTTTTGGAGAGGAAGAGGAAGCCCCTTACTATGTTGTATATTGGGATATTTATAGGTAAGTGATAGTTCCCAAGTGGTCCCCTCTTGTGGAGAATGCACCTGCTAACAATGGGCTACCTAATAGAGAGCCCAACTAGGTGGTTATGGATGTTCCTTCTTACAGGGGGTACGGAAGCATGCGAGTGGCCGGTCATTGAGTAATTATCTGGATGGTATAAGGCAGAGGGTAATCCATCCGTAGGTGTTTCTCTGATCACTTCTCATGTTGCCACATGTCCAACTCGGGATAGTGGTATAATAATTATATCTCTAGCTAAGAGGTAGGTTATAAAGTGGCCTTAACTCGATACCATTAGTGGTTTACCCCTATGGGTGGTAGCTTTTTGCAAATAAAATAACCGGTAGCAGGTTGGAACAGTTGACCTTAAATACCCTGGTCTCCACAAAAATGAAAACACCTTGAGAATCCCATACTTAATTTCCCAATCTACAAGGAACTCCCATATGTCTACTTTGGGCAAATTTCGTGGTGGATTTCAAATTGCTATAATTTTAATTAATATATGCAATTTTCATTTACGGAAGTTAAAAGAAGTTGATTAAATTATAAATATTTAGAAAGAATAAAAAAGTGGAATTTAACTATTTGAACAAGGACCTGCCTGTCTCTCCATGGTTTTATCCCTGCGAATATCCATATAAGAAATGGACACTCAACTCTAAATTCCAGTAACATAGATTCATACTAATAGCATTTGCTCATTCCATTGTTTGCAAAACATTAAGCAATTTCTTAAACTGGACTTGTCTTATTTCAGGAGCAAATTCTACTAGAGCAGCTTAAAAGATGTAGACTACAGGTAAATTAAAATTTAATATGCCAATCCAATGCTTATTTTAGCCATTAAGACGAAAACAACGTCATTATTTGAACCATCAATTCTGCTTTAATATATTTCATTTTTAGGAGCAGAAAGCTATTCTTGAGAACCAGAGTCTACGTAAACAGGTAGGCCATAGGAAAAGAAGAGGTAGTTATGTGTTGCAATTCAGGCCTTCTAATCTTCTATTTTCCCTAATTTATACTAAGGTTGAGGAACTGCAGCAAAAAACAAGCTCTAATTCACTTGATTTCAGTCCGCTGCCAACAAAAATTTCTCCCAATACTTCAAAGGCAGATTTTCATTTTGACCACCACTATCATCATCATTCAGACGCTTCCTTGCACTTGGACTTGGGGTATATATGCTCATTCCCATTTTCTTTTTTCATTTATTTTTAAATAAAAACTTTTACCAAGCCGTGCATATCAATTACACCTTTTTATTAATGGAAATTACCATTCACTAGTTTATTTTTTAACAGACATTTGTGTGATTATCACATGTACAACTAATTGAAGGAACAACAAATTAAGATTTTAAATATTAGATTGAGGATTATGAATGTAATCCTTTTTATATGTTGTTTTTCAATAATTATTAATTTTAATAACTTATTAGAATTTTTAATAATTTTATATTTTTTACGATTCTTAATAATTTTTATAAATTATGTCCATGATAAATCTGAACAAATGATTGTTCAGATTCAATTGTACTTCAATATTTTTTATCCAAAAATTCAATTTATATATCTATTTCTAGTAATTTTTAATAACTTTTAGGATTTTTATTAAATTTATAAAATTTTGAATAATTATTAACAATCATGTATAATTTTTACCATTTTAAATGTTTTTGTAAAAATTTTAATACTTTTTGATAATATTCTAAACTATTTTCAGAATGAACTTGGACAGTTGTTCAAATTCAAATGAGCAGGAACAGTTTTCTTTTCAAGTTCATTATGAGGGTACACATTTTAGTAAATTTTATAATTTTTAGCCTTTGTTATTTTTAGATATACATTAGTGTGATATGCATCATCAAAATACTTATTCATATGACATGTCATATATTAGTTTCTTGTTATTTTCATTAATCATGTCAGCATCTATTAATGGTTAAATTTGTCAATAATTTGATTTTCTTTCTCATAATTAATATTATTATTTGAGAATATATACTTGTTTTACTATTTTAAAACATGTGATTATACATTATTATAAAAAAAATTTATTGAGTTTGACTTCAATAGGGAAATAACAAAAAACCAATTTGATGATAGTAAAGGTATCAAACAAGGATAAATACCATTTAATATATATAACTTCAATAGTATATTCCATAAAAAGATTTAGAAAATTGTAATGTGTTTTTTTTAATTTTTAATTTTTAATTTTTTATATGTTTATAACACCTTTGTTAATCTTTTTTATATACCAATTTTATACCATGTTTTTCTCAACCAAATAAGTTTCTTTTTAAGAATAATGAAACAAAAAAAAAATTAAAACTTTAAAGGCAAAAAATTTAATCTAAACTTGAGCTTCTTTATTTATTATCTAATAAATTCATTTAAAAAATAATATTTTTAAATTAAAATCCATATTATTGTTAATAAAATATAATAGAAATTTGGAAATAGTGTGAATAATGTTGGTTCAAAAAATTTTATATTTGTTTTTTTTATTTATACTATTAAGAAAGTGTTTGATTTATTTATACCAAGTTAGTGAAATAATATAAAAAATCTAATTTAGCCCTATTTGATGAAGTTTGAATTAATTAAAAATTAATATTTATGAGATTTATAGTACTTATTGAAAATTTTATGTTTGATTTTCAGGTTGTCGTCAGATGGTGAACGCAAGAGAAAATTGAAAAAAATTGAAGCAGATAATAATGATTTAGAGAGTCAAATAGCCTAGAATGATTTTACCTACATTTATAAAAAAAGACCCTGCTAGCTTCACTTAATTTATTCGAACTCTTAATCATCTCTTTTTGGGTTCTCTCATCCTGCAATTTGCAGATTGATTAGTGCTCTAGGCTGTGGTGTCAGCAAATAAACCACTATTTTAAATTAGTCTCATGTTTCAAAACTCAACTTGCTGATTCAAAATGCAGTCAACTTCTCTATTGGCTTAAGTGAGTGTTGAATACGGATAAATTTTGTTTATTTATTTTAATTTTTTCAAAGTATAAGTACGAGTTACTCTGTTCAGAATGCGTAAGTCTGAGTCTATTTTCCTTTATTTTCAAGCGGGCGTAAAATTGCTCTTTGATTGGATTTAATTCTATTTTTCGGCTAATATTTTGACTTTGGGCTTTAAATTTGATATTTGACTTGTTAGTCTACCCTTCACATTTATGTTCCGTTTGTTTAATTTAAAATGGTTTCTGAAAAATAATTTTTAGAAAATATTTTTTTTAGAATTATAATATTTTTTAATATTTAAATGAATCTATATAAATTATTTTCTGTTCTTAAGTAGATTTCTTAAAAATATTTTATAAGATTTTTTTTTCAATGAAACAAACATACATTTAACATTTTCTTATCTTTTCATTGTTTAATGAATTTATTTTATATCTATAAATTTATATTTTGCTTTATTCTTTATAAAACAAACATGACAAAAATATATTTGTTATAAAATATTACAATGCAATTTCCTTTTAACAATCAAAGTTTATTTTATAATAAGAAAATATTTTGTAATAATCAATGTCATATATAAACTTAACAATAAATAATCCTTAATTAAAACTTAATTTAAATTACATATAGTACATATATAAGAGTACATATTGACATATCAAAGTTGTAAGGGATAAATGAAGCTGAACATTATTTAAACAAATACTCATATTTATATAATTAAAATATTCATATTTTTAAATTGGGTAAAAGTATGTGATAGTACTAGAAAGAACATATGTTTTCTCCTTACTTATTGGTTAATTTGTCCCCATTTAGTTATCTTCAGCACATATTTTAGCATTTTCAGTTTAGTAAATTGCATTTTATAACTTAGTGGATCTTAACTTATTTATCCTTAATTTTGTCATGTTTTAGTACTGATGTCATTGCATAAGAATTTCCAGATTGCGCCTAGATTTATCGCCGCACCTAACAACTGTTTGGATAAGAACAAAAAGGTGTGATGTAACAGCCAAATTTTTCAGTGGTGTCGAAAACAGTGATTCGAGATCACTAAATCCAACGAGTAAGTTTAGAAATTTTAATAAATAATAATTATGGGTGAAGCGCGAATTTAAAAGAATTTTTAAATTAGTGAATTTTGCGATTTTAAAAGAATTAATCAGGTAAATTGGGTTAAAAACGAGGTATCAAGACCTTGGATTCATAAACCGAGCCATAAATACTTTTATAAATATTTATGGATTTTATAAATATTTATGGAGTGTTATTAAGTTAGTATTAAAGTTTCGTTAGAAAATTTTAACGTTTGGTTAGTCAATTAATTAAACAGGACTAAATTGAAAATAGTGCGAAATTTGTTAAATTGTGATTAAATAGCTTAAGTGATTAAAAAGGAGGGATTTAAAAGGCAATTGGACCCAAATTGTATGGGCTGGACGATTGGGCAAGAAAATCAGCAAAAAGACAAGGAGAAACAAGGGCAAAATGGGAAATTTTGCAAATTAAACATATAAAACAAGACAAAATTGAAAAATATAAAGATATCATCATTTTTCTTCAGCAAAAACGCCATGGGAGGTCTGAAAGTTGCTGGTTTTTCATACTTTGATATATGTGAGTTCAATTCTTGCCCTTTTCTTTGAGATTTTTATGTTTTTGTGACCTTTACAATTAGGTCCAAGTGTTTAATTCATTAGTTTTTGATTTTATGGACAAAATTGAAAGTTACCATTGATAAGTGTTGGCTGTTTATGATGAAATAAAATGAATTTGAAGCTTTTATTTTGTTTTTTTGATGATTTTATCAAGTAATTTCAATAGAAATTGATTTTAGGACCTAATTGTGAAAAAGTTGTGAATTAAGGTATAGTGTTAAAATTTTGATTTTCAAAGGTTGTGTAATAGTTTAGAATGATGGAATAAAATGTTAATTAGAAAAATTAGCTTAATAGATGGGCTAATTGAGCAAGGACTGAATTGTATGACTTGTGAAATTTAGAGGAAAAATGGTAATAAACATCTTGAACTAAAACAGTTTTGGACAGCAGAACTAGGTTAACTTTGAAAAACCACCATAAATTGTAGAAATCGAATTAAAGGATGAAAAAAATATTGAATTAAAGTTTATTGAGTCTAGTTTCTCATAGAAGAAACAGTGTAAGCAATTAAATTGTAAATTATGAGATATGATGAATTTTGTGAGACAAGGTCAGAATGAATATGGGTTTCCCTGTTCTGACTTTGGAAAATCACCAAAAATTTGAGAAAATAATTAGAGGCTCAAATTCTTATGCTTAGAATCCTTAATGAGTCTATTTTCAATAAAAATCAACAGGAACATTATCCAAGGTCTTTAATGTGATATAATTAATTTTTAGTGAAGAGAGGTCAGAACTGTCGGATAGTGAAACAGGGGAAACTTAAATGAATAAACTGTACTAATTGGCTAAACCAAAAATTTTGAAAATTTTATGGTGGAAGGATATGTGAGTCTAGTTTCAGAAAAAAAAATTACGGATCTTAATTTGGAGCTCTGTAGCTCAAATTATAAATAATTGAGTGACTATGACTCGTGTGGACAGCTTGATGTGAGCATTAATAAGTAAATTGTGAAATTGTACTTACAAGAATGTTATATACATTAAGAATGGGGAATGGGGAGGAGGAGGAGGAAAATAAATGATATATGTTTATAGGAAAATAGTATAAGAATGATACATATCATGACATGTATATATATATGACTAGTTTCAATATGATGCTTGTTGGGTATGAAGTTAGATTGAAATATCTCAGGCAAGTATTTTATTCTGCGTATCTGAAATGTGGTATTTTATAAAGATATAATCTAGCTTTAAATATGAATGCTTGATGATTAAGCTGAAAATATTTGGTAAGATGATAATCATGGTATAAAAGTATAAGTGGTACCATAATAGACAAGGTAAAATGAGTATGAGAGACAAATGTATAATGACATACAAATGCTATGTTTGTAATTTAATTGGGATTGTTTAATTATTAAATGCATACCATGTTATATGCTTTTGATTTTGTATAAGTGTGTAAGAGATTAAAGTTGACCAAGGCTTGGAAAATAGCTTAGGTATTAACCACACAGGCAGAGACACGGCCGTGTGTCTCAGCCGTGTATGGAACACGACTTTAGGGCATGGGCGTACGATGTGGCCGTGTGCCCCTAGATTGATGATGATGTCATAAACAGAGAGCTCCACGGACAAGGGACACGGGCATGTCGCAAGCCATACGGGCGTGTGGGTAGTTCACAAGTAAAACTTTTAAAATTTAAGCGAAAAATTTTATGAGAAATTGGTTGAGTTCCGACTTGATTTTAATGTTCATGTTGGGCTTCGAGGGCCCAAATAAAGGTCGTTATATATATATGTTCACAGAAAGTGAATAGTAATGTTTCGGTTAATCTGTAAATGTTCTGTATGTACTGGTAACACTCTGTAACCCTGTTTCGACGACGGATACGGGTTCAGGTGTTTCATTTAGTGGTATCAGAGCTATGATTTAATCGGTTCTCGGACTAACCTAGCGTATGTGACTCTAGTATACATGCCATATCACTACTACTGATAGTTTGATATCTTCCGCCTGTAACACCCCTTACCCATATCCAAGGCTGGAACAGGGTACGAGGCATTACCAGACTTAACAATACACATAAACGAAAACCGGGCCATAAAATTTTATTTAATTTAAAACTTTGCGAACACATGCATAACAAACAAAGCTAACTATATCATTACATCAAAATATATGACATAGCATGATTAATTAAACTTATAAACCATAATGGATAAGGACCACATCTCATAATCATATACAATAACTCAATGCAGACTGATACGTATGGTCAAAATCATAATAAAAATACATATCACAAACTAACTTCCTATACATGCCAATCACTTGATATTTCTAATATTTGAATTAATTCTCCCAAAAATGATAGTTTGATAGTGTGATTTTGCCTCCGACGATCTCCAACCCCGAGCTGACCTGCCAATACTAAAGAAATGGAGAGGATGGGTAAGCTTTACGCTTAGTAAGTTCATATGAAAATAATAAGCAATTACTACCATGCTTTTCAAGATAAAACACTATAATTATACAATTACACATACTCAGGTTAAGTTGTGTTATTGAGTTACAGTTACTAAATCATTTATATCTGAAGCTACAAAACTCCAAATTTAGTTTCGTAAATTTACTTGAAACTAGATTCATATATCCTTCTCCCATAAAATTTATAGAATTTTTGGTTTATCCAATTAGTACAGTTTATTAGTTAAAGTCTCTCCTGTTTCAGAGTACGACTACTCTGACCTCTGTGCACTACGAACCAAATTTCTCCCTGTACAGAATTCCGACGACCATGCCGTTTCTTTCCCTTAAAAATAGACTCAATAAGGAATTCATTCATGTAAAATATGACTCTTAATAATTTTTTTAAAATTTATGGTGAATTTATTAATTCAGAATAGGGGATCTCGAATTCATTCAGACCCTGTTTCACAAGAATTCAAATATCACACAATATAGAATTCTTTTACTTCCCCTGTTTCTTTCATGTAAAAATAGACTCATTAAGCTTTATTTTCATATATCATTTGCATTTTTATTCAACTTCCACAATTTTTTGTGAATTTTCAAAGTCACATCACTGCTGCTGTCCAAAACAATTTTATTGCTAATTCACTCTTTCACACTTTCTTTGTATTAACCTCATTTTAACATACATATCACAAATCAATTTCACCACATTTCATACATCACAAGTATAGGCCCATGATTACAAGGTCACCATAAAATCATCCTCATGTATAACTTACTTGTTTATAACCTTACCACATCGCGGTCACTTAATGAACACATCAATCACATAACCAAGTTCCTGCATTTATTCATCACAAAACTCACAAAGCAGTACATAATAAGTCACCCGTTGAACACTTCGGATCAATCCTCGATACTTGGTGGTTTCAGCACATAGCTCCACCCGTCATAAAGTTCGGCTCTCTTATACACATGGTGAACACTTAGTACCACCCATGTGACCTAGCCAGTTTATCTCGTAGCTCTCTTGTCTACATGGTGTCCTTTACCTGGAACCATGCATGCGACCTAGCTACATATATCCCGTAGCTCTCTTGTCTACATGGTGTACACATAGTATCACCCATGTGACCTAGCTACATCATAATGTCTCAGTAGCTCTCTTGTACACATGATGTGCACTCAAAGACCATACATGTGACTTAGCTACATACCATCTCAGTATCATCCAATCTTTCAAGGTTCAACTGGATTTCTCTCTCTTTTCCAACAATTTCACCAATCAAGTAATTATCAACAAACATATTTCCAATATTATTATAAAATATCATAATACAAGTAAAATTGATGTATTACTTACATATAAACTTACATCTCATTTAATATCAAGGCAATAACATTAAATTACACATTGCATTATTAAAAATCATATGAACTTACAATTGCTCATAATATCCATAATCATAGAAATCACATTTATTACGATAATTCAATGCACTTCATGTACCATAGACATATTTTTTAAAATCAATTCATCAACTTGGCACCATAACATTTAATTCATGTAACAATAATTTTCCATTCAATTTCACATGACACAACTAGAATTACATTTTTTTTTATATACATACCATCCATCAACTTCTCTTAAACATATTAGATCATACAATTTATTCCATATCAATAGAGAATTACAATTCATGCATGGTATTGCATTATTATTAACATACGAACTTACCTCGATCCAGAAACGGCAATTTACTATTTTAGTCCATAACCTTGTATTTTCCCGATTTAATCTCGAGTCTCGACTTTCTTCATCTATAATATCACATTTTGCCTAATAATTAGTCACATTATTCATACGGGTCCAAAAATCATATTTTTACAAATTTGCATTTTGACCCCTAAACTTTTGCATATTTACACTTTTTCCCCAAGGTTCGGAAATTAAACTTCATCCTATTTTCTTATGTTTTATGACATGCTGATCATTTTTCCCTTCTATGGCAACATCAAATTCTCACTCTAACACATAGTTATGAACAATAACAACTTTTACCAATTAAGCCCTTTTACTCGTTTTCACTTAAAATCGAGTAGCACAAGTTGTTTAACATAATTTAAACCTCATATTATATCATAAAACACCAAAATACACAAATTTCACCTATGGGTATTTTTCCAAATACGAACCCTAGGTTGAATTATTGCTAGCATAAGCTAAATCAAGTTACCAGGACTCCAAAAACATAAAAATCATTAAAAACGAGGCTAGAACGAACTTACAATCGAGCTTGGAAGCTTGGAAACCCTAGCCATGGAGTCTCCCTTGGTATACACGTCCATGGTGAAGAAGATGAGCAAAATTGGCTTTTAATTTTGTATTTTAATTCATTTTACCCCTAAATAACCAAAATGCCCTTACTACTAAACTTTCCAAAAATTCCATCCATGTCCAATTTTTGTCCATAGACTTAGAAATTGGTCAAATTGCTATTTAAGACCTCTTCATTAATATTCCAAAGCAATTTCATACTAAAAACTTCTAGAATGCAAATTTTGCAAATTATTCGATTTAGTCCCTAATTTCAATTTAAGCACTTTATGCATAAAATTTCTTCACGAAATTTTCACAAATCATGCAATCATATCATAGACCTCAAAATAATCATAAAATAATTATTTCTATCTCAGATTTGTGGTCACAAAACCACTATTCCGATTAGGCCCTAATTCGGGATATTACACCGACTCTAATGAAATTGTTTTGTTAAGACAGAGGTGCTTTCCAATTGAGCTAATCTTGACAGTGCAAAAATTTAGTGTTGAGACATTGAAAATGTGTTTGTGTTAAGTTGAAACTTGACAAGGTATGAATAAAAGTTCATGATATGTATGTGATAATGTACGAAATGAGATAACTATAAGTTGAAATATAGAAAGGTGAAATGAAATGAAAGTTTATATTATGATAAGGCTATCTATGTCAGTTTGGCATGTCTATGATGTTATGTGCCCAACATGTTTGATTAAGTAAACTTATTCAAAATTGAATAAGTGTGTGTTTATGTACACTTGGTTTAATAAGTATGATTAGTAAGTTCATATGTATAATAAGCATTAATTTATGCATGTTTCAATGTAAAATTGATATATTTACTATGATTGCCGAGGTGTTGAAAGTAAGTATAATTATGGTGATTTAAATGTTCAATATTAATTCGACATGGAAATGAGAAAGTATGTAAGTTTGTATGTAAATAATACATTATCTTTACAACGTTTTTATATTTCAGCATATTTTATGTATTGTAGCTGATTTTTGAATCATGATTGACTATTGGAAGAATGGAATAAAGTATTAGGAAGTGAGATACTTCCTATTTGAACCTTCGAAATCGAAAGATACAGATGGTATGTAGCTAGGTCACATGTGTAATACGGGATGTATACCATGTGTACAAGAGAGCTACGAGACATTATGAGATAGCTAGGTCGCATGGGTGATGCTATGTGTACACCATGTAGACAAGAGAGCTACGAGATAAATGTAGCTAGGTTTCATGTGTGGTTCCAGGTAAAGGACACCATGTAAATAAGAGAGCTACGAGATAAAGTGGCCAGGTCACATGGGTGATACTATGTGTACACCATGTGTACAAGAGAGCCAAAATTATGTATACAATCGAGCTAGGTCACATGAGTGGTGCTAAGTGAAGGCCACTATGTGTACAAGAGAGCTTCGATTTTAAAGGTAGACTGTGTACGATACCATCGCGTATCTGTTATTATTCTGAAGTGTTCAATTGAGAAATTGATTAATTATTGATATTGAGCTAAACTAAGTGAATTCATTGTTTGAAATTGTAGATGGCAGAAAATATTGATAGACTATATAAGTGTATTAATTTTGCTTGAAGTGAATTATGTGAAAACGATGATGTTATGTTAATGATGAATATCAAGTCATATGTGTGTAATTATGAGAGTTAAGTTAGAGGCTTTACGACCTCACCCCCTTACCAGAGTTGTAATTATGACAAAATTTCATGAGAATTATGTTAATAAAGTCACATGTGTAGAATTGGAGAGTATAGTGGTGAAGTGATTAGTAAGGCATACAGAGACGAGAATAGTTTGAAAAGTAACTACAGTTCTGGAAAAAGGTATTAGAATGTTTTAAAGACCATTGAGATATGCAATGTCATGGTTAGAGAAGAAGCTAATTTTGGTAAATTGACTTATTCAGATATGATGTCTAAAGAGTGTACTTACCGGAAAATTCTTTTGAATTGATTTTTGTTAATGAATGAAATATTATGATATTAGGGATGACAGAATTAGTCAGATGAATATGTGGTTGTTCATTTTCTGATGAAATTTTTATTGTATAAGAATGTTAGTTAACTAAAATGTTTGATGATAGCAATGTTGGTTTGATTAAATTATGATTGGGACTTCTTCATTTTTCTTTGTTATACTATTTTGTTATGTTTGAGATAAAAGTAAATGGTGAGATTCATGTGAAGCTATTATTCTGTTTTTACGGGTTGTTACTTTGTATTATATACGTATTGGAAAATCTTGACTATTTTGTGAATGTTGATTACATGATTGGCTTTATTTGATGATGATTTGATTCCAACCCAGTTAAATGCTAAAGTGGGGTTTTCTTTGTGAAACTGAGAAGCTCAGAAATGTGATAATGGGTGGTAATCTAAATGAGTTTGAAGCGAATTTATTTCTGATGTTGAATTTCAGGTCGAACATGATTTTTGTTATTATTATTTTCTCGAGATAGAATGTATGTATAGATGAATCCGAAGTTTATATAGAAGTTTTTGCACGAGGCTCAGTAGTAGTTAGTCTGCTCATCCAAGATAGATAAGATGTGCAGTTATGTGAGTTAGTTGTGCTAGTGATTGTATGTGTTCAATGATATTTTGGATTCGTATTCAGACATTGATTTGTTAACAGATAAAAGATGAGTAAGTTGTGAGATAGAATTGCCATAGATTTCATATCGGGATTGTCATTTGCTCTGAAAAATAAGATGTTATTTGATTGTGGTTGATCATTTGACAAAGAAAGATTCGTATGATCATTTCGGTATGTACAAAATTTTTATTGAACAAATTAATTGAGTATAAGTAATTATGAGAGAATAAATGAGATCTTGACGATATGCTCCGACACTGTGTGCTACAGTCTAAAGGTTATTGGGAAGAGATGTTTGAGATTAGTTCGGTTGTGATTCTGAGAAACTCTGTGGAAGTTTTTCCTGAGAGTTGAAAGCAACTTCTTATGGTAAGATTTTCGGGGACGAAAATCCCTAAAGGGGGAGAGAGTTGTAACAGCCAAATTTTTCAGTGGTGTTGGAAACAGTGATTCGAGATCACTAAATCCAACGAGTAAGTTTAGAAATTTTAATAAATAATAATTATGGGCGAAGCGCGAATTTAAAAGAATTTTTGAATTAGTGAATTTTGCGATTTTAAAAGAATTAATCAGGTAAATTAGGTTAAAAACGAGGTATCGAGACCTCAGATTCATAAACTGAGCCATAAATACTTTTATAAATATTTATGGAGTGTTATTAAGTTAGTATTAAAGTTTCGTTAGAAAATTTTAACGTTTGGTTAGTCAATTAATTAAAAAGGACTAAATTGAAAATAGTGCAAAATTTGTTAAATTGTGATTAAATAGCTTAAGTGATTAAAAAGGAGGGATTTAAAAGGCAATTGGACCCAAATTGTATGGGCTGGACGGTTGGGCAAGAAAATCAGCAAAAAGAAAAGGAGAAACAAGGGCAAAATGGGAAATTTTGCAAATTAAACATATAAAACCAGACAAAATTGAAAAATCTAGAGATATCATCATTTTTCTTCAGCAAAAATGCCATGGGAGGTCTGAAAGTTGCTGGTTTTTGATAATTTGACATATGTGAGTTCAATTCTTGTCCTTTTCTTTGAGATTTTTATGTTTTTGTGACCTTTACAATTAGGTCCAAGTGTTTAATTCATTAGTTTTTGATTTTATGGACAAAATTGAAAGTTATCATTGATAAGTGTTGGCTGTTTATGATGAAATAAAATGAAATTGAAGCTTTGATTTTGTTTTTTTGATGATTTTATCAAGTAATTTCAATAGAAATTGATTTTAGGAACTAATTGTGAAAAAGTTGTGAATTAAGGTATGGCGTTAAAATTCTGATTTTCAAAGGTTGTGTAATAGTTTAGAATGATGGAATAAAATGTTAATTGAGAAAAATTAGCTTAATAGATGGGCTAATTGAGCAAGAACTGAATTGTATGACTTGTGAAATTTAGAGGAAAAATGGTAATAAACATCTTGAACTAAAACAGTTTTGGACAGCAGAACTAGGTTAACTTTGAAAAATCACCATAAATTGTAGAAATTGAATTAAAGGATGAAAAAAATATTTCATTAAATTTTATTGAGTCTAGTTTCTCATAGAAGAAACAGTGTAAGCAATTAAATTGTAAATTATGAGATATGATGAATTTTGTGAGACAAGGTCAGAATGAATTCGGGTTTCCCTGTTCTGAATTTGGAAAATCACCAAAAATTTGAGAAAAATAATTAGAGGCTCAAATTCATATGTTTAGAATCCTTAATGAGTCTATTTTCAATAGAAATCAACAGTAACATTATCCAAGGTCTTTAATGTGATATAATTAATTTTTAGTGAAGAGAGGTCAGAACTATCGGATAGTGAAACAGGGGAAATTTAAATGAATAAACTGTACTAATTGGCTGAACCAAAAATTTTGAAAATTTTATGGTGGAAGGATATGTGAGTCTAGTTTCAGAAAAAAATTACGGATCTTAATTTGGAGCTCTGTAGCTCAAATTATAAATAATTGAGTGACTATGACTCGTGTGGATAGCTTGATGTGAGCATTAATAAGTAAATTGTGAAATCGTACTTACAAGAATGTTATATACATTAAGGATGTGGAATGGAGAGGAGGAGGAGGAAAATAAATGATATATGTTTATAGGAAAATAGTATAAGAATGATACATATCATGACATGTATATATATATGACTAGTTTCAATATGATACTTGTTGGGTATGAAGTTGGATTGAAATGTCTCAGGCAAGTATTTTATTCTGCGTATCTGAAATGTGGTATTTTATAAAGATATGATCTATCTTTAAATATGAATGCTTGATGATTAAGCTGAAAATATTTGGTAAGATGATAATCATGGTATAAAAGTATAAGTGGTACCATAATGACAAGGTAAAATGAGTATGAGAGACAAATTTGTAATGACATACAAATGCTATGTTCGTAATTTAATTAGGATTGTTTAATTATTAAATGCATACCATGTTATATGCTTTTGATTTTGTATAAGTGTGTAAGAGATTAAAGTTGACCAAGGCTTGGAAAATAGCTTAGGTATTAACCTCACAGGCAGAGACACGGTCGTGTGTCTCAGCCGTGTATGGAACATGACTTTAGGGCATGGGCATACGATGTGGGTGTGTGCCCCTAGATTGATGATGATGTCATAAACAGAGAGCTCCACGGACAAGGGACACGGGCATGT
The DNA here is from genome assembly GCA_025698475.1 of Gossypium anomalum. Classification (NCBI taxonomy): domain Eukaryota; kingdom Viridiplantae; phylum Streptophyta; class Magnoliopsida; order Malvales; family Malvaceae; genus Gossypium; species Gossypium anomalum. The sequence continues at coordinate 27,897,616 of CM046957.1, forward strand.
CGCAAGCCATACGAGCATGTGGGTAGTTCACAAGTAAAACTTTTAAAATTTAAGCGAAAAATTTTATGAGAAATTGGTTGAGTTCCGACTTGATTTTAATGTTCATGTTGGGCTTCGAGGGCCCAAATAAAGGTCGTTATATATATATGTTCACAGAAAGTGAATAGTAATGTTTCGATTAATCTGTAAATGTTCTATATGTACTGGTAACACTCTGTAACCCTGTTTCGACGACGGATAACGGTTCGGGGTGTTACATGTGAGCTGTCCAGTCTGGTACAACCTACTTGTACGTACAGAGGCAGTATGATTCTGATGAAACGACACGTGTGCTATTTGGATAAATATTAATATTCACATGAATAGTAGGGAGAATTATCTTATTTAACCTATCTTTTGAAGCTTTTCGGCTATGACGGCTTAAGTCTTCTACGGGTAAACTGACGGGAAAGAGATGCAAATTAGCTCTTGACGAGGAGCCCTGAGTGTGACACAAGAGGGAATGGAGAGAGTCAAGTTGAGATTGTGTAGGAATAGTATTCTCTACTTGTTTCTTTTGTATTTCTTTTCTAAAAGATGGTGATTACTTTCTATTTCATGTTTGTACGAAAGTACACATGATTTCTGGGTTAAATGTTATTTTATTCAATCTTGCTTCTACTATTTAATCTTTGGGTTTGAATGTTTTTAGCATGGAAGTGTTATTACAGTCACTGACACTGGAAAGTGCAACGACAGTTCAAGCTGACAAGCATGAAAACGGAAGTTGTTTGAGGATTAGAGGAATTTAATTCACTTGTTCTTAATAGTGTTCCACTGCATTCATCGAAAGGTGTGGTTAATGTGTATGTTTAAGTCTTAGATTAAATATAAAAGTTAAGCTTGGTAAGATATTCCTTGCAATTTAATGCATCAACAATTACCTATCAGTTTATACCTTGTGAGCACTTAGTATTCTGTTGAATATTCATGTTGGGGATCCCAGTTTATCATTAATATATTTTGTCTTATTGTTTTCAAGTTATTGCTTCGACAACTACTATTACAATTTATCTCGTTTCTATCTATTTTTTGCACTGACATTGATAGATAGAAGACAACCATCCTCATGGGATCGATATTCGACAAACTCATATTGTCTACTATACTTGCATCAACAGTGTACGCTTGCATATTATTATTGTGACGTTAAATAGTTGATCAAGTTTTCACGCCATTGCCGGGGATGACATTTGTTTGATATTTATTTTTGTTTGTTTTTATTTCATAATATTTAGTTGTTACTAACTTGTTTTCTTTTTGTTGCTATTTTCACGTTTTATTTTAGGTGTTGTATGACCCGAAGCAATTCAGAGTTTATTGCCGATTTTGATCCAGAGATTGAAAGAACCATTCAGAGGAGACTTCGAGAACAAAGGAATATAGCTTTACCAAGAAACTATAAAGCCATACCTCCAATGCAGCAACAAAATGCTAATGACCCACCGTTGTCGCAAGACGCTCAAATACAAAACAAGAATATACACGATTTTGTAGTGCCTGTCTTAGATGACTTACAACCGAGACTTGTTTGGCCAGCAATCCAAGTTGGAAATTTTGAACTCAAGCCAGTAATGTTTCAAATGCTGAATTCTACTGGGCAATATGCTGGACTGCCACATAAAGATGCACGAGAACATCTTAAATCATTTTTATTGATTTGCGTTTCCTTTAGTCAATAAGGCATTCCTGATGACACTTTGAAGATGCAATTATTTCCTTATTCCTTGCAGGGAAGAGCTTGTACTTGGTTTCTTGGGCTACCTGCTGGATCAATTACTTCTTGGAATGTACTAGCAACACAGTTTGTTTTGCGATTTAACCCACCGACAATGAATGCTTGTCTCCGAAATGATATTACAACTTCTCATCAGCTAGATGATGAGAATCTTCACACCACATGAGAACCTTATAAATCTTTGCTTCGACGTTGACCCATGCACAACATTCAACAGGAAACATAAATTGAGATTTTATATAATGGGTTGAATTCACACATGTGGAATCTTGTCGATGCATCAGCCAATGGTCATTTACTGGATTGTACTTATAATGATGCTATTGGAATTCTTGAGAGAATTGCTTAGAATGATTATCAATATCCTATCTCTAGAGCTGCACAAGCAAAAGCTACTCCAGGAGTTTTTGCATTGGACGCAATATCTGCACTTAGTGCTCAAGTTTCTTCTCTTGCAAATATGATAAAAAAATATGCAAGGGACTACTAACGTTGCACCTATACAAGTCGCTCAACAAGTTGATGTTCCTACTTTTTGTTATGATATTTGCAGTGACAACCACAACTATGAAGATTTTCCGCAACATGCAGAGAATGCCTTTTATGTTAGTAACATCTCTAACAACTCTTATAGCACCTCTTATAATAATTCTGCATGCAATCAACAGTCTTAGGGAACTCAAAATGTAAACAAAATGCTACAATGTTTCGGTATGGGAATATATCTACTCAAGGCAATTATAATTCACGACAAGAGAATTACAATCAACAACAGCAGAACTACAACCAACACACTTAGATGCATCCATAACAAAGCCAGATGCATCCACATCAGAATCAAAAGTAGCCACAACACTCTTCAATGTGGAATCAACATGTTCAAGAACATCGACGACAACAGTACACGCAAGCTTCTCCTTTTGACTCGTTAGCAGCTCTTGAGGCTTTAATGCGAGAGCATATGACTCGCACAGAAGCTATTTGATGTGAGCATACCCCGGAGCTCACCTAGCTCGAGCAAGGATCCATTTGAGCTGCCCCAAGGCCCTATCACACAAGCTCGATCCAAGCTATTTAAGGAGGCCATTTTGGCCTTAGTCCATCAAGTTTGGGGCGAGACATTGGCTGGACACATTGAGAGAGCTTGGACCAGCTCTATGAGTTCACCGTGCAACCTTTTGCAAGCTAAACTCAACTTAACCTTAGCTCCATGAGTTCGAGTCAGCTCGATGATTTCAAATTCATCTCGATTTAATTTATGTATTTTATTAGTTGCTGGAATAAATTAAACGTGTTAGTTAAATTAGTTAGTTCAGCTCAAATAATTATTAAGTGTTTAATTTGTCAATATCTGGACATCTTAATTATGTGTTAAATATGTTTTATTTTAATACATGCATTTAATATGTCTTAGTTAATACATATCATTAATTTGTCTTAGCTTATTACATAATTTTAATGTGTTTTAGCTCCAGCCAAATTAATGTGTAGGTTTATTATGTCCTAGCTGCTACCAAATTAATGTGCCTTAAGCTCATTTAATTTGCTAATTTATTAGGTGCAGCTACATGCATGGACGTCACTAATGCAAGGTGTGCTAATGTTTGGCCTCTCCCAAGCACCCATTCGACCAATCTACAGCTGGCTATTCATGTTTTCCAAGCTGCTCATTAATTCGTCAAGAACCATTTAGTAGATCAAAGTAGCACAATTAAAGTTATTCAAGCACAATAGCCGAACCTATTTGAGTCAATTCAGCTCCCAAACACCTCAATTAATTTTCACCTGAAACAAGGCATCTAGAAGCTGTCCATTGACGTCCTCCATGCACAAGGAAACTTCAAAGAAGCTGCTTGGAAACTTCATGGAATTTTCAGCTCATTAAAGCTGAACACAATTGTCCATTTAGTTGCCTTATTGACCATTCGGCTAGCTTAGGTTTATCACTATAAATACTTAGCTATTTCCATGTATTTTAGACTTTTGCAACTTCGAATGAAACTCTGTTATTTTTGTGAGATTTAGTTCTCTCAAATTTCTTCCAAAGACTTAGCTTGGCTTATCTGTTAGTTAGTGGCGTCAATCTTTTTCTTTTTCGAAGTTATCACTTTAATTCGAGTTGCGTTCAAACCAAACTTATACCTTTGGTTCCTACCTTTTTAGGTAACAGGTCAAGGTCATTTTCTTTCATCACCTATCCACCTTAGGGTCGTATAAGTCCCAGGTCAGCACTCTTTCATAGTGTTGGTTCGATCTTGACACTTATCCTTTACTTCCATCTCATCCAAACTATCACTATTCCGTTTTATTTTCTTTGATAGTCAAACCTAAAACAACTTAAACTTAGCTATTCTTGAACCTAATTTGATACTTAACTCCATACTTAGTCAGTTACAAGCCATACTTCAAAAATGGAACTATACTTCTTCGTTAGACGATCAGGCATCTAAACGACTCAACTCACTATAGTGAGGCGAGATTGTAACACTATTGTGTAAGGGAATTCATCTTCTATTCGAGTGTTGGAGGCATAATTAGGACAACTTGCTTCAAATCTGAATACTCGACCACCGGGCACACTACCTAGTAACACAAAAAATCCCAGTCCGAGAGGGAGAGAACACTGCAAGGCTATCATTCTCAGGAGTGGTAAATAAATGGTGAGTCGACTATAGACTCTACTATAGCACCTCAAGATACTAGTGAAGTGATCTCTGGTTAGAAGGTTGAATCTGAAAAGCTTGTCGATGTACCAGACACAGAAGTTCCATAAATTGTCATTCATATACCTAAAATTCGACCCTCGAAACTGTCGACGCAATCAAAGGTGTCAGTGAATCAGATGTATCTCCACCTTTACCTTTTTTACAAAGATTCAGGGAGAATGAGTAGGATAAGCAGTACCAATAGAACCTGAACACATTGAAGCAGCTTCAAGTTAATATTTCTTTAGTAGACGCTCTTGTACAAATTCTAAATTATGAGAAATATATAAAGGAGCTCTTGTCCAAGAAGAAGAAGCTTAGTGATATGGAAACTATTGCATTCACAGAAGGCTGCAGTGCTATTTTGATGAATAATTTACCCCTTAAAATGAAAGATCTTGGGAGCTTTACTATCTCATGTTTAGTTGGAAACCTTTATTTGGGCAAGGCTTTATGCGGCCTGGAAGCTAGCATCAACCTAATGCCACTATCTACTTTCAAAAAGTTGAGAATTGGTCACATGAAACTTACTGCAGTGACATTGTAACTAGCTAATTGATCCTTGGCTCAACCTGAAGGACAAATTAAAGATATCTTAGTTCGTGTGGATAAATTCATTTTTCTAGCTGATTTTATCATACTTGATTGTGAGACAGACAAGGAGGTTCCCATAACCTTGGAACAACCATTTTTAGCCACTAGACGAACTTTTATTGATGTTTACAAAGGTTAATTGACCATGTGACTTAATGATGAGCACATTACCTTCAATGTCTTCGAATCTATTCAATGCAAGGATAAAGAAGAATGCCATACTGTCGATGTGCTAGATGATCTAATTGAGGAAGAATTCAATGACCAAAGTACAATACTTTCTAAGGAGTTTGCAGTGAGATCTAATAATGAATTCTTAGATAATTGTGACAGCATGATTGAAGCTAATAATATTGAACTCAAGCATAGATGGCAGATTGAATCCTTAGACTTATCTAATAAAACGATCCAATTTTCAAGCCATCTATCAACAAAACTCCTACTCTAGAATTAAAACCACTACCTACTTATCTTAAATATGTCTTTCTTGGTGATAACAATACTCTCCCAGTTATTGTCTTCGCAACACTGGATGTAACTCAAGAAGAGAAATTGGTCCATATTCTTACGCAACATAAACGAGCTATTGCTTGGAGTACTGTCGATATTCAAGGCATTAGTCCATCTTTTTGTATACACAAGATCAAGTTGGATGATGAAGGCAAGCAATTGATTAAGAAACAAAGAAGATTAAACGAGAAGATGAAGGAAATTATTAAGAAAGAAATTATAAAATAGCTTGATGCTGGAATTATTTACCCTATTTCTGATAGCAATTGAGTAAGTCTAGTACAATGCGTTCCTAAAAAGAGTGACATTACTATGGTTAGCAACGACAAAGATGAATTAATTCTTGCACGTATTTCTATGGGATGGCTAGTCTGTATGGATTATCGCAAACTTAATGCTGCCACAAGGAAGGATCATTTCCCACTTCCTTTCATTGACCAAATGTTGGACAGGCTTGTTGGAAGAGCCTATTACTGCTTCTTAGACAGCTATTCTAGGTACAATCAAATTGCTATTGCACTAGAGGATAAAGATAAAACAACTTTCACTTGTCCCTTTGGTACTTTTGCTTTTCTTCGTATGCCTTTCGGTCTTTGCAATGCACTAGCCACATTTCAAAGTTACATGATTGTAATATTCTCAGATATGATTAAAGATTCTTAGAGGATTTTATGGATGATTTCTCAGTTTATGGGAATGATTTTGATCATTGCGCTAACAATTTGGATAAAGTATTATAGCGATGTGAAGACACACATCTTGTTTTAAATTGGGAAAATGTCATTTCATGGCAACTGAAGGCATTGTATTAGGAAATCGCATCTCTAGTCAAAGCATTGAAGTAGACAAAGCTAAAGTGGAAATCATTGAGAAATTACCTCCATCGACAAATGTGAAAGGTATTCGCAGTTTTCTTGGGCATGCAAGGTTTTACCGAAGATTTATTAGAAATTTCTCGAAAATTGTAAAGCCCTTATGCTCATTATTGGAACAGAATTAAAAATTCCTCTTTGACGATGCATGTCTAGATGCATTCATTAAATTAAAGACACAGCTAGTAAATGCACCCATTGTTATTGTACCAAATTGGTCTCAACCATTGAAGTTATGTGCATTGCAAGCGAATTTGCTGTGGATGCTGTTCTAGGACAATGCAAAGGAAGAATATTTCACGCCATCTATTATGCTAGCAAAACTCTTACAAAGGATCCAATCAACTATACCACCACAGAGAAAGAATTGTTGGTTGTAGTCTTTACTTTCGACAAGTTTTGTTCTTATCTTATCGTCACAAAGGTTATCGTTTTTACTGATCACTCGATGTTGAGATATCTTTTTGCAAAGAATGATGCAAAACCAAGATTGATATGCTAGATCTTACTGTTACAAGAATTCAACATCGAGGTAAAAGACCCCAAGGGTTCAAAGAATCAAGTTACAGACCATTTGTCTCGATTGGAAGTTGGCAGTAAAGATGGAAAGATAATTCAAATTGTCGACACAATCCTAAATGAGAAGTTATTTGCTGTAGATGCAACCCTTTGATATGCGGATTTGGTTAATTATCTAGCGTGTGGAAAATTCGCATTGGGTGTCATAAGCCATAAAAAAGAAAGATTTCTTCTTGAAGTAGTGACGTATCATTGGAACGAATCGTATTTATTTAAGGTATGCAATGACAACATTATTCAGCATTGTGTTCTGAAAGAGAAGATGCTTTTAGTCCTAAAGCACTGTTATGATGCTCCTTATGGAGGTCATTTCGGTGGCAAACGAACTGCTACTAAGGTTCTCCAATCAAGATTCTACTGACCTTTATTATTCAAAGACACCCACAATTTTGTGAATCAATGTGATAAGTGTCAACGCACTGGTTCTATATCCTGATGCAATGAAATGTTGCAGTAGTCAATTATGGAGGTTGAATTGTTCGATGTTTGGGGTATGGATTTTATGGGACCATTTCCAAGTTCACTTGAAAACCTTTATATATTAGTAGCTATTGACTACGTCTCGAAGTGGGTTGAAGTTGTTGCAGTCCCAAAGGATGATGCAAAGATAATGCTTAAATTTTTTCACAAGCATATATTCACCCGCTTTGGCACACCAAAGGCATTGATTAGTGATCAGGGTACACCCTTTCATTGCAACCAAGTGGCAGCCGCACTGAATAAATATGGAGTTAATCATAGAATGGCCACTACTTATCATCCGCAAACTAATGGACAAGCCGAAGTATCAAATCGACAAATTAAAAACATTTTTGAAAAGGTTGTGAACCCTTCGAGGAAAAATTGGTCTTCTAGACTGGATGGCACTTTGTGGGCATTGCGGATAGCATACAAAACTCTATTAGGGATGTCACCGTATCAATTGGTTTTTGGGAAAGCATGTCACTTGCCAGTTGAACTGGAGTACAAAGCAATGTGGGCAATTAAGCAAGTGAACATGGACTATGAAGCTACTGTAAAGAAAATGCTGTTGGATATCACTATACTAGAGGAGATTAGGTGAAATGCTTATGAAAACGCTGCAATTTACAAGAAAAAGACCAAATAATGGCATGATAGAATTATTTTGCAGCAACAATTTATTGCGGGTCAATAAGTTTTATTATTCAATTCTAGATTGAAACTACACCCTGGTAAATTGCGCTCTCGTTGGTCTGGACCTTTTGAAGTTGTCGAAGTATTTCCTCATGGTGTAGTCACAATCAGAGATTTATATGATGGACACCAGTTCAAAGTGAATGGCCAACGATTGAAACATTATTTTGGGAATATTGATCAAAAGTAGGCAAAGCCCATTAAATTGGTTGAAAATTTTTAATTTTTATAGAATTTATTATTATGTAATTTTATTTTATTTTTGTTTCTGTTCAAGTTTGTTTTACTTTTTTTTTTTTTTGCAGAATAATTAAGTATCATTGTCGACGCACTTGGGCTTTATTGTTAATGCAGTTCGTACTATTGTACTGTCACAAATGACTCACTATGAATGAAGGGCAGATCAGAATTTTCAAATCCCACCATTTGATCAAAAGTGACCTAGCCATCTGATTTCTCTGAACGAGCATAATTCCCACTGGACATATTTATTCCTTTCAGCTTTACATCCCTTCACAAAAATCACACCTTTCCATCTTCTTTTTTCACTTGCTATAAACCCCCTTCACTGTGTCAATTGTAACTCATACGAAACAACCATTTTTATTCACTTTCTCTTTCCCAAGCTCATACCTTTACAACTTTAAACCATCTTCACTCTACAAAACAAACAAAATATGGCAAGAACGAGAGGATCAGTCAAGAAAGCCACCAAGCCTGTTGAAGAACACTCATCCCCCGCAACTGTAGTTCGTGAATCGGAATCCTCCATGCCAACGGAGAAAAAGGAGTCGATTGTATTTTTAACGAAAGCAGCTAGGGACCGATTCCATCAAAAATAAGTAGATCAGGCTTGTCGCTACAATAAAAGATATGGACAGATCACAAAATTTGTTCTATGCTTATACCAAGGCCTATAACAACTCTATTGTAGCCGCATTACATCAGTTAAGCCTGGCCCCACTCTTAGAATTTTTAGTGTTCCCACCAATCATCTGAGATTATGAACCCTCATCTGAGGAAGAAGACTTAAGGGGACTGAAACAGATCGGTGGAATCCCCTCCCATTGTGCATGCATCTGATGATGAGAAAGAAGAGGACTCAAGGGACATTGAGGAGTGCATGCGAAGGATTGATAGCTTGGTCGAGGGTGACTTCATTACTATTCAAGAGGCGTCTGCTGTTGAGGAGGAAGTCCATGTTGCATTTGTGAAAAAGAAGGCCAAGGAAGAAAATATTGAGAAAGAAGCTACTAGAAAAGAATCTATTGAGAACATTGTCACTGCATCCGAGTTTGTGGGTGCAACTTCTAATAATCTGGAGTGAGATGGAGCTAGACTGGCAGAAGCTACAGAGGTAACCAGTGAGAAGCACCATAACTCATTGGCGATAATGGTCTATACCAGACCACTCAAGGTGACCCTTCCTATACAAGAAGGAGCCAGTGATGCCGGGGCAGCTCTGGAAACTGAGGAGCGATCCGAGGACCGTGGAAGCCTAAAGAAAATAAGAGAAAGTGCTCTAAAGATAAAAAGCGCAATGAAGAGGAGAAAAAAAAGAGGAAGAAGAAACATCGTGCAGCCACATTGATGGCCGAGGAAAATTGAGTTAGTTTATTTTAAGTTTTAGCCAGAGTATTCATGCATTGCATGTAGCTGTAATTTTCATTTTGTTAATCATTTTTGTTGCATTTTTATCGTCATTGCATTTTAATGATAGTGCATTAGGAACAATGCAAACTTTATGTTTAGGGGAATGCATATGGGGATTTGAAATACAACCAAATTTAAAAAAAAAAAGTTTAATGAAACATACAAGGTTTATTCGTGGTTAATGTAAATGTGTTTGACAATTTTTGTTACATTCGATGCTTAATTCTTGAATCATGTGAATTATCAATGAATGAGTTGGATAAATTTGACTTAATGTTGTATCTTCAATTCTTAAAACTTGTTTCACTTGAGAAGAAAATACATATGGCTCGTCCATCAATTGTTGTCCAGTGTGAATCAAGCGAGAGAAATTAACCATTGTAAAACCAAATTGATCTTTTTTAATTCCGCGAGCAGTATTAACATCAGCCCAATCACACCGAAATAAGAAAACTTTCCATCTGTCATAGTAATCCAACTCAATAATGTCGGTAAGAAGTCCGTAATACTCTACATTACCCTCAACCGGATTACTGTCCCTAGCACTAGCATAACTTGTAATTGAAGAGTTAACAACAATTCCACAAGTTTGAGTTCTCCTTATTCTCTCACGATATTTTGTATGAAATCTGTATCCGTTGATGAGGAAGGCACTATATCTTTTTATTACTTTGTTTGGACCTTGGGAAAGCCATTTAATTTCGTCATTGACGTCCTTCCTATTCCAAACCTATTGAATCGAAAGTAAATTGAGTAATTATAAATGTATTATGTAAAAACATTATTGTTTGATTAACTAAATTTCGCGATTATATGTAACTTATTAACTTCAGTTACATACCGTTTGGCTTAACTATTTATGAAAATATTCTGTGAATAACTTATTAATCTCTCGATGTTGTAATCTTCGAGAGCATTCACGAGATCTCAAAATTTGTTTGTACTCACTATGTTAAAAACAAGTTTAATTGGTTAGAAGATAAACAAAGCAAAACGACGAATATATGAGGAAATTTTAGAACTTACTTGCGTAACAGTTCAACTGAATCGTGGTGAAAAAGTACATATCTATGTGCTTGTATCCACGATATATCATCTAATTCTGCAATTTCAACTTTTCGATTGGTTCTCCATAACTTTGAAATAAATAAGTTTCAGCCAAGTTATGATCATTGAGCCCAGCACTTCTACTTCGTCTATTCAATCGTGTTTCAACATCTTCTAAATATCTAGAACAGAAGGTCATGCACTCCTCTGCCAAGTAGCCTTCAGCAATTGATCATTTTGGATAACGCTTATTGCGACAATAAGACTTCAATTTGCTTAGGAACCTAAACACGATATACAATATTTATCAAAGGCTGTAACTAAATGTATAGAGGTGAATGAATGAATATTTGACAAATAAATTAGCACCTTTCTATAGGATACATCCATCAATAAAAAACCAGTCCACCAAGTATTGCTTTGTGAGGGATATGGATTACCAAGTGCACCATAATAGTGAAGAAGGAAGGTGAAAAGATCTTCTCTAAATTGAATAAAGTCAAAACGGCTCGATCCTGTACTTTCCCAAGTTCTTCAACATCCAAAACTTTACCACAAATAGCTTTCATTCTATTGGATAGTTCAATTATATAGGACGTCACATTTTTTGACATACAGCACCGTAAAGCAACTGAAAGTAAATCTTACATCAAGATGTGGTAATCATGTGATTTTAATGAATATAATCTTCGATCTTTAAGACTCACACATCAAGATATATTTGATGCTTACGCATCTGGGACCTTTATATCCTTCAACACCATGCAGAACACTTCTTTCTCTTTCTTTGACATTGAAAAAATAGAAGGCGGCATGAAACATCTCGAAATAGGGCCTAAATGGAATAGTGGTTGTGAAACCACAAATCTGAGATAGAAAACTTTATTTCGATTAATTTTTATGATTTACCGAGTGATTAGATGCATGTGTTAGAATATTGATAAGAAATTTTATAGATTGCATGTTTAATTTGCCTATTAGGGCTTATTTGCAGAAGTTGCTGTAACAGCCCGATTTAGGGCCTAAACGGAACGATGGTTTTACAACCATGAATTCAAAGCCAAAAAATTTATTCCGATTAAGTTTTAAGGTTTATTTATTGATTAAAATATTATGTAAAAATATCGTTAAGAAATTTTACTGATAAAGTGCTTAATTGGACTTTTAGGACTAAATTGCAAAAGTTGCAAAATATGTGTTCTAATTCATAAGTACTTGATTGAAACGGGGTTTTAAAGAGGAGCTCCTTAAATGTTAATTAGACCATTATATTTTGTTTGGACAAAAATGGGCATGAATAGGACAAAATTTTAAAGAAAGGCCTTAAGGGCATTTTAGTCATTTGGTAATTAAAAGAAATAAAAAGGGAAAATAAAGCCAAAATTGACTCATCTTTCTCATGGAGGCCGAAATTAGCATGGGGGAAGCCATGTCTATGGTTTTCAAGCTTTCCAAGCTCAATAGTAAGTCCATTCTAGCCCCGTTTTTCAAGTTCTTTACATTTTTGGAATCCCGGTAACTTGATTAAGCTTATTCTAGCAATAATTTAAGCTAGGGTTCATATTTGGAAAAATACCCATAGGTGAAATGTTTTTATTTTGATGTTTTATGGTATAATATGAAGGCTGAAATTATGTTAAACAACTTTTGCTAAGCGGTTTTAAGCAAAAATGAGTAAAACGGCTTAATCGGTAAAAGTTGTTATTGTTCATAACTATGTGTTAGAGTGAGAATTTGATGTTGCCATAGAAGGGAAAAATGATCAGCATGTCATAAAACATAAGAATAAGGGATGAAGTTTAATTCCCGAGCCTAGGGGCAAAAGTGTAAATATGCAAAAGTTTAGGGGCAAAAGTGTAATTTTTCCAAAGTTTGAGTTAAGGACTGTTTTGAATAGTACATTAATTAAATAAGTAAAATATGATGTTTTAGATCCCGAAAAATGAGATTTGAACCTGGAATGGGGGAAAAATTGAAAATCAGGAAAGTTGGTAAAATGGTCGTTTTAGTCTTGAGGTAAGTTCATATGTATAATAAGCATTAATTTATGCATGTTTCAATGTAAAATTTATATATTTACTATGATTGCCGAGGTGTTGAAAGTGAGTATAATTATGATGATTTAAATGTTCAATATTAATTCAACATGGAAATGAGAAAGTGTGTAAGTTTGTATGTAAATAATACATTATCTTTATTACGTTTTTATATTTCAACATATTTTATGTATTGTAGCTGATTTTTGAATTATAATTGACTATTGGAAGAATGGAATAAAGTATTAGAAAGTGAGACACTTCCCGTTTGAACTTTCAGAATCGAAAGATACAGATGGTATGTAGCTAGATCGCATGGGTGATACTATGTGTACACCATGTAGACAAGAGAGCTACGAGATAAATGTAGCTAGGTTACATGTGTGGTTCCAGGTGAAGGACACCATGTAAACAAGAGAGCTACGAGATAAAGTGGCTAGGTCACATGGGTGGTACTAAGTGTTCACCATGTGTACAAGAGAGCCAAAATTATGTGTACAATCGAGCTAGGTCACATGAGTGGTGCTAAGTGAAGGCCACTATGTGTACAAGAGAGCTTCGATTTTAAAGGTGGGCTGTGTGCGATACCATCGCGTATCTGTTATTATTCCAAAGCGTTCATCTGGGAAATTGATTAAATGAAATTGTGTATGACTTTGTGATGATAAGTGTAAGTATATATGTGTGTAACTCATGAGCAATATGCTCGATATGTGATCGGAAATTGGAAAGATTGTTATGGGTAAGTGATGAATACAATTGAAGTGTGAAAGATCAAAATTGACAATAAAACTGTTCTGGATAGTTGCAGTGGCATGAATCTAAAAATTTACCAAATATAGTAGGAATTGAATCAGAGACTGAATGAGATATCAAATTAAATCTTAATGAGTCTATTTTCATATAACAGAAATAGAGCAAGTAAAGAAATTCTATATTCTGAGATATTTAAGTTTTTGTGAGACTGGTTCAAAATGACTACGTGATCCCCTGTTCTGACTTTGAAACATCATTAAAAATTGTAAAAAAATAATTATGAGATATAATTTGTATGTTTGAAATCCTTAATGAGTCTAGTTTCAAATAAAATAAACTATAACATAATATGAGTTCTGTACAAAGAGAAAATTTATTTGTAGTGAAGAGTGGTTAGGGCAGTTGAGCAATGAAAAAAGGGTAAATTCAATAAATAAACTGTACTAATTGGCTAGACCAAAAATTCTGAACATTTTATGGTAAAAATATACGTGAATCTAGTTTCATATAAAATTGACGGTTTGTAATTTGGAGTTCTGTAGCTCCAGAAATAAATAATTTAGCTGCTGGTACTCTACTAGACTGCTTATTTTGAACCTGTTTATAATTGTAATAGTGAAAATATATGTGTTTGTGATGGTAATATTTCGAGAACATATTGTGACTTTTTTTAATGTATGATAATGTATTGTTTATTAATATTTACATATTTACTTACTAAGCTATAATGCTTACTCCCTTCCTTTCCTTTTTCCTATAGTGTCACAGATGTTAGCTCGAGTTGGAGGTCGCCAGAGGTTAAATTACACTATCAAACTATTGATCCATATATAAAGGTTTTAAAGTATTTTTAAGTCTTTGGCATGTATGGGGACTCGTTTAATTGTTATTAAGTTGCTAGGAGTTGGCCTAAAATACTGACCTATGTTATTTGAAGGTCTTTATTGTATAAAGTCATTTAATGTTGATAGTCTTGAATATGTTTGAAAAGTTTAAAATTGATGAAATTTTATATCTCGATTTTAAATGATTACAAGTACTCAAGTCCAGTAATATCTCGTACCCTGTTCCGGCGTCGAATACGGGTAAGGGGTGTTACATTTAGTGGTATCAGAGCTATGGTTTAGTCGGTTCTCGAACTAACCTAGCATGTGTAAGAGTTAAGCTATACATGCCATATTACTACCTGTGATAGTGTGATGCCTCCCGATCCCGATGAAATAGTTCTGTTGAGACAAAAGTGTTTTCCAACCAAGCTACCATCGACAGTGTAAAAAGGGGTTAAGCAAGTTCATATAATTTGGTGGATATATTGGTGTACTTAAAAATTGATCTTGGTGACTTGTGATGATATGTGTGAGATCAAGTGTAAAATGAAATAGACATAAGTGGAAAAATATAGAAAAGTGAAAAGAAACGAAATTTTACATCGTTATAAACTCATCCATGTTCGTTTGATATTGACATGATATTATGTGTCTAATTTATTTGACTAAGCGAATGTGATAAATAGATTTACTCAAATTCGTGGAATGTACGTTTGAGTGCATTTGTTTTAAGATATGAATATGTGTGTAAGTCTGTCTAAAGTGAATTGTCTAACTGTGATAATATTAAGATGAAATGAGACTCGTAAAAGGTAAGAGTATTGGTTCATGATCTTTATGTGATAATGAATGAGTTGTGAATAAGAATTTCTCTTGGAATATGAAAGATGAGATGAAGGGAAAGTTTATATTATGATAAGTGTTAATGTTGATTGGCAATTGTGTGATGCTATGAGTGTAACTTGTGAAATTAAATGAATGTTATGAGTAATTCTATTTGAGAATTATGAACACATATATAAGTCTATTTGTTTGTATAAGATGATAGGAGGGTTGTGTAAAATGAATATGCATGTTGAGTTATTTGAAGCAAATTATATATATATTGATGAGTGTTAAGTTATATGCATGAACATATAAGAGGCAAGTTAGAAGTGTTATAGCCTCACCCCCTTCCAATAAGATTAATTGACAATGTGATAGCATTTGAGAATGGTTTAATAAATGAACTCAGTTGCAGAAAAGATGTCTGGTTAATATGAAGATTTTTTGAATTCTGAAATGTTACAGTTAAAGAAAGATTAGACTTAGTTAATTAACTCATGCAGGTATGATGCTTAAAGTATATGATTGCTGAAATTTTTTTAAAATAAATTTTGATTGTGAATGAGATAATGTGGATTTAGTAATGATAGAATTAGACAGAAGAATAATGATTGAGCTGTATTAATAGCTGAATGCAGAGTTTTTGGTTTAAAAAAAAAAGTTAAAGCAAATGTGGGAATTGGAAACAGGTTTCGATTAATATAGAGGTCATACAGAGTTGAAACTTAGTTATATTGGATTTCAATTTGATAGTGGGGTGATTTTGAAAGTACTGCTTTGAAGAAAATTTGTTTGGAGATGTTTAAGAAATTTTGAGAAAAGATATTGAATCTTTTTACCGATAAGATTTTCGGGGACGAAAATCCCTAAAGGGGGGAGAAATGTAACATCTCGAAATAGGGCCTAAATGGAATAGTGGTTGTGAAACCACAAATTTGAGATAGAAAAGTTTATTTCGATTAATTTTTATAATTTACCGAGTGATTAGATGCATGTGTTAGAGTTGATAAGAAATTTTATAGATTGCATGTTTAATTTGCCTATTAGGGCTTATTTGCAGAAGTTGCTATAACAGCCCGATTTAGGGCCTAAATGGAACGATGGTCTTACAACCACGAATTCGAAGCCAAAAAATTTATTCCGATTAAGTTTTAAGGTTTATTTATTGATTAAAATATTGTGTAAAAATATCGTTAAGAAATTTTACTGATGAAGTGCTTAATTGGACTTTTAGGACTAAATTGCAAAAGTTGCAAAATATGTGTTCTAATTCATAAGTACTTGATTGAAATGGGGTTTTAAAGAGGAGGTCCTTAAATGTTAATTAGACCATTATATTTCGTTTGGACAAAAATAGGCATGAATAGGACAAAATTTTAAAGAAAGGCCTTAAGGGCATTTTAGTCATTTGGTAATTAAAAGAAATAAAAAGGGAAAATAAAGCCAAAATTGACTCATCTTTCTCATGGAGGCCGAAATTAGCATGGGAAAAGCCATGTCTAGGGTTTTCAAGCTTTCCAAGCTCAATAGTTAAGTCCGTTCTAGCCCCGTTTTTCAAGTTCTTTACGTTTTTGGAATCTCGGTAACTTGATTAAGCTTATTCTAGCAATAATTTAAGCTAGGGTTTATATTTGGAAAAATACCCATAGGTGAAATATGTTTATTTTGATGTTTTATGGTAGAATATGAAGGCTGAAATTATGTTAAACAACTTTTGCTAAGCGGTTTTAAGCAAAAATGAGTAAAACGGCTTAATTGGTAAAAGTTGTTATTATTCATAACTATGTGTTAGAGTGAGAATTTGATGTTTCCATAGAAGGGAAAAATGATCAGCATGTCATAACACATAAGAATAAGGGATGAAGTTTAATTCCCGAGCCTAGGGGCATAACTGTAAATACGCAAAAGTTTAGGGGCAAAATTGTAATTTTTCCAAAGTTTGAGTTAAGGACTGTTTTAAATAGTAAATTAATTAAATAAGTAAAATATGATGTTTTAGATCCCGAAAAATGAGATTTGAACCTGGAATGGGAGAAAAATCGAAAATTGGGAAAGTTGGTAAAATGGTCGTTTTAGTCTTGAGGTAAGTTCATATGTATAATAAGCATTAATTTATGAATGTTTCAATGTAAAATTTATATATTTACTATGATTGCCGAGGTGTTGAAAGTGAGTATAATTATGATGATTTAAATGTTCAATATTAATTCGACATGGAAATGAGAAAGTGTGTAAGTTTGTATGTAAATAATACATTATCTTTATTACTTTTTTATATTTCAGCATATTTTATGTATTGTAGCTGATTTTTGAATTATAATTGACTATTGGAAGAATGGAATAAAGTATTAGAAAGTGAGATACTTCTCGTTTGAACCTTCAGAATCGAAAGATACAGATGGTATGTAGCTAGGTCGCATGGGTGATACTATGTGTACACCATGTAGACAAGAGAGCTACGAGATAAATGTAGCTAGGTTACATGTGTGGTTCCAGGTGAAGGACACCATGTAAACAAGAGAGCTACAAGATAAAGTGGCTAGGTCAGATGGGTGGTACTAAGTGTTCACCATGTGTACAAGAGAGCCAAAATTATGTGTACAATCGAGCTAGGTCACATGAGTCGTGTTAAGTGAAGGCCACTATGTGTACAAGAAAGCTTCGATTTTAAACGTGGGCTGTGTACGATACCATCGCGTATCTGTTATTATTCCGAAGCGTTCAACTGGGAAATTGATTAAATGAAATTGTGTATGACTTTGTGATGATAAGTGTAAGTATATATGTGTGTAACTCATGAGCAATATGCTCGATATGTGATCGGAAATTGGAAAGATTGTTATGGGTAAGTGATGAATACAATTGAAGTGTGAAAGATCAAAATTGACAATAAAACTGTTCTGGATAGTAGCAGTGACATGAATCTAAAAATTTACCAAAAATAGTAGGAATTGAATCAGAGACTGAATGAGATATCAAATTAGAGACTGAATGAGATATCAAATTAAATCTTAATGAGTCTATTTTCATATAACAGAAACAGAGCAAGTAAAGAACTTCTATATTCTGAGATATTTAAGTTTATGTGAGACTCGTTCAGAATGACTATGTGATCCCCTGTTCTGACTTTGAAACATCATTAAAAATTGTAAAAAAATAATTATGGGATATAATTTGTATGTTTGAAATCCTTAATGAGTCTAGTTTCAAATAAAATAAACTATAACATAATATGAATTCTGTATGAAGAGAAAATTTATTTGTAGTGAAGAGTGGTCAGGGCAGTTGAGCAGTGAAATAGGGGTAAATTCAATGAATAAACTATACTAATTGGCTAGACGGAAAATTTTGAACATTTTATGGTAAAAATATACATGAATCTAGTTTCAAATAAAATTTACAGTTTGTAATTTAGAGTTCTGTAGATCCAGAAATAAATAATTTAGCTGCTGGTACTTTGCTAGATAGCTTATTTTGAACCTGTTTATAATTGTAATAGTGAAAATATGTGTTTGTGATGGTAATAGTCCGTGAACATATTGTGACTTTTTTTAATGTATGATAATGTATTGTTTATTAATATTTACATATTTACTTACTAAGCTATAATGCTTACTCCCTTCCTTTCCTTTTTCCTATAGTGTCACAGATGTTAGCTCGAGTTGGAGGTTGCCGGAGGTTAAATCACACTATCAAACTATTGATCCATAAATAAAGGTTTTAAAGTATTTTTAAGTCTTTGGCATGTATGGGGACTCGTTTAATTGTTATTAAGTTGCTAGGAGTTGGCCTAAAATACTGACCTATGTTATTTGAAGGTCTCTATTGTATAAAGTCATTTAATGTTGATAGTCTTGAATATGTTTGAAAAGTTTAAAATTGATGAAATTTTATGTCTCGGTTTTAAATGATTACAAGTACTCAAGTCTGGTAATACCTCGCACCCTGTTCCGGCGTCGGATACAGGTAAGGGGTGTTACACGGCAATCGATATTTCCCATTCGGAAGTACTTGGGGATGAAGATCACGCCGAATTCTCATGTCAACTAAATCAAGTCGACTCTGAAGATTGTCTTTTGATTTTCCATCGACATTCAAAATTGTCCCGATTATGTTCTCGCAGACATTCTTCTCAATATGCATGACATCAAGATTGTGGCGTAAAATGTTGTGCTGCCAATAAGGCAACCCAAAAAAAAATACTCCTTTTTTTCCAGAAGTCCGCCTCATTAGGATCATCCTCTTCGTCAGATTCATCATCAGATTCATCCCTCGATCTTCTCTTTGTTTGCCTGTTAGGTGGTTGATTCATCTTCCCATAACTAAAGTTGATATCTTTTAACATAAACAAGATTTCAGATCCAACGGTCTGCTCAGGAGCTCCTCTATACTCTTCAGTACTGTTAAATAAAGTCCTCTGAAATCTAAATTTATGATTTCCATATAACCACCGATGATGGCCCATGTAAGAGAACTTCTTCCCATTATACAACCACTTCGAACAAGTTTGCGCAGCACAACAAGGACAGGCATAACGTCCTTTAGTACTCCAACCTAATAAACTAGTATAAGCCGGAAAATCATTAATTGTCCACAACAAAGCTGCACATAAATTAAAGTTCTCCTTTCTCAATACATCATATGTCTCAACACCCGACCATAAATGTTTTAACTTTTTAATAAATGGCCACAAATAGATGTCAATATCATTTCCGGGACCTTTCTTTCCGGGGATAATCATTGATAAAATAAATAAAGATTGCTTCATGCAAATCCATGGAGGCAAATTGTAAGGAACAAGCACTATAAGCCAAGTACTGTACGAAGTACTCATGATTTTAAAAGGATTAAAGCCATCAGCTGCTAGCCCAAGCCTCACATTCCGAGGATTGCTTGCAAAGCTTGGAAATTTACTGTCAAATGATTTCCAAGCCAAAGAATTAGCAGGATGCCTTAATAATCCATCATCGATTCGTTGATCATTATGCCACCTTATTGAATCGGCCGTCTTTGACGACATGAAAAGCCTTTGAAGTCTGGGTATTAGGGGAAAATATCGCAAAACCTTGACTGGCTTCTTTCTTAACTGTGCCCCACCTTCATCCGAATTCACATCTTCTGTATTCCCATTCATCCAACGAGACTTACCGCAAACATGACAAGACTGTTGGTTCTTCTGATCACCCCAGTACAACATGCAGTCATTTGGGCAACTATGAATTTTATCGTACCCAAGGCCCAAATCTTTTATTAGTCTCTTCATATCTTGACAAGACTGGGGGATTTTTACAAACGGAAACATCTCTCTCAGAAACTCTAGCAGCATTGTAAAAGAGTTTCCGGTCCACCCTCCCAAACATTTTAAGTGAAATAGATGAATGCAGAAGGACAATTTTGAATATTTTGATCCCTCGTAAATTTCTTCGTTCATTTCATTAAATAAATTGTAGAACTTCGCCGCTTCTTCATTTGGCTCCTCATCAGGTGCACTTGCTCTGCTTTACAAAAAAACATTTCCACCAATATTACAATCATCGGATGCAATAAAGTCAGGTGGAAACGATTGCTCACCATGACTGTGCATATTAAATGCATCCCGCAACATACCTTCCATGTCATCTTGTCTAACATACTGGTGGTAATCGTTATCAGGATAAGTCGAATTAATCGTTGAAGAAGTTCCACTAGATGTACACTCTCCATGGAAAATCCATTTTTTATACCCCCGAATAAAGCCATCAACAATTAGATGTTTGTAGACAACTTCACGAAAATGCCAATTGATGTTGCCACACTTCTTACACGAGCAAAGAATCATATTCTCTTGGCTTGCATTTTGAAATGCAAAATTTAGAAAAGTTTGTACTCCATTTCGATAGGCGTTGTTTACCCTTGACAATTTCATGCAACTCCTATCCATTTCGTAGTTCTTGAAGTCTAAACTTGACAATAAATTACGGTTACTAAAATAGATAATACATATCAAGTATCAAGTATCTAATGGGTGTAAACTAATTCAGGTAAGTTGCGGGATTTTCAAGTGTATATTTATGTATTACGTAAGTTAAGTAAGTTTTGTAAGTTATGTAAGTTATGATATGATATAAATTTATGTAAGTAAGTAAATTATGATATGAAATATGTTTATGTATTATGTAAGTTATATAAGTTTAAAATATCATGTATTTAATTATTTTAATTAAATAATATTTAAATAAATTAATCCAAATTATATAATTTAAAAAATTGTGTATAAAAAAGTGGAAAACCGTATAAGATGAAATGTCAACTTTGTTCCTTGGAAAAAATAAAATAAAATAAAAATTGACGATGTGAAAAATCACCTGGAAAAATTTATTTTAATTAAATAATATTTATAAAAATTATTTTAATTAAATAATATTTAAATATTAAATTAATCTGAATTGTATTAATTAAATTATATTTAAATAAATTAATCCAAATTATATAATTTAAAAAATTGTGCATAAAAAAGTCGAAAACCGTATAAGATGAAATGTCAACTTTGTTCCTTGGAAAAAAATAATAATAATGAAATTTGACGATGTGGAAAATCACATGGAAAAAATTTATTTTAATTAAATAATATTTACATAAATTAATCCACATTATATTAAGTAATTAATATTTAAATAAATTAATCTAAATTATATAATTTAAAATAAGATTGAACCTTGTTTTAATATAGACATGTCTTTTGCTTTTATTTGGCAAATCACATGTGCAGCTAAAATATAGATGTACAATAGTCCACACTTAATTTTATTTATGTTTTACAAGTCATCTTTTCTTAAGTACATGTTAAAGCATTGTGTGAACATCCGTATTTAGCTTAAAAGCTATGATTTATTTTGAATAAAAAGTTTAACTTAAATGATAAAACAGACGAAAATATTTGTGAATATTTCAATAATAATTTAAATTTAATTATAAAAATATATAATATATTTTATTAAATATTTGTATAGGAGATGGGACATATTATACTCATAATTAAATTTATTAAAAATCATGATAGAAATATAGAAATATTAAATCACAAATTACAAAAATAGGGTAGAAAAAATTCACGTGGCAAGCATACATGTATAGAGGTATAATATTATTAAAAGGTTGCAAATTGAGTAGAAATGATCCCTTTTACAGTATTAATGCAAGTAAGAACATACGTATTGGAACCAGTAGCAAAGATCCCGAAGCGAAGCGAGGCAAATGAAGTGGAAGTTGGTGTACATGTGCAAACATGTGTGTGATATCTAGAAACTGCCGATTTTAATCTCAAGGCCGAGAAAGGTATATATGATAAATTTTGATGAACCTAAGTTTTGTACGTGATGACTTGTAAATTTGAGTTTTATTATATATCGACAGATTTAACAAATTAAATATACATACCTATTTGAAATTGTAATTACCTTGTACTTAGCTCATGGAATACATGGTAGATTTCAATGGAGAAACATCAAATAAAGATTTAGCAAATTAAATATACATACCTCTTAGAAATTGTAAATTGGATGGTAGAGTCAATTCCAGCAAATTAAATGACACCTGCAAACAATGAATAGCCATGAAATAAAAAAATAATCTAAGGATAAACAAGAATTAAATAAGAATTAAAAACATGATCCATTAACGAATTTTCCAAAGCAAAAAGCTATAAATTATTTAATTTAAGGATAAAAACCAAATTTATATAATTGTTTATGTATTATGAAATACATAAATAAATTAATGAATGCTTTGGATAATTTCTTTGTTCCTGCTTGTTTGGTTACTGTAATATTACTCAGTTGCTGCCAATTTCAAACTCATAAATAGATTTTGCACTAATTACTTAATGTGGATCATAAAGTATGCTTTTCTACTGTATTTATTGTTAGGAACATAAAAGTACAAACATCTTTCAACTTCAACAAGACTGTGGTGTCACTGTTTTTTCATTTTGGTAGAAATGTAGTCTTGTAACCTAACAAAGGTTATCGTATAAATTGTCAGACCTAAATGCATACTTCATACATAAATTGGTTGAGATTCGATATGATTAATATTTGAAAGTCACAAGGAACATGAATCTCAAAATCACAAATACCTATAGGTTTTTCAATTTCAAGACTAAATAGGATCCAACAAATCCATGATAGAGAACTAAACATCAATGTTGCACAGAAATCATCTTGCTGTAACATACGCATATTCAAGATGTAAATCAGCTTTGAACTAAAAGGGTAAAGTGACATTGACAAATATTGAATTCGCCGAAATTAACTTCCAACAATGAACCCCATATCTACTTCACTGATACTCATGTTATGTTATTTAGACAATTCACTTTTCTAAGAGTGTCCTTGTCTATCTATACATATCCTACCCTTACCATGAGCTAAGGTAGCATAGCTCCAATAAACATCAAACTTTACTTTCCCAAAGGAATCGGAAGGATAACTGGAATTCTATATTTATACAAAGGCAAAGAAAGATAATAAAAAATTCCCACAATTTCATTGAGATTCACTTTACTTCAGTACCATCCATTAGCCAAAAATACTAAAACGCTCAAAAATCCCAAAATTTATTCAACTCCAAATATATATACACAACAAAACTAGCTAACTCCAGACCTGTTAGATACCATCTATTACAAATAAATACATGAACCAATCTAGCTAAGCTTTGATCAAATTTGAATTGTTTTCAATCAATGCATCAAAGAATGCGCACTACTATTCAACTCATGAATCCGTGGCCATTAAACCATTTGCCTCCACCAATTCAAACACTCACCTAATATATAAAAAAAATCTACTGTTCAAAGCGAATGTAAAATCAGAATTCCTCTATTTTCTATCATTCCAACTTCGACCATTCAAAACCAAATACAAATTAACCTTTTCATACAATATTAATTTATTCAAATTGTCAAGCAGGCAATATAAAATTGATAGAACCCAATCAAACCACACAAAAAATAGAAGCTTACCGTCATCCAACAGTAGAACTATTTTCTTCAACACCAAAGTCGACTTTTGAAACCCTTGCCTTTCTTAATCCAATTTTCTATAGAAGGGAAATCAATGGCCAGTGGGAAGGGTGAATTTTAAGGATTTTAAATTGGGGAAAAAGATAGTTTTTCCCGGATGTCGAATTGGGGAAAATGACTCGATAATACTTTAGGGATTTGGGACTAAGAAAAAGAGGGGAAATGAAGGGGAGAATGGGGAAAATGTTAAGTGTTATTGTGTGGGTAAAAAAAAGACAGCAAAACGACAATGTTTTGACCAAAACAATTTGACATTTGCGGCGTTTCAACCGTAGCGCCGCTAAAAGGGTATGTTATTGCGGCGTTTCACCAAAACGCCACTAATAAAACAATAAAACGACGACGTTTTAATATAAACAAAATAATCTTTAGCGGCGTTTATACACTAGCGCCGCTAAATCCGAACTTATTGCGGCGCTTTAACAAAAACGCCACTAACAAATCCTATAAAACGGCGCTGTTTAGTTTAAAACATGATGATCTTTTGCGGCGTTTTTCCAAAAACGCTATTGCATACCTTTTATGGCGTTTATGAAAAACGCTGCTAATGCCTTTAAAAATTAAAATTATTTAATATAAAAATAAAAAACAATGTAAATTAAAAAACAATCAGTTATATAGCCAAAAAACTTTAATTTTATTTTAAATAATAGTATTTTAATTTTTTCATTTAAATAAATAATTTTTTAAAATTTAACTAATATTTAAAAGAACTAGATAAAATTTGAATTCTTGAAAATTATTGAAAATTTGAAATCTTTAAAATTTGAAATTATTTAATATATAAAAATTAAAAAAATCAGTCATATACCCAAAAAAACTTTAAAATTAATTATTTTAAATAATAGTATTTCAAATTTTAATTAAATTTTTTAACACTAATTATCCTAAACCCTAAACCCTTAACACATGTCCCCTTAACCTGGCCTAAACCCCTCAACCCTAAACCATAAACGCTTAATCCCTAAACTTTAATTACTAAACCCTAAACCACGTCTTATTAACCCCTTAACCCCTAAACCATCAACCTTTAAATCTTAACCCCTAAACCATAAACCCCAAATCCTTAAACCTCAACCCTTGAACCATAAACCATAAACCATAATCCCTAAATCCATAATCAATAATCCATAAACCTTAAAATATTAACCCCTAAACCATAAACCTTAAACCCTAAACCCGTAATCCCTAAACCCATGCATAATCCATAAACCTTAAAATATTAACTCGTCATAATCCATAAACCCTAAACCATATACTAGTACCCTAAACCATGCATAAACCTTAAACTATAATGATAATTAATTCAATATTTTAAAATTAATATCATCTCTTTTATGATTATATAAGAATTTATTTAATATATAAATTGACAAACAATCAGTCATATACCCAAAAAGCTTTAAAATTATTTTAAATAATACTATATAAATTTTTTCATTTTTAACGTATATTTTTATATGTTTTTATTTTCAAATTTTTTCTACGTGTCATTAGTTTAGGGTTTGGGATTTAAAGTTTATAGTTTATGGGTTTAGGGGTTAGGCGTTAGGAGTCAAGGTTAATGGGTTAGGATTTATGGGTTAGGGTCTAGTGTTTAGAGTTTTAAGGGTTTATGGTTTGAGACTTAGGGTTTAAAAGTTTAGTGATTTAAGGGTTTAATGGGTTAGGGTTTAGAGAATGGTGTAGTTAATTTATATTGTTTATAAAGTCGGTTTCAGATATGATCAAAATAAAATCGCAATCAAAATAAAAATAAGACCTTATTTAATTTGTTATAATTTGGTCCTATCCAAAATAGATAGATACCTATCCATATCAATCTGTTACTTTTTTTATTTATTTTTCAATAAATAATTTGTTATATTTTTAATATATTAAATTTAATATTATCTCTTTTACAACTATATAATATATTATTTAATATATAAATTAAAAATACTAATTAATCTAAACCATAAACCCTTAACTATAATATCTAAAACCCTAAATCATAAAACATAAACCATCAACCCTAATCCAACCCTTAAACCCATAATCCATAAACCTTAAAATAGTTTAGATCTATAGCGGCGTTTTTCCAAAAAGCACCTCTAAAACTCAAATCTATAACGGCATTTTTCTAAAAAGCGCCACTAAAACTCAAATCTATAGCGGCGTTTTTCAAAAAGCGCCGCTAAAACTCAAATCCTAAAACTCAAATCTATAGCGGCGTTTTTGAGAAAGTGCCACTATTGCCACTGAAGCTCAAAATAAATGACGTTGTTCGGCTTAATCTTTAAAAACGCCGCTATAGATCGAGCACTAGCGGCGTTTTTATGAAAGCGCCGCTATAGGTCGACCTATAGCGGCGTTTTTGAGAAAGCGCCACTATTGCCATTGAAGCTCACAATAAAAGATGCCTTTCGGCTTAATCTTTTAGCGGCGTTTCTATAAAAGCGCCGCTATAGGTCGACCTATAGCGGCTCTTTCTTAAAAATGCCGCTAATGCTCGATCTATAGAAAAAACGCCGCTAATACTCGGTCTATTCAATTTTTAGTGGCGCGCTCTTTGTGATCTTGATGAAAATTTAGAATATCTTGTTCATTGTTATGCTCAAGTCATTTTAGCAAAATGTTACTCATATTAGGTTGTTATTACTCTTTAAAACAATGTTTGTTGTGGAAGCTTTCAAAATATGTTGCTTAAGTGTGGTGTTTTGGAAAAGCATTTATTATTTTCAAAATCCGCGGCCTACTACTAACAGATATAAATCAATGTAATAAATCTCAAATTAAAATAAAAACTTTAAGAGGCCTTATTATAAAACAATTACCCAAATTAAATTACTTATAAATTAAAAGTTAAAATGGAAGCAAATGGGGTTGTGTGGCCACCCTCGAGTCCCTCGCAGCACCGATCCACCTAAGGAGTACCTACGCAGAAAAGCAGAAGGGTGAGTTTATGAAAACTCAGTCTGTAATCCCTTATTAAACAAACAGTCAGTCATACAATAGACAAATACAATCTGGGCCTAAGCCTGATTCAGTAACAGTCCAGTATCAGTTAGAGCCTTAGCCTATTACAATATCAGAAACAATGTGGGCTTTAGCCAATTTTAGTAGCAGTCACAGTACCGATATGCAATCAGAAATCCTATCCAACCAGCCTCTACACACCACTCCGTCCACCCCTACACACCATGTGGGGATAAAATTAACCCACCCATCTCTACACACAAAAAATAACACCGATTACGGCACTAAACAGCAATTGCAGTAGAGCTGCCAGTACAGTACACTTCCTCCAATGATAATAACCCATCCCCATGCAACATATCCTAATATCATGCATGTATGCAACATATATAAAATGGCATGCTCAGTACAGTCATACATCTCATAAGGGCATAATAGTCATTTTGCCTCATAAGGGCATAACAGTCATTCATCAATTTTGGGGTTGAGGTATGCTTACCGATCTAATAGTAGGTTCACAGTCGTCTCGGGCGACCCATGCAACCTTAGCAGTGAAACAGTGAAAATAGGCCCAAAACCCATAATACGGCCCATGTAAGCCCACACGCCTGTATGGCCCACAAAGCCCAAAAATGGCCTTGGCTATGTGAACTACACAGCCTAGCCCAATAATCTCCACATGCCCGTGTGGTTTACCCGTGTAAGGCCTACGAGCCCGTGGGGCCCACAGGGCCTATTTCGGCCCAACGTGCCCAAAACGGCCTAAGCCCATGAAATCGTTCATGGGGCCTTTACGATTAAACGCCCATGTTTGTGCATTTGGATTACCACACAAGCGAGCGCACGCCCTTGTGGCATCAAAGATCACATTTTTTGGCTTTTGCCAACCCATAGTTTGAGTAGTGTTTACACACCTAATATACGAAAATGCGCGAATAGCCCACGAGCGCCGAAACCTACATTCAATCAAGACCTACCATTAATCGCTGACAAATAGGTTAACAACCCCTTTTAAACATTTATCCAAAACATCCTTAATACTTACCTTGAATGAACAAAAGTGTCTTAACCCACTTAAACTATTGACCAAGGTTGATCTCCCAATACTTCTTGCAGATCGGCAGCAAAAGAAGGTGTTAGATACAGGATTAGCACAACGAGAGGAAAAGTAAGAGGAAAGAGCAGAAACCAAGCAGGAGCCTACCAAAACGCAAAAACAAGATTCAGAGAAAGGAGCAGTCGGTCAACACCCTACACGAAAATCAGAAACACCTACTTTGACAGAGATAACACTGGCACAACTACCCCCTATCAGAAATTGACAGCACAAAAAGATGATAAGTGTAAGACTAAAAAGACAAAGAGGGAGAAAGAGAGAGGAAGAGCATAACTGAGTAGTAGCATTACCATCAAAGCCGACAAAAGGTAAAGAAGAATCAGCACAAAGAGGGAGAGAAGCAATTGGTCAATAAGAAACCGATTGGGGAGGGAAGGAGGAAGAAGAGATTCGGCCAACAAAACAGAATGTATTTGAGAGAGGAAGAAAAGTATTCGGCCAATAATAACAACAAGGGGAAAAATGATTTGTTAAGGAGTAGTGGTAGAAGAACAAAAACTGAAATAGGCAAAAAGAAATTACCTTGAAGAACCCCTAGCAGAATTCGGCTATTAGAAAAATGCAGAAAAGAACCCAAAAACAAATGTCACAAAACAAAAATGAGGAGTGAAAAGAAAAAACAAAAGTGTATAGCCATTGAACTAAAACTCACCTAAAGCCGAATCCCCCCACAAACCGATTCCTTGCGTGCCTAGAGTCCAAATTCACCACTCCACTCTCTCTCACCTCAACTCCCCCTAATCATCTCCTCAAATCTCTCTACAATATCCTCCTAGAATTCAACTACACACTTCCCCCACACCCCTCAAACACTCCAACTGCCCATAAGCATCAGAAACCCACTGACATACAACCTCTTACACGGCACAGCAGCAAAATAAATACTCTTTTGCCCCCCACAGGGCTTGAACCTCAGTCCTCAGGGAAACACCACATGCCACCTATCCTTTAGACCAGCAGGCTTTTTATGACATGTTTTACCATCATTTATTTAAGAAGCCTACTAACTAGAGACAGGGTTTAATCAAGTAAAAACAAAATTTTGTAAAAGCCAAGGCTTGAACTCAGGACTTCTCAGACTCTTCCCAGGACACTTAACCACTAAAACAGACATGCATTTGTGTCACTTTCTTGCACAACTAAACATTTATGTGCAGTCTCCTAACTGTACCCATAAAAGACTTAATATTTCTAGGCCCAAAATTCAGGGCGTTACAATTCACCCCTGCTTAAAGAAATTTCATCCCCAAAATTTCCAACTATCAAAACAATCGCATATACAGACTACACCACTACACTCCTACTGCGCACTCAAATTCCAGAACACTACCACATTTAACCTGAGTGTTTTCAGTACCACCCGTTTAGTAGCACAATCAAAATTCACTTGTTGCTTAGCCAACTGGTTCATGCCCAGTATTAGGTCAAATTCTCCAAAAGGGAATTCCATCAAATCCACCAAGAAGATAACTCATTGGTCCTCCAAAGGCAAATCTGCCTCTAGTGGACTCAACAACTTCACTCGTAGTGCTTTCAACCAATACCTAAGGTCTCAGGTACAGTACATGTTATATATAGGAATGCGTAGGTCCAACATCAATCAGTACAGCATAAGGCACATTATGGATAAAGAACGTACCCGTAATAACATTTGAGGCATCTCCATCCTCTCAGCGACGTGCAGCATAAACCAGTGCTGACTGCCTTGCCTCAGTATGACTAGCACCTCTGCCCTTTGCCCCACGACTATGGCCCATACTATTTCTACCTTTGGCCTGACCACGGCCTCTCGGTGGTTGCTGAACACCTCTCGGTGGCTGAACAGTATCCATACCAGTAGCTTGCATTTGATCGGGCCTCTATGGACAATCTCTGATACGGTGCTCCAAAGATCCACACCTAAAACATGCCTCAATCCTTCTCCAGCGCTCACCTTGATTGCGCATCCCACAATCAAAGACAGTGTGGTCCAAGAATGTGAGCAGGCCCCAAACCGACCAACCTATCAACTCTGGGCTTTTTCTTAGGCCTCAAAAATAGACTTGAGGGCTCTGAATCCCTCTTGTTCCTACCCTTTTCCTTTTCATGGTTCTAGCACTCAGGGCGCTTCACATCCTCAGTGATCTTCGCCTTATCCACTAAAGCAGCAAAATCTCAGTCCCTCTGTGGAGCTATCAAAACCTGTAGACTATCCCTGAGGCCGTCTTCGAAACGAACGCAGCACTCATATTCGGTTGCCACCATCCCACGCGCATAGAGGCTAAGTCGTAAAAATTTAGCCTCATATTCAACCACAGATTTATCCCCCTGAATCAAATTCAGAAACTCCCTCCTCTGGGCATCCATATAACTAGCGCCCACATATTTTCCCTAAAAAGCCATCTTGAAATATTCCTAGGTGAACCAGTCGGGCTAAGTATCCTCTTTAACAGTAAACCACCACTGATAGGCTTCATCTCACAACAGTGACATCGCACCTTTTAGTTTCTGCTCGGGGGTGCAGTCGAGGTCATCCATTATCCTCTCCGTGGCCTCAATCCAATATTCAGCCACATTAGGGCAACTCCAAATGATACCCCTAAAAATCTCAAATTTCCCATTAGACCTGAGTTGTTCCAGAATCGACCACGCGGCCCACGCATGCAGATGATGGGGCCCAAAGTGACCTTCTCTAAAATTCGTAACATAGCTTGGGACAGTACGTCGTCCCCAGCTACACGATCATGGGACCCAGTCTCAGTCACAGGTGAAGCCAGTACCCCTCTAGCTTCAACGTTAGGCATATAATCAGATGACGAAGACCCAGCCTGAGCACCTCCACGACCTTCGCCACGGCCTCTTGTACCCCTTCCACGAGTACCTCTAGTGCTCATTATTGATTTGCGTATTATTTAAATTAGAAATTTTATGCACCAGTTTACAGTTCCAGTGTTTATTACAGGATATCTTATGAAAATATTATTAGTAATTCAAAGTTTTGTTTTCGCAGATCGTAGTCTTTACTACAGTTTTAGGTTAACCTAAACAGAGTATTTTGGTATAGTCTATTGCCTACAGTAATCTCAATATTTCAATTTAAACAAGCAGTAGTTTCAGAGGACCTATAGAATTGGCGCCGAAGACTTAGTGTACCACATATTCAGTAAAACATTTCCAAATATTTCAAATCATTTAAAACAACTCTTTTCTGAAATTTCAAATTTAAAAGAACCTAAATCCACAGTCGAGTTTTGTAACCTGGCTCTGATACTACTAAATGTAACATCCCAAACTCAGCATAGACGTTATGGCCGAATCTGCGATGTCACATTGAAGTATTTTTCGAAAAATATAATTTCGTTGAAAATCTATTCTACATTAAAACCTTTTTGTGATCTTGATGAAACTTTAGGATATCTTGTTCATTGTTAAGCTCAAGTCGTTTTAGCAAAATGTTGCTCATATTAGGTTGTTATTACTCTTTAAAATAATATTTGTTGCGAAAGCTTTCAAAATATGTTGCTTAAGCATGGTGTTTTGGAAAAGCATTTATTATTTTCAAAATCCGCGACCTACTACTAACAGATATAAATAAAAGTAATAAATCCCAAATTAAAATAAAAACTTTAAGAGGCGTTATTACAAAAAAATACCCAAGTTAAACTACTTATAAATTAAAAGTTAAAAATGGAAGCAAATGGGGTTGTGTGGCCACCCTCGAGTCCCTCGTAGCACTAATCTACCTAAGGATTACCTGTGCAGAAAAGCAAAAGAGTGAGTTTATGAAAACTCAGTTTGTAATCCCTTATTAAACAAACAATCAGCCATACAATAGGCAAATACAGTCTGGGCTTAACCCAATTTAGTCACAGCCCAGTATCAATTAGGGCCTTAACCCATTACAGTATCAGAATCAGTGTGGGCCTTAGCCCATTTCAGTAACGGTCAGAGTACAGATATGCAATCAGAAATCCTACCCAACCAGCCTCTACACACCACTCCATCTAGCCCTACACACCATGTGGGGATAAAGTCAACCCACCCATCCCTACATACCAAAAAAGAGCACCGGTTGCGGCACTAAATAGCAATTGCAGTAGAGCTGCCAGTACAGTACACTTCCTCAAATCATAATAACCCATCCAAATGCAACATATCCTAATACCATGCATGTATGCAACATATATAAAATGGTATGCTCAATACAGTCATACATCTCAAAAGGGCATAATAGTCATTTTACCTTATAGGGGCATAACAGTCATTCATCAATTTTGGGGTCGAGGTATGCTTACCGGCCCAATAGTAGGTTCACAGTCATCTCCGGTGACCCCTGCAACCTTAGCATTCAAACAGTAAAAATGGGTCCAAGACCCATAATGCGGCCCATGTGGGCCCACATGCCCGTGTGGCCCACAAAGCCCAAAAATGGCCTTGGCCATATGAACTACATAAGCTGGCCCAATAATCTCCACACGCCCGTATGGTTTACTCGTGTGAGGCCCATGAGCTCGTAGGGCCCACACGGCCAATTTCGGCCCAACGTAGCCCAAAACGGCCTAAGCCCATAAAATCACTCATGGGGCCTCTACGATTAAATGCCCATGTCTGTGCGTTCGGATTACCACACAAGCGAGCGTACGCTCATGTGCATCAAAGATCACATTTACCAGCTTTTGCCAACCTATAGTTTAAGTAGTGTTTACACACCTAATATACGAAAATGCGCGAATAGCCCACGAGTGCCGAAACCTATATTCAATTAAGACCTACCATTAATCACTGACAAATAGGTTAACAACCCCTTTTAAACATTTACCCAAAACATCCTTAATACTTGCCTTGAATGAACAAAAGTGTCTTAACCCACTTAAACTGTTGACCAAGATTGATCTCTCAATACTTCTAGCAGATCGAAAGTAAAAGAAGGTGTTAGATACAGGATTAGCACAACAGAGGGGAAAAGTAAGAGTAAATTGAAAGGGCAAAAACCAAGCAGGAACCTACCAAAACGTAAAACTAAGATTCGAAGAAAGGAGCAGTCGGTCAACACCTTACACGAAAACTAAAAACACTCACTTTGACAGAGATAACATTGGCATAACTACCCCTATCAGAAATCGACAGCACAAAAAGATGATAACTATAAGACTAAAAAGACAAAGAGGGAGAAAGAGAGAGGAAGAGCATAACTGAATAGTAGTATTACCACTGAAGCCGGCAGAAGGTAAAGAAGAATCAGCACAAAGCGGGAGAGGAGCAATTGGTCAATAAGAAACCGATTGAGGAGGGAAAGAGGAAGAAAAGATTCGGCCAACAAAACAGAATGGATTTGAGAGAGGAAGAAAAGTATTCGGCCAATAATAACAACAAGGGGAAAAATGATTTGTTAAGGAGTAGTGGTAGAAGAA
Organism: Gossypium anomalum; assembly: GCA_025698475.1. NCBI lineage: Eukaryota > Viridiplantae > Streptophyta > Magnoliopsida > Malvales > Malvaceae > Gossypium > Gossypium anomalum. The sequence continues at coordinate 27,931,478 of CM046957.1, forward strand.
CAAAAACAGAAATAGGAAAAAAGAAAGTACCGCAAAGAACCCATAGCGGAATTCAGCTATCAGTAAAATGCAGAAAAGAACCTAAAAACAAATGTCACAAAACAAAAGTGAGGAGCGAAAAAAAAAGTGTACAGCCACTGAACTAAAACTCACCTAAAGCTGAATCCCCCCACAAACTAATTCCTTGAGTTCTTAGAGTCCAAATTTGGCACCCCATTCTCTCTCACCTCAACTCCCCCTAATCTTTTCCTCAAATCTCTCCATAATATCCTCTTATAATTTGGCTACACACTTTGCTACACCCCTCAAACACTCCAACCGCCTATAAGCATTAGAAACCCACTCACATACAACCTCTTACACGGTACAGTAGCAAAATAAATACTCCTTTGTGCCCCACAAGACTTGAACATCAGTCCTCAGGCAAACACTACACGCCACCTATCCCTTAGACCAGTAGGCTTTTTATGACATGTTTTACCAATATTTATTTAAGAAGCCTACTACTAGAATAATGTTTAATCAAGTAAAAATAAAATTTTGTAAAAGCCAAGGCTTGAACTAAGGACTTCTCAGACTCTTCCTAGGGCACTTAACCACTGAAGCAGACATGCATTTGTGTCACTTCATTGCACAACTAAACATTTATGTATAGTCTGCTAACTGCACCCACTCAAGACTTAATACTTCTAGGTCCAAAATTCGTGACGTTACAAGGGGTACTTATGACACTTAAGACTTGGTCATATTAACTAAGAAAGAATCAGTAGACTCATGAAAGATGGTCCCTTAAGTATGCTTAAGGAAGTTAGGCTTCCACAATGTAAGTCTTACTTGAAATGTAAAATGACTAAGAGGTCTTTTAATATGAAAGGTATAAGAGCCAACCAACTTTTTGAACTTTTGCACACTAATGTATGTGGTCCCATGACCATCAGTGCCCGAGGAAGTTACGATTGTTACGTGACTTTTATCAACGACTATTCTCGATATAGATATGGGTATCTAATGCATTGAAAAAGTGAAAATTTTGATAAATTTCGAGAATTTCATGCGGAAGTGGAAAAAATTTAGGTTTATCCATAAAAAATATTCGATCTGACCAAGGTGAGGAATACTTATCTGGTAAGTTCTTAGAATACCTCATAGAGAATGAGATTTTATCCCAATTTACTGTGCTGAGCACTCTACAGTAAAATGGCATAGTTGAGAGATAAGATAGAACTTTGCTTAACATGGTTCGTTCAATGTTAAGCTATTCACAACTCCTTATTTCCTTCTGTGAATGTGCGATACAAACGACTTGCTATATTCTGAATAATGTGCCAACCAAGTCGGCTTGTAAGACACCTTATGAACTGTGGCATGGAAAGAAACCCACTCTAAATCACTTTAAAATATAGGGTTATCTAGCACACGTTCTGGATAAGGATGTAAAAAAGTTGGATGCATGGGCAAAATTATGCATGTTTGTAGGATATCCGAAAGAACAAAGGGAGGATTATTCTACAGTCCGAAAGATAATATGATTAAAGTTTCTACTCATGCTACTTTTCTCAAGAAAAGCTACATGGATGACTTTAAGCCTCGAAGTAAAGTGGTACTCGAGGAACTTTCAATTGTGGTAGAATAATCACCAAGTTCAATTCTTGAGAAACTTGTAGAAAGACATGTAAAAGGTCAACAACATAGGTAAATCCATCATAGTGGGAAAGTTTCTAAGAAACCAGACTTCTTCATGTATGATGTTAATATTTATAATACGGAAGCCAATCATGAGGATGATGATCCATTCAATTACGAGGAGGCTATGTAGGACGTTGAGTTCAAGCTCTAGAAATAGGCCATGAATGTCGAGATGGATTCTATAAAATCCAATATGGTATGGGAACTTGTAGACTTACTGATTGGGATTAAACCTATAGGGTGTAAGTAGATTTACAAGAAGAATAAAAATACAGAAAGAAAAGTAGAAACACACAAGGCTAGACTTGTAGGGAAATGCTACACACAGAAAAAATGCATCGATTATGATGAGTCCTTCTCTTCAGTAGCCATGCTCAAGTCTATCCGTATATTCTTATCCATTATCACTGCTCTCTATTATAAGATCTGGAAAATGGATGTCAAGACAACATTCTTGAATGACTATATTGACAAAACCATTTACATGGCTCAACCCACTGTCTATGTTGTCAAAGGAAAAGAGTAGAAAGTTTGCAAACTGCTAAGATTCATTTATGGAATTAAGTAGGCATCTCTCTCATGGAATAAAAAAACTTGATCAAACAATCAAGACTTTTGGATTTGAGCAAAATGCTAATGAACCTTGTGTTTATAAGCGTATAAAAGATAAAAAGGTGTCTTCCTCGTTTTGTATGTCGATGATATTCTACTTATCGAAAATGATGTAAGAGAATTGTCATCAGTTAAACTATGGTTAGCTCAACAATTTAGCATGAAGGACTTGGGTGAAGCTAGTTATATTCTTGGAATTCGAATCCTTAGGGTTCGAAAGAATAAAATGATAGATCTATCTCAAGCTTAATACATTGATAAGGTACTTGAACATTTTGCAATGACCGATGCGAAGCTAGATACCCAACCGACTGCATCAAGTTTTCATCTTTCTTTAAATGTGTAACACCCCTAACCCGTACCCTTATTGGAACAGGGTTTAGGAGTATTACCGAAACATTTAGAACATCTTACAAATAATTCATGTAAATTACTATTCATTTATCGAGATCATTCATAACGTCCCTTGATTGGACCCTCGAGGTCCAATATGAGCGTTAAAATCGAGTCAGGACTTAATCAGGACCTCTAAGAATTTTTTGCGAAATTACAAAATTTTTCCAAGGTGCAGGGCTCACGCGCCCGTGTGGTCCAGGGGACACGCCCGTGTGACCTTGGGACACGCCTGTGTTAGAAGCCGTGTTTAACCTCGTGTAACTCTCTGACTTGCCCACACGGCCATGCCACACGTCCGTGTTCTAGGTCGTGTATTTAATTAATTCAATTCCAAATTAGGTGCAGGTTTCACATGGCCAAGACACACGCCCGTGTTCTAGGCCATGTGGCACACACGGCTGAGACACACGCCTGTGTCTCTGCCCGTGTGCTTAATTCTGAGCATTCTGTTTCTCAAAATTAAGGTCCAGAAGACACAGGACCTAACCACATGCCCATATTACCAGGCCGTGTGTCACACACGGTCTAAACACATGCCTATGTGTCTGCTCGTGTGGACAAAATGAAGACATTTCTAGCTTCATTTCTCACCCAAAATTTTACTCAATACCTGCACTTGAAACACACATCCAGTACCAACCAATCGAAGCATTCAACTTAAGCAAATTTCATCATTCACAAGGCATATCACTACAAGCATACATGATCACAACCGTACATTAGTTTAACTTAGGCATTCACAACATTGATCACATATTCTTAACATAACACATTTGTCTATATGTATCATAATAATCTACTTAGTAATACCAAAATGAACCATTACTAGCCATTCTAATGGCTAGGTTACAAAATAACATTTCAAGCCACTATTGGCCAAGTTGTCCTATACATTCCATTATACCAAAATGATTTTTGTTAATTATACCCAAAATAACTAGTTGATAGTGTGACGATGCTCCAGTGATCTCCAACCTTCACGAGATTTCGAGCACTATAAAATAGGGAAAAATAAAACGGAGTAAGTATTACATGCATAGTAAGTTCGTGTAACAGAAACTAAACTTACCAATCCCGTTTAATAAATCTAAGCATACAATAACAAGTTTTCCATCCATTTGGCTAAATTGCCTAAACACATGCATCCAATCAAACATGTTAGTCACAAAGTTTACATATACATTAAGTAAGAATAGATAAGCTCATCATGCAATACACTTTCAAGACATTATCATTGCATCTCATGATTCTCATGTCATGTCCAGAGTTATATGTCTGTGGAATCATTGAATTTTGATGGATGCTTAAGTAGTACACTCGAAGTGTACGATTCAATAATCTGTCAATTTCTTATTCAAGGGTACTCATTAGGGCACTTAACCAAGAAACACTCTCTCGAGCCACATATCATATAATAGGATTACCAGTCCAGGCTAAATCCTTTATATAATGTAAGCTCAGAGGAGCTCAATAAGGATTACCAGTCTAGGCTAAACCCTAATCATAATGTATGGTCGAGAGGTATTATATCGGGATTACCCGTCCGGGTTAAATCATTTCTATAACAAGGTCATTGGGATTACTTGTCCAAGCTAAATTCCATCCACAACAAATGCAAGACCCTATTAGTTTTGGGAAAGCGCATATAATCATCGGAATTCAACATTCAATCGGGACTTAACCCTTTATCACCATTTTAAGCATGTATCAAATTCTCCATCATAGCATACATGTAAAGCAAATCAACATAACTCACATTACATACAAATACAACATTTAATTAACATAATTACATACCAGATTAAGTTACACGAACTTACCTTGACACTTGTTCGCGTTAGAAATCTACTAATATGAAACCTTTCTTTTCCTCGATCTAACCATGAATTAGTGTTGTTTGGATCTATATAAATGAATTTAACCATCAATTTCACACATTTCATATTTAAATGGACTCAATTTACGTCCTAGGCAAAATTACCATTTTGCCCCTAACTTTTCCATAAATTTTAATTTTGTCCCTAGGCCCGAAAAATGAAACTTGTGCAAATTACTCCATATCCCAAGCCTAACCAAAGCCCCAATACAAAATTTACAGCACATGTACTCATAAAAATTCAAATTTTTTCATCAAATTTTACAACTTTTCATTTTAGTCCCTAAATCATGTTTTCATCAAAAATCACTTTGTAAAAGTTGTTTATCTATCAACAATCTTTCATTTTCTACCATAAATTTCTAATTTTGAGAATATACATCTGTACCCATTTTTCATACCTTGATAACTTTTCAAATTAATCCCTCAAATAGAGAGATTAAGTTATCCTGATTTCAAAAATACCAAAATTACTAAAAACGGGACAAGAAAACTTACCCAATTAGGCCTTAAAAGTTTATTTTCTCTCACCTAGGGTTTCCATGTGTTTTTAGGTTGAAGATGATGAAAATAAAATGATATATTTTCTTTTCATCTTTTAATTAATTAGGTATTTTGCTATTTCCAATTTAGTCATTGCCCTTTTTCTATAATTCTATGGATGAGTCATCAAAAAAAATCTACATACTTTTCTTAATGGTCTAATTACCATATATAGACCTTAATATTTGAATTCCATAGTTATTTGATCCTTATAGCTACTAGAATTTAACTTTCGCATTTTATGCTATTTAGTCCTTCTCGTAATTAAACACTTAACCGATAAAATTTTCGTTTCAAAATTTTCACACGATATGCTTATTACATTACGGACCATATAATGAAATAAAAATAAACCTTATTTTTTGCTCAAATTTGTGGTCCCGAAACCACAGTTTCGATTTCACTAAAAATAGGTTGTTACAAGATGATTGTTCTAAGATAGTGGAAGAAAGATAGCATATGAGTAATGTTCCATATGCTTCAACAGTTGGAAGCCTTATGTATGTGATGTTTTACACACGTCCAGATATCTGTTCCGCAGTAGGAATGGCTGGTCGATATCAGGCGAATCCAGGTCTCAGGCACTGACAAATTGTAAAGTATATATTAAGGTATCTTAAAAGAACCAGGGATTATATGCTTGTGTATTTTGGGGAGAACCTTACTCTTGTTAGATACATAGACTCAAACTTTCAAACCTGTAAAGTTTTAAGGAAATCGACATCGGGAAATGTATTCATTCTAGGCTATGAAGACATAGTATGGAGAAGTGTAAAACAAAATTAAACTGGTGACTCTACTATGAAGGCCAAATATGTGGTTGCTTCTGAGGCAACAAAAGAAGCAATACGGCTTCAAAAGTTCTTAACTATCTTGAAGTCATTCCCGGAATGGAAAAAGCTATAACATTGTATTGTGATAACAGTGTTGCAATAGCTAATACCAAGGAAATGAGAAGTCACAAGAGGATGAAAAACATTGATCAGAAATATCACTTGATACGAGAGGTAGTAGCCGAAGGAATTGTAGATGTGATGAAAGTAGCTTCTGAAGATAACCTTGCGGATTAGTTTACTAAGACTCTTATAACTAGAAGTTTAAATAAAAACGTTGAGGATATGAGAATATGAAACATGACACATTTACTTCACTAGGGCAAGTGGGAGATTGTTGGGAAATGTGCTCATATTGTAGTAAACATGTAACTGTTTTCTATTTATGTGAATGATGAATAAATAAATAAAGTTAATTTCACATTTCACTATTATGTCTTTTGTATTTTTTATCTTTCATATTTTTCATGCATAGCGAAATTGAGACAAGTAAATATTAGTTAATTGATTGTCTAAGTTCAAACTGAAGATAAGTGACATTGTAAGAACGTTTACATTGCGAGAAAGATAACTTAGTTAAGTAGATAATCTAAATGAGGCTGTAATCTCGTAAAAGAATCAAAGTGAGCATTTGATTCAAATACTTAGAAAGATTATTATGTCGTCTACAATTCCAATTGGGGAGATGGCTAGTCTTGGCTATCGGAGCAGTTGACTCCACGGGTAGAGACATAGATGTATTCATTGGTAGAATGATACATTGGATTGGATTCAAGATAAATTAATTTTGAATCCATTTGTGAATTAATTCACTTGTGACATTCATGGTGTGATTTAACTAAACCCAAAGTTAGTCAATGATCATGGATATGCAACTCATGTGCTTTGATATAAGTGGAGGCTTATGCTCTAAATATGATCGAGCCCATAGTCGGTATGTTGGGTACATGACTTGTGTATGACGTGGTTTTACTAGAAACTATAGAATTCATAGCTCAATTTAAGAATTAATGATATCCTCTCATTGACATTATGTGGATTGATAAATATGGAACATGGCCACGCGTTGCTTGTTCTCGAATGAGCAATTTATCATAGCCATTTGTTGGCAGTGATCATATTAATCATTAAGAAGACACAATGGTAACAATGAGATAAAATAAGATTGTATTAAATGAACAGATTTAACTTAAAAGAATCAAGGATAAAATATGAGGGTAATAAACACATGACGAGGTCATTGGACAAAGCAGTTTGATCCATTGCTTTCATAAAGAGTATATAATAAAGAGTTTTCAATCATGATACTTCTTGTAGACTGACTCCATGATTAAGTAATTGCGAATTATTGGAACGATGTTTTTTGACATAATTGCAATTACTAGAGCCTAATTGTATATGTTCGATTGGTCCTTCTACTAGCTCAACAAAAGCTCGACCGGATTGCATTTGAATCAAAAGAAAATTCTACGACTTTAGAAATAATTTAATTGAGTCGATTTATTCGATGTGAAATTAAATTAGGTGGTCGTGAGAATTGTTCAGCTAGAGAATTCGATTAAAAATTTTCTTGAAAAATTAATTTAGAAAATCAAAGTGATTTTCAAAAAAATAATTTTGATCAAGTAAAATTAAATTATTCAAATTAATTAAAATTAATATGATATTTTTGAAAATTGATTTTCAAGTCAGACAATTTGACCAATGGGTAATTGAACTTGAAAATTGGACTTGAGATCATAAATTGAGCATGGGAGCCCAAAACCAAGACCAAGATCCAAAAACTAGTCGAACCGAGCCTGGTATGTGAAACTGGACTGACGGTTCAACTGGTGGCTAGACCGGATCGCTTTCGATCGTCATCGACCGATCGATCGAACCAAAGAAGCAAATTCAACCGGCCTGGGTACCGTAAGGGTGTCGCAACTGCATCACCAGACATGGAGATGCCAATGGTTGGGATGGCGATGTTCTGGTGGTAGGGCGGTTGTTGATCTGCAGTAGTTGAATAGTGGAAGAGTTACACTCCTACTAGATTTTACTAGAGAATTTGATTTCAGATTAACTGTTTCAAAAATAATATTATTTTAATTGTTTAATATTAAATTAAATTTAATACTTATCTTAATAATATGTTATTAATTTAATATTAAAGTGATTATCGTAATACTAAATTAAATTTAATAAATTAAATTTAATATTTATTTTGTAGATAAATATTCTATTATTTTAATAAGATTTAAGATTAAATTTAATCTAATATTTATCAAGATAAATGTTATATTAAGTTAATATTAAAGTCATTAAGTTTAATTATAGTTGAACTCTAAACTCCCCCTATATAAAGAGAGCCTTGGGTCATTATTTCACATACTTGAATTCAAGAGAAAGTTGTAGAGAGAAAATTCTCTGAAGAGATTATTTCAGAAAATTTCTAGAGATATTTTCTAATTTACAACTTGACCCAAAAGTTTAGAGAAATTACAAAATTACCCTACTAGTAATTTTTGTGAAAAAATTTCTGATTTGAAGCGAACTCACACTCGATAGAGGTGAGCTTGAGGATGGTGAAAGAGACTACTCGGTCGAAGCACTCATCCTATACGAATCGAAAAGGTACAATTTTGATTAAGTGTTTATTACTTTAGATATCACAATCAAGATCTTGTTTTGGAAAAAAATTTAAAACTCTATTTTCACTAAATTTATTTTCCATTGCATTTTCAAACCCGATTTTCCAACAATAACTATGTAGGTAAAGTTTGATGCTAAAAGTATGAATCAGCTAGGAATACAAACAAATCTAGGTAAATGAATGTTGAACAAATGTTCTTCTATGATGCCCCTAGTAGGGTAGAGATATTGCTAATCAAATTTGCAGATCACGATATGAAAACAAGTGTAAGACGATGAGGTTGAGACACATGGCATCGTATCATATGAAAACACTCATGGTGTAGCCTCCAGTAATATGAAGACTAGATTGGTAGGTCACAATGCATGAAAGTGTGTAAATCCATGTGGTATTCACCCTTCCAATCTTATCACTCCCCTTCTTTATCTTTTGATTAATATATTTGTGAGATTATTTATCTTTGTTCTTTATGAACATTTATCAAACTTATTAAGATTCACATCTTGTGGCGTTCACCCTTTCAATCTTATCACTCCCCTTCTTTCATCAAAGTTATACCTTCGGTTCTTATACCTACGATTCGATTATGGGATCACATCATTATATAAAGCTTATTTTCTATCCCCTATAATCAGACACGAACTCAAGATGGATACATGGATCAACCAACCAACGCACTAATATAATTTGCACCCAGTGCATCATTGGTACATTCAAAGTAATATGTGCTTTGCACCTCATCGTTATAAATCAAAGTAATGTGTGTTCCTCACCTCATTGGTAGATCTGAAGTAATATGCACTCCATGCCTCATCAGTATAAACCAAAGTAATCCTCATATAACTAATCCTATAACATGTCAACTATACCTGACTCTATCCAAGACTGTTTAATAGGGCATTACAATCGAGCAATAACTTACATATCGTCAATTACGACATAACATTGCATATTACTAACATCACCTTATCATTCTTTCCCATAGCTTTCAATCATTAAAATAAATTATAAAATGTAATTTATTCATTTTAGCCCCTTTAAGCTCTAATGTTAGAAATGTTTGTATCTTTCAATATAAATTCATTGATTACTATCAATCTTCTATCCACAAAACCTCATTGATGGCAACTTGAATATAACTTATCAATTGGGAAATTTAACACATAGGCAGGACTTGCTTAGTTTGCATGAGTTTATTTCCTTTATTTTCTTGTTTGGTTGCGAGAATGAAATAAAAAGTTAAAGATGATGTTGAGATATGTTTTCTCTCTCCCACTATTAACATATATAAAGATATAATTAGTGATACAATTAAGCTTAATAAAACTAAATCTAATGGCTAAAGTTGTAAGTATCATGTTTTCATATACATTTAATTCTATGTGGAATATAGATCAAAGAATATAGGATATGGGGTTTTTTTTTTTTTTCTCATTTTTAATGATTTTGTAGTTGAAGGCCATATACGACTTATCCTTTTAGTCGAATGTGGATTCCTTAGCAATGAATGTATCATGTTTGGATGAAATTCAAAGGAAAAAGGATCACTTTTCGTGGTTGGAAATAGTCTTAACCACATCTCATAATTTTAGCTTGTGCTTTTGGGTCTTAATTCATTGTTATCATCGATCCATTAGTAGTTAGAGGTAGCTTTTAATTTCGTTTCACCCTTCCTCAATTCATTCCCATTTCTGTCTTTATTCACAAAATAACTCTTTGCTTTTTCATCAACTCTTAAGTCATTATGGTATTAAATTATATGTTTATTTTGGTAACTTTTTTTATTAGGGATCAACAACAAAAATTAACAAACTCAAATTTAATTTAAACTGAGATATTTAGAAGATTTATGAAATATAAATTAAAAATTCGTTGTTACTCGAATTGAAATAAAATTTATTATTATTTAATTTATAATCAATTTTAATTTTTATTATTGTGTAAAAACAAGTATTTTATATTTAAAATAGTGAAAATAACTTAATTTTTTATATAAAAAATTATTTTTCAAAAAAATATCATATAAGAATTATTGTTTAATTTTTATTTACTTGAAAAAATTAGAAATATTTATGGAGAAAATGTTTGAAACCTAATAATGTCCAAAAGCCATAAAATAAAACTCATTTTGTTAGAATGAGATTAAAAAATAAAAATTCAAAATTAATATAAAAAACTGAAAATAAAAACCGAACCGAATTAAATTATCATTATTCGAAAAATCCAAGAGCCTTGAATTAATCTAACCGAACTCACCCCTAATTTTTATAAGTAATGATTTATGAACAATGAAGAAATTATAAATGTCAAGAATAGAGTGAGTGTTGTAAATCTTATGGTTTAAACATTAAATTTGTTGGATTTGAATTAATTAATTAAACTTTAACTTATTTCTTTTAAAATATTATTGGTATTTTAAAAATAAAAGAATGAATTAAAGATTCAAACAAAAGGATAATAAATTTGAGGTACTAACAATATTATATAAATTAGAAATTAAAATATAGAAGTGTGTTTTAAAATAATATACAATAAATAATAAAAAGTATGGTTTAGAACTAATTAATAGTAACAAATGAAATATGTACTATATTAAAATGAAATATTAGATTAAACTACAAGTAAAACGAAATTTAAACACAAAAATATATTGTATTAATAATACTAAATGAACACAGTTGTTTATCATTATTTTGTCATCAATCATGAATTGACGTCGAGTTAATTTGTGACACTAACTCAAGCAACAATATTATTAATATACACAAATATATAAAAATGTATATAAAAAATATATTTATTAAAGTTTCATATAAAAATAAAAAATTGATTTAGTTCAAATGGTAAATGAAAAGGTTTTATATGGATGGTATATTTGGTTCAAAATTTTTTAAAGATTTATACAAATATAAAAAGACAAAAACACCAATATAATGATATAATTTATTTAATAAATAAAATAATTTTTAATAATCTCTTTAACTGAATTAAGACTCAGATTGATGAGTGGTATTAACATAAATTAATAAATAGTATAAATAATTGAAAGGGGCCCAATTTGGAATTCTGCACGATTTTTATTCTTACGTCGTATTTAGCTTATTAATTTTCTTGTGTATTATAAATTGTGTGGCACAACACCTGCCATCTTCTCCTTTGGGAAACATCAGCAATTCACGTTTCTGACCACTGGATTTAGTACCAACTAATTATATAAGCACACCTTCAATATTATTCTTGACTTTCATTCTTGTGCCTCCAATTAATTTCATTTCTTATCTCATCTTACCAATAATTCTTATATTTTATTTATCTTAAAATATAATGGTTAAAAAAGAGATCCTATCAAATTCCACCACCAATATATTTTATCCAATATTATTTAATTTATTTAATCGGCCAATTGATAGTATATATATTTTTATTTCACAAATCACTTTAAAATTTTGAAATATATTTTTAATAGTTTATTATATCCTATATAACACTCCTCAACTCGTGAAATTTAAAAATTCTTTTCACATAAAATAATTTCATGCTTATATATTATTTTAAAAAGCTTTCTCAATCGTAATCGCCCCATTATTAAACAAAGGGTGATGATGGTGCGAAATTGGTGATTGAAATTAACATAATTATAAATAAGTAGATAAAATTAAGAATAATAAATTTCATGGTCGTTGTCTTGAAAGGTAACCTTATTGTCCTGTGGCATAATCTATTGGGCAAATCCTAGTCGTCCATACTGTTAGGCCACCAATCTGAATGGTTTGGAACCGGCCAAAAACTATATTATAGATGGCGATTGACAACATCAATTGGAGTTAATCTTTGATTTTTTTTTTTCCTTTTAATTATATATATAATTTTTTTAAAATATGTCACTTTATTAATTTTGCTCGTGAAATTCAAAAAAATTATAAGCCAAGATATAATTAATTTTTAATATTAAGTGCTAATTTAGAGTTAACAATAATGTGAAATGTTAATGGTTTCAATTAAGGGTTTTAGGTTTCCAAATGAATGGGACAAATTGCCTCCGGCTGCAATAATTTTATTTGCAATGACCTTCATGTTGATGTTCATCCTTAATAATTTTCTTATATATTTGCTAAATCCATTTTCTTATATGTATACATTTACGCATCATGAACCATCATTCTTTTTTTCATGTGTGAGTGCCTAACTTTTGTATATATGTTGCATTATTATATACATAGAGATCATACATCTTAGATAAATATCATAAAATATCATCATATCCAAGTTTTTTTTTAAAAAAAGAAAAAGAGAAAAAACCAAAAGTTTATACCTCTGGATCAAGAATAAGAAACAAGATTTGACCAAGCAAATAGGTGAGAATGGTCAGTGGCTTGCCTTTCTCACACACTTAAAATCGTGGCACAGTATGTCCATTAAAAACATGGTAAAGACATGTTTTATGCCTCTTCAGTCTTCTCAACTGCCATATGGAGTGTGCATTCCACCACTTCAAATCAAGAGGGATAAACAAACCTCCTGTTTTCCCATTTCTTTCAAATAAAAAATCCGTTGAAAGTTTAAGCACAATATGACATTTACTTTCAATTTCCTCATAAATTCAATGCATGATAGGATGAAGGACAACCAGAATACATGATCAAAAATTTATAGGCGGAAAAGTATTTGAAAAATTAACACACATGATTATTGAGTTATATAGTATTTTCTTAATACATATAGATTAGTATAATATTTGGTATACTATTAATAAAAAAAAATATTTTTTATTTTTGCATATATATGATTCAATAAAGGTTTTTTTAAAAATAATTTCACTATTAAAATTTCCACTTACATGATATATTTATATAATAATCTTGACACATCCACTTAACCTTAATTTAAATTTCATTATATATTAAAAATAAAATAAATAATAAATATTCTCGTAATAATATAATTTATTTTTTAAAAAATAATTTTTAATCGCGGACTAACTCCTAACGCCATGGAGATTAATGGATGTATAGATAGAAAGCGGAAGCAACAGTGATGATGATCATAATCATACACTGTGTATATATAATAGGGTGTGGCTAAGCGTGTAAGAAAAAAAGAAAGTTAGTAAAAAGGAAAAAGGAAAAAAAAAATCATCATCAGCGCCACAGTCCACGAGCAGCCATAGTTTCCCTTTTACATTGGCCACCCTCTCGACACTCATCATCACTTATGTCGCCCTAATTTCCTTCCCCCCCCCCAATAGCCTACAACTGAAGCAACCTCCTCTTTCCTTTTCTCTTCCCTACTTCCATCAAAATCTTCATAACTTTCCCCATATCAAAATCTCCATAGCCTACTCTACAATCTAACTCATAAAAAAAAAAAAAAACAACAACCCAAAACCATGACACACCATCAAGAACTGGTTACCTTTCAAAGAAGCAGCAGCTACAACAATTATAACTGCAAAAGTTCAAGAAATAAGATCAACCCATCGAAGTTTCCGAGATCAGCTTCATTTACAATCCCTGAAAACGAAGAAATCTCTGACAAACTCCTTGTTCCTAGAAACGCCTCATCATCTTCCCCACGTTCTTCCATACAACGTTTCCATAATGTTAATTCCGGGTTCTCTTCCCTCCTTCGTTCCCTTCTCAAAATCATAGCATTTCCCAACATAATCCCCACCTCTTGCAAATGGTTGACCCTCCCAACTCACCTCTCTATAACCCCTTCCCTCGGCCGTAAAATAACCGGAACTCTCTTTGGCCACCGCCGCGGTCACGTCAGCTTCGCCGTCCAGGACGATCCTCGCTCCGAACCGGTTTTGCTCCTCGAACTAGCCATGTCAACGGCTAGTTTGGTGAAAGAAATGTCATCGGGTTTAGTCCGGATTGCGCTGGAGAGCGAGAAGGCTCCGGGTCGAACTGGGAGACTGTTCCATGAGCCTACGTGGAGTATGTATTGTAATGGGAGGAAGAGTGGGTATGCCGTGACGCGCACATGCACGGAGTCGGATTGGCACGTGTTGAGTACTGTGCAAAGCGTGTCAGTTGGTGCTGGGGTGATTCCGGTGGTTGAGGATGCTAAAAGTGGTGGGAGTGAAGGTGAGTTGTTGTATATGAGGGCCAAGTTCGAACGAGTGGTGGGGAGTCGTGACTCGGAAGCCTTTTACATGTTGAATCCTGATAACAATGGAGGTCCTGAACTCAGCATTTTCCTTCTTAGAATATGAACAAACTTATCTCTTGTTGTGATCATGATTTTTATTTCTCTTTTTAGGATATATAATTTTCTAGTTGGAATTGCTTGGTTTTTGACTTTTGTATTGTGCAGTTCTATTTTATCTTGCTTTCATACTACGGAAGTATATGTATAATGTATTATGTGGTCTCTACATGTATTTCCAGTCTTTTGAATGTTAGAAAAGAAAAAGGAAAGCTTTACTAGTAAATTTAAGGAGATAATATAATGTTAGGAATTCGGTTCTGGACGTTTCTACAATATTCTATTAAAAATCAAAATGAATTAAGTTGTATTTATATAAGATACCAATGAAGGAAATTTTGTAGGATGTGTGCCTTGGGCGGTGGAATATGAAACAATTTTGTCGGTGAAGCTAGGATTGGAGCGACATTTTTGTTGTTGTTTACAAGCCTGCACGTCAAAATAAACATCCTTTTCAAAACAAATGCTTCCTGTTACCAAAATATTTTAGGTTAGAGAAATTAATTTACGAATTTTAATTTCATCTGTATGTTTATAATTTTTTAAAAATTAAATCAATTTTTTATATTTTTAAGAGGGTATAATTTTATCTTTATTAATTTTAAATTTTAAAAATTTTAAAGAGCCTAAATAAAAAATTTTCCATTTTAGGGGGTCGAGGCACTGCCAGCCCCTAATTTTGCCCATGCTGGTGGGATTTTTTTAATTAGAATATTAATTTAAATTTTCAATTTTTAATTTTATAATAGTATGTTAATAAAATTAAGGTTTAATTCATGATTTGTTTATTTATTTTCTTGTTTTAATATTTAATATTTTTTGGCCTACTTTGATATTTAAAGTATGTTATCTTTCCAATTTAGTACTTAAAGTATGCCACCCTTATATTTTTAGTCCATCTTTTAACAAACATTAAAAAGATTGCTAGCCAATCACATAGCACCACATGACATTTTTTTTTGTAAAAAATAAGAATTTTTTTATCAAATGTATATAAACATTAAAAAATATAAGAAATAGAAATAAATATATTAAAAAATTCAAATATATAATCTAGAAAAAAAATGAAAATTATAAAATAAAAATAAAAAGAAATACAATAAATGAAAATAAATTAGTAGAAATTAATAATAGTATTAAAAAATGTTAGAAAAACTTGTAAAAAATTTAAAATTTGTAAAAAGAATTATTTAAAAATTTTAAAAATTATTAAA
Source organism: Gossypium anomalum (assembly GCA_025698475.1). NCBI lineage: Eukaryota > Viridiplantae > Streptophyta > Magnoliopsida > Malvales > Malvaceae > Gossypium > Gossypium anomalum. The sequence goes on from CM046957.1 coordinate 27,947,483, forward strand.
AATTATAACAATTTATAAAAAATAAAAAGAAATTATAAAAATCATATATAAACTTTTAATATATATGAGATTATTAAATATATAAAAAAAATCAGAAAAATGTATAAAAAATTATAAAATCTAAAATGGTTGCTCTTCTTCTTATTGATTGTAAATGTCCTATTGGATTAAGCTGAGATTATTTTATTAGTTAGTCAGTAATTTATATTTTCATAAAAAAATATTTTTGGTTAAAAATATATTAAAAAATATTTTTCTTAATTAATTGTGTGCTTACCTATCTTTTTCTTTGATTAGTCTTTCAATAATCATTTTAGGCAAATACATTGAGATGCCATTTATCTACTATTTATCCGAAGCAAGTATAATCTATCATTTTTATGTCACATGAAATGGAATGATCATTTTGGAAACAAAAATTCTAATTTGTGGTTGATGAGGTCATTTATGGGATTTGTTTTAATGTTCTTGCTAATCATCTCTTCGGTCATACCTTTAAAAAATCATCTCTCCAATCATAATCCATTTTTATAGGCTATCTTGCATAATAATTTGGTAATTTCATTCTATTTTGGTATCTTCCAATTTCTATTTTTAAAAAAGATTAAAATTATTATAATTTTAAATAATTTTTCACTATTTTTAATCATTTTATAATTTTTAATGATTTTCAAAAATTTTAAATTTTTAAATATATTTTTTACAAATTTTAAATATTTTAAAATATTTTTTTATAATTTTTAATAATTTTAAAAATTTTATACAAGTTTTTACAAGTTTTTTTTTACTTTTTTATACTAATATTATTAATTTCAACTAATTTCATTTCATTTATGGTATTTTTTGTAATTTTTATTTTATAATTTTTATGTTTTTCTATATTATATATATTCTAAATTTTTATATATTTATTTCAATTTTTATTTTTTTTAGTGTTTCTATACATTTGACCAAAAAAAATACTTATTTTTTTAAAAAAAAAAGGTGCCATGTGGTACTGTGTGATTAGTTAGCATTTTTTTTTAGCGTTTGTTAAAGAATAGACTAAAAAATATAACAAAGGCATATTTTAGGTACCAAATTGAGAAACGTGTTTACTTTAAAATCAAATTGGGTCAAAAAAGTTTAGGTACTAAAGTGGGAAAACAAGTATACTTCTGGGGCCAAATCATGAATTAAGCCTAAAATTAAAATTATCAAATGAGCCTCAACTTGTGGTCTATTGGTTAGGTGTTTATTTTCCCTAAGAATAGTTTGAGTTTGAATTACAATTGTATATAAAAAAATTATCAGATGTTGTGTAATAATTTTTTGTAAATATTAAATTTTCCTAAATATTATCTTATTAATATTATATTATATTATTTTCCAGAAATTTAAATTTAACTAGAAGTTGCATCACACACACATGCGTGGGAATTACGTATATAAAACATAGGTGTTCATTTATAAACAACATATAATAAATAATGAAATGTAATGTTTGAAACTAATCATAATACATATGTAATATGGACAAAATAAAAAAAAAATGGTTTAAATTGTGAGCAAAAGGAAATTTAAGTAGGTAAATACATTAGATTAAGAATATTAAATGCACTCTAATTGTTTATAATGTTATTGTCATTTTTCTTAAGTTAGTATAACACCCCAAAAAATTTTAGTACAACATCTAGTACGATTTGGAGATCGTATTCAAAGGATTTTGAGGAATATGGAGATGATTCATATAAAGAGAGATTATAAGAAATCAATTTGACATTGGAGATAGAAATCAATATAGAGAATTATGAATGTAGAAAAACAGACCTAATTGTAAAATTTGAAAACTATGAGGACTAAAATGCAATTTCACCAAATAGAGAAAATGATACATGCACAGTCACAGATTGGGTGGAATTTATTAAATTCACCAAATTTGTAAATTTTTAAGTCTGGAAAATCAATTGACTGGTGATGAATTTTTGGATGAGATCCAGTTGTTTTTGGGTTAAGATGTCTACTGACTGATGAAAAAGTTACTCTTAACTTTAAAACACGTTTTGAATCACTTGATTTTGAGTCTAAGAGCTCAAGTTATGGCCGTTTTAGTGAAGATTGTGCAAGTAGAATTTTTTGGATGAGATTATTACAAGAATTATGAGTTTCAGGTTTTGATTCATGTTTAAATTGTAACAGCTCATTTTTCAGTGGTGCCAAAAACGGTGGCTTCAGAATCCCATTTTTCGATGATCGGGTTGATAAATATTATTTATTAATATTTATTGGTCTAATATAGAGTTTTACTAAGTTTTGGTTCATTAATTTTAATGATTGAATGATTAATTAAGGTACAAGGACTAAATCATAAAAATCGTAAAAGTTAATCGATATTGATTTTTATTTGTTGAAAGGATTAAGTAATGAATTTTGATGGATTTATGTAGCAATTAGCCACATTCTAAACAGAATGGATGGTTTGTGCATGTGTTCGATGGAAATTATAAATTAAACCTAAGGTTAATTTGGTAACTACATAAATGTTTTAACATAAACAAAAGAAACAACAAGCCATCTTCTTCTTCTTCTTCATTTCTTCATTTTGACTGAAACCACCACTATAGGAGTGCTTAAAATTAGCCAAGCTTGTTTCCTTTGTATTCAAGTCTATTTTAAGCCCATTTTTTCGTAAATTTTATGTTTTTGAGATCGTTATAATTTAATCTAGCTAGCCCAGAGACTATTTCGTAATGCTGTTAAAAATTTTTAAAGTTACCATTAGTGATTTATGAAAATTTTCCATGTTTAATGGCGGATTTGTAAGCTTTAATGTTAATTAGAACTAGTTTGTAAAGTACTTTTTGCTGGTTTTGAGTTAAAGGACTAAATTGTAAATATGTTAAAGTTGATGGGATTTTTGTAAAATATGGTTTTAGTGTTATATTAGGATGAAATTGGAAATGGATTGAAAAATGAAGTTTAATTATGAAAATTATATTGGTTTTGGTTTTAATGATTAATTTGAATAAAATGTAAAAGTTTAGGGAAATATTATAAAATGAAATGAATAGGTCATATGCATAAATTTGATATTTTGAACTTGATTATTATTTGGATAAAGATTTGGAACAATCGATTGCTAAACGAGAAAAAAGAAAAATTGCAAAATAGTCCCTCTGACTCAACTCGATAGTTGATCATATTAGGTAAGTTTATAGGGTATAGAAATGTGCTTATATGTATTAATTGTGATTTAACTGTGAATATATATTTGTATACATTGTTAGATTGAAATTTTAAAATGTTTAAAATTTAATGCTATAGGTGAGAAAGGATCTAATTGAAAGTCTTGTATACTTGTGAAACATGACTCACGTGGATACTAAATGAATGTGACCTGGTTATGAAATGTGTTTTGGATAAATATGGAAGTGCTCCTGTTTTGTAAATTTTCAGAATCCTGTATAAATGCTCATTTGAACGTGGTAAACAATTAGGATATGATTGACATGATAATAGGGTTAGTGTGCGCTTATATTGTTTGTACATCGGTGCCCCTGCTTGCACTTCAATTCCCCTGTTTGCACATTGGTGCCCGTGTTTACACTTCGGTGCCCCTGTATGCACATTTGTGCCCTTATCCAGCACTACGATGCTACCTGATATATTTACCTTAGTATTCGAGTTACTTTTGCTATAGTTCATCAAACTATTCAAATATGTGTTTAAGTGAATAATGATGTTCGATATATGATGATGATATGAGATTGATATAGCTTTAAAAATATGGTCGAAGTTGAATTACTTAGTGAATTTGTGTACGATGAACTCACCTGTTTCTTGTTAATTATTATGCCAGGGTATAATATCCTGTTAATTATATTATTGGATTTATCTGATTCAAGGTAAGTTTATAAGTAATTTTTAATCACATGAACTTACTAAGCTATTTAAAGCTTACTTTGGTTTCATTTCATGTTTCCTATAGTTGACATTTTACGGAATAAGACCGTCGGATCAACTCCATAGCTCACACTATCAAGCTTCAGTTTCGGTAGACTTTGAAATCGTTTTTACTTTGGTTATATGGCATGTATATAGGTTATTTTGGGATTATGTCTTGAGCTTAAAGGTTAATGTTGTAAAGTGTTCATAATGTTTGATATGTAAGGTTGAACTTTAATATTTCTATTGTAACAGCCCATTTTCAGTGAAATCAGAACAGTGGTTTCGAAACCACAAATCTGAGCCAGAAAGAAATTTTATTTTAATATTATTGCATGGTCCGTATTATAATAGGAATGTTATATGGAAATTCTGATAAGAAAATTAGGGAATGACCAAAGCATAGAATGCAAAAGTTGAGTTTTAGTAGCTATAAGTACCAAATAGCTATGGAATTCAAAACTTGAGGTCCTTATATGGTAATTAGACTATTAAAGTAAAGTTAGTAGTTATTTTTGATGATTCATCCATGGAAAATTAGAAAAAAAAATGACTAAATTGGAAATGTAAATAATTAAAGGATGATAAATAATTCAAAAAGAAATATCATCATATTATTATCACCTTCATCCCCAAAATTCTATGGAAACCCTAAGAGAGAGAAAGAAAACTAATCAAGCTTAATTAGGTATGAATTATTGTCCTGTTTTTAGTAATTTTTATATTTTTGAGATCGAAATAGCTTAATCTATCTATTTTGGGGATTTATTTGTAAAGATAGAAAAGTAAAGAAATTTTTCCATGGATGAATATGCTGAAAATTTAAAATTTATGGTAGAAAATGAAAGGTTGTTGATAGATAAACAACTTTTACAAAGAGAATTTTCATGAAATAGTGATTTAAGGACTAAATTGAAAAGATATAAAATTCATGGAAAATTTATGAATTTTGTGAAATACATGAGCTGTAAATGTTATATAAAAATTTTGATTAGGCTTGGAATAAGGATTAAATTGCATGAAATTCATTTTCCGAGCATAAGGACAAAATTGAAATTTATGAAAAGTGTAGGGGCAAAATGGTAATTTTGTTTAGGGTGTAAATTGAATCCAATTGAATATGAATTGTATTAAATTGATGATTAAATTCATTTATATATATATATCCGAATAACTCAAATTGGAAGTTAGATCGAGGAAAAGAAAATGTGTCAGATTAGTAGACTTTTAAATACGAACAAGTGTCGAGGTAAGTTCGTGTAACTTAATCATATATATTTATATGTTTGAATTAAATTATGTATGTGTGAGAATTGTATGAATGATTAATGTATGAAAACAATCACATGACCGAATTTGGTCAATAAATAATAAGTTCCATTTGAATAATGAAATGCGATGGATACAGTAATTTTCCCGTACTGATTATAGTCCTGCATATGTTGCGGACATTATAGCTCAAACGAGCATCCTGTTAAAAACCTTCTCAAGCATCCTGTTATATAGTTCTTGCGAGCATCCTGATCGGTAGTGATTCTGCATATGTTGCGTTCTACCGCAGCTCTTTGTGAGCATCCTATTACATGATTCTATCGATTGTGATCCTGCATATGATGCAGACACAAACACAACTATTCATGAGCGTCCTGATATAGGCTATTATGAGATTCCTGACATGGCTCGCTTGAACTCTCTGTTAAATGGCTATTCGATGCTCCCTGATAATAACTTTTCGGAGTTACCTATTAGCTCTATGAGCTCCCTAATTTAAACTCTTATGAGTTTCCTGTTTAGCCTGGATAAGTGTCCTATTATATGGCTTATTTGAGCATCCTGATATGTGGTTCGAGAATGTACTCCCGAATTATGTACCCTAAAGGGTACCCTTGAACATGAATTGACGGATCACTGATTTGTATACCTCACATATACTATCTAAGTATCCATCGATATTTCAATAATTCAACGGATAAAACTTCTTACATGAGAAAATATGATATTAAAGGAATTATGTCTCGAATGCTTCTAAAATACTTGAAAGTTTGTAGCATGATGAGCTCATCCATGTTTATTTGATGAACATATGAATTATGTGACTAACTTGCTTAATTGAGCATATGTCAATAGGTAAACTTGCCAATTTGTTGATAAGCATGTTATGGTTATGCTTATTTAAATGCAAATGATTGGTAAGTTTAATTCCTGTTATACGAACTTACTAAGCATTAAATGCTTACTAGGTTTATTTTCTTCTATTTTATAGTGCTCGAAAGTTCGTAAAGGTTAAAGATCGGTCAGAGCATCATCACACTATCCTCCAGCTCGTTTTGGTATAAATAGTAAACGTTTTTTGGTATAATGGCATGTATAGGTTAATTTGGCCAATTGTTGGCTTGTAAATGGTTGTTTGTAATCTAGCCATTGGAATGGCTAGTGATAGTTTGTTTTGGTATATTTATAAGGGTAAATCATGATAAATACATATGTGTTTAGTATAGTTTAATTGGGTTATGTTAAACATGTATGTTTTTAAAAGGTAAGATTATAAACATGAATAGATGTGATGATATATCATGCTATATGATAGAGTTGGCATGGTTATAATGCTTGAATTTGTTTGTATATGATTGCAAGTATTTGTGTAGGTTGTTGGCAAAATTTGGGTGAGAAATAAGGCTAGGAAATGGCCTTATTTTGTCCACACGGGTAGACACACAGGTGTGTGTCTTGACCGTGTGTGACACACGGTCTGGCACATAGGCATGTGGTTTGGCCATGTGTCCCTTGCATCTTAAAATTTAGAAACATAATGCTCTGAATTAGGCACATAGGCAAAGACACAGGCGTGTGTCTCAGTCATGTGTGACACATGACCTAGAATACGGGCGTGTGTCTTGGCCATGTGAATCCTGCACCTAATTTTTGAAAATTAAATTGACCACACGGCCTAGCACATGGGCGTGTGGCTAGCCGTGTGATCCCTGTACTTAATTAAGTTGCAAGTCAGAGAGTTACACGGGTTAGGGACACGGGTGTGTGCCCGTGTGGCTCACACGGCCTGACCACACCGGCGTATGGGCCCTACACCTAGGAAAAAAATTTAAATTTCACGAAAAATTCTCTGAGTTCCCGATTTAGTCCCGACTTGTTTCTAATGTATGTTTTGGGCCTTGAGGGTCCTAATAAGGGATTTTACGATAAATTTTCTGACATGTATGATAAGATAATATAAAATATCTATATTCATTTCATAAGTTCTGGTAATGCTTCGTAACCCTGTTCTGGTGACAGATACGGGTTAGAGGTGTAACATCTATGGCATGCTTATATGGTAAATGGTGAATGTATGTGTAGTAAATGTATGCTTGATCTTGAATCATGAAAAAGTGTTTGAATGGTAATGCTTGGATGGAATGTTGTGGCATATGTGCTAAATGATAATTGTAATGTTTGGACTTATTAGGTCAAGTTGGTTCTATGATATGGTGAGTTTGGTATGTTTAAAGGTAGTTGTATGCTTGAGGCCTAAATGGTTATGTTTGGGTTGTGTATCATTAAATCTAGGCAACTCTATTTTGTTGATGGGAAACATATAGGTATTATGCTTTTGTAATGAAGAAAGTGTTATTAATACACATATTGTTTGTGATGGAGCCAAAATGACATATTGGTTAAACACTTATAGGTTGTACTTTAACATGTTTTGGCTTGAAATTGAAGTATGTGGAACAATTTTATAAAATGTATATATAAGCATTTGAAAGTACATTATTGAGTTGGTTTAAGGCATTGTATAAATGGTATGTTTTGAGTCACACAGTTGATCACACAACCTTGTGTCACACACAGTTTGGTGACATAGTCGTGTGCTAATTGAGAATAGGTTGGCATTAGGTGACATGGTTACAATTAGTTACACGGCCCAATCACACAGTCATGTGATTTTTGTTGGAAATTTTACACTTTGAACTACATGACCTCCATGAGTTACAAGTCCTGGATACATGACGGTGTGAATCAATGCTACACGGTCTCAACCTTTCACACAGCTTAGCTACATAGTTGTGTGACCCTTGTTTTGCACTTTTGTCTCTCTTTTGTGTAAAGTTTCAAATTAGTCTTTGTTTAGTTTTGAATTGATTTTAGAGCTTCCATACGTTCGATTTAAGTTTGAACTTGTATGCAAAATATATTTTTTTTGAATGATTGAGATTTAATGAATGATTTGATGAATCTTGATTTAAATTCACATGTTCCTATTCTATTTATTACATAGCATCCCATAACCCAATTTTGGCATCGGAAACGAGTGAGGGGTGTTACATAAATCATATTGGGTTCAATTTTGAGGCTTAATTTGATTATATATAAGGCCAATAAAGTATTTTTGAAGTTTTATATTTTATAGATTTTTTTAATGCGAATTTTTAAGTATTTAGACTAATTTAGCTTAAAGAGTAAGATTATGACTAGTTTAATTGCTAGGAGACAAATGAAGGGCTGTTTCTTTATTTTCCAAATATTTTAGGTTTATATATATGAAATTATGTTTTCTATAACCAAAGATATGTTTTTTTTATTGTTCGATTAATAACGCGATCTTTGGAGTATTTTATCTTGTAGGTTTCAATTCTTGTTTTTATCAAAAGATTCTTTTTAGTTAATCTTCTTCAGGATTTTGAGAGAAGTTTTTCAAACTCTGAGTTGCCAAGGATTTATTCTTGGAAGGTCAATTAGATCCATTGATTTAGATTTTCGGGAAATCTTTTCTAGTGGGTTCAATTGGACATTTATCCTTCTATTCATCTCTATCGGTTTATCTATTCCATCTCTCACCTTTATTTTTGTTTTCTTTATTTATCTTTCTATTTAGTTTCATTTTAATCTTGTTTTTACGTGTCAAGAAAGCATCTTTTGAAGCTTAAAAAATCACTTTTCTTGTTGCCTAAGATACTAGGATTTGGTCTAGAGCCATAAAGTGAAAATCAAGTATTCACCTTTAAAACAACAAATGTGAGTCAATAATGATTATTTCGCATGAGAATGTTGCGGCTTATGTATTGGTGTGATGAGGATCACTTTTGGGATAAAGTGGGAAGGATTGGAATGTACATAAACCAAATTGCAGTTTTTCAATTTTCACCATACGAAGGCTACAATGACCCAAATTTAAATGACGTAAAAAAATTCAATTTTAGAATCGAATTAATTATAAGAACCTACATCACAAATAGACACCTATAAGTTCATTCTAAAATTAGTGAGTCTCAACCAATATTACCTTTAAATTTTGTTGTTGAATTCCTTACCTTTAAGATTTTAGATGTAACACCCCAAATTTTAGGGCTAGAAGTTTTGAGTTTTGGTGGCTAGGGTCTGAGTGTGAGGTGTGCTATTGTGGTTAGTTGTGTGATTAGATGACAGAATGGGCCTGCTGGTCTGGTGATTTAGTGGGTGCTAGTATCTCTGGAACGCATGTTCGAGTCCTTGTGTGTGCGCTTTGGAAGAATATTTCTTCGGCTTGTGTTGTTTTGATAAATATTTTAATTAAATTGTTTAGTTTCAGTTATTTATTGATTTTAATTTAATTTATTATTATTTTTTGGTTACACGTTCTCCTCTCCCTCTCCCTTTCTTGGCTTTTCTTTTTGCTATTTTCTTTTCTGCGAAATCAGTTTTTGTCTGCGGTATTTGAAGAGCTTCGTTTCCTGGTCTTCGAGTCGGCATCCGAACATTTTTTATCACGAAACAGGTTTGGGATTTGAATCTTGACTATTTCTTTTTTATTTATTCTTGTGAATTATTGTTTCGACATTCTCGAATGTTCTCTAAACTGTGGGTTGGGTATTAGTTGTTGAAATAGTATAGGGAAAATGACATATTTTGATGTACTCTTGTTTTCGTAAAGGTTGGAGGCTGTTTTGATGGCTAAATCGGCGATTTTGGCTTATTCCAAAATGGTTTCATGACCACACGGGTGGCCACATGGGCGTGTGACTATTCACACGACCGTGTGGAAATAGAAATTAGGGTTCCGAGCAGGATTACGTGCCACACGACCATGTGGCCGGTTTGGGGATTTTGTCGATTTTCACATGGCTGTGTCCCCTGGGCACACAGACAAGTGTGATTGGGAATTTAGGGTTTTTGATGATTTTTGGTACCACACGGCTTGGCCACACGGGCATGTGTTCTACACAGGCGTTGAGATCTCCACACGGCCGTATCTCCTCTATTCTTATTTTTTTACACTTTTGGATAGTGAGTTACATGGGCTGTTCACACGGGCATGTGCCCCTCCACACCGACGTGTGGGGCCTTCACACGGGTGTGTGTGGGCTCCACATAGGCGTGTAGACCCCCACACGGCCTGGGCAATTCCACACGGCCAGGGCACACGGCCATGTGGTCCTGCCTTGCGAATTTTTTATATTATGTTGGTTTATGTTTTGTTTGTGGCTTTGTGTGTTCCGACTCTTAGCTAAGCCTTAGTAAGGGTAGTTAAGACTCTGATTTGGGCTACGACTTATGTGTTAATTGTAATTGGTGGGTGAAATGTCTGACTCTGAACCCGGTTATCTGGGTGTGTTTGTGTGCATATCTGCTCTGTCTGATTGTCTGTTAACGTGGTCATTATTTCTGTGAGATTGAATGCATTCATGCACTTGCATAAAGTGTTTTAGGTGGGTTTGCAAAGAGAAGGGAGACTGAAACTGAACTGAATTGGTAGTTTATCTGCTTGCTGTTAGCCCCAATTGTAATGCCCCGTACCTAAGACTGTCGTCGGAGTCGAACACGAGGTGTTAATAGACTTAATTCATTACTTTAAACAGCTCAAACAATTTATTTTTAAACTTTGCCACTAAAGCTCTATTTGGTTTGCCACCAAGGCACCACATAATTGTCGTATTGACGATATGGATTTGCCTAAACTTAGCATGGCCTAAGGTTTGCCCATCATCTCCCCTGGGACATGCAGAAACCTTAATAAACAAATTTGGCTCATCTGCCATTTCCAAAATATGCCATGGCCATGGTCTTTTCACAAATCTACCACACTGGCCTTTTATCGTGTTTACTATCTCAGCGGACCTCATGTTTACAGTCTCGATGGACTATATTTTTTGCATATTAGCCTTTGTGTTTACTATCCCGATGGATGTCTTCAAAGCTCTACCATAGGGTCCATTATCATCTCACATATTTTTTTGACACTCCACTCGAATCCCCTTACTCTACCTTATCTTGTCATGCATCATTCATATATAATGAACATAATTACATAGATTCCACTCATACCCATAACAAAATCATACTTCCTAAAACATAATTTCCTATGTATGCTTACCACACATTGTCATATTCATGTAGCACATCGTACACTTCATTTACCTACATGCAAATGCTTTACAAAAAACACCCACACACATATATACAACTCCTTAAGAAGACATGCACAACTACAGGGACATCAACCATACAAAGATTCCCCATAAAATAACATGCAAGAGTCGGGTCTAAAGACTCATTAGAGACCCACCTTTTCCTTGGCCCGGAGTTTCTATTTCGATCATCCTTCCTGATCTAGTAGTAGCAACTGCTTAAAAGAATCATGAACTTTCCATTAAAATCCCTATTTATAGATAGTTTACTAACGTTTCAACTACATGCAACCCCCATGCAGGGCTTTCCACTCACACCCTGCTGTTCTTAGATTTTTTAACATCCCAACTCTTCAACAATCGTAACTTGCAGAGTTATAAGATTTACTAGAAGGTTAAATCGTCCACTAATTTAATAAAATCTTAGGTCTAGTTAAACGAAGAATAAAAGAACATTTAGGTTAGAAGGAAGAACCAAAATGTAGAGCAGAAAAAAAAACCATCCATATTTCCCCCTTTTACTATATATATACTCTCAATCTCTTTTAATGGATTTTGACAAGTGGTGATGCTTATTGAAATTGTCCCTTGATTTCCCTACAAAAATTCAAGAAAGAAAATAAAAGAAAATACGACAAATGTCGACATTACTAATTGACCAGTCATGGGGAGGGTCAAATCAATCTAGTTGACTTCCAACAAATCCTGTTACGAGAACCGACTTAAACAGTGCTCATGTAAACCTGGCATACTACACCTTGGTGGTGACTTGCGTATGGCGTGGTCCTAAAGACAATTAAGTCTCCTATTTCTTTCTCATACACCTGGTAGACTTTTCGTGCTTAGCTAAAACTTTGGGGCATACTCTTTCTTGGGCGTATTCTTTCTTCAGTTGAGGATTCCCTGTAATTAAATCCTTAGATACCGACAACAAGTGGATACTTTAACATTAGTATGAACCAATACTCTAACTCGCCAACAAGCGAGAAGGGTGGCGGATTATGCTACCATAATGTGCCAAAATAGTTAACATACATACCTCGCTCACCTTTTTGGATCCACTATTTTTTGGGTGTGACATAATTTATCACAGTCATTTGTTGTCAATGATCATATTAATCATTAAGAAAACACAATGGTGACAATGAGATAAAAAGAAAGTTGTATTGAGTGGACGAATTTAACTCAAAGGAATCAATGATATCTTATAAGGGTAACACACATTACGAGGTCATTGGACAAAACAATTGGATGAATTACTTTCATAAAAAAATATGCAATAAGGAGTTTTGAATCATGATACTTCTTATGGATTGACTCCATGATTGAGTAAATTGTGAAATATCGGAACAATACTTCTGAACATAATTGAAATTACTAGAGCCTAATTGTATATATCTAATTGGTCCCTTTGCTAGCTCAACAAAAGTTCGACCGGACTACAATTGAATTACAAGAAAATTCTACGACTTTGGAAATAATTTAATTGAGTCGGTTTATTCAATATGGAATTAAATTAGACGGTCGTGGAAATTGTTCAACTAGAGAATTTGATTAAATAATTTTCTTGAAAAAATAATTTGGAAAATCTAAGTGATTTTTGGGAAAATGAATTTTGATAACACAAAATTAAATTAATCAAAATAATTAAAATTAATATGATATTTTTAAAAATTAAATTTGAAGTCAGACAATTGGCCCAATGGGTAATTGAACTTGAAAATTGGACCCGTGAACCCAAAACCTAGACCGAGACCTAAAAACTAGTTAAACCGAGTCTGGTTTGTGAAACCAAGCCGACAGTCCAATCAATGGCTGGACTAGACCGGTCAGGCCATCACTAGGCCCAAATCGAACCGACAATAGCCAAACCGGCTCGGGATGCTGTGACGATGTCACACTTACGATGGCACCACCGGACACGATGATGCCAGCAACATTCTGGTGGCCGATGAGTGGTCCTTCGGTGATTGAGTAGTGAAAGAATCACACTCCTATTGAGACTTTACTGGGTAATTTGATTTCAGATTAACTATTCCAAAAATAATATTATTTTAATAGATTTAATATTAAATTTTATTTGATACTTATCTTGATAGTATTTTGTTAATTTAATTTTAAAGTGATTATATTAAATTAAATTAAATTAAATATTTATCTTATAGATAAATATTCTATTAATTTAATAGATTTAATATTAAATTCAATATAATATTTATCTCGATAAGTATTATATTAATTTAATATTAAAGTGATTAAGTTTAATCATAGTTGAGCTCTCTAAACTCTTCCAATATAAAGAGAACCATGGATCATTATGTTTCACACACTTGAATTCAAGACAAAGTTGTAAAGAAAATTTTCTGAAGAAAATATTTTAGAAGATTTCTAAAGATATTTTTTTATTTATAACTTGACCTAGAAGTTTAGAGAAATTGCGAAATTGTCTCACTTTTAATTTTGTGAAAATTTTTTGATTCGAAGAGAGCCCACACTCGATAGGCGTGGGTTTGAAGATAGCGGAGAAGACTACTCGGTCGGAGCCTTCATCCTAAACGAATCGAAAAGGTATAATTTTGATCAAGTGTTTATTACTTTAGATAAACACAACAAAATTCTTGATTTTGGAAAAAAAATTAAAACTTTGGTTTTTCACATAAACTTATTTTTTGTTGCTTTTTCCAAATCCGGCTTTCCAACAACAAGTACTTTGTCAATTAATTAATAATTTAAGCTACAAAATTTAAATAATTCTAACATCAACAAAATTAAGCAATCATGACTATATTAAAATAAAAAAAACCTTAGTTGCAATCATGTTTCTTGAATTGAACAAAAAAATATATCGCAGGGTAAACGAAATGCTAAGCCATTTTGGTGGTTCTCTGAAGCACAACTCATTTTGCTCCTTCTTTATTCTTCTTTTCTTTCTATGACTACCAATCTTAAAAGCTTTTAATATGGTCGAATGTGGCTACTCTAAAAGCCTTGTAAACACTTTTTAAAGGATGTAAAAAGGAAGTGAAAAAAGAGAGAAAAGAGAGAAGAGATGGTGAGTGAGGGATGTAACACCCCTAACCCGTATCCGTCATCGAAACAGGGTTTTAGAGCATTATCGAAGCTTTCAGAAATATTTACAGATAAATGTTGCAAGTTACTATTTATAGATAAATGGACTCTCGAGGTCCAATACAAGCATTAGAATCGAGTCGGGACTTAATCGGAACCTCTAAAAATTTTTTGCGACATTTCAAAATTTTTCCAAGGTGCAGGGCTCACACGCCCGTGTGGTCCATGGGACACGCCCGTGTGTCCCTGGGGCACCCCCGTGCTACAGGCCGTGTTCGACCCCGTTTAACTTTCTGACTTGTGCACACGACTATTGCACATGCCAGTGTGCTAGGTCGTGTGTCTAATTAATTCAATTCAAAATTAGGTGCAGGTTTCACACAGCCAAGACACACACTCGTGTTCTAGGCCGTGTGGCACACACGGCTGAGACACACTCCGGTGTCTCTGCCCGTGTGCTCAAGTTTGAGCATTCTATTTCTCAAAATTAAGATGCAGAGGACACATGGCCTAACCAGATGCCCATGTTATCAGGTCATGTGTCACACACGTTCTAGACACGTGCCCGTGTGTCTGTCCGTGTGGAAAAAAATGAAGCCATTCGTAGCTTCATTTCACACCCAAAATTTCACCCAGGACCAGTACTTGAAACACTCAACCAATACCAACTATTCCAAGCATTCAAATTGAACAAATTCCATCATTCATCATGGCATTCCATTACATGCATACCTGCTTACAATCTTACCTTGGTTCAACCCATATATTAGTCATAATTTGATCAAATACTTAACATATATTTAGCTACCATAGCATGACATTACAAGTATATCAAAATAACCCTTACTAGCCATTCCAGTGGCTAGATTACAAGCGTCATTTACATTTACATGCCAATATGTCCTATACATGCCATTACAACCATAATTGATTTACCATATTATACCGACGTAGGCCGATGGATAGTGTGAGTGATCTCTGCTGAGCTTCCTTTCCAACGAGCTTCCAATTTACTCTAAAACAGGGAAATAAAACTAAGTAAATAAACTCTTAGTAAGTTCGTATAACATGGTTCTTAACTTACTATTCGTTCTATTTTGAGGTAACTATGTAAGGCATAATCAATCAGTTTTATCTCAAGCCCTACACACATTCTCATTGCCTTTGTTAATCATATATTCCATATTAACATCAAAACATATATGGGCTCAACAACAATCAAGTTTCCAAGCACATATGCTTTCCACAACATGTATTCATTCAACATGCATAATTCATCTTACTATTTCAAGTATAGTTTCATAATAGTTCATTTCGAGTTCAAATCATTTCATATAAGAACTTTACTCATATTACTCAGAACATCAAGGTCACAATTAGTATACTCAAGGTGTACAAGTCTATAATCAAGAATGAACATATATTTGTCAAATAAAGTCCATGTACAAATATCATCATCTCATATTTTCATATATCATATGTCATGTATCATCATTTACTTGTATTTCGGCCGGATATGTGTAATAACTCATTTCTTATCCATATCTTTTCATATCAAGATTTTTTACCTGTTGAATTTATCTGAAATATCGATGGATACATAGGTAGTACACTCATGGTGTATGAATTAAAATCCATCAATTCATGTCCAATGGTACCCATAGGGTACTATATCGGAGAGTACACTCTAGAGCCACACATATATACGACAGGATTACCAGTCCAGGCTAAATCCTTTTTATGGCATATACTCTAAAGAGCTTGATCTGAATTACCCATCCGGGCTAAATCCAATTCATATCATATGCTCGAGAAGGTTTATATCAGGATTACCTATCCGGGCTAAATCCTTTCATAAATGAGGTCAATAGGATTACTTGTCCCAGCTAAATCCCGTCAGCAACAAATACAGGACCTCATTCATTTTGGGAAATCACATATCCAACGAATTTCCATTTTATTTAACCAGGGTTTAAACATTATTCTGAAGCATTATCGGGCATGTGATTATTTCATACATTCACAACATTCATATAATTCAAGTAAACACATTCCACATTCATTTCAAGCATATAAGTAGCATTATCATCGTTTATCCTTTATCATCTATCGGGAATTATCATTTAATTAAAACATTTTTTTATCGGGCTTGATCGGATATGTAATTATTTCACATATTTATGACATTTATACAATTTACATAAACACAATCAATGCAAACATGTAGATAAACACAATTTAGTTACACGAACTTACCTCGACAAAGGTTCGTGTACAAATATCTACTAATCCGACATTTTCCTCGTTCTAGCTTTGAATTTGGTCTATCTGGATCTATACGAGTAAATTTAACATCAATTTACCATATTTCACATTCAAGTAGACTAAATTTTCATCCTAGGCAAAATTACCATTTTGCCCCTAGCTTTTCCACAAACTCTCATTTTGTCCCTAGGCTCGGAAAATGAAACTTGTGCAAATTACTCACTATTCCAAGCCTAACCAAAGCCCCATTATAAAGTTTACAGCACGTGTATTCATAAAATTTAAGAATTTTTCATCAAATTTTACAACTTTTCATTTTAATCCCTAAATCATGTTTTCATCAAAAATCACTTTGTAAAAGTTGTTTATCTATCAATAATCTTTCATTTTATACCATAAATTTCTAATTTTCAGCATATACATCCATGATCCATTTTTCATACCTTGATATCTTTTCAAATTAATCCCTCAAATAGATAGATTAGACTATCCTAGTTTCAAAAATATAAAAATTACTAAAAACGGGGCTTGATTACTTACCCAAATAAGCTTGATAAGTCTTATTCCTCTCTCTTAGGTTTCCATGGAATTATATGGGGAAGATGACATGAAATTGTTTTCTTTTTCATTTAGTTAATTTGTCATTTAATAACTTTTCATCTTTCCAATTTAGTCCTTAGCCTTTTTTATTTTTACGTGGATGAGTCATACCAATATATCTACATACTTTCTTTAATGGTCTAATTACTATATAAGGACCTTAAGTTTTAAATTCCATAGCTAATTAATCCTTATAGCTACTAGAATTCAACTTTTACATTTTATGCAGTTTAGTCCTTCTCGTAATTAAGCACATAGTCGGTAAAATTTTCTTATCAAAATTTTCACATGACATTTCTATCATATTATGGACCATGTAATAAAATAAAAATAAATTTTATTTTCGTCTCGGATTTGTGGTCCCAAGACCACTATTTTGATTTGACCGAAATTAGGCTATTACAAGGGATGAATGAAATAGAGAGCAAATGCCTCTCTATATATACTAGTGAGGAGATCCTTGTTTGTTATTTTTAGCTTGATAATCCCCTTATTTCTCTCATGAATACCGGGTTATTTATTTAGAATGTTGTTATTTATTTACACTATCAACGAGTTATCTCGGTATTTTGTGACTAAAAATACTTTAAGTTATGGCATGTATAAGGATTTGGCTATTTTGTGTGTATGTCATTATGATATGATTAATGAATGGCATGTGAATACTTGGTAATGATTAGCTTATGATATAGCTAAATAAGAACATGTTTTGGTTTTATGTATGCCTAAATGAGGTTTGATTCAAAGAAATTATGAAAGAGTAAGAGTTGGCTATGGAACAGTTAGAAAACAGCAGCAGTGATGTGGTTTTGAAAAATCACTAAAAATTTTATAAATGGAATTAAATGGTGAATGAGATATAGAGTTAAAGCTTATTGAGTCTATTTTTATAAGAAAGAAACATAGCAAGCAAAGGAAGTCTATATTCTAAGATATTTAAATTTCTGTAAGACTGGTTCAGAGTGACTTCGTGATCCCCTTTTCCAACTTCGGAAAATCACTAGAAATTATAAACAAATAATTATAAGTAAAAGTTTATATTTTTAGATTCCCTAGTGAGTCTATTTTCATTAAAAACAAATAGAAATGTTATCCAATTTCTGTATAATGAGATAATCAATTTTTAGTGAAGAGAGGTCAGGTTTGCTGAATTGCGAAATAGGGGAAACTTTAATGAATAAACTGTACTAATTGGCCAAACCAAAAATTTTGAAAAAATTATGGTAAGAAGATATATGAGTCTCTTTTTAGAGAAAAATTACAGATTTAAATTTTGAGTTTTTAACTCTATTTATAATTAATTTAGTGACTATTATGCAGATGGATAGTTTTATTATGAATAGTGAAATAAATTGTTTTGATTTGTGTAAGTAATCGGAAAATTTTTAATGTTCCCAGTTTGGTCCTAAACCGTTCCAATTGCACGTTTTAGGGCCTTGAGGGCCCTTTTTAGGGATTTATTGGATGAATGTGAGCGAAATAATTTTTTAAAAGTAAATTTTTTTTGCCCCGAACAAGTAAGATAACCCTGGTAACGCCTCGTGCTCGACTCGGGCGACGGTCTCGGGTAAGGGGTGTTATAGCGAATACCACTGTAGCCAACTCCAAGTCATGCATCAGATAATTTGCCTTATGAATCTTTAGCTACCGAGACCCATACGGTATTATCTTACCCTCTTGCATCAACACACATCCCAAACTATCATATGATGCATCACTATAAATAGTAAACTCTTTCCCAAACTCTGGCTGTATCAAGACAGGGCCTCAGTCAGTACCTTCCTAAGCTTCTCAAAGCTCTCTTACTGTGCATCAGTCCAGTTAAATGGCACACCCTGACGTAACAACTTAGTTAAAGGTGCTGCAATAAGTGAAAACCCCTCTAGAAATCGTCGATAATACCCTACTAGTCCCAGAAAACTGCGGATCTTTGATATAGTCTTAGGCTGCTTCCAATCCAAAACAACCTCAATCTTTTGAGGATCAACCCTAATCCCTTCAGCAGATACCACATGGCCCAAAAATGTTACCTCTCATAACCAGAACTCACATTTACTGAACTTGACGTACAGTTGTTTCTCCCTCTGAATCTGCAGAATTACTCGGAGATGTTCATCATGTTCATCCTTAGTTCTCGAATACACCAGAATTTCATATATAAAAACCACCACGAATCGATCTAGATAGGGCTGGAACACTCGGTTCATCAGATCCATAAAAGCCACTAGTGCATTTGTCAATCCGAATGGCATCACTAGAAACTCGTAATGACTATAACGAGTCTTAAATGCTATTTCGTAAACATCAGTCTCTTTGACCTTCAATCGATGGTACCCAGATCAGAGATGAATCTTAGAAAAAATCGAAGCTTCTCAAAATTGGTCGAACAGATCATCTATCCTTGGTAGGGGGTACTTATTCTTAATGGTCAATTTATTCAATTGCCGGTAATCGATACACATACGGATAGATCCATCATTCTTTTTCACAAACAAAACTGGTGCTCCCCACAGAGATACACTAGGGTAGATGAACCCACGATCTAACAATTCTTGAATCTGAGCTTTAAGCTCCACAAGCTCCTTCGGTGCCATTCTATAAGGGGCGATGGACACCAGAGCTGTACCAGGCAAGAGCTCAATCCCAAACTCAACTTCACGGTTTGGAGGTAACCCAGGTAGCTCATCCGAAAAGACATTCGAAAAGTCTTTAACCGTTCTGATATCTTTAACAGAAGAAACCCTAGAATCTAAAACACTAATGTAGGACAAATATGCCTCACATCCTTTACGAACCAACCTTTCCGACCTCAGTGCAGCGATCACATTCGACAAATAGTTCTGACGTTCCCCTATTACAACCACCTCTTGTCCTCCGCAGTTCTCAGTACCATCCGTTTAGTGGCACAATCCAAGCTCACTCGATGTTTAACTAGCCAGTCCATTCCCAGTATTAAATTGAACTCTCCAAATGGAAGTTCCATCAAATTTGCCCTAAAGATAACCCCTTGCACCTCTAAAGGAACATCCCTAAATAATTTATTTACCCTCACTGACTGCCCCAATGGACTCAATACAGTAACCTCACTCGTAGTGCTCTCAACCAAGATACCCAGAGTCTTAGACACAGTACAAGGTATATAGAAGTGAGTAGATCCTATATCTATCAATGCAATATAAGGTACATCATAGATAAAGAACATACCCGTGATAACATCCGGAGCATCTCCATCCTCTCGGTGACGTGCAGCATAAACTAGAGCTGGCTACCTCGCCTCAGTATGCCCAGCACCTCTGCCTGGTACTCTCTGATTACGACCCAAACCATTACCACCTCTTACCTAACCACGACCTCTCAGTGGCTACTGACCACCCCTCGATGGCTGTGTAGTACTAAAACCTGCAGTTTGCATCTGATTGGGTCTCCATAGACACTCTCTGATACGCTACTCTAATGATCCGCACCTCAAACATGCCCTAGTCCTTTTCCAGCACTCACCCTGAGGCTGTCCTCAAAATGAACACATCGCTCGTATTCAGTTGCCACCTTCCCTCGTGCATAACGGTTTAGTCACAAAAATTTAGCCAAATATGCGACCACTGATTTATCCCCCTGTGTCAGATTCAGAAACTCTCTCCTCTAGGCATCCACATAACTAGCACCCACATACTTTCCCTGGAAAGTAGTCTTGAAAAACTCCCAGGACAGTCGATTGGGCTGAGTGTCCTCTTTAATCGTAAGCCACCACTGGTAAGCCTCATCTCTCAGCAGTGACACTGTACCCTTTAGTTTTTGCTCGGGGTTGCAGTCAAGATCGTCCATGATCCTCTCTGTGGCATCAATCCAATACTTAGC
This sequence comes from Gossypium anomalum, assembly GCA_025698475.1. Lineage (NCBI taxonomy): Eukaryota > Viridiplantae > Streptophyta > Magnoliopsida > Malvales > Malvaceae > Gossypium > Gossypium anomalum. The sequence goes on from CM046957.1 coordinate 27,968,578, forward strand.
CACATTAGGGGCAACTCTAGCAATACCCCTAAAAATCTCAGCTCCATTAGACTGGAGTCGTTCCGTTACCGACCCTCGGCCTACAGCACCAGTATTGGGCCTAGCGACCCTCTATAGAATCTGTAACATAGCTTGGGACAGCACGTCGTCCCCAGCCGCACGATCGTGAGACCAATCTCAGTCATAGGTGAAACCGACATCTCTCTAGTTTCTACGTTAGGTATGTGGTTAGATGACGAAGACCTAGCTCGAGCACCTCAGTGGCCTCCGCCACGGCCTCTTGTACCCCGTCCGCGAGTACCTCTAATGCTCATTACCCAATTGTGTTTTATCTTCATTAACAATTTTATGCACCAATTTACAGTTCTAGTGTTTATTGACAGATATTTTATGGAAAACAGTATCAGTAATTCAGTGTTCATTTTCGTAGATCGCAATCTCCTTATAGTCTTACTATTATCTCAGTGTATACTACTAAAGTATTTTCAGTACAATATGCTACCTATAATAGGCACAGTATTTACTATATATAGCATTTAATAAAAGTTACAAAAAACTTACAGGATTGGCATCGAAGACTCGATGTACCGCACATACAGTAAAACTTTTCAAAACATTTCAAATCATTTCGAAGTAAAAATTCAAGTTTTAAAACCCAAATCCACAACCGAGTTTTGCAACCTGGCTCTGATACCACTAAATGTAATACCCCAAACCCAGCCCAGACGTTATGGCTGAATCTGGCCATTATTGTTATCTTTTATTATTTCCAAATTAAGTTATTTGTTTTCAAAACATTATCCATTTACTTGCAGGTCGTTATAATTTGCAAAAGCTTTTAAAATGATTTATGTAGCGGTGAGTGTTTTGAAAGAGAGCATCTATAACTTTTGAAAACTCATGTTTTCCTACCACTAGTGATTGTGAATTATAAGCAACGATAAACAAATCCCAAATTCAATTAAAAATCCATAAAGGCCTTATTACAATAAAAATACCCCAAATAATAACACTTATAATCAAAATCAATTACGAAAATATATGCGGTTGAGTAGCCACCTTTGAGTCCCTCGGTGCATAGATCCATATATGTCTGGGGATTACCTGCACAATGAAACAAAATGGGTGAGTTTATGGAACTCAGTATGTAATCCCCATGCATAAAAAAAAATAGCATACAGATAACCACAGTCTGGCATAAGCCTTTTTTCAGTAATAGTGCCAGTCCAGTTTGGGCCTTAGCCCATCTCTGTATAGTAATAGTCACATATATGCAGGCATAAGAATCCTACCCAACCAACCTCTACACTCTATCTCTGTCTAACCCTACACTCCATGTGGGGATATAATCAACCCACCTAACCCTATACTCTAAGTAGTACCGAATGCGACACTTTACAGTAATATGCAGCTGAGCTGCCAGTAAATCAGGCTCAAAGCCTTCCAATGCACTTCCTCCGAATAATATAACCCCCAACCTAATGCAATGCAATATACAAACATGTCATGCCAAATCATGGTATTATATATGCATTCAGTACAGTATTAGCAGCCTACCTCATATACAGTCATACAAAAGTTTATAACATATAAGGGTATAATAGTTATTTAAGTCAATCAGGGGTCTAAGTACACTTACCGACCCTACAGTAGGTTGACAGTCGTCTCGGGCGACCCGTGCAACCTTAGCAATTTAACAGTGAAAATGGGCCCATAAGCCCATGTCATTTGCCCAAGTGGGCCCACAAGCCTGTGTGGCCCACAAAGCCCGATTCAGCCTGGCTCATGAATCGTACATGGCCTGCCTCGTCGATCATACACTCGTGTTCGAACACACAGCCTACCACATGGGAACCGCATACCCGTGTGGCGTCGACGATTTACATTTTTAGCTTTTTACCGATTACAATTTGTGAGGTTGTGTTTACACACACCTGGTTACAAAAAAGTGCGCACACCGTTCTTGAGCAATCCAACCTATATTCAATCATAACACACCATTAATCACTTAACAGTAGGATTAAAACAACCCCTCTTATAATAGTTATCCAAAAAGCTCGATTGTCACTTGCCTTGTTTGAATGACTGAGGCTTTGCACACTTAAACCGTTGTAAAATACCAATTACTAGCCCTTAAAGATTACCTGCATTCCAGCCGAATCTTATTAACCATTTTTCATACAACCAGTTTGAACTAACCAAATATTGCACTTATCGAAATCGCAAACCCAAGTATAGGGGAAAGAAACTATCAGCCTACACCTAACACGAAGGCCAAAAGCACACGATACGACAAAGGCAAAAGATAGATCAACTGCGCTCCTAGCAATAATAGGCAACTTAATCCCTGAGAATGAAACAACCCCAAAATAACGATTGTAGGTAGCAAAATTGGTAGCAAAAGGGAGATGTTTGATGAAATAACTACTACGATAGAGAGAGAGAGAGTAAGAAAATGACCGTTGTGCACCAAAAACCGATTGGTCAAAAAACAAAAAGAGATGGAAAAAAGGGGTAGGGTTCGGCTACAAGAAAAGAAGTCAACAGACAGAAGAAAACAACAAGATGAAAAGAGAGGAAATTGCCAAAAATTGAAAGAATTGAGAGAGGGAGCAAAAGAGTAGTTTTCAAAGAAAATAGGGAGAGGACGTCTGTTAGAGGAGTAGAGGAAGAAGAGAAAATCGATAAGCAAGGGAAAGCTGTAGGGAAGAGCCAAGTAAAAAAAGACGAAAACGAAAGATACCCAAATGATCCCTTAGCATAATTCGGCCTCTAAGAAGTGAAAAACATTGACAGAAATCGAAAATGGAGAGAAAAATACCAACCAAAGCTGAAATCCTGAGAGTCAAGAATTCAAATTCGACACCAACTCTCCCACTACCTTCAAATTCCTACATTTTCCTCCCCAAATCCCGTAAAACTGTCCACTCCTCCCTGAACCTCCTAATTCAAATTCCACTACAACTCTTTAGTAGTTCGGGTTGATTAAAACTCCCACACGGCCCTAGCAGCAAAATAAAACACTCCATTGTGCATAACAAGACTCGAACTTCAAACCTCAGGTAACAATAACACGCCACTCATCCCTTAGACCAGTAGGCCCTTTCTGACATGTTATACCCATATTTATTTAAAAACCTACTGACTAGATACAGGGGTTTATCCATTTCAAACAAAACTTTTGCACAAGCCAAAGCTTGAACCCAAGACTACTCAGACTCTTCCCAGGACACTTAACCACTGAAGCAGACATGCATTTGTGAACAAAAACATACGAAAATAAATATTAAGGATTTTTGGGGCATTACATTAATGGAGCATTCAAGATGGAAGCTGAACATGACCTTTGGAAAACAAGTGACTTTTCAGCAGCATCATGACTATTAGAATTCCAGCCTTGAATAGATGCATTCAATGGATGGAAGATTTAAAGACACAAGCATTTATTGGTCAAATTTAGTAGAAGAATTATCAAAGGGTTCACATTCATTTTAAGTGACCATATTTAATTGCTAACATTCAATATGGGAGTTTTCTGACTATTCGTGTGCTTCATGCATTCATGCATAGTTAAGGCATTCAATTTCATGTTTGATATTGGTTATTCATATGCCTAAGAGTAGGCTATAAATAATTGCTCAGTTTGTACTTTGGTTGATGATGAATGAATTTGCATGTTGTGAGATTTCTCTCTTGAGTTCTTTAGAACACATGAGCTAAACTTATCAAGGCTCTTTGCTTTGTGGCGTTCTTTTTTATTTCCTATACCTTCGGTTCTTTTTTTTCATAAACAACGGGTTGAGGTTTGTTCGATTATTGTTTGTCGTATAAAAAATGTGTTGCGTTCTATAACATTGGTTCTTTTCTGGTACAAGCCTTTGTTTTCAAGATTCTTATTTTGATTTCTTTAGTAACAAGTACCTGTTTGGAATCAGTCGGGCAACCGAGTGACTTGTAATTCTAAATTGATTACGTGCTCACATCATTTGGTATCAGAGCTATTATTCTTCACAGGTATCATTTTAATTCTATTTCCCGATTTCAAAAAAAACTTTAAATTTTTTTTTTTAAAAAAAATTCGTAGCAAAAAGAGAAGAAGTGTGAAAAAAAAACAAAATAAAGAAAAAACCGAGATTGAGATTTAAAAAAGGAGTCTGGAAACCTTTCTAGAAAAAAAAATTTTGATTCATGTTTTTAAGCCTTTCTTATATATTCTGGTAAGATTTGGCAATAGTAACAACATTGTGTCAAAAATTACAGCTTATTCGGAACACCCGAAAGACATTTCATTCCTCATTTTGAGTCAATTGAGTCCATTTTGTCAAAGTATTACAAGCCTTTCATATATATATTTTAATTTTAATTTTTTGTATTTGAGTCATTCGTGTTATTTTCATATGTTTTGTTTCTATTTCCTTCCATGGTCACATCCTATCAATGTTAACAAGGTTACAGGTTTTTCTAAGTTCATTTCCAGCATTCTTGAAGAGCTTGAGAGGAATTTTGAGCGGAAAAACTGTAACACCCCTAACCCGTATCAGTCACCAGATTAGGGTTAAAGGCGTTACCAGACAAACCGAAACATTTAACATTCATTTCATAAACATCATAGCATCAAAGATCAAACATCAAAGTAGTGCCCTTATAAAGGTCAACGAGACCTTAGACATGCTTTAGAAAGGAGTCAGGACTAAACCGAGCACATACATAATTTTTTGAAACTTAAACAATTTCAAAGTTGTACAGGTCACACACCCATGTGAACAGGCCGCGTGCCTTACACGGCATTAGACACACTTGTGTGTCTAGGCTGTGTCAAAATAGGGCATACATACTGACTTGCACACACGGCTACAAGACACGCCTATGTTCTTTGGCTGTGGTCGAGAGGGTCACACGGCTAGCCACACGCCCGTATGCCTTGGCCGTGCCCAAGCCTAACTTAAAATCGTAGGGTACCCCAGGGGACACATGACCGTGCAACATGACCGTGTATCGCACACGGCTGAGACACACGCCCGTCTCTATACTCGTATGGACAAAAATAGGCCATTTGAATAGCCGATTTGCCACCCCATTTGGGTCAAACCTATGAGCATCAAACCAAGCATATTTATACTATAATTTCAGCCAATTTCAATACCAAAACATATATCATTCATGACATACCATTAACAACAAATTCATGCTTGTAATCCATACCAATTCATGTCATTCTATAAGCCAAAAACATTACCAAATTGACCATTTCTTTTGGCCAACCAAGAACACATCAAAAAGGCACATTTGCATCACATAACACATCAATATCAAACCATAAGTTTAAACAAAAATTAGCCATATCACATGGCATAATACATACATTACAAAACATATCCAAATACTCCTAGCCTATACATGTCATATACCATATATACAACTCTCAAAATGGTACCAAAATAGATATTCGATAGTGTGAGTGAGTTGCTGATGATCCCCGGATCTGAGCTAACTTTATAATACTGTAAAACAGAGAACATTTCACACAGTAAGCTTTGAAGCTTAGTAAGTTTGTACCATAAATAAACAACAGTTTATAATATACAAAACATCAATTAATAAACTCTTAGTAGTTCACAATTCATCCATCAATTCTATTCTATCTCATATAACATGTTCATACGAATTTATTAAGCTTCATACATATAGTATCATCTACCACATAGGAACCGAACTTACCTGAACCTTTCCGTATAATTTCATTTCATTCTCACATCTCGTTCAAATATATTAATTCATTCGAAAGTCTTTCCATGCTTTAAGATTTTGCACACTTAGTGCATCAGTGATTTGCCAAAATCATAACAATCTCGCACACTTAGTGCCATTTTAACATACTGAAGTTATTCAATAGACCAAAGTTATCTCGGTATCGTACACTTAGTGCCTTATATAACTGAAGCTATTCCAACTCGTACACGTAGCGCCATTTATAGCTGAAGTTATTTCAAACCGCACACATAGTGCCGAACATAGTTGATTATCATTATAGTTAAATCGTAATCAAATATCTATACAATTTAAGCATTATCAAAGCATTGAAGCATAACTATAACATTATTTATGACGTACGAGCTTACCTCGTACTCAGAATTGTCGACTCAGATTGTATACTCTATATGTAACAGCCCGATTTAGACCTTAATTGAAACAGTGGTTTCGGGACCACGAATTTGAGTCAGAAAAATATTTAAAAATTATTTTATGTGTTTATCATGTGTGAATTTATGTTTGTGAAATTTTCGTGATTTAATTATATCGTTTGTATATCCGATTGAGTAAAGGACTTAATCGTGTAAAATGAAAATTTGGTGGTTATTTCTAAAAGGGGGCCAAATTGCATTTGGCTTTTAAAATGGAAGCCTTTATATTGCAATTATCCCATTGTTAGCTAAAGTGGACGGTAATGGCCATAGTTATAATGGTTTTATAATTAAACAAATAAGGGTAAAATTGTAAATGAAATAAAATGTTATAATATATCATATTATAACATAATTAAGAAAGCCATGTTCATCATTTTTATTTTCTAATTGCCGAAACAAAAGGAAAGAACAACAAGTTAGGGTTCGACCATCTATTTAGCTCAATCAAGGTTTGTTTTTGTTCGATTTTTGATAATTTCTATGTTTTTGAGATTGTTGCTTCGAGTACTACAAAGCCCATGCTTGAATTTTTAATTTTGATGAATATTTTGAGTTGTGCCATTGTTGACAACTTGTGATTTTTGTAGTTTGATGATGAAATATGAAAGATATGTTTTAGATTAACATGTTTTGTATTAGAGTTTTTGATGATTTTGAGTAATTAAGACTAAATTACAAAAAATAATAATTTGAGGGACTAAAATGTGAAATAAATGAATTATATGCGTTTGTATGATCATGGGTAATATTTGGTCTAGCTTGGGTATGGAGAAATTTTGTGTATTTTGTGTTTTGTGCAATATGGACTAAATTGTAAAAATTGTAAATGTCAAGGGTAAAATGGTAATTTGCCCATTTATTTGTTTTTGGACTAAATTGAATGAAATATGTTTGAATGAGCTTAATTTGAATATGTTTAGATCAAGAACCAAAGAAATCAGATTTGGATCGGGGGAAAGCGAAAATTGTCGACTAGCTGCCTAATCCGTTTAGAATCGTCCGAGGTAAGTTTATAGGCAAATAGACGTGCCTAATTGTAATTAAATGCTAAATAATATATGCTGGTATGTAATGCATGAATTTATACATGCTATTGCTGAATGTGTATAAGCTTGGTAACAATGTTCAAGCATTCGTTTCAACCGAGTTACGACGTCCGAAAGCCCCGTATGAACCTTAGGAATAGTTAGGATACATAGGATTCTGATATATGTGTGCGAGTATAGGATTCTGATATATGTGTGCGAGTAAGACCCTGTCTAGGACAGTGGATCGATATGTGATTACATGTAAGACCATGTCTGAGACGTTGGCATTGTACAATGTGTGTGATTATCTGAGTGTCCTATCCAATTCCAAATGGTTCATTGGGCATCGATAAGTGATGAAAAAATATGTAAAATTAGCTAAGTGATCAGATATGAATTAGATTGGTACTTATTTGAAATAAGGTAAGTGGGTATTATGATATTAGTTACAAGCATGTGTAACATGAATGAAAAGTATATGTGAATACGGCATGTGTATTCAGCCTTGTGAACAAGAAGTATGATTCTTGTTGAAATGATTTTTATTATGCATATATATATATATATATGATCTTGCATAATCGACCATTTAGTTGAAGTATGTATATAAAATTTTATCTTGATTTAAGAGCTTACGTATACAAATGCATGTGCATTAGGTTTTATAATGACAATTTGGCTTTTGAAAATTGAATAATGATTTGATGACTTAACCTTGTGAATATTCGACCAAGGTCATGGTTATGTGTACAGGTATATTATTTATGAAATTCATAAGTTGAGAATAAGCTTGACATTGATAATGTAATTTAGCTAGATAAAATTAGTTGATTACATCATCAGTTTGTTTGTTTGCTTATGACTTACTAAGCTTAAATAGCTTACTGTGTGTATATGTTTGTCTCTGTTTTATAGATTTTGGATTCAAGTTACAAGCTCGGGGATCGTCAACGAAGTCTATCACACTATCGACAGTTTTCAGTACTTTTAAAAGTTTGAACTTGAACTTATGGCATGTATAGGCTAGCTTAGGTTTTGGTTAATTTTGAAGTTGTAATTATTAAGCCATGCGAAAATGGCTAAATATGTTACTTAAGTATATGTATTTTTGGTTATAGCTTATAAGTGTGGTATGTATTGATAATGGTTGTGTGAATTTGGTTGTGATCTAAGCATGTTTCGAAAGTAATGTGCATTTTATATGTTTATGATATAATTGGGTTATGCTTGATGTTGTGATCTTGAGTTGTGGGTTGAATAATTAAGTAAGATGTTAGATGTATTCTAAGTGAATTAATGGTTAAATTTGATTTATATGATGTAAGTATAAATGATGGTTTTGATTTATATGCTTCAACAATGTGAAGTTCTAGGAATGATATTATAATATGTGAAATAGATATGACTTGATTTAGCATTGTATTTATGTAATAAGATGAATTGGCTTGATTTAATGATTATATTATAAGCATGTTGTATTGGTTATGAATGGTTAATAAGTAAATTAAAAATGGTTGATAAGTAAATTAAAATGCATGTTTATATTCATAAGTATTAAGTATGTTTCATAAATGTATGCCTTTGATCATTCTTTGTTATGATTAGGAAATGACATATTTTAGTTAATGATTAGTTGGCATAATCTGTACTATCTATGTAGTTAACTTTATTAGCCGAATAGGCAGGAAATAAATTTGCTAAGTGTGTATAAATTTTGGATGTGATGTTTAGTCTATAATGTTGATATAGTTAATTTGGCATAGGTGTTTATTATAGCTATGGTTTTTGATGATGACTTGCACATATTTTAATAAAGCTAAATATACAATAGAATTATGTTATAATGTTAGTCAAGATTTTTATAAGTTAATGAATTTTATAATCGTGTGATATAGATTGATGTATTTATTTATGTGCTTAGTATATAAAATGAAACATATATAGCTTATATTTGAGTGTCCGAATATCATGAATTTAATGGCCATATTGTTTTGAAGTATATTTTTTTGATTTAATGTTTGGTTTAGTAATTGAATTAAATTGGTTAATGTTTTAAGTAGATAAAAATTGTGATTCATGATTGGTATTGAATTATTGTTTTGGTTTGGCTTAATGATTTTTATAATCGAATTTTGTAATGTTTTAATTATATGTTATAACTTAGTGTATATATTAATGTATGCACATGAAATTAGTAATGCACTAAGCTATGTTATAATTTGATTATTCGAATGAAATAAATGAGATGTGCATATGATTTGTATAATTAAGTTTATATTATCTTACATATGAATAGTAATGAATGACTGTCCTGAGTTGTAATTTGTTCGGTAATACCTCGTAACCCTAATTCGGTGACGGATATGGGTTGGGGGTGTTACACTATAACTTTCGACTTCCCTCGGTCTAAGTCCGAATTCCTCTTTTCTTGATCTATATGTTTTCAAAATTAACCCTTTTATTCAACAAATCATTCAATTCAATCCATATATACATATTTAGGGCATTTTACAAATTAGCCATCACATTTTCACATTTTTAACACTTTAGTCCATATTTCATAAAATCACAAAATACACATAATTTCATCAAAACCATGCCTTAGCTGAATCTTCCTATGGTCCCTAGCAACCTATAACTTTCATTTAGTTCACATTTCAACCTTTCAATTTACACTTTTCTCAATTTAATCCCTAATATGCATTTTTACTCAAAATCACTTTAGAAAACATGTATATCAAACACTAAGCTTTCATATTCCACCAATTAACATCACAAAACTCGTGAATTCATCAATAGAATAACTCAAAATATTCATCAAAATTAGAAATTCAAACATGGACCTTGTACATTACACTGCAACAATCTCAAAAACTCAAAAATTATAAAAAACCGAGTCAAAACCATGCCTTAATTGAGCCAAGTATGCACTGAATATGTAAAAGCTTCAAGCCCTAATTTTTCTTTCTTATTTCGGTGGAAGAAGATGAATTTTGAAGCAAATTTCAACTTTGTTTTAATTATTAATACATTATTTCATGTTTTACTATTTTACCTCTTATTAAAACAATAAAAATTCACTTAATGGTTAGCTATTTATGTCCATCTCCACTAACTGTGGCCAAATTTCAACCTAAGGACCTCACATTGCACAATGCATATCATTTAAGCACTTTTAACATCTAGCACATAGCTTCTGCATTTTATGCGATTAAGTCTTTTTTTCAAATTAACCACTTAAACAATAAAATTAACACATCAAACTTTCACACATACTAATTCACATATAATAAACACGAAAAATAATATTAAAATATTTTTTTGAGTCAAATTTGTGATCTCGAAACCACTATTCTGACTAAGGTCTAAACTGGGCTATTACAACTCTCCTCCCTTAGGGATTTTCGTCCCTAAAAATCTTACTAGTGAATAGGTTTGGATATTGTTTTCTCATAGTATCCTCGGGCTCCCACGTAGTCTCTTCAACCCCATGTCGATGCCACAACACTTTCACTAATGCTATTTTCTTATTTCTCAACTCTTTGATCTCACGAGCTAAAATACAAATCGGTTCTTCTTCATATGTCATATCAGGCTTAATCTCAATCTCTGACGGATTAATCACATGTGAAGGGTCGGATCTGTACCGTCGAAGCATCGAAATATGAAATACATTATGTATCTTTTCTAACTCATGTGGAAACAATAGTCTGTATGCAACTGGCCCAACACGCTCAATTATCTCATACGGCCCAATAAATCTCAGACTCGATTTGCCTTTACGACCGAATCTGAGTATTTTTTTTCCACGGGGAGACTTTCAAAAAGACTTTGTCCCCTATTTGAAACTCTATATCTTTTCGTTTCAAGTCCGCATACGATTTCTAACGATCTGATGCTCTCTGACCAAATCAATCTCGTGGATCTTATTCTCACTAAGTTCTGTCCATTATAACTGTGTTCGACATTTCTGACCATATAAAGCTTCATAAGGAGCCATTTTGATACTCAATTGAAAGCTATTATTATATGTAAATTCAATCAGTGGCAAGTACTGCTCCCACGTACCCTCAAACTCAAGTATACAACATCTCAACATATCCTCGAGAATCTGAATAATCCACTCGGATTGACCATCTGTCTATGGGTGAAATGCAGTACTAAAGTGTAGTTTTGTACTTAACGCATCTTGTAGTTTCTTTCAAAAGCGTGAAGTAAACCTTGGATCTCTATCCGAAATAATAGAAATAGATACTCTATATAATCTCACCATCTGAAAAGAATACAATTCAGCTAACTTATCATGTGAGTAATTGTGAAAACGGGGACAAAATGTGCCGATTTATTCAATCTATCCACAATAACCCAGATTGCATCTTTCTTGCTCGGTAACAATAGTAAACCGGATATAAAATCCATCGTGACTCTGTCCCATTTCTACTCAGGTATCATGATCGGTTAAGCAATCTAGAAGGTACCTGATTCTCGGCTTTTACTTGCTGAAAGGGTAAACATTTCGAAACAGAGTCGGATATATCTCTTTTCATTCCAGACTACCAGTAATGCTATTTCAAATCATTATACATTTTTGTACTACCCGGATGAACAAATAACCGGCTGTTGTGAGCTTCATTCAAAATTATCTGAATTAACTTTGGATTTCTCGGAACACAAATTCTATCTCTGAATCTCAGACAATCATCATTATCAACTCTGAATTCTAAATTAGAAGCTACTTCACATTGAGCTCGTTTTGCTAAAATCTCATTATCGATCTTGTGGGCTTCGATAATCTATTGTAAAAACACGGTCTTGCTTTCAATTCAGTTAGAATTGAACCATCATCAGACATACACAACTGAGCATTCAAAGCACGTAATGCAAAGAATGATTTCTGACTCAAAGCATCAGCAACAACATTCGCTTTTCCCAGATGATAATCAATTACAAGTTCATAATCGTTTAGCAATTCTAACCACCTTCTTTGTCGCAGATTCAGATCTTTCTGAGTCATCAGATATTTCAAACTCTTATGATCTGAATACGCATGACATTTCTCACCAAATTGATAGTGGCGCCAAATCTTCAAAGCGAACACAATCGCAGCCAACTCAAGATCGTATGTCAGATAGTTCTTTTCATGCGGCTTTAACTATCTCGAAGCATATGCAATGACTTTGCCTTCTTGCATCAAAACACATCCCAGACCGATCAATGAAGCATCACTATAGATCACAAATTGTTTACCCGGTTCAGGTTGTACCAATACCGGAGCTTCAGTCAACAAAGTTTTCAACTGATCAAAACTTTTCTGACACTTTTCAGACCATTCAAATTTTACATCTTTCTAAAGTAGTTTCATCAATGGAGTCGCAATCATAGAAAAACCTTTTAAAAATCGTTGATAATAACCAACAAGTCCTATAAAATTATGGACTTCAAAAGCATTTCTCGGAGGCTTCCAATCCAAAATAGCCGAAATCTTGCTCGGACCAACTCGGATACCAGATGTCGACACAACATGTCCTAGAAACCAATTTTTCGCAACCAGAATTCACATTTGCAAACTTCACATATAACTACTTATCTCGCAAAGTCTGTAGTACTATTCTCAGATGCTTGGCATGTTCAGTTTCATCACGCGAATAAATTAAAATGTCATCAATGAATACGACAACAAATCGATCTAAATACGGTCTAAAAATTCTGTTCACCAAATCCATAAACACAACAGGTGCATTTGTTAATTCGAAAGGCATAACTAGAAACTCATAGTGTCCGTACATCATTCAGAATGTAGTCTTTGGTACATTGGAGTCTTTAACTCGCAACTGATAGTAGCCTGATCTCAAATCTATCTTTGAAAACACTGTAGCCCCTTTCAGCTAATCGAACAAATCGTTGATCCTTGGCAACGGATATTTATTCTCTATAGTCACCTTATTGAGTTGTCTATAGTCGATACACATTCTCTTAGTTCTGTCTTTCTTTTTCACAAATAAAACTGGTGCACCCCAAGAGAGAAACTCGATTTAGCAAAACCTCTATCTGTTAATTCTTGCAACTGAGCTTTTAACTCTTTTAACTCTATCGGTGCCATTCTATACGGAGCTATCAAAATCGGTGTTGTTCCAGGCACTAACTCAATACCAAATTCCACCTCTCGGATTGGTGGTAAACCCGACAATTCTTCAGGAAACACATCTGGATACTCGCACACAACTGGTACTGATTCAATCTTTCTTTCAGTCACTTTACTATTAAGCACATATGCAAAGTAAGCTTCATAACCTTTTCTCACATATTTCTGAGCTAACATCGAAGATATTACTGTCGATAAACCATTCATATCATCTAATTCGATACGGATAATCTCATTATTCTAACATCTCAAATCAATCATCTTCCATTTGCAATTCACAACAGCATCATGCATCGTTAACCAATCCATACCCAGGATTATGTCAAAATCGTTAAATGGTAATAACATCAAATCAGCCAGAAAGTAATTACCCCGAATCATCAATGGAGAATTCTTGCACACTTTATCAACCAAAACACACTTGCCTAAGGAGTTCGATACTCTAATTACAAATTCAGTAGACTCTACAGGCAAAGTCTTACTAGATACTAAATTCACACATATATACGAATGAGTAGACCCTGGATCTATCAATGCAATTACTTTCGTATCATAAAGAGTAAAAGTACCAGTAATAACATCTGGTGATGACGCTTCTTCTCGTGCTCGAATAGCGTAGGCTCGTGCAAGTGCTCTAGCATCAGATCTCGCTGCAGTGTCTCGCGTCACACCTCTACCACCACTCGTATTTCCCGTGTTTCTCGGTAGTCTACCTCTAGCTGCAGCGTTACTCGGCCTCGTGTTCTGAGCATTATCTTTCTCAGCTAACTCTGGGCAATCTTTCATAAAGTGATCTCGAGAACCACAACTATAACAAGCTTGGTTATTACTTTTTCCCCAGCAATCTACAAAATGCTGTCTTTCACATTGTTTACACTCAGGCTTTACATCCTTTGCATTACCAACACTCGATACTGAGGTAGTTTGAGCTTTAGGGTTGGTATATTTGTACTATCCCGAATTAGGGCCTAATCAAAATAGTGGTTTTGTGACCACAAATCTGAGATAGAAATAATTATTTTATGATTATTTTGAGTCTATGATATGATTGCATGATTGTATGAAAACTTCGTGAAGAAATTTTATGCATAAAGTGCTTAAATTGAAATTAGAGACTAAATCGAATAATTTGCAAAACTTGCATTCTAGAAGTTTTTAGTATGAAATTACTTTGGAATATTAATGAGGAGGCGTTAAATAGCAATTTTACCAATTTCTAAGTCATATGGACAAAAATTGGATAGGAATGGAATTTTTAGAAAGTTTAGTAGTAAGGGCATTTTAGTCATTTGGTAATTAAAAGAAATAAAAAGGGAAAATAAAGCCAAAATTGACTCATCTTTTTCATGGAGGCCGAAATTAGCATGGGGGAAGCCATGGCTAGAGTTTTCAAGCTTTCCAAGCTCAATAGTAAGTCCGTTCTAACCCCGTTTTTCAAGTTCTTTACGTTTTTAGAATCCCGGTAACTTGATTAAGCTTATGCTAGCAATAATTCAACGTAGGGTTCGTATTTGGAAAAATACCCATAGGTGAAATTTTTTTATTTTGGTGTTTTTTTGATAGAATATGAGGTTTTAAATTATGTTAAACAACTTGTGCTACTCGATTATAAGTGAAAACGAGTAAAAGGGCGTAATCGGTAAAAATACCTAATAGTCATAAGTACATGTTAGAGTGAGAATTTGATGTTGCCATAGAAGGGAAAAATGATCAGCATGTCATAAAACATAAGAAAATAGAATGAATTTTAATTTTCGAACCTTGGGGCAAAAGTGCAAATATGCAAAAGTTTAGGGGTCAAAATGAAAATTTGTAAAAAAATATGATTTTTGGACCCGTATGAATAATGTGACTAATTATTAGGCTAAATGTGATATTATAGATGAAGGAAATCGAGATTCGGGCTTAAATCGAGAAAATACAAGGTTATGGACTAAATAGTACATTGTCGTTTCTGGATCGAGGTAAGTTCGTGTGTTAATAATAATGCAATACCATGCATGAATTTTAATTCTCTATTGATATGGCATAAATTGTATGATTTAATATGTTTAAGAGAAGTTGATGGATGGTATGTATGATATAAAAAAAATGTAATGCTAGTTGTGTCATGTGAAATTGAATGGAAAATTATTGTTACAAGAATTGAGTGTTAAATTACTATTACCTGGGTTGTATGAATTGTTGCACGTTTGTACTTGATGAGATTTTGACAAGTTGTACGTAAATAATTTATCGATTCTTTTTATTTTATTTTATTTTGTTATCATATGAAATGTAGCTACCTATAGATTGACTATTTACTGTAAATTGAAAATTGAAAAAGGACTATTAATAAATTTGTAACATATTGGAAATATGTTTGCTGATAATTACTTGATTGAAATTGTTGGAAAAGAGAGAGAAATCCCGGTTGAACCTTCGGAAAGATTGGATGATACAGATGGTATGTAGCTAGGTCACATGTATGGTGCTGAGTGCACATCATGTGTACAAGAGAGCTACGAGACATTATGATGTAGCTAGGTCACATGGGTGATACTATGTGTACACCATGTAGACAAGAGAGCTACGGGATATATATAGCTAGGTCGCATGCGTGGTTCCAAGTGAAGGACACCATGTAGACAAGAGAGCTACGAGATAAACTGTCTAGGTCACATGGCTGATACTAAGTGTTCACCATGTGTACAAGAGAGCCGAACTTTATGATGGGTGGAGCTATGTGCTGAAACCACTAAGTATCGAGGATTGATTCGAAGTGTTCAACGGGAGACTTACTATGTACTGCTTTGTGAGTTTTGTTATGAATAAGTGCAGGTATATGTTTATGAAAATTATGAGCAATCTGCTCGATAGTTGGGTGAACTTTGATAAGACAAAACGGATTAAGTGGAATTATGTAAGAATGAATTTTAGTAGTAAAACAGTGTTGGACAGCAGCAGTTGCTTGACTTTGAAAATTCACTAAAAACCGTGGAAGTTGAATAAAAATGCAAATATATATGAAAATAAAGCTTAATGAGTCTATTTTCACATGAAAGAAACAGGGAAGCAAAAGAATTCTATATTGTGTGATATTTGAATTCTTGTGAAACAAGTTCTAAATGAATTTGAGATCCCCTGTTCTGACTTTATAAATTCACCATAAATTGTAAAAAAATTATTAAGAGTCATATTTTACATGAATGGATTCCTTATTGAGTCTATTTTTAAGGGAAACAAACGGCATGGTTGTTAGAATCCTGTACAGGGAGAAATTTAGTTTGTAGTGCACAGAGGTCAGAGTAGTCATACTCTGAAATAGGGGAGACTTTAACTAATAAAATGTACTAATTGGCTAAACTAAAAATTATGGAAATTTTATGGGAGAAATATATATGAACCTAGTTTCAAATAAAATTAACAAAACTAAATTTGGAGTTTTGTAGCTTCAGATATGAATGATTTAGTAACTATAACTCGATAACATAGGTTAACTTGAATATGTGTAATTGTACAATTATAGTGTTTTATCTTGAAAAGCATGGTAGTAATTGCTTATTATTTTCATATGAACTTACTAAGCGTAAAGCTTACCCATCCTCTCCATTTCTTTAGTATTGGCAGGTCGGCTCGGGGTTAGAGATCGTCGTCGGCAAAATCACACTATCAAACTATCATTTTTGGGAGAATTAATTCAAATATTAGAAATATTAAGTGAGTGGCATGTATAGGAAGCTGGTTTGTGATATGTATTTTTATTATGATTTTGACCATATGTATCAGTCTACTTTGAGTTATCGTATATGATTATGAAATGTGGTCCTTATCCATTATGGTTTATAAGTTTAATTAATCGTGCTATGTCCTATGTTTTGATGTAATGATATAGTTAGCTTTGTTTGTTATGCATGTGTTTGAAAAGTTTTGAATTAAATGAAATTTTATGGCCCGATTTTCGTCTATGTGTATTGTTGTGTCTGGTAATGACTCGTACTCTGTTCCGGCCTTGGATACGGGTAAGGGGTGTTACATTTAGTGGTATTAGAGCCAGGTTTAGTCGGTTCTCGGACTAACCTAGCATGTGTAGAAGTCTAGCTATACACGCCACTGATCCGTGATAGTGTGATGTCTCCTGACGTGTATGAGCATCGTCTTGTTTAGAGAGAGGTACTCTCCAACCGAGCTGTACTGACCATGTTCAATGTGATGCGAAGGTGTTTGAATAAAATTACGATTATGATGAGTCTCGATTTAGAAAAGTATGAATAAAAATTTATGATATATATATATATAAGTGATAACACGTGAGATGAAAGGTCATGTTGTAATAAATATCCATACATGCTTGATGCTCATATGATGTAGTGTATTTGATTTACTTGATAAGATGAATGGGATAAATAGAAATTCGTAGAGGTATGAGTAAAATTTCCTAATATTATGATATGAATAAAAATGTCATTGTCTTGATTGAACGTTGAATGGTGATGAATGCCAATGATATTTTTTTTATGAGATAAATGATTATAATGAAATGAATTTATCTGTGTTAAATTGTTTGGACTGAATTATGTGATTGTAATGATATGTATATGATGATGCACGAAATGAAAGTTGCAATTGTGATGCAAATATCTATGCTTGTTTAACCCTTATATGATGTCATGAGTATGATTTGTTCGAGTAGATGAATGGATAAGTCAAGCTATTCAAAAAAAAAAAAAAAGGATGCATGCATAATTATACTTGACTAAATGAGATAACTGGAAAGTGGGCATTAAACCAATATGAATGTTAGTTACTCGAAATGAATGACATGATTGAGATATGATTGCTATGATGAAAGCTGTGTTACATTTATATGTATATGAGAGTTGAGTCAGAGGCCCTACGACCCCTTCCCCCTTATCAAAGTGGTGTTTTATAATGGAATTTCATGAGATTTGTACTGAATAAGTTTCTGGTTGAAAACCAAAGAGTTCAGTGCTAGAATAATTATAAATATGATTAGAGATTGAAGAATGAGTTGATAAGTAAAGTCAAAGCTAGAAAAGTATCAGATTGGCATAAGGATTATTGGAGTTATGCACTGTTCCAGTTAGAGAAAAACTTTATTTTGATAAATCGAATTACTAAGGTACAAGGTCGAGGAAAGTGCAAATTAATATTTATTCGGAACTAGTCTTCTTTAGTGAAAAATAATATGAAATTTGTGATGGCAGAAATAGTTGGGGAAATGATATCTGAAATGTGTAATATCTGAGTGTGATTCTGTTTGGACAAATTTTAGCGCTTTCTTCTAAGATGTTCTATGTGTTTATCCGTTCCCAGAAATATTTCTATGGTTGTTGATCTTTTGAAGAAATTCTTGTTATATGGGGATGTTTTCTAATCCTGATGTTAGACGAAAGCATTGGTAGCCTGATTGGTTTATAATTTGTATTGCTCTGTTCCTTCCTGGCATTCTATTATATTCTCATCATAAATAAAAAAAAAATAATAAGAGAATATGTATGATACTATGATTTTGTTTCTTCTACTTGATGCTCCATTTGATATGTATATATGGGAAGATACATTGTTCTTGTTGCATTTGATTCCAAAGAGATTAAATGATGTTTTCTCTTTGGATTTCTTTTCTCTAAGGAATTATCGGGATCTTCTATATTTTCCTATGAGTTTGGTTTTTGATTTTCCGGCATAGTATCGTATTCTTGGGTTTCTTTATTCGGGTTTCTCTATCTTGGATTTCTTTATTTGGTTTTCTTGTTATCTTTATTCCGTAATTTGTCAATTATGACTCATGTTTGGAGTGTATTCTTCAGCTCGTGATAATCATGTCAAGTATGACTATACTTCTGATTTGATTTGGGTAATGTGGTGATTTCAGTATTGGGATTTTTCTAATTTTCGTGTAAGGTTTGACAACAGTAAAGGCATAAGTGATAAAAGTGCGAGTTTTAATCGGTATGGTGGATTACTTCTCTCAAGTAAGTCAATTATAGTTAATGTCTTCAATTGAGATATTTTGGTTACTTGAGCTAATGCAATTGAGACAGTTTTGATTAACGTAAGGAATGAATAGTAAAGGATGGCATGATGAATTGTTTTGTAACTAGAAGAAAGGATTATTTTCGAGGCTATATCAGAATTATTTCCGTAGCGAAAAGAGGAAATGTGATAGTGCGTAGTAAACTAAAAGAGTACAGTGAGGATCGACTTCTGATGTTGAATTTCAGATTGGATCTGATTCATGGTATTATTATTCCGAGGCTTATACAGAAAGAATTGTATGAAGCTCACAGTGTAAATTTGCCTATTCATTCAAAGAGTAATGATGTGTACTGTAATTTGATTCAGATGTTATTGGATTGTGATTTATTGATGATGAAAATCTGTATGATTATTTCGGAAGAGTGTAGGTCCCTTTGATTGTTGGATTTCTTGGAATTCTAGTCTCCATTAACCAAATTGAGATATGGTTTTATGTCAAGATGACAAGGGAAACGGAGAAGGGTTGAAAATTTAAGAACAATTGAGAGATGAGTCCGTAAGCTTTCAGAATATATGAGAAAATTAAAGAGATATATTGGAGGCACCGCCTGAGTGAAAGTACTTCAGCACTGAATGTGAAATTTATGAATCTATGTGAAGACCACTTTTCCGGTAAGATTTTCGGGGATGAAAATCCCTAAAGGGGGGAAGAGTTGTAATATCCCAAATTAGGGCCTAATCGAAATAGTGATTTCGTGACCACAAATCTGAGATAGAAATAATTATTTTATGATTATTTTGAGGTCTATGATATGATTGCATGATTGTATGAAAATTTCGTGAAGAAATTTTATGCATAAAGTGCTTAAATTGAAATTAGGGACTAAATCGAATAATTTACAAAACTTGCATTCTAGAAGTTTTTAGTATGAAGTTGCTTTGGAATATTAATGAGGAGGTGTTAAATAGAAATTTTACCAATTTCTAAGTCTATGGACAAAAATTGGACATGAATGGAATTTTTAGAAAGTTTAGTAGTAAGGACATTTTAGTCATTTGGTAATTAAAAGAAATAAAAAGAGAAAATAAAGCCAAAATTGACTCATCTTTTTCATGGAGGCCGAGATTAGCATGGGGGAAGCCATGGCTAGGGTTTTGAAGCTTTCCAAGCTCAATAGCAAGTCCGTTCTAACCCCGTTTTTCAAGTTCTTTACGTTTTTAGAATCCCGATAACTTGATTAAGCTTATGCTAGCAATAATTCAACGTAGGGTTCGTATTTGGAAAAATACCCATAGGTGAAATTTGTGTATTTTGGTGTTTTTTGATAGAATATGAGGTTTTAAATTATGTTAAACAACTTGTGCTACTCGGTTTTAAGTGAAAACGAGTAAAAGGGCTTAATCGATAAAAATACCTAATAGTCATAAGTACTTGTTAGAGTGAGAATTTGATGTTGCCATAGAAGGGAAAAATTATCAGCATGTCATAAAACATAAGAAAATAGGATGAAGTTTAATTTCCGAACCTTGGGGCAAAAGTGCAAATATGCAAAAGTTTAGGGGTCAAAATGAAAATTTGTAAAAAATATGATTTTTGGACCCGTATGAATAATGTGACTAATTATTAGGCTAAATATGATATTATAGATGAAGGAAATCGAGATTCGGGCTTAAATCGGGAAAATACAAGGTTATGGACTAAATAGTACATTGTCGTTTCTGGATCGAGGTAAGTTCGTGTGTTAATAATAATGCAATACCATGCATGAATTGTAATTCTCTATTGATATGGCATAAATTGTATGATTTAATATGTTTAAGAGAAGTTGATGGATGGTATGTATGATATAAAAAAAAAAATGTAATGCTAGTTGTGTCATGTGAAATTGAATGGAAAATTATTGCTACAAGAATTGAGTGTTAAATTACTATTACCTGGGTTGTATGAATTGTTGCACGGTTGTACCTGATGAGATTTTGACAAGTTTGTACGTAAATAATTTATCGATTCTTTTTATTTTATTATATTATCATATGAAATGTGGCTACCTATAGATTGACTATTTGCTGTAAATTGAAAATTGGAAAAGGACTATTAATAAATTTGTAACATATTGGAAATATGTTTGCTGATAATTACTTGTTTGAAATTGTTGGAAAAGAGAGAGAAATCCCGGTTGAACCTTCGGAAAGATTGGATGATACAGATGGTATGTAGCTAGGTCACATGTATGGTGCTGAGTGCACATCATGTGTACAAGAGAGCTATGAGACATTATGATGTAGCTAGGTCACATAGGTGATACTATATGTACACCATGTAGACAAGAGAGCTACGGGATATATGTAGCTAGGTCACATGCGTGGTTCCAGGTGAAGGACACCATGTAGACAAGAGAGCTACGAGATAAACTGGTTAGGTCACATGGGTCATACTAAGTGTTCACCATGTGTACAAGAGAGCCGAACTTTATGATGGGTGGAGCTATGTGCTGAAACCACTAAGTATCGAGGATTGATTCGAAGTGTTCAACGGGAGACTTACTATGTACTGCTTTGTGAATTTTGTGATGAATAAGTGCAGGTATATGTTTATGAAAATTATGAGCAATGTGCTCGATAGTTGGGTGAACTTTGATAAGACAAAACGGATTAAGTGAAATTATGTAAGAATGAATTTTAGTAGTAAAACAGTGTTGGACAGCAGCAGTTGCTTGACTTTGAAAATTCACTAAAAACTATGGAAGTTGAATAAAAATGCAAATGATATAGAAAATAAAGCTTAATGAGTCTATTTTCACGTGAAAGAAACAGGGGAAGCAAAAGAATTCTATATTGTGTGATATTTGAATTCTTGTGAAACAGGTTCTGAATGAATTCGAGATCCCTTGTTCTAACTTTAGCAATTCAACATAAATTGTAAATAAATTATTAAGAGTCATATTTTACATTAATGGATTCCTTATTGAGTCTATTTTTAAGGGAAACAAACAGCATGGTCGTTGGAATCCTGTACAGGGAGAAATTTAGTTCGTAGTGCACAGAGGTCAGAGTAGTCATACTCTGAAATAGGGGAGACTTTGTAACAGCACGTTTTTAGGGTTAATCAGAACAGTGGTTTCGGGGCCACTAAATCCGATGAGTAGGTTTGTAAATATTATATTTAATATTTATGAGTTAATTTTGAGTTTAAAAAAGGTTTTTGATATTGTGATTTTTGTTTTATAAGCAATTTATTAAGCTCAAGTGGTATGACCCTAAGGTCAAGTGGGATTAGAAAATGAGGTATCGAGACCTCGTTTCTATAAAGCGAGTCGTAAATATTTTTATAAATATTTACGGAGTGGCAATAAGATGATATTAAAGTTTCGTTGAAAATTTTATTGTTTTGATAGTTAATTAAGCAAAAAGGACTAAATCGCAAAAAGCGTAAAGTTGTGTTCTATAAGTTAAAGATATTAAATAGCTATGGAATCAAATAGTAGGGAGTCCTTAAGTGGTAATTATTCCATAATTGTTGATAGTGGAATTCCATGGCTTGGTATAATGGAAATTATTAATGTATATTAAGGTTAAATATGGTATTTGGTAATTATAATAAAATAAAATAAAACAAAAGCCAAATTACATGCTATCATCTTCATCAATAGCCGAATGTGAGAAAGAAAATAATGTTCTCAAAGCTTTGAAGTTTCGCCATGGTTGTTCATGCATGTAAGTCCATGTCATCTCGGTTTTTAATAATTTTTACGCTTTTGAGATCGTTGTTTCGTAATCTAGTGGCCCGCACTTCTAATTTTAAAATTGTTAAAGTATTTGGATGATGCCATTATTGAATGTTTGAGTATCTTGTTGTTTGATGATGAGTAATAAATCTTTGATGTTTGATTTTCATGTTTGATTAAGTGATTTTTGATAAAAATGTGTATTAAGGACTAAATTTAGAAATTTGTAAATTGAGGGGTCAAAACATAAAATAAATAAAAGAAATGGGTTGCTAGAGACCTAAGGTAAATTCGGCCTAACATGGGTTTGATGAAATTTTGAGTAATTTGTGTTATTTTGAAATAGGGATTAAATTGTAAAAATGTGAAATGTTAGGGGATAAAATGCAAAATGCCCAAATTATGTGTCTTTAGATAAAATTTAATGAAATGTTGAATAAGTGAGTTAATTTTGATATTAATTAGATTGGCAAAAGTAGAATTCGGATTTGGATCGGGGGGAAAATCAAAGTGGTCGATTAGTCGTCTCGTTAGATTATCGCCTTCCGAGGTAAGTCCTTAAGTAATTATATTTGATTTGCTGCGCGCTTAAGATTATATAATATGATAAGTAATTATTTGACGTTTATAAGTTCGATTTGCAATAAGTATATTGAATTTCGGCTATAAAGCCGAATATGAAATGGATGATTTATGTATATAATGTGGCCGAATGACTATTAAGTGATGATGTGAAAGTGTGTAATATGTGTATACAATTTTATTGTACTTGTTTGTATAAAGTCGAATGTGAATTGAATGGTATATATGTGGTGACAGAATAGCTATTATGAAACAAAGTCAAAGAATGGGATATTTGTATAATAGATGAATTGTGACTATTGTTCCTACTTGATTGAGGTTGTGTGTGAAATAATTTGTGAATATGGCATATAGCCAATGGTTATTAAAAGTGAAACCAGGATAATGAAAAGATTATGTGTTCCTTGTGTATGATTATTGAACCGAAAGTTAAAGGGTAGGTGTACATTTTGTGCTTATATTCGAATGAAGCAATTAAATTGCTAATGTGATATGTTATGTGAAATGTGTTAACATGTGAATAAATATGCAAGACACTCGAAATGTATCCGGCTAAAAAGTCCCGAGCTTCGTGGCTTTGAAATGTATCCGCCAAAGTCCCGCAGCTTCGTGCTGGAAATGTATCCGGGCTAAAGTCCCGCAGCTTCGTGGCTGAAATGTATCCGCCAAAGTCCCGCAGCTTCGTCTTTGAAATGTATCGGGGCCAAAGTCCCGCAGCTTCTTTGAAATGTATCCGGGTTAAAGTCCCGCAGCTTTGTGCTGGTAATATAATTTCGGTTTTATACTTAGTAGGCCAAGTGCCGATGAATTTGATAAAAGTATACAATTACAAGATCCTACACTAAGTTGACAAATTGAAAGTGCATTACATATTAAGTTGGCTGTATGTATCATGTACTCGTATGCGATTTTGATTTGAATTAAATTATAAATATATAAAGTGATGCATCCGTGAATAAATGTTATGACTATAAATGTGATTGTGATATATTCGTAAATGTGTGAAGTTATGTGAAGTGATTCTATGTTTATATTCAAATATAAACACTTGGTCCTTGTGGAAAGGTTTGTGAAGTATATGATTTTATTTTTAGGTGATTACGATCATGGAAAATTAAATGTGAATATGATATTGTATTTCATTCGTTTCAATTGAACTAAAGCTGATAGTGAAGCATTTTAATGCCTATGTTATATGAGTTCGATCTTGAATGACATGATATACATGTTTAGATAATTTGAATGCAAGGAATGTGTGAAAGAGCAAATTTTGCAATAAATCTGCTTGGGACAGCAACTGTAGCGTGATTTTGGAAAATCACCATAAATTGTGGAAATTGAATTAGAATCTGAATAAATTATGAAATTAAAGCTTAATGAGTCTAGTTTCTTATAAAAGAAACCGTGTAAGCAAAAGAATTTTAGATAATGAGATATTTGAAGTGGCGTGAGACAGAGTCAAAATGACTTTGAAATCCCCTGTTCTGTCTTTAGAAAATCATTGTAAATTGTACAATGATGATTATAAGATAAAATTTATATTCTTAGACTCCTTAATGAGTCTAGTTTCAAATGAAGTAAACGATAACATATCTAGAATTCTGTATAATGAGAAAATTGATTTTTAGTGAAGAGTGGTCAGAATAGTCAAACAGTGAAACAGGGGAAACTTCAATAAAAATCTGGTATTGATTGGTCAAACAAAAAATTCTGAAAATTTTATGGATGGAAGATATATGAGTCTATTTTCAGGAAAAATTAACGGCACTTGATTTGGAGTTTCTTATCTCAAGTTATAAATAATTTAGTGACTATTGCTCAGGAAGACAGCTTGTAGTGAATTTGTGATTTTGTTGCAAACATGGTTAAAACTAGTTAATGAGATGCTTTTCGAGTTCTTATGATCTTATTTGTGATTTCAATTCAAGTGAGGTGAATTTGATAAATATGCATTATGTTCTTGGATACTTGGCCGAAATGGTAATTACCTAGGAATGATTTCTTGAAAATTTGAAATAATCGATCTATAAGTAAATTAATTGTTTGCATTGCTTAAAACTTACTAAGCATTGAAGCTTACTCCGTGTTCTCTTTTCCATTCCTTATAGGTTTATCCTTTAGTTCGAGTTGGAAGAGCCGGAGATATCATCACACTATCGAGTCATTATGTGAGTTGAGAAGATGGTATATCATCATGGTTTAAGGCATGTATAGGATAGACTATAGGTAGAATGATATTTTGACTTTGTATACATCATAGCCATGCGAAGATGGCTCGCTTATTTTGTTTAGAGAAGCCTTATAATTGAACTAATGTGTTGAAATGTTTTAGTTATAACTTGATAGTAGTTAATTTGTTATTAAATATTCGGTTATGTTTTGATAGTTAGTCATTTTGGAAATTTATAAGAGCTCTTATGAAAAATCAATGAGACAGTTGCATTGTTGATAATTTATGTCCGTAAATATCTTTGACCTTATAGAAGTTTTGTTCAGTCAAGTAATACCTCATAACCTTATTCCGCAACGGATGCGGGTTAGGAGTGTTACAGACTTTAACTAATGAACTGTACTAATTGGCTAAAATAAAAATTCTGGAAATTTTATGGGAGAAATATATATGAACCTAGTTTCAAATAAAATTAACAAAACTAAATTTGGAGTTTTTTAGCTTCAGATATGAATGATTTAGTAATCAGAATTTCGATAACACAAAGTTAACTCGAATATGTGTAATTGTACAATTATAGTGTTTTATCTTGAAAAGCACGGTAGTAATTGCTTATTATTTTCATATGAACTTACTAAGCGTAAAGCTTACCCATCCTCTCCATTTCTTTAGTATTGGCAGGTCGGCTCGGGGTTAGAGATCGTCTTCGGCAAAATCACACTATCAAACTATCATTTTTGGGAGAATTAATTCAAATATTAGAAATATTAAGTGAGTGGCATGTATAGGAAGCTGGTTTGTGATATGTATTTTTATTATGATTTTGACCATACGTATCAGTCTTCTTTGAGTTATCGTATATGATTATGAGATGTGGTCCTTATCCATTATGGTTTATAAGTTTAATTAATCGTGCGATGTCCTATGTTTTGATGTAATGATATAGTTAGCTTTGTTTGTTATGCATGTGTTTGAAAAGTTTTGAATTAAATGAAATTTTATGGCCCGATTTTCGTCTATGTGTATTGTTAAGTCTGGTAATGCCTCGTATTCTGTTCCGGCCTTGGATACGGGTAAGGGGTGTTACAATATTGCTTTCCACAATCTTTATTCTGATTTCCCGCTGAAGCTATCGATCGATCATTAAAATCTCTAGTTTTCTTTGATGAGGAATGATAAGATTTATTCATCGATCGCTTCCTCGAATCTCTAGCCTCTGAATCAGCTTTTCTCTTTTCTTTACTGAGATCTTCGGCTTTACAGGCCCTCTTAACCAACACTACGAATTCTTTCAGTTCAAGTATCGCGACTAACAGTTTTATATCTTCGTTCAATCCATCAACAAATCTTTTGCACATAATCTCTTCAGAAAACACGTATTCCTGAGCATACTTGCTCAAACGTACAAATTCTCTTTCGTATTCTGTTACAGTTATCCAGCCCTGTTTCAATTCCAGAAACTTTTTATTTTTCTAATCGAGGAATCTCTGGCTTATGTACTTCTACCGAAACTCGGTCTAAAAGAATTTATAGGTAACTCGTTCCCTAGGAACCCTCGATGTGAACGTTTTCCACCAGTGATATGCATTGTCTCTAAGCAAGGATACTACACATTTGATACATTCATTTGGAGTACAGGACAACTCGTCGAATACTCGGATAGTGTTCTTAAGCCAGAACTCAGCCCTCTTGGCATCATCATCAACCGTAGCCCGAAACTCTTCAGCCCCATGTTTACGAATCTTATCAACTGGCGGCTTATTCAATCTAATTGGATCTATTACTTGTGGCACAACTGGGATTTTTGAGGAACAGGTGGGGGTGGAGGTTGTTGAGCAGCCAGATTTGTTCGTACGAATTTCGTGAACCATTCATGTAACACCCTTATCCCGAATATGATCTCCGAATTAAAGCTAAGGGGTATTCTCGAACTAAACATTTAGTTAACTCATTCGCAACGACAATAAAGATAAACAGAGTTCGACCTGAAATACATAATGATATTGAAATTTATACGCCATTTTCGTATGGCCAAAATATTTACAATTTCATAACATCGATATCATCAACCTAAACTATACATGCCATATTGAGTCCAAAATATAACTGTACCAAAAAGATCGATAGTGTGATGAACTGCTGACGATCCTCGAGTCGGTGGCCAAAATCAACAATCTATAAAATAAAGAAATAAAGAACAGAGTAAGCTTTCAAAGCTTAGTAAAGTTTTTTAAGCATTACAAAATATTAAAGTCTTAACGAAAATCAAAACATGCATTTAATCAGACTTATACTCAATTCAAATTTGTTTCATGGTCAAATACACTTAAACATATACATAGATTTCTCGGTACATATTTTTCTTCTACTTAAAGTTTATATGATGCATTTAGATCAAATAATCTCATATACAATTATACCATGATCGATCAAATCATTTTCATTTTCACAAATAAATCCGTCAATCATAATAATATATATTCTTCTTTGCTAATAAGCTTCACTTCGAAATCAATTCACCGATGAGTAAGTAATACGTGCACTCTGAACGTCCTAAATGTATAATACCTACTTGATGATGGTTTCATCGCGAACATTCAATTTGTAATCTTACTTAACTTCATCAAGCGTTAAGCCTATCGATCTTAGGATTTGAAATCAATACCAGCACAAGCTCATGTAATTTAAACCCGGTATAATACCACTTTCAAGCTCATGGACCTTAAGTCCGGATACAATTCCAAATATGAAACTCATGGGTCTTTAAGTCCTGGATACAATTCCAGAGATATAGCCCAGTGAGGTCTTTAAGCCCTGATACACATCAAATTTCATGCATATTTAATCATATATTAACACATCTCATTCAACATATCACATTAATAGTCATTTGCTACATTCGGATATAAGCTCCATATGAACAACATCATTTACATTTCGGTTCAAAAATCATACATAGATATCACATATCCATTTCAGCATTCAAGCTTAACCCATAGTGACCATTCGACTATAAGTCATATACATAAATTATTTATCACATAACTTAATTCAAGTAGAACCAAAAGGTCACAATTCATCTAACATACACATACCAAGGCATCATCAATTATATACTAAAGGTGACTACTCAAAACTTACCTCGGATATATTTGAATAGTTGCGGAAAGGCTACTCTATTGCTTTCTCTTTTCCCTTATTTGATTTTGATCCTCTTTGCTCTTGTGCTTAATTAAAACAAATAGATTTGTTTAATTACTTACTCAACTTTATTTCTTAATAGTCACATTTGACAATCATATATAACTTCAATATGTATTATATTTTATAAAACATGCCATGACTCAATTTCATGCTTATTTAATCTATATCAAATTCGCATACACAAGCAAAGATTCACATAACTTATCATGCTTCCTTATACATGAATTTAACCATATTCCCGAATGTCTCTATAAGCACAAGGTACATACATAAGGCATATATATATATATACCTATATATGACTATCACAATTTAATCATTTACCACATTACCAATTGCCATTTATCATCAATGTCACACACACACAAATACATACATACTCATATGCATAAAATCCATTTATGATTAATCTATAACCCATTCGGCCTTAACTACTCAAATTTAGCCTTCATATTAATTCCATTTTATGACCGAATGTAACAAATTCATATAGGTTTCACCTATGCCAAACAATGACCGAACCATTTAATCATGCTTATGGCCGATTCTATCTTGCTCAAATCAAGGTCATAACTCACTTAAAAGAAATTGTAGCCTTTCATACACTCATATCCAATGTTATATAAGTAATGCCGAATTCCCAAACTTAACTAAACTCAAAATTTAACCTTCTTCACTTTAATTAACCACTACTTATTTTTCAAAACATCAAATACAATGTAATTAACACCTAAACATTTATACAGAATTTGATAGCACATATAGATCTTGGCCGAATGTTATTAAACTCAAGCCACAATAATATTATTCCTTAAGACACATCCAAAGACCACATTCGGCACCTCCCATCAACAATTTTACAAATTCTCAAATTTACTTACAAGTACATTTATATAACATAAAAAAAATACATTAAACATTATTCATCAAGAATCTATAACATGACCGAATACCTATATTTTTTTTCTCCCTAAATTTACATTCGGCAATCCTAAAAACAAATACTAACCTTAACTTTCAAGCTAAAACAACTAACAACTCAAAATATCCAACATAACTATCTATACTAATGACATCAAAGCATCTACTAAGAATTTCAAGCTCCTTGGTCGAATATCAATCCTCCAAAATAACCTAAATTCAAACCATGAAATAGGTAGAATTCAAACTAATCATCCAAATTATGCATAATTTTCCAAGAGTGGCATTGTACATACCTTATTCTAGCAATCCCCTTAGCTGAATTTTAACAAGAATTTTCTTCTTCCTCTCTTCTAGTTACGGCAATAGAGGAGCAAAGATGAACCAACTTTGGTTTCTCCTCCCACTAACCCATTATTTTTATTACCTTTTATTCTTTAATTCATTTAGTAGAAAATAATGTTAATAGAAAATTACATATAATATATATTAAACAACATCATGGTCGGCCACTATCAAAAATGGATAATTTGACATGCAAGTCCACTTTTTTTTTTGATAACATGCATTAATAGACCATTTTAAATTAACCTATCACATTTCAAAAATGTCTCACATAAGTCCTATTTAATAAATTTCACATACAAATGACAAAATCAAAGCATGAAACTTTCACACATGCATTTACACATATTATAAGCATAGAATATAATGGTTAATTATTTTTGTGACTCAGTTTTGTGGTCCCGAAACTACTTTCCGACTAGGGTCAAATTAGGGCTATCACAATTCAGTCATCATTTGGATGAAGGCTTGCTTAGCCTTTCCTCCTTGACTACTAGATATCGGCCTAGATTTGGCCGGTGCTGACCTTTGTGCGGGAGCGGGCGCATTGCTCTCAACATCATTAGTTATTGCTCGTTTGGGATCCATTTGCTATATGAAAAATTCATTTTATCTGTCAGGAATCATCACACTATCGAAATTCATATATATGGCATGTATAGCTAGAATAACATACACTATGGTAGTCCTAGAACCGACTAAACCATAGCTCTGATACCAATAAAATGTAACACCTCTAACCCGTATCTATCGCCAGACTAGGGTTAAAGGTGTTACCAAACAAATTGAAACGTTTAACATTCATTTCATAAACATCATAGCATCAAAGATCAAACATCAAAATAGTGTCCCTTATAAAGGTCAACGAAACCTTAAACATGCTTTAGAAAGGAGTCGGGACTAAACTGAGCACATACAAATTTTTTTCAAAACATAAACAATTTTAAAGTTGCAAGGTCACTTGCCCGTGTGAACAGGCCGTGTGCCTTACACGGCATTAGACACGCCTGTGTGTCTAGGCCGTGTCAAAATAGGGCATACATACTGACTTGTACACAAGGCCAGAAGACACGCCCATGCGCCTTGGCCGTGGTCGAGACTGACTTGGGTCACACGGCTAGCCACACGCTCGTGTGCCTTGGCCGTGCCCAAGCCTAACTTAAAATCGTAGGGTACCCTAGGGGACACACGGCCGTGCAACATGACCGTGTGTCGTACACGGTTGAGACACACGCCCCTATCTATACTCGTGTGGACAAAAATAGGCCATTTGAATAGCCAATTTGCCACCCCATTTGGGTCGAACCTACAAGCATCAAACCAAGCATATTTGTACTATAACTTCAACCAATTTCAATATCAAAACATATATCATTCATGACATACCATTAACAACAAATTCATGCTTGTAACCCATACCAATTCATGTCATTCTATAAGCCAAAAACATTACCAAATTGACCATTTCCTTTGACCAACCAAGAACACATCAAAAAGGCACATTTGCATCACATAACACATATCAATATCAAACCATAAGTTTAAACACAAATTAGCCACATCACATGGCATAATACATGCATTAGAAAACATATCCAAATAATCCTAGCCTATACATGCCAATACCATATATACAACTCTCAAAATGGTACCAAACTAAATATCCGATAGTGTGAGTGAGTCGTTGACGATCCCTGGATCCGAGCTAACTTTATAACACTGTAAAATAGAGAACATTTCACACAGTAAGCTTTGAAGATTAGTAAGTTCGTACCATAAATAAACAACAGTTTATAATATACAAAACATCAACTAATAAACTCTTAGTAGTTCACAATTCATCCCTTAATTCTATTCTATCTCATATAACATGTTCATACGAATTTATTAAGCTTCATACACATAATATCATCTACTACATAGGTATCGAACATACCTGAACCTTTCCGTATAATTTCATTTCATTCTCACCTCTCGTTCAACTATATTAATTCATTCGGAAGTCTTTCCATGCTTTAAGATTTCGCACACTTAGTGCATTAGTGATTTGCTGAAATTGTAACAATCTCGCACACTTAGTGCCATTTCAATAGACCGAAGTTATCTCGATATCGCACACTTAGTGCCATTGATAGCTGAAGTTATTTCAAACCGCACACATAGTGCCGAACATAGTCAATTATCATTATAATTAAACCATAATAAAATATCTATAAAATTCAAGCATTATTAAAGCATTGAAGCATAACTATAACAATATTTATCGCGTACGAACTTACCTCGTACTCGAAATTGTCGACTCAGATTGTCTACTCTATAACCTTCAACTTCTCTCGGTCTAAGTCTGAATTCCTCTTTTCTTGATCTATATGTATTCAGAGTTAACCCTTTTATTCTACAAATCATTCAATTCAATCCATTGGAACAACGAAAATGTGCAATGTACACAATTGCAACAAGTAATAAAATGACAAGTAAATGTCGAGTTATCATACCCACAGGGACTGTGATAAGAATTATTTATGAATGCTATTTAAAAGATTTTGGTGAGAAAAAAAAATTATTTGAAGAGGGTGATTAAAAACTACAATTTTAAACTAAGTAAAGCAAATAAATAAATCTCAAATGCACGATTTCAAAATACAATTTAATCAAGATGACATAATTGTGTTGATTTAATTACATTTCTTTAACTTAGAATTATTAAACACATGCTTATGCTGTTACGAATAAATTCACGGCAACTCGGTAATTTGCTAAATTATGAACATGCTCACTTACACAAATCCATTCATCTCTTAACATATCCCTATGTTAATTCAAACGATTAAACGGATTTTAATAAGCAAACATGTTATGACACATACATGCTCATTAAATTGAACTAATCTCTTGCATATCCCTATGTCAATTCAAATGATTAATTAAACCTAATGAGCATATAAAAGACTATGTGAGGTAACAAGGTATCCTTACCTTGAAACAGTTTAATCACAATAATCTTGCAAGTTATGCAAGGCAAGTGTATCGCCAGATACATTGCTAATTTAACCTTCATCTACCTTAGAAGAATAAACATGCACTAATTAAATATTGTGTCAATTAATTACAATTTCAATCCGTTTAAATAATTAATTCATTAGCTACCTAACAATTATAATTTAAGAATAATTTAGGCATGATTATACTTAATCAAGCATTTTACTGAGCCCTATAACAGCATAAACACAATTTTAAAAATTCAAGTAGATGAAATGCAATCAAACGAACACGAATTAAATTCAAGCTAAGCTGATTAAATTAACCATTCCAACAACATAAATATTCATAGATATGTTTATCATAACAAAAATAAAAATTAAAGGGATAAGGAATAAGAATCAAATCCAGTGTTTTTTCGTGGCTCGACTAGGTTGCTCCATTCTTCGTTCTTTGTTGTCCTCACCGATCAAGGCTTCTATGAACACTCAATTGCTACTCAAAAATGGCTGAAGAAGAACCCTTTCTCAAGAGGAAAAATTGGCACAAGAGCAAGGGACTTGGAATAGGAAAATGAGAGGAGAAAGTGAGAGAGGAAAGAAGAGATGTGAATAAATGAGGGATGTTTTGAATGATCAGCCAAAGGGGGTTTTTATACCTAAATGTGGCAGCTAAAATTTGCTAAAAATAGCAGCCAAAGAGCCACCCCTTGGCCGGCCATCTATGTGGCAAAGTTGATGGCTTCAACTTTGCTAAATATGGTTTTGGGCAAATCTATAAAGCCACCAATTGTGGAGGGGCTTGAATGCAACTTTGACAAGTCTTCAAGGGCTTATTTGCAAGCTTAATTAATCAGCTAATAAGTGGATTTGGGTCAGAATATGGACCGTTTTGGGCTGCCCAATCCTTGGCCGGTTCAGTTTAATCAGTTCGGTTCAACTGGACCACTTTTTCCATAATTAATTAATAATAATTTATTTAGCCCAAATTAAATTGGGTATAAATTAAAATTAATTATATTATGAATTAATATACATAATTGGGCCGTCTTAGGCTGGAAATTAATTCGCCTCGATACTTCGAATTGCTTCTCAATTTTGTGCCCTTTTTGCAAATCTGTCGAAAATAACCAAAATTCATCAAAAATAATTATAAAATTAACTAAATTTCAACATGTTCATATTTTGAGTGCACTTTAATTATTTTATAAAAATTAATTATTTTTTGACAAGAGTTTAACCGAATTTGCATGAATTTAAGTTAAAAAAGGTATGAAAAAAATGTGTAAATTTTTGTGTTTCCACACCCCCAAACTTAATTCATTGCTCATCCCGAGTAATGCCCAAATTTTGAAAATAATTTCTTGGAAACACCTTTGAAAAATTCCTTTAGAAGAACATTTTTCCGAAAATTATGAATTTAATATACTTATGCTCAAAGACAAGAAATTTGATAGTTATGCTACTTAAGTATACATATTGTTCAAATTAATCTCAACAAATATTATGATAGCAAAAATTAGACTAAATGCTTCCTAATAAGGTCATGTTAAACCTTACCAATGTAATTTTATTCCCTTTATTCAAGATTAAGCTGCAATTATTAAGTTTAACTTATGTCTTCATATGTTGTACGTAGCAATTCCTCTCCACTAATGTAGGTAGCATAGGAACTTTTGAATCAATAGGTCTTTAATGAGGTTGTAACATGGCTGGGCTCAAGGCTAGGTAAAAGATGGATATTTTTAGGCATTTAAACCCTAGACTTAGCTTGTATCGGACCTTCTAAATAATTACCTTCAATATATCAACTTTCTTCGGTTTCATATGTTCTTTTGTACATCTTATTTTAAGAACTCATACTCTCTCTTTTTTTCTTCTTTTTTTCAAATTCGAGCATTTTACTGAATGTACTACAATTTTAGAGCATTTGATATTTCTTCTCAAATCCCTCAAACTTATTTTTTAAAGAATACTTTGAATAGTACTGAGTCTAGTCTTTGGGACAATTTTAAGATAGTTAAGAGAGAAGTGATGGCTAAATTTGCTAGGGTTCAAACAAAATTAGGCCATATAGTCTCAAATTTAGGTTTCAAAGGACAAAAATTTCATCATGGTTGGCTTGAAAGGCTCAAACGGTCCAAACAAAAGTTGCCTAAATCATTTTCAATGTTCCATGCTTCCTAGGATTTCCCCTCAAGAAACTACTAAGTCAATTCTAAAGACCTAAACTTTCATGCATGCCTAACTTTCATAAGGAACTAAAAATTTATGGTACAATTTGCATGCTTTATCAAAAATACATTTATATCATTATTAAGCTAACATAATAATTTATCGAAATAATAGAACTTTATTTATACTGAAGTTTGGCATACTTAACAAAATTTCAAATTATTGAACAAAATATATCCTAATCATAATTAAAAGAAAAATTTATTCTGAGTGGAAATAATTCAAATTAAATTTTTGGTCCCCCCTACTTAAGATGAATAATGTCCTCATTGTTTAAAGTGAATAGATACTATACACCACGTAGGATTCTAGAAAAGAGGAGGTGAGTCAAATCGACTGCTTAAGTACCAAGCTCTCTCTAAATCCAATCCTAGACATGTATATACCTATTGCCACACTTTATACTTTGCGACTTGTTCATTATTCATGATTTCCATCTCTTGCTTTATTATGTGAAAATAAAAATTCCTAATTAAATTTAATCCTAGAATGACCTAAGAACACAAATAAAATAAAGTCAAGATCCCCCCTTTTATTTATTTGTAGATCTTTCCGAATTTGACTCATCTTTTGCTCCATCATTATTGCCTTTGCATGAATCGCTTCGCTCCTTCTTCGATAATGGACTCCATGGTTCAAATATAAAATCTGGAAATTTAGGCACAAAAATAAATGGGTCATTGTAAATTTTCTTAAGAGCACTTCTCATCGAGTCATCCCTTATTTTTGAGTATCTCCAGTAAGCTTGTTGCTGCTATTGCATATACTGCATTATGTCTATCAACTTTGACAGTTCATCTCGAAGATCCGGGCTATGTGGTTGAGCTCTGAATATTGAAGTTTCATCATCAGGTGCAACTTCTGGTTCCATTGGTTCCACCTTATCAGGGACTTCAGCCAATTGCATTGGCTCAATCTCTGGAATCTTCTTCCTCTTCTTCGGGATCCTCATTTTCTTCCACTTGTTGCTGTAGAACAAATTCTCCAGCTACTCGGTAGAGGTCCCAATCTATGATCGTGCCCTGGCTATAGCCTGTCTTCTTTATATTTGTAAGAATTTTAGCTTTCAAGCACATAATTGTTATAGTAAAAGGAAAGTAGGCTGGGCCAGAACGTCTAATGACACAATTCTGCATCTCTCTCAGGATGATTTTTCCCACATCAATGGTCTTTCCAATTAAAATTGGGTATAATAAGACCATTTGCTCTAATGAAATTGTAGTCCCATGTGAGCTAGGCATAAGGCTGAAACGGATGAAATAAAACCATACCTCCGCGAGTGGTGTCAAGTATTCTCTTCGACAAGTATGGATTCCTTGCTTTGACACAGTCCACTTAGAACCTGAAACTGTAAGTTCCTCCAGAATTTCTTACAAATTTTTAGGCTCTATATTGCTTATCAAGGTAGAATATTCGTCGTTCTTGAAATCAAACAATTCAAAGAACTCATTAATAGCGTTTGAAGTTATTGGTACCTTGATTCCGTGAACTGGAACTTTTGTCAACTCGCTTGCGGTTAAATTCACATAGAATTCGCGAACTAGTTCCTTATCCACACTAGGTATCTTATTAGAAAACAATTCTCAATTAAGGGTTTTCACAACTTGACGAATACGTGCCATAAAGTCTTTATAGTTGCTCTCTTTCAAAGTAAAGCCTTTCTCTGGATGCATCTGCTGATTTTTGAAGGTACTCTCGTATCTTGCTTTGGCTTCTTCACAATGAAACTTGTTTTGTGTTTCATCAATTTGGGCGTAGGCACGAGTTCTCTTACGAGGCATGATTAACCTGAACAAAAGATGGGGAAAATTATTTTCTCAAAAATTTAATTCACAAAAATTATTAATCATTCAATAAACTGAAAAATCAAATAATTGAATAAAATTAAAATTTAGGAGAGAAAATTGTCTTACCACCCTTTTTATAAAATTAAGAACTCCTAAAAATAATTAATAGAAAAAGAGGTCATTTTAAGGTAGGTTGGAGGGTTTATCGGCTAAAAATAGGGTGCTGGTGGTGTGTTGTACGGATGGGCGTGCGATGATGAGGCTTGGCGTGGGTAGTTATGTGGGTAGTTATGCGGGCTGTAGGCCGCAACACTGAGTGGGCAACAGCTTGGGTGTGCGAGAGCTGGGGCTGGAGAGAGTTGGAGGTGCGCGGATCCTTGCGAGCAGGCTTGTCGAGTGGCACCAAGGAGTAGCTGCTGGGCACACGGAGGAAGCAGGTGTGTGCGGGGTGAGCTGCTGGCCGAATGGTTGGGTGCTGTTGTGGCAAGGAACTTACGGCACATTGGTGTTTTGGGATTTTGAGTGATGAATGATGAAGAAGGTGGTATTTATAATGAAGGGAATAGGACTCAAAGTAGAATTCTTAGAACAATTTTAATCAATAACTAATTCTAAGTTCTAATCCTATACAAAGTTAACAACAATTAATAATTACATATATGCATATTAAATTATTAATGCTATTAATTTATTTAAACAAAAATGAAATGTGATTACAACTAATCCTAATTCTATGCTAAATTGATAAAAATTAATATATAAATTATAATAGATATAACTATATATTAAAGATTATCATCTTATTATTTTGAAAAAAAAATTATCAAATAAAATATGGTTAAATTAACACTAATCCTAACTCTATATAAATTTAATAATAATTAATATATATTATAATGGATATAATTATATATTAATAATTATCATCTTTTTTTATTAAACTAAAAACATTTTTTTTCTAGAAGCCTTTTGAAAATATTTACAAAAAGAGGCATCTAATTTTTATTATTTACGAAAAGAGAAACCAAATTTTAAAAAACTTCAATTAAGTCCCTAGACTTAATGAAAATTTGAAATTGAGTTGCAATTTAAAACTTGGGTCAAAATTGACCTTTTTATTTGAAAAACTAAAAATTTATTTTTCTATTTAGGGAATAATTTCTCAAAAAATTATGTTAAAATCAATTCCCAGGAAAGATTGGAGGGGTCACAAGTGGTCCCGCTTAATTTATCTCCTAGACAGAATTTATGTAAACATACTAATCCCGAAAATATACCCTAAATCATTTATTAAAAAGAAAAATTAAACATCTGATAAAATGAACGAAATTTGATTCCGTTCAGTCTTATCTCCCTAGTAATGTTTCAGATGCTGAGCATTAACTTGAAAATTACCTCCCTTACCTTGGAGTTCAACAACTCCGTATGGATAGACGTGATGAATCGTAAATGGACCAGACCAACGTGATTTTAGTTTACCAGGAAAGAACTTTAATCTGGAATTAAATAACAAGACTTGCTGACCTGCTTCAAATTCTTGAACTCGAATGTGCTTGACATGCCATTTCTTAAGTCTCTCCTTGAGTAATTTGGCATTTTCGTACGAGAACATTCAGAATTCCTCTAACTCGTTGAGCTGGAGCATCGATTTCTCTTTAGCAAGCTTAAGATCCAAGTTGAGTTGTCAAAGGGCCCAGTAAGCTTTGTGCTCTAACTCCAAGGGTAGATGACAGGCTATCCCAAAGTCCAACATGTAGGGTGACATTCTTAAATGTGTCTTGTATGCTGTTTTGTAAGCCTATAAAGCATTATCCAGTCTTTTGGGCCAATCTCATCGGTTCAGGCAACCTGCCTTCTCAAGTATGCCTTTGATCTCTTTGTTTGCCAGTTCAGCTTGCCCATTCGTCTACGGATGGTAAGCTGTAGTGACCTTGTGTCTCACTTCATGTTTATCTAATAACCATTTCAACCACTTGTTCACAAAATGAGACCCTTCATCACTTATAATAGCTCTTGGGGTTCCAAACCTTGTGAATACGTGTTTCTGCAAAAACTTCATCACAACCCTAGCATCATTTTTCGAATAAGCTTCAGCCTCGACCCACTTAGACACATAGTCTACTGCTACTAGTATATACTTGTGACCAAAATACGGAGGGAAAAGACCAAGAAAGTCAATACCCCATACATCGAACAATTCTACCTTAATGATATTTGTTCGAGGCATCTCATTTCTATTGGTGACATTTCTGACCCTTTGACATCGATCACAACTCTTTACATAAGCGTATGCATCTTTAAATCGTGTTGGCTTGCAATACCTTGGCTGTAGTATGTGTACCTACGAAGTGTCCTCCACTTTAAGCTGAGTGACAATGGTATAAAATCTCATGTACTTCATCTTCTACCACACATCTCCTGATCATTTGATTTGGACACTTCTTGAACAAGTATGGTTCTTCCCAAAAATAGTACTTCACATCGTGAAGAAACTTTTTCCTTTGATGATACGTCTTATCAATCAGCATCAAACCACAAGCTAAAAAGTTAGCATTATCAGCAAACCATAGAGTATTATGGACATGATTTACCTTCAGTATGTATTCATCTGGAAACGTCTCTCGAATTGGTATAAGTGGAGAGTTCCCTTCTTGCGGCTCTAATCTAGACAAGTGGTCTGCTACCTGGTTTTCCACTCCCTTTCAATCTTGAATTTCTAGATCGAGCTCTTGAAGTAGAAGTACCCACTGGATCAGTCTCGGCTTAGCATCTTTCTTGGCAAGTAAATACTTAATTGTTGAGTGGTCCGTATAGACAGTCACCTTGGTACCTACAAGATAAGATCGAAACTTGTCAAAAGCAAACACAATAGCAAGTAACTCTTTCTCTGTTACCGTATAATTCGTTGAGCTCCTGTCAGAGTTTGACTTGCGTAGTAGATGGGATGAAAAACTTTGTTCCTTCGTTGACCCATGACAGCTCCTATCGCGAAGTCACTTGCGTCACATATCAATTCAAATGGCAAATCCCAGTCTGCTGTGACGATTATGGGTTCCGTAACTAACCGACTGTTCAAATCTTTAAAAGCCTTTAAGCATTCCTCATCAAATTTGAATGTTACATCCTTCTCCAATAATTTGCATAAGGGTTTAGCAATTTTGGAGAAGTCCTTGATAAATCTTCGATAGAAATCGACATGGCCCAAAAAGCTCCTAACACCCTTTATAGATGTTGAAGGTGGAAGTTTTTCTATAACATCTACCTTTGCTTTATCTACCTCGATTCCATGTCTCGTTATCTGATGCCCTAGAACAATACCTTCTCGTACCATGAAATGACACTTTTCCTAGTTGAGTACTAGGTTTGTTTCTTTGCATCGCCTTAGTACCTTGGCTAGATTGGCTAGGCAATCATCATATGTATCTCCGAATATTGAAAAATCATCCATAAAAACTTCCAAATACTTCTCAACCATGTCAGTAAAAATAGACATCACACATCTTTAAAATGTAGTAAGTGCATTACATAAACCAAATGGCATGCATCTAAATGCAAATGTACCATACGGACAGGTGAATGTTATCTTGTGCTGATCTTTCGGTGCTACTGTAATCTGATTATACCCCGAGTATCCATCAAGAAAACAATAATAGTCTCGCCCTGCGAGTCTATCCAGCATATAGTCCAAAAATGACAAAGGAAAGTGATCTTTCCTTGTCGCCTTATTCAGCTTCCGGTAATCGATGCAAAGTCTCCATCTCGTAACTGTTTTAGTCAGTATCAACTCATTATTCTTGATTTCAATGATCGTGATACCTCCTTTCTTTGGCACGCACTAGACTTGACTTACCCATGAGCTATCTGAGATAGGGTAAATTATACCCGTATCAACCACTTGATGATTTCTTTCTTTACTACGTCCTTCATAATGGGGTTCAGTCTTCATTGTCCATCAATCATCCCTTTCTCTGCATCTTCTAGTATGATCTTGTGCATGCATGCAGATGGACTAATACCGCGGATATCGGCTATAGTCTATCCGAAAACCTTATTGAATTGTTTCAACACTAGGATGAGTTATTCTTCTTGCTCAATAGTTAATTCTGCTGAAACAATCACAGGCAGAGTAGAAGAGTTACCTAAGTAAACATCTTTTAGATATGAAGGTAGTACCTTGAGTTCTAATTTAGGTGGCTCCTCAATTGACGCTTTTGGTTGGGCATAATCCCTTTTCTCTAACTCCAAAGATTCAAAACGGGATTGCGGATTAAATCCCCTTTGATTAGCTTCTAACAAAGCTAAGTATTCATCCTCCTCTTCATCATTTGGAGGATCTGATGTCAAAATTTTTTCCAAAGGATCCTCAACATAATTGAGCTCCTTCTCCATTATTAAATCCTTTAAAATGTATACCGCAGAACAATCATCAATTGTGTCAGGAAATTGCATAGACTTAAAAAGGTTAAATGTTACCTGATCATCCTGAACACGCATAGTAAGCTCGCCCTTCTGCACATCAATAAGGGTCCTTTCGGTTGCTAAGAACGGTCTTCCTAAGATAATTGACACTTCTTTGTCTGCTTCAAATTCTAGAATAACAAAATCAATAGGGAAAATAAATTTATCTACGCGTACCAATAAATCCTTGATCTTTCCTTCTGGATGTGCTAAGGATCGATCTGCTAATTGAAGTGTAACCGTAGGCATCAAGTTAATACTCGCACCTAAGTCACATAGTGCCTTACCATAATATGTTGCTCCAATGTTACAAGGTATGGTAAAACATCCAGGATCCTTTAACTTTGGGGGTAGTTTGTCTTAAAGATATGCACTGCATTCCTTCATCAGAGCTACCATCTCAAATTCACCATGTCTTTATTTTTTGGATAGGATATCCTTCATGAAGTTGACGTAGTTTGGCATTTGCTCAAGTGCTTCAACCAACGGGATGTTGATATGAAGTTGCTTGAGTACGTCTAGGAACTTCTTGAATTGAATCTCCTGTTTCTACTTTTGAAGTCTTTGACGGTAGGGTGGTGGTGGTTTCTTCATTGGAATTGGTTGATTTATATTTTGTGGTGATTCTACTTCTAACGGAGTTGTTAGTTGATCAAAATTAGCTGGTTCTGAAATTACCTTGTCAGGTTTGGCAGATTCTAGTTCTTGTGAAACTAGAATTTCAACACTCGGTTGAACTTCCTCTAAATCTTGAGCATCAACTTGCTCCTCTTGAACTTCAATGGTGTTGGGCTCTACCATCTTTCCACTCCTCAATGTCAACACTTTGTAATGCTCCTTCCTCGGATTCCTCATATTCTCTGTATCACTAGATAAAGCACTGTGTGGTTGGTTCCTGAGTTCAGTAGCAAGCTGGCCCACTTGATTCTCCAAATTCCTTAGAGTGGTGTCATTTTTTGCCATGTATGCCTTCAGTAAATTC
The DNA here is from genome assembly GCA_025698475.1 of Gossypium anomalum. Lineage (NCBI taxonomy): Eukaryota > Viridiplantae > Streptophyta > Magnoliopsida > Malvales > Malvaceae > Gossypium > Gossypium anomalum. The sequence continues at coordinate 28,011,299 of CM046957.1, forward strand.
TCGAAGCTATTGGATGATTCAACCTGAGCTAGTTTTTAAACTTGTTGGGGAAAACTAGGCAGCTGGGTTGGTTTAGGTTGGGCGTAAGTGTTACTGGTTCTAGCCCCTTGGTTACTCCAGGAAAAATTAGGGTGATTTTGCCACGATGGGTTATAAAAATTGGATTGCAGCCCTTGCCTTCCTCGATTTTGGTTTTGGTTACCTATGTAGTGCATGGATTCTGGGTTTGATGGACATTCTTCGGAAAAATATCCTTCCCCACGGTAAACACAGTCTATACTTTCAAATTGATTTGGTGGCTGTGTTGCAAAACTGTTAGACCCATTAGTAGTAAGAGTTTTTAACATTGAAGATATTGATGATACCTGAGATACGAGTGAAGTAAAGCGTCTACTTCATGTATTCTAGAAACTCATCTTCCTGACGCTACTCGATTGGTTGGCCATTGGTAATTGTTGCTGGCGATCCTCTCAATGATTTCATAAGCCTTATTATAAGACTTAGAAAGGAGAACACCATTAGCAGAAGCGTCCACTACCATGCTAGTGTGAGCATTAAGACCATTATAAAATGTCTCAAGTTGGATGCAATGTGGGATTCCGTGATGATAGTACTTTCGTAATAACTCTTTGTACCTTTCCCATGCCTCATACAAGAACTCATCATCCATTTGTTGGAAGCCAGTGATCTCGTTCCTCAACTTAGCATTCTTGCTAGGCGGGAAATACTTCATAAGGAATCTTTCTGCTAACTCTTGCCATATAGAAATTGAGTTTGGTGGCAATGAGTTCAACCATGCTCGAGCTCTGTCCCTTAGTGAATATGGAATAACTTCAATCGTAATGCATCTTCGGGTACTCCGGCTAACTTGAAAGAATAGCTCACCTCCATAAATAGTCTTAAGTGTAGGTGAGGATCTTCGGTAGGCATTCCACTGAATTGGCCTACTGTCTAAAGCATCTAGAACATGACTAGCTTCAGCTCAAACTGTTGTGCCTCAATTTCAGGTCTCCTAATACCCGAATTAAGATCATTAAACACTGGTACAACATACTGTCTTAAAGCTCTATCCCTATCATCAGCAATAAAGATAGGACTTTGAGCAGGGTTTGCTACATTTCCTTGATTCAGATTTTTTATAAATAGTCTTAAGTGTAGGTGAGGATCTTCGGTAGGCATTCCACTGAATTGGCCTACTGTCTAAAGCATCTAGAACATGACTAGCTTCAGCTCAAACTGTTGTGCCTCAATTTCAGGTCTCCTAATACCCGAATTAAGATCATTAAACACTGGTACAACATACTGTCTTAAAGCTCTATCCCTATCATCAGCAATAAAGATAGGACTTTGAGCAGGGTTTGCTACATTTCCTTGATTCAGATTTTTGAAGTTCATCTCTTCGATCCTTCTCTAATTCGCTTGTCTTCTTTGTTCTTGAAAAGTTCTCTCTATCTCAGGGTCTATAGGGAGTAGGTCAATACTCATAAACACCTGAAATAATCACAGAAAAATTAATTAAGTAAAGAATTAAATATAAAATTAAACCAAAATTTAAAACTAACAAATTCACAAATAATGGCTTTTTAAAACAGTCCCCGGCAATGGTGCCAAAAACTTGGAACGACGAAAATGTGTAAGTGTACACAATCACAACAAGTAATAAAGTGACAAGTAAATGTCGAGTTATCATACCCACAGGGACTGTGAAAAGAATTATTTATTAATGCTATTTAAAACACTTTGGTGAGGAAAAATATTTTGTTTGAAGAGGGTGATTAAAAACTACGATTTTAAACTAAGTAAAACAAAGAAATAAATCTCAAATGCAAGATTTCAAAATACCATTTAATCAAGATGACATAATTGTGTTGATTTAATTACATTTCTTTAACTTAGAATTATTAAACTCATGCTTATGCTGTTATGAATAAATTCACGGCAACTCGGTAATTTGCTAACTTATGAACATACTCACTTACACAAATCCATTCATCTCTTAACATATCCCTATGTTAATTCAAACGATTAAATGGATTTTAATAAGCAAACATGTTATGACACATACATACTCATTAAATTGAACTAATCTCTTGCATATTCCTATGTCAATTCAAACGATTAATTAAATCTAATGAGCATATAAAAGACTATGTGAGGTAATAAGGTATCCTTACCTTGAAACAGTTTAATCACAATAATCTTGCAAGTTATGCAAGGCATGTGTATCACCAGATACATTGCTAATTTAACCTTCAGCTACCTTAGAAGAATAATCATGCACTAATTAAGTATTGTGTCAATTAATTACAATTTCAATCCGTTTAAATAATTAATTCATTAGCTACCTAACAATTATAATGCAAGAATAATTTAGGCATGATTTTACTTAATCAAGCATTTTACCGAGCCCTATAACAGCATAAACACAATTTTAATAATTCAAGCAGATGAAATGCAATCAAATGAACAGGAATTAAATTCAAGCTAAGCTGATTAAATTAACCATTCCAACAACATAAATATTCATAGATATGTTTATCATAACAACAACAAAAATTAAAGAGATAAGGAACAAGAATCAAATTCGGTGTTTTTCTGTGGCTTGACTAGGTTGCTTTGTTCTTCGTTCTTTGTTGTCCTCACCGATCAAGGCTTCTATGAACACTCAATTGCTACTCCAAAATGGCTGAAGAAGAACTCTTTCTCAAGGGGAGAAATTAGCACAAGAGCAAGGGACTTGGAATGGGAAAATGAGAGGAGAAAGTGAGAGAGGAAAGAAGAGATGTGAGTGAATGAGGGATGTTTTGAATGATCAGCCAAGAGGGGTTTTTATAGCTGAATGTGGCAGCTAAAATTTGCTAAAAATAGCAGCCAAAGAGCCACCCCTTGGCCGGTCATCTATGTGGCAAAGTTGATGGCTTCAACTTTGCTAAATATGGCTTGGGGCAAATCCATAAAGCCACCAATTGTGAAGGGGCTTGAATGCAACTTTGACAAGTCTTCAAGGGGTTCTTTGCAAGCTTAATTAATCAGCTAATAAGCTGATTTGGGCCAACATATGGACCGTTTTGGGTTACCCAATCCTTGGCCGGTTCAGTTCAATCGGTTCAATTCAACTAGACCATTTTTTCCATAATTAATTAATAATAATTTATTTAGCCCAAATTAAATTGGGTATAAATTAAAATTAATTATATTATGAATTAATACAAATAATTGGACCTTCTTAGGCTGGAAATTAATTCGCCTCGATACTCCAAATTGCTTCTCGATTTTGTGCTTTTGGTAGTGTCTGCCGAGCCATTTTTGCCCTTTGTGCAAATCTGTCGAAAATAACCAAAATTCATCAAAAATAATTATAAAATTAACTAAATTTCAACATGTTCATATTTTGAGTGCACTTTAATTATTTTATAAAAATTAATTATTTTTCGACAATAATTTAATCGAATTCGCATGAATTTAAGTTAAAAAGGTATGAAAAAGTGTGTGAATTTTTGTGTTTCCATCCATATACACATATGTAGGGCATTTTACAAATTAGCCCTCACATTTTCACATTTTTAACATTTTAGTCCCTATTTCATAAAATCACAAAATACACATAATTTCATCAAAACCATGCCTTAGCAGAATCTTCCTATGGTCCCTAACAACCCATAACTTTCATTTATTTCACATTTCAACCTCTCAATTTACACTTTTCTCAATTTAATCCCTAATATGCATTTTAACTCAAAATCACTTTACAAAACATGTATATCACGCAGTAAGATTTCATATTCCACCAATTAACATCACAAAACTCATGAATTCATCAATGGCATAACTTAAAATATTCATCAAAATTAGAAATTCAAGCATGGGCTTTGTACATTACACTGCAACAATAAAAAAAACATAAAAATTATAAAAAAGGAGTCAAAACCATACCTTAGTTGAGCCAAGTATGCACCGAATATGTAAAATCTTCATGGCCCAATTTTTCTTTCTCATTTCGGTGGAAAAACATGAACTTTGAAGCAAATTTCAACTTTTTTTAATTATTAATACATTGTTTCATGTTTTACTATTTTACCCCTTATTAAAACAATAAACATTCACTTAATGGTTGGCTATTTATGTCCATCTCCACTAACTGTGGTCAAATTTCAACCTAAGGACCTCACATTTCACAATGCATATCATTTAATTACTTTTAACATCTAGCACATAGCTTTTGTATTATACGCGATTAAGTTCTTTTTTCAAATTAACCACTTAAACAATAAAATTAACACACCAAACTTTCACACATACTAATTCACATATAATAAACATAAAAAATAATATTAAAATATTTTTTTGAGTCAGATTTGTGGTCCTGAAACCACTATTCTGACTAGGGTCTAAACCGGGCTGTTACAAAAACGCAAGAGCAAGTGAGATCAATCGAGTGGTAAAAGCCTGAATTACATGCAAACACAAGAATAGTGATTTTCCTTTCTAAGTGAAAATTTTAAGGTTTGAATTAGCAAAGTACACTTTAAAAAAAATTATCCTTTTGGTTACTAATCATCTTCTGGTGCATTTTAAAGAATGTCTCCTAATGAACGTGATAGAGGTGAAAGGGGTGGAGTTCCTAATCCTCAAACGCAAGCCATGGTGCAAGAGATGCGAAGGATGATGCAAGAGACGTTTGATCAACTTAGTGAACGTGTTGGTCGTATGGAGGAAAGGACTCAAAGGGAAAGGCCTCTAAGGGGAAGATCACCAAGACCCCCTAGTGTACGAGAAGATGAAGCATCCAATCGATCCAATATTGATGGATACTGTGGTCATAACAATGATGATAGGGCATCTAATTGAAATGTAAGTCAAAATGAATGAAGGCCTCGAGTGAGACGAGAGAGAGGGTGGGTTGATGGTGACCTTGGATCTATCAAATTGAAAATTCTATCGTTCCAGGGGAGAAATGACTCTGAAGCATATCTCAAGTGGAAAAACAAGATTGAATTGGTGTTTGATTGTTACAACTATTTAGAATTGAAAAAGGTAAAGTTAGTTTCCATTGAATTCACCGATTATGCTATAATTTGGTGGGACCAACTAACCATGACTAGAAGAATAAATAAAAAGCATCTGATGGAGACATGAGCCGAAATGAAAGCCCTAATGAGACGAAGGTTCATTGCAAACCATTACTAAAGGGATCTTTATAAAAAGATTCAAACTTTTACCCAAGGGAATAAGAGTACGAAAGATTATCACAAATAGATGGAAATTATGATGATCCATACCAATGTCGAGGAGGACCGAGAGGCTACAATGGCAAGGTTCTTAGCTAGATTAAATCGAGAGATTTGTAACATTGTTGAGTTGTAACATTATGTTGAATTAACTGACATGGTTCACATGGCCATAAAGGTGAAAAGGCAACTCAAAAGAAAATGTTCTACTAGGGTGATACACCATTTGGGTTCATCCTCATTATGGAACCAAAGTTCCAACAAAAGGGATATAAGGCCTCAAGTAGTCATTCTCAAGATATCAAATGTTTTAATTGCTTGGGAAGAGGGCTCATTGCTAGCCAATGCCCAAATTGAAATATTATGATTTTCAAGGACAATGGAGAGATTGAAATTGAGGGAGAAACAAATTATGACACGCCACTAATAGAAGATGAGAGGGAAGTCGAGCATCCGATTAAATGTGAGCTACTTGTAACAGAACGTGAATTAAGCACACAAGCTAAAGAAAAGGTGCAGCAAAGGGAGAACATATTCCACACCCATTGCCACATCATAGGAAAAGTGTGCAGCATGATTATTGATGGAGGTAGTTGCACGAATGTAGCAAGCTTGACTTTTGTAGAAAAACTTGGATTGCCCACAACAAAACATCTACAACCATACAAATTGTAGTGGTTAAATGATGAAGGTAAAATCAAGGTGGTAAAACAAGTGAAGCTGTCTTTTACCATCGAATGTTACAAAGATGAGGTATTATGTGATGTTGTTCCTATGCATGTGTACCACATCTTACTTGGGAGTCTATGGCAATATGATCGAAAAGTTATCCACGATGGATTCTCCAACTGCTATTCTTTCAACTTCAATGGAAAACCCATCACACTAGTACCCATGACAGCCAAACAAGTGTATGAAGATCAAATACGTTTGAAGGAAGTGAGTGGAAAAAAAAAAGAATGAGGTAACATCAAAAGAAAAAGATAAAATCATGAGAGAATGCAAAAAAACAGAGAAAGAAAAAGAGAGTGAAAAAGAAAAAATAAAAAAAAATCAAGAAAAAGAGGTTGTGGTAAGAAAAGAGAGTAAAGGAAAAAATAAATTGAATTTTTATGCAAAAAATAGAGAGGTTGAGAAAGCTGTTTTGTCTTACCAGCCACTACTTGTAGTTTTGTACAAAGAGGCATATTTTAGCACTAACAAACTTAACAAAATTCTTTCTAGTGCGATTGTTTCTCTCTTACAAGATTTTCAAGATGTATTTCTCGATGAGATTCCTGATGGACTACCACCGCTAAGGGGAATTGAACATTGAATTGACTTTATTCTGGAAGGCACAATTCAAAATCAACTTGCTTATCGAAGCAACCCGGAGGAGACCAAAGATTTACAACGGCAAATTCATGAGGTTATGGAAATAGGTTATGTGCAAGAAAGTTTAAGCCTATGTGTTGTTCCTATTTTGTTAGTTCAAAAGAAGGATAAAACTTGCCAAATGTGTATTGATTTTCATGTTGTAAATAAGACGATGGTAAAGTATTGACATCTTATACTTTGATTAGATGACATGCTCGATAAGCTACAGGGGTCTAGCATTTTTACCAAAATTGATCTTAAAAGTGGATATCACCAAATTTGAATGCAAGAATGTGATGAATGGAAAAGCAGTTCAAGACAAAACACGGTTAGTATGAATGGTTGGTAATGTTGTTTGGTTTAACCAACGTAGCCAGGACATTTATGAGCCTTATGAATCATGTATTGTGAGCGTTTATTGGTAGGTTTTGTATAGTCTACTTTGATGATATATTAATTTACAGTAAGTGTTTCGAAGATCATGTTAATCACTTTAAACTTGTTTTAGAAGTGCTTCAAAAAGAGAAATTTTTTGGGAATTTTATTAAATATTCTTTTTGTATTGTTAAGTTGGTATTTTTAGGTTTCATTGTGAGTTCAAAAGGAATTGAAGTGGAAAATGAAAAGGTTATGTCAATCAAGGATTGGCCAACACCCATGAGCATAAGTAATATTAGAAACTTCCATGGACTTGCTAGCTTCTACCGCATGTTTGTTAAAGATTTTAGTAGTATAGCTGCTCCTTCAACTGAAATTATTAAGAAAAATTTGGGATTAAGTGGGAAGAGCCACAAGAAAAAGCTTTTATTTTGCTTAAGGAAAAACTGATTAATGTGCCATTGCTTGCCTTGCATGATTTTGCTAAAACTTTTGAAATAGAATGTGATGCATCAGGAATAGGTATTGGAGCAGTTTTGATGCAAGAAGGATGACCAATTGCATATTTTAGTGAAAAGTTAGGTGGAGCCACATTGAACTACCCTACGTACTGTAACAGCCCATTTTTAGTGAAATCAGAATAGTGATTTTGGGACCATGAATCTGAAGTCAAAACATTTATTTTATTATTTTATTAAAGTTTATAGCATAATAGAATTATTGTGTGAAAGTTCCAGAAAGAAATTTTACTATTTAAATGGTTAATTCGAGAAAAATGACTAAATCGCATAAAATGTAACATGCATGTTCTATTAGTTAAAGGTGTCAAATAACTTTGGCTTTTAATTATGGTGGCCTTAATGGTAATTAAGCCATTTGAAAGGTAAGTGGACATTAATGGACATGTATAAATGAATTTTAATGTTATATACTTAAGGTTAATACAGTAAATTAGTTATTAATTATGATAAAATAGTAAAAAAAAGAAAAAGCTTTCATATCCTTCAATTGTTCATCGAAAAGAAGAAAGGGAGACACCATTTTTGGTGTTTTAGGGTTCGGTCCCTTTGATCTTCAATTGTAAGTCTATTTTTATTCAGTTTTTAGTGATTTCTATGTTTTTGAGATCGTTGCTTTGTATTCTAGCTAGCCCCTACCTTAGATTTTGAAATATTTAAAGATTTAACATGTTTCCATTGTTGAATGTTTGAGTAATTTGATGAATTATGATAGATTCGGAAGGTCTAATGTTAGATTAATAGTTTTTGTAAAGTGATTTTTTTGACAAAAATGTCAAAAAGGGATTAATTTGTGAAAATGTGAAATGTGGTGGTTAAAAGTATGAATATTGAAAATATGGGCTACTAGTAACATGGCTAAGCATGGGTTTGTACTAAATTGCATGAATTTGCAATTTTATGTGATAAGGATTAAATTATAAAAATGTGAAAGTTAAGGGGCAAATGTGTAAATAGCCCTAATGTGTGTTTTGGACTAAAGTGAATAAATAGTTGATTAAATAAGCTGATTTTGATAATATATAGTTTAAGATAAGTCGAGATTGGGATTCGATCGAGGAAAAGGAAAAGTGGATGAATAGTCGATAATTTCCATCCGAGTAACTCGAGGTAAGTTCATATAATTAGAATTGAACTTTTAAATACTTGTAATTATTTGAAATAAATGTATATAATTGAGTAATTAATGTACTTGAAATAAAAATGCCTTAATTGATATAGTATGATGGTTACCGAGCCCTGCTTGAACCATAGGAATTCATAGGATACGAGTGACATGCCACTAGGGTTACCGTTTTGGTTGAGATCTTGCATGTGTTGCGGACTCACCGCGGCTCGTATGAGCTTACAGATATATCAACTCGCAAGTGCTTACTATTTCCAGCTCGTCAGAGCTTACCGTTTTAGCACAATAGCACTTATTATCCATTAGCTTATGAGGAGCTTACTGATCATGGCTCAAAAGGTTGGAAATGATAATAAATTGACGGATTACTGATTTATATACATAGTGTATATCACCCGAGTATCCCTTGAAATTCTAATAGGTTCAACGGGCAAAAATTTTGTTATTGGTTATGTGAAAAAGCTACGTGTTATACGGATGAATTGCTGTTACATGGATGAAGTAATGTTTAAACGGATGAGTTACTGATATCGAATGATTTACTATTTATATGATTGAGAGTAAAATGTTACAAATGATGTACATGATATATGAATTTGATATGATACAATGTATTAAGTATTAAATTGAGATAATGGATGATTACATGCACTTATGTCACTAACTTGTTGAAGAACACTTGTGTATAGGCATTTGACAAGTGAATTTTATATACTTTGCTTAATTGTTTGATTATGAATAAATGGTAAGTTAAATTTTGAATTATACGAGCTTACTAAGCTATAAAGCTTACTCTGTTTCTTTTCCATGTTTTATAGAGGTTCGATAGCTCGCTCGATTTGGATAAGTCAGAGTTACGCATCACACTATCTAGTTGCCGATTGGTACCTTTGAACTCATGGATATTTGTAAATATGGCATGTATAGGCTAGATATAAATATGATAGTTTTGGTTACTTGAGATAGTGACTTTGGTACATGATGTGGTATAAGTTAAAGCCATATGATTTGGCTTAACTTGGTAGAAATTTTTGGTTGTGCATAAGTATTTGAATATGGTGTGTTTTGGCAAGTAGTAGATGGAATGGAAATATGCAAATATTGTCTTGATATGTAGTAGGAATATGAATGGAAAATGCATGATATTAATTAGGTATTTGAATACTATGTTGAATTGGTATAAAATGTGTATGAATTGTTGTGGATTGGTTGCCTAGTGAGTTATAAAATGTTGCAATTTATGCTCGTGCAGGTATGTAAAAATAGAGTGGCAAAATGGCTTTGCAAATAGCCTATTTTTGTCCAAATAGGTAGAGACACGGGCGTGTGTGTCAGCCATGTGTGACACACGGTCAAGTTACACGACCGTGTGTCCCCTGGTGTTGAAATTAAAATGAAGCCAGTATGCCCCACACGGTCTCACACATGGGCATGTGACTGGCCATGTGGTACAAGTCAGTATACCCTTTAATTGGCACATAGCCTAGCACACGGACGTCTGACTTGGCCGTGTTGCATAAATCAGTATACTCTATAGGTTTGGCACGGCCTAGCACATGGCCTGGCACATGGACATGTGTGGCCACTTCGAAGGGCACACAGGCTAGACACACGAGCGTGTGGTTGGCCGTGTGTGTAACACCCCTAACCCGTATCTATCGCCAGATTGGGGTTACAAGGTAAAACATACAAACTTTATAAGTCAATATCTATAACTATATTACACAAAAAGTACACACCGAATATACCTCATATAATAACATGCATTTGTATTTATTAATGCATAACATTTTATATCACAAAACACATCGTTATTTAATATATAACCGAAACACATTATCATACACCATTTCCTCATATACATAAATATTTATATAAGTAAATGTTGAATCATAGATTTATCATATCCATTCCATATAGATTTATCTTATATCCGAATCTATAGTATATGATTATGTAACTTTCAAACAATTTCACATGACAATTTATACTTCTTAAGGGTATGTCCTTAACTACAAACATATATATATATTCGAAAACATGAATCACCCATACCATGCCGTGAACATATCAAAACAAACATATAACATGTTCAGATATAACTAAACTACCTTCAAAGCCATATCACATATAACACATTAACCACAAAGAACTCAATAATAATCCAACAAAATCGAATTTAAGCATGTAAGTTAAACCATTTTCTCATGGCCTTTATGTACAATGCCATCAAAACAACAAAATCTCCCAAAATATTATCCTATAATGCCATAATGTTAACTTAGGATTAATTAAGAGGGGTACCAAAACGTTGCAGGCAGGTGTGATGACTTCGATGATAGTCCCGAGCACAATGGATCAAAGAAAATCTAAATAAGAGACAAGTAAACACACCAAATGAGTATTCAACTCAGTAAGTCGTAAGCAATATAATGCAGACCATTAACATGAGATCATAAGAAAAATAAAGTAAAATCAACTATTTCAGCCATACTGAGCTATGTCATATATTAATTAGATTATTGATCCAACTACAAGTCAAGTCTTGCTATTCAATCAAATATCAAACAACCAGATGGCTTAAATCCTTTTCTCAAAGTATTAAAAAATGATGAACTAGATGGATCCAAGCGTATACGTTTCATGTCTCAAATTTTTTATTTCATTTAATAGCTCTAACCCTTTTATTCTTTTCCTGCACTTATTATATCATCAACCGATTTCGCACACATAGTGCTATTCAAATCCGTACACTTAGTGCCATGCTAAACCGCACACATAGTGCCTTGGAAATTCACACATGTACTGACATTCAAATCAGCACACATAGTGCCATTCAAATCCACACACTTGGTGCCAATGTCATTTCATTATAGTAAGCAATTTATTTAATTCAAATAGTACATACGGTCACATATATAAATATATATCAACCAAAAGAATACTTAAACAAAAGAAATTATTTCATAATACGCTATCACAATTTATGTATAAAATAACCAACCTTATAATTGCTTATGGACTTACCTTATGTTGGATGAAATGATTCCCAATCGACTACTTAATACTCTTTGCTTTGCCCTTGCTTGATTCCCCTCCTTTGGGTTCTTGAGCTAGAATAAATAAATTTAATAGTTTAATTACCTTGCTAGTTAATTATATCCCATACTATTAATAGTTTCACATTACAAGAATCACACGGCATAAATTTGATTTTTATCCACCTTATGCTTTTTATTAAAACTAAGTCATTCGGCTATTGACCACCTAATATTCAATTACTATCGATATCCAATCAATACTTCACTGAAACATATCTATTTATATATATATGTGTCTATACGGCAACCACCCTTGCTAAATACTCACATATACAAATTTAATGATTTCCACTTCATCTTACAACCATCCTTGTTCAAGGCATTAAAACCTCAACTAATGCTTATATAATATCTCAAGGCCGAATGCATTATCACTTCCAAAATAACAATTCCACATCATTTTTTTTCATTTAACACATAGTTCCACCACATAACATTTTGACCAAATACTTCTAACTAGCAAAAACTCCACATCTATTCATGCCATCATTCAAATGCACATATATCTATTAGCTAATTCATTCTTCACCTTTTTAATATTTCCTTCCAAAGCATCAAACACCATCCTCTTAACATTTAACCATTATAACAGTATGCACATTTTGTCACCAAATAAAAAAAAATCAACATATGGGTTATAATAAGGACTTGACTACTAATTAAGTTTTCATAAAATTTAGTGGAAATAACATGAAATCTTACCTTGATTAACCCTTAAGTTGGCCGAATGTCTTTAACCAATTTCCTTCTTCTTTCACTTAGGTTTCGGCTTTGCAAGAGGAAGATGAACACTCTCTCTCCTTCCATTTCTTCTTTTATTCATCTTTTTCTTATTAATTTATTTTTCTATTTAGATTATTTTAATTATTTGTCAATATAAAATTATAATTAATTAAACTTAGTGGAGAAACATCATTGCTTGGCCGGCCACTACATGTATTTTGGGCATTTTGACATGCAAGCCCAAGTTTTCACCATTTGTAATTATTATGTCCTTACATATTTACCTATCATATTTTCTAATTTTCTCAACTAAGTCCTATCAAGAAAATTCACATTCAATAAACTAAGTTAAAACATCAATTTTTTTTCACACATGCAATATCACACATAGAAGATATGAAAATAAATTTTAAATAAATTTTATGACTCGGTTTTATGGTCCCGAAACCACATTCTGACTAGGGTCAAATTAGGGCTGTGACAACTCTCCCCCACTAAAAAAATTTTTCGTCTTCGAAAATCTTACCAGCGAATAAATTCGGATAATGTTCTTTCATAGAGTCTTCGAGCTCCCAAGTAGCCTCTTCTACTCCATGTTTGACCCATAGTACTTTTACTAAAGAAATCTTCTTATTCCGTAATTCTTTCACTTCTTGAGCTACGATACGGATCGGTTCTTCTTCATAGCTCAAATCAGATTGAATCTCAATTTCAGATGGATTAATCACATGTGAAGGATCCGATCTATACCGTCTAAGCATCGATACATGGAATACATTATGAATCTTTGCTAGTTCAGGTGGTAGAACCAATCTATAAGCAACCAGCCCTATCCGTTCTGCTATCTCGTACGGTCCAATAAATCTTGGACTCAATTTGCCCTTACGGCCAAATCGGAGTACCTTTTTCTAGGGTGAGACTTTCAAAAATACTTTATCACCAATTTGATACTCAATATCTTTGCGTTTCAAATCCGTATATGATTTCTGATGATCCGATGCTGCTTTCAAACTATCACTAATCACTTTCACTTTTTCTTCAGCTTCTTTAATCAGATCAACCCCGTATATCTTATTTTCACTGAGTTCGGTCCAATATAGTGGTGTGCGGTATTTACGACCGTACAAAGCCTCGTATGGTGCCATCTTAATGCTTGATTGGAAGCTATTGTTGTATGCGAATTCAACCAAAGGTAAATATCGTTCCCATGAAGCACTGAACTCGAGAATGCAACATCTCAACATATCTTCGAGTATCTGAATAACTCGTTCAGATTGACCATCTGTTTGGGGATGGAAAGCTGTGCTAAAACGTAACTTAGTACCCAACACTTCATGCAATTTTCTCCAGAATCGAGATGTAAATCTGGGGTCTCTATCAGAAACAATAGAAGTAGGTACTCCATGTAATCGAACGATTTGGGAGACATATAATTCTACCAATTTATCGAGCGAGAAATCTGTATGGACAGGGATAAAATAAGCAGACTTCGTCAATCTATCAACAATAACCCAGATTGAGTCTTTCTTACTCTGCATCACCGGTAAACTAGACACAAAGTTCATCGTTACTCGATCCCATTTCCATTTGGGTAACATGATCGGCTGAAGTAATCCTGAAGGCACTTGTTGTTCCGCTTTCACTTGTTGACACATCAAACACTTCGAAACAAAGTTTAGAAATGTCTCGTTTCATACCAGGCCACCAAAACTAACGTTTCAGATCGTTGTACATTTTGTACTACCCGAGTGGACTGACATTCGACTACTATGAGCCTCACTCAAAATCATCAAAATAAGTTCCGAATTTCTTCAAACACACAATCGACTTCTAAACATCAAACAATCGTTGTCGTCAATTTAAAACTCTGATTCCACATTTCAAACACATTCAGCTCGCTTAGCAACCAATTCATCGTCGACTTTCTGGGATTCACGTATTTGATGAATCAATAATGGTTCGGCCTTTAATTCTGCTACTAACACATTATCGGATGAAACGGATAGGTATACATTCATTGCTCGCAAAGTAAACAGTGATTTACGACTTAAAGCATCGGCAACCACGTTAGACTTTCCCGGGTGATAGTTAATGACGAGCTTATAATCTTTCAACAACTCAAGCCAATGTCTTTGTCGCAGATTCAAATCTCTTTGAGTCATCAAATATTTGAGGCTTTTGTGATCCGAATATACATGATACCTCTCTCCAAACAAGTAGTGTCGCCATATTTTCAAAGCGAATACGATGGCAACTAATTTGAGATCATGGGTCGAATAGTTTTTCTCATGAGGCTTCAATTGCCTCGACGCGTAAGCTATAACTCGACCTTCTTGCATCAACATACAACCTAGCCCAAGTAAGGAAGCATCACTATAAATAACAAACTCTTTACCGGATTTGGGCTGCACTAGCACTGGAGCTTCAGTTAAATAGGTTTTCAATTGATGAAACTTTTCTGACATTTTTCTGACCATTCAAACTTAACATCTTTCTAAGGTAATTTTGTCATTGGTGTGGCTATCATCGAGAAACCCTTTACAAACCGTCTGTAGTAACTGGCAAGTCCCAAAAAGCTCTAAACTTCAGTAACATTTCTCGGAGGCTTCCAATTGAGTATGGTCGAAATTTTGCTCGGATCAACTCGAATACCCGATGCAGATACCACATGTCCCAAAAAGCTAACTTCTCTCAACCAGAACTCACATTTATTGAATTTCGTGTATAACTGCTTGTCTCATAAAATCTGTAATACCAATTTCAGATGCTCGGCATGTTCAGATTCATCGCGCGAATAAATCAAGATGTCATCTATAAACACCACTACAAACCGGTCTAAATACTGTCTAAAGATTCGATTCATCAATTCCATAAATACCGCAGGGGCATTAGTTAGCCCAAACGGCATCACTAAGAACTCATAGTGACCGTATCTCGTTCTGAAAGCAATTTTAGGTATATCTGAGTCTCGAACTCGCAACTGATAATAACCCGATCTCAAATCTATCTTTGAAAACACTGAGGCTCCCTTCAGCTGATCAAACAAATCATCAATAGCGGTAACGGATATTTATTCATTATTGTCACTTTATTTAATTGATGATAGTCGATGCACATCCTCATGGTTTCGTCTTTCTTTTTCACGAATAATACTGGTGCACCCCAAGGTGAGAAACTCGGTCGAGCAAGACCTCTATCTGTTAACTCTTGCAACTGAGTTTTCAATTCCTTCAATTTCGTTGGTGCCATATGATACAGAGCTATCGAAATTGGTGTGGTACTAGGTACAAGTTCGATGCCGAATTCTACCTCTCAAACGAGTGGTAATCCCGGTAACTCCTTAGAAAAAGCATCTGAATACTCATAAACCACTGGCACTGATTCAAGTTTCTTTTCTGACTCTTTGATATCAAGTACATACGCAAGATATGCTTTACACCGCTTTCTCACATATTCCTGAGCAATCATCGAGGATATTATTACTGGCAATCCGTTCAAGTCAGTAGACTCAACTCGAACTATTTCATTATTTGTACACCTCAAATCAATGGTCTTTCTTTTGCAATTCACAACTGCATCATGTACAGTCAACCAATCCATACCGAGAATAACATCAAATTCATCAAATGGTAAAAGCATCAAATCGGTCGAAAAAAAGAATCTCAGATTATCAGGGGCCGTTTCTTACACACTTTGTCGACAAGTACATATCGACCCAAGGGATTCGACACTCGAATTACGAACTCAGTAGACTCAATAGGTAGAGTCTTACTAGATGCTAAAGTCTCACATACATATGAATGAGTAGAACCAGGGTCAATCAATGCAATCACATTAGTATCAAAGAGAGTGAAAGTACCAGTGATAACATTAGGGGAAGATGCCTCCTCTCGTGCACGGATGGCATAAGCTCTGGCAGGAGCATGAGTCTCAGATCGAACAGCCGTATCGGGAGTCCCTCTCTGACAACCACCCCTGCCTCCTGTATTTCTCGATGGTCTGCCTCGAGTCATTGTACCACTCGATCTCACACCTTTCATCTTATTTTTCTCATCAGGTTCCGTGCAATCTCGAATGAAATGATCTCGCGAACCGCACCTATAACAGGCTCTGTTAATAGACTTACCCCAACATTCACCTACATGTCGTCTTCCACACTGTGGACATTCGGGTTTTTCTTGCCGATTGTTGCCAACACTAGCAACCGAAGTAGCTCGAGAGTCCATTGATGGTCGCTCCCTAATAGAAATTCCTGCAGTCGTTTTTGATCTGTTAGCATCGTCTCTGAACTTCTTTGCAGCCGAGAAAGAAGTTTTACCCGCTGATATTTTACGAAAGTCTCTAGTTTCAGTTTCAACTTTTTTTTTCTCCTTTCCAAGTCCTTCAGCCTTGCAAGCTCGTTCAACCAGTGTTACGAATTCTTTTAGTTCTAAAATACCCACCAGCAGCTTTAAATCTTCATTCAATCCCTCCTCCAATCTTTTACACATGGCAACTTCATCAGCTACACACTCCAGGGCATATCGACTGAGCATTACAAACTCACGCTCATATTCAGATACCGTCAAACGGCCTTGTTTAAGCTCCAAAAATTCTTTGCGCTTTTGATCAACAAATCGTTGACTGATATACTTTTTATGAAACTCCGTCTGAAAGAAGTCCCAAGTAACTCGTTCCTTTGGAATGATCGAAATCAAGGTTCTCCACCAATAGTAGGCCGAATCTCATAATAAGGATATGGCACACTTTAGACACTCATCGGGGTGCAAGATAGCTCGTCAAAAACACGGATGGTATTATCAAGCCAAAACTTAGCCCTTTCAGTGTCATCAGAAGTGGTGGCTCGAAATTCCTCGGCCCCGCGTTTCCTAATCAGATCAACAGGAGGTTTATTTAGCCTCAAAGGATCAGTAGTTGTTGGTATTGTAGGAACCGGAGGAGGATCATATAGATTGGGGAATTGTTGAGCAGCCAGGTTTGTTCGGGCATACTGTGCAACCCACTTGTTCATCATGGTAAAGAAGGCTTGTTTAGCCCCATCATCTTGATTACTCATAGATGGTTGAGGCTCGACAGGCACTGTTCCTTGCGTAGGAACAGGCGCTACACTCTCAACGTCATCCGCTAACGCTCTTACTGTATTGGATTCCGTTTACTAATCAAAACAACAATTCCAACTGTCATAAGTCATCACACTATCATATACTAGCATTATGGCATGTATTGCTAGACTCATACATGCTACGATAGTCCTAGGATCGACTAAACCGTAACTCTGATACTAATAAAATGTAACACCCCTAACCCATATCCGTCGCCAGATTGGGGTTACAAGGTAAAACATACAAACTTTATAAGTCAATATCTATAATTATATTACACAAAAAGTACACACCGAATATACCTCAAATAATAACATGCATTTGTATTTATTAATGCATAACATTTTATATCACAAAACACATCGTTATTTAATATATAACCGAAATACATTATCATACACCATTTCCTCATATACATAAATATTTATATAAGTAAATGTTGACTCATAGATTTATCGTATCCATTCCATATAGATTTATCTTATATCCGAATCTATAGTATATGATTATGTAACTTTCAAACAATTGCACATGACAATTTATACTTCTTAAGGGTATGTCCTTAACTACAAACATATATATATTCGAAAACATGAATCACCCATACCATGCCGTGAACATATCAAAACAAACATATAACATGTTCGGATATAACTAAACTACCTTCATAGCCATATCACATATAACACATTAACCACAAAGAACTTAATCATAATTCAACAAAATCGAATTTAAGCATGTAAGTTAAACCATTTTCTCATGGCCTTTATGTACAATGCCATCAAAACAACAAAATCTCCCAAAATATTATCCTATACATGCCATAATGTTAACTTAGGATTAACTAAGAAGAGGTACCAAAACATTGCAGGCAGGTGTGATGACTTTGATGATTGTCCCGAGCACGCAAAATGGATCAAAGAAAATCTAAATAAGAGACAAGTAAACACACCGAATGAGTATTCAACTCAGTAAGTCGTAAGCAATATAATGCAGACCATTAACATGAGATCATAAGAAAAATAAAGTAAAACCAACTATTTCAGCTATACCGAGCTATGTCATATATTAATTAGATTATTGATCCAACTACAAGTCAAGTCTTGCTATTCAATCAAATATCAAACAACCAGATGGCTTAAATCCTTTTCTCAAAGTATTAAACAATGATGAACTAGATGGATCCAAGCATATACGTTTCATGTCTCAAATTTTTTATTTCATTTAATAGCTCTAACCCTTTTATTCTTTTCCTGCACTTATTATATCATCAACCGATTTCACACACATAGTGCTATTCAAATCCACACACTTAGTGCCATGCTAAACCGCACACATAGTGCCTTGGAAATTCACACATGTACTGACATTCAAATCAGCACACATAGTGCCATTCAATTCCGCACACATAGTGCCATTCAAATCCGCACACTTAGTGCCAATGTCATTTCATTATAGTAAGCAATTTATTTAATTCAAATAGTACATACGGCCACATATATAAATATATATCAATCAAAAGAATACCTAAACAAAAGAAATTCTTTCATAATACGCTATCACCATTTATGTATAAAATAACCAACCTTATAATTGCTTATGGACTTACCTTATGTTGGATGAAATGATTCCCAATCGACTACTCAATACTCTTTGCTTTGCCCTTGCTTGATTCCCCTCCTTTGGGTTCTTGAGCTAGAATAAATAAATTTAATAGTTTAATTACCTTGCTAGTTAATTATATCCCATACTATTAATAGTTTCACATTACAAGAATCACACGGCATAAATTTGATTTTTATCCACCTTATGCTTTTTATTAAAACTAAGTCATTCGGCTATTGACCACCTAATATTCAATTAATATTGATATCCAATCAATACTTCACTGAAACACATCTATTTATATATATATGTGTGTCTATACAGCAACCACCCTTGCTAAATACTCACATATACAAATTTAATGATTTCCACTTCATCTTACAACCATCCTTGTTCAAGACATTAAAACCTCAACTAATGCTTATATAATGTCTCAAGGCCGAATGCATTATCACTTCCAAAATAACAATTTCACATCATTTTTTTTTCATTTAACACATAGTTCCACCACATAACATTTTGACCGAATACTTCTAACTAGCAAAAACTCCACATCTATTCATGCCATCATTCAAATGCACATATATCTATTAGCTAATTCATTCTTCACCTTTCTAATATTTCCATCCAAATCATCAAACACTATCCTCTTAACATTTAACCATTATAACCGTATGCACATTTTGTCACCAAATAAAAAAAAAATCAACATACGGGTTATAATAAGGACTTGACTACTAATTAAGTTTTCATAAAATTTAATGGAAATAACATGAAATCTTACCTTGATTAACCTTTAAGTTGGCCGAATGTCTTTAACCAATTTCCTTCTTCTTTCACTTAGGTTTCGACTTTGTAAGAGGAAGATGAACACTCTCTTTCCTTCCATTTCTTCTTTTATTCATCTTTTTCTTATTAATTTATTTTTCTATTTAGATTATTTTAATTATTTGTCAATATAAAATTATAATTAATTAAACTTAGTGGAGAAACATCATTGCTTGGCCAGCCACTACATGTATTTGGGGCATTTTGACATGCAAACCCAAGTTTTCACCCTTTGTAATTATTATGTCCTTACATATTTACCTATCATATTTTCTAATTTTCTCAACTAAGTCCTATCAAGAAAATTCACATTCAATAAACTAAGTTAAAACATCAAATTTTTTTTCACACATGCAATATCACACATAGAAGATATGTAAATAAATTTTAAATAAATTTTATGACTCAGTTTTATGGTCCCGAAACCACATTCCGGCTAGGGTCAAATTAGGGCTATCACAGTGTGACCGAAGTCAATATGTACCCCCTGTTTTCACATGGTCGGTGACACGAGCATGTCTAGTGGCCGTGTAAGACACACAGCCTGCCCACACGGGTGTGTGTCGTCTATTTTGAAAAAAAAAATTAAAGTTCTGTGAAAGTTTTTGAGTTACCAGTTTAGTCCTGAATCACTCTTAAAGCATGTTTAATGCCTCGTAGGCTATTATAAGAGAAAAATTAATTGAAATTGAATGATGAATATTTGAATTGAGAAAAATTTTGCTGAATGGATGTTTAATTGTTCTGAAAGTTTGGTAATACTTTGTAACCCTGTTTCGGCATTGAATACGGGTGAATGTGTTACATTTATTAATATCAGAGCTACGACTTAGTCGATTCTAGGACTAATATAGCATCTGTGAGTCTAGTTATACATGCCATATATTTAAACTGAGATAGTGTTTTGACCCCTGACATTTTAAAATATGTTTTTATATAGTAAATGGATTCTGATCGAGCTGTAGTTGATGAGGTTGAGAGTAATGCGCCTGCTCCCGTTCAAAGGACAGCGCCATCTAATTCTAAACCCATAACAGGCAACCAGGGAGGAGAGGCTAAAGAAGTCTTCTTCCAAATGATGAACGATTGGTTCACATAATACATTCATACGAACCCGGTTGCTCAACAACCTCCACCCCCACCTACTCCCCAATTGATCCCTATAGTTCCTCAAGGTATGGATCCTTTGCGATTGAATAAAGCACCCACTGATAAGATATGGAAACACAGGGTTGAGGAATTCAGAGTCACTATTAACAATGACCCTAAAAGAACTGGGTTTTGGCTTGAGAACACGATTCAGGTATTTGATGAACTGTCTTGCACACCTGAAGAATGTTTAAAATGTACTGTATCACTGTTAAGAGACACTGCGTATCAGTAGTGAAATACCTTGATATGTGTAGTTCTGCGAGAAAGAGTTACTTGGGAGTACTTTTAAGTTGAATTCAGAAAGAAATACATCAGCCAAAGGTTCATTGATTAGAAATGAAAGGAATTTCTTGAATTAAAATAGGGTCGTATGTCGGTAAAAGAATACAAAAGAGAGTTTGTAAGACTCAGCAAATATGCTCATGAATGTGTTTCTTCCGAGACTATAATGTGTAAAAGGTTCGACGATGGATTAAATGAAGAAACCAGACTATTTGTTGGGATTCTTGAGCTGAAAGATTTTGTCGTTCTATTTGACAGAGCCTGCAAAATTGAAGAGCTTAACAAAGAGAAAAGAAAAGCCGATTCTGAGGCTAGAGACTTTAGAAAGAGATTTGCGGGCAAATCACATTAGTCAGCATCAAAGAAATCTAGAGAATATAATCCTCGTTCTACTCCTACTGTGGGGATTTCAATTAGAGATAGAGATGTGAGACATTTTAGCTCTAAACCTCAGATGACATATGTTGCCAGTGTGGGTAGTGTTAGAAATGTTGGACCTGAATGTAAGCACTGCAATAAGCTACATTACGGTGAATGTAGAATAATGAGTAGAGCTTGTTTTAAATGTGGATCTCTCGATCATTATGTTCGGGACTATCCATAAAAGTTTATAGCTGAAAGAGATCAACTAGCAAAAGCAAGTAATACAGCTACTAGAGGGAGACCATCCCAAACCACAGGAAATACGAGTGGTAACTGATGTATTATGAGAGATATTGCTATGAGATCTGAGGCACGAGCACCTGCCCAAGCTTATGCTATCTGTGCACGGGAGGAGGCAACATTGCTAGATGTTATTACTGGTACTTTTTCTCTTTTCGATACTGATATAGTTGCGTTAATAGATCCTGGATCAACCTATTCATATATCTGTATGAATTTACTATTTAAAAAGAGTTTCCATATCGAGTCTACAGAGTTTGTAATTAAAGTATCGAACCCCTTAGGCAAGTTTGTTTTAATTGATAAAATTTATAAGAATTGTCCTTTAATGACTCGGGGTTACTGTTTTCTGGCTGACTTGATGCTTTTACCATTCGATGAGTTTGATGTAATTCTGGGTATGGACTGGCTGACTATGCATGGTGTATTGTGAATTGTAGAAGAAAAATTATCGAATTGAAATGTCAGAACGGTGAAATTTTTTTGATTGAGTCTGATGATTCGAATGAATTACCTACTGTGATATCCTCTATATTAGCTCAGAAATATATGAAAAAGGGCTATGATGCAAATCTTTTATACGTACTAGATACAAAGGTGTCTAAATCAAAGATTGAATTTGTACCTGTTGTTTGTAAGTTTTCAGATGTATTTCAAAAAGAATTACCAGGTTTGCCACTGATCAGAGAGGTTGAATTTGGTACTGAATTAGTAATGGGAACAACACCGATATCAGTATCTCTGTACAGAATGGCTCCAACAGAATTAAAAGAGTTGAAATCTCAGTTGCAAGAATTGGCAGACAGAGGTTTTGCACGACCAAGTTATTCGCCTTGGGGTGCACCGGTACTGTTTGTAAAGAAGAAAGACGGCACGTTAAGATTGTGTATTGATTACAGATAGTAACTATAAAGAAAAAATACCCTCTACCACGGATTGATAATTTATTTGATCAGTTGAAAGGTGCTACAGTATTTTTAAAGATTGATTTGAGATCGGGTTATTATCAGTTGCAAGTTAAAGAGTTAGATGTGTCAAAAACTACTTTCAGAACGAGGTATGAACATTATGAATTCCTTATTATGCCTTTCGAATTAACTAATGCTCTTGCAATTTTCATGGACTTGATGAACTGGATATTCAGACCGTATTTAGATAGATTTGTTGTTGTATTCATTGACGACATTCTGATCTATTCGCAAGATGAATCTTAACATACCGAGAACTTGAAAGTTATGTTACAAACACTATGTGATAAGCAATTATTTGCAAAGTTTAGTAAATGTGAGTTTTGGCTCCGAGAGGTTGGATTTTTGGGGCATGTTGTTTCAGCTAAAGGTATTAGAGTTGACCCGAGTAAGATTTCTGCTATTGTTGATTGGAAACCTCTGAGAAATGTGTCTGAAGTCCGTAGTTTTCTGGGTTTAGTAGGCTATTACCGAATATTTGTGAAAGGATTTTTGATAATTACGACACCGATGACATGACTGCTTCAAAAAGATGTGAAATTTGAGTGGTTAGAAAAATGTAAACAGAGTTTCGAATAGTTGAAAGTACTGTTAACTGAAGCACCAGTTCTGGTTCAGCCTGAATCGGGGAAAGAGTTTGTGATTTATAGTGACATGTCATTAAAGGGTTTGGGATGTGTTCTAATGTTAGAAGGAAAAGTTATAGATTATGCTTCGTGACAATTGAAACTGCATGAAAAGAACTATCCAGCACACGACTTAGAGTTGGCTACAATTGTGTTTGCATTGAAAATTTGGTGTCACTACTTATACGATGAAAAATGTCACATTTATACAGATCAAAAAAGCATAAAATATCTGATGTCAGAGAAAGATTTGAATCTGTAACAACGAAGATGGCTCGAGTTATTGAAAGATTATGAATTTGTGATTGATTATCACCTGAGAAAAACTAATGTTGTTGCTGATGCCCTGAGCCAAAAATCTTTGTTTGCATCATGAGCAATGAGTTCCCAGTTGATGATTTGTGATGATGGGTCTATTTTAGCTGAATTAAAAGCTAAACTGGTATTTCTTCAACAAATATGTGAAGTTCAGAAAGATGATCATGAATTGCAAGTTAAATGAATTCAATGTAAGACTATCCCTAATTCAGAGTTTCAGATTGGAACCGATGATTGTTTAAGGTTTCGAAATAGAATTTGCATACCAAGAAATTCAAAACTCATTCAAAAGATTTTACACGAAGCGCACAATAGTTGCTTATCGGTTCATCCGGGGAGTACCAAAATGTACAACAATTTGAAGTAGTTTTACTAGTGGCAAAGCATGAAATGAGATATCTTAGAGTTTGGTTCTAAATGTTTCATTTGTTAGCAAGTCAAAGCCGAACATCAAGTACCATCGGGTTTACTACAGCCTGTGATGATTTTCAAGTGGAAATGGGATAGACTTACAATGGATATTGTGTCAGGATTGCCCTTAACTCTGAAAAAGAAAGATGCTATCTAGGTTGTCATTGATCAACTAACGAAATCTGCTCATTTCATACTGGTATGTACAGATTACTCACTTGATAAATTAACTGAATTATACAATTTTGAGATTGTTCGATTGCACGGGGTGCTACTATCTATCATTTCTGATAGAGATTGGAGATTAACGTTGCAATTCTGGAAGAAACTAAAAGAAGCTCTGGTAACACGGTTGAATTTCAGTACTGCTTTTCATCCTCAGACCGATGGTTAGACCGAGAGAGTTATTCAGATTCTCAAAGACATGTTGAGATGCTGTATTTTAGATTTTGAGGGTAGTTGGGAAAATACTTACCGTTGACTGAGTTCGCGTGTAACAACAGTTTCCAAATGAGCATAAAGATGGCACCGTACGATGTTTTATATGGTCGCAAATGTCGAACGTCACTATACTGGATTGAACTGAGTGCGAAAAAAGATTCACGGGGTTGAATTGATCAAAGAAACTGAAGAAAAGGTGAAAACGATTCAAGACAGTTTAAAAGCAGCTTCAGATCGACAGAAATCGTATGCGGATTTGAAAAGTAAAAAAATTGAGTTTCAAGTCGGGGATCGAGTGCTTTTAAAGGTGTCACTGTGGAAAAAGGTTCTTCGATTCGGCCGTAAAGAAAAGTTGAGTTCGTGATTTATCGGACCGTATGAGATCATCGAAAGAATAGGGCCTGTAGCATATCGACTCTTTTTACAGTCAGGACTTGAAAAGATTCATAATGTCTTTCACGTTTCTATGCTACGACGGTATAGATCCGATCCGTCACATGTGATTTCTTCGGTAGATGTTGAGATACAGACTGATTTGACGTATAGTGAAGAACCGATTAGGATTTTGGCTCATGAAATCAAAGAATTAAAAAATAAACGCATAGCCTTAGTGAAGGTTCTTTGGCAGAAACACAGGATCGAGGAAGCTACCTGGAACCCCGAGGGAACTATGAGAAAATAGTACCTTAACTTATTCATTGGTAAGATTTTCGGGGACGAAAATCCCTAAGGGGGAAAGTTGTAACAGCCTGTTTTTAGTCAAATCAGAATAGTGGTTTCGAGACCACAAATCCAAAGTCAAAATATTCATTTTATTATTTTATTAAATTTTATAGAATAATAGAATTATGGTGTGAAAGTGTCTTAAAGAAATTTTACTGTTTGAATGGTTAATTCGAGAAAAAGGACTAAATCGCGTAAAATGTAAAATGCATGTTCTATTAGATAAAGGTATCAAATAGCTTTGGCTTTTAATTATGGTGGCCTTAAATGGTAATTAATCCATTTGAAAGGTAACTGAACATTAATGGAGATGTATAAATGAATTTTAATGTTATATACTTAAGGTTAATATAGTAAATTAGTTATTAATTATGATAAAATAGTAAAAAAAAAGGAAAAAGCTTTCATATCCTTCAATTTCTCATCGAAAAGAAGAAAGGGAGACTCCATTTTTGGTGTTTTAGGGTTCAGCCACTTTGATCTTCAATTATAAGTCCATTTTATTCGGTTTTTAATGATTTCTATGTTTTTGATATCGTTGCTTCGTATTCTAGCTAGCCCGTCCCTTAGATTTTGAAATTGTTAAATATTTAATATGTTACCATTGTTGAATGTTTGAGTAATTTGATCATTTATGATAGATTTGGAAGGTTTAATATTAGATTAATAGTTTTTGTAAAGAGATTTTTTTGACAAAAATGTCAAAAAGGGATTAATTTGTGAAAATGTGAAATGTGGTGGTTAAAAGTATGAATAAATTAAAAATATAGGCTGCTAGTAACATGGCTAAGCATGGGTTTGTACTAAATTGCATGAATTTGCAATTTTATGTGATAAGGACTAAATTGTAAAAATGTGAAATTTTAGGGGCAAATGGTAAAATAGCCCTAATGTGTGTTTTGGACTAAAATGAATAAATAGTTGATTAAATAAGCTGATTTTGATAATATATAGATCAAGATAAGTCGAGATCGGGATTAGATCAGGGAAAAGGAAAAGTGGATGAATAGTCGATAATTTCCATCTGAGCAACTCGAGGTAAGTTCGTATAATTAGAATCAAACTTTTAAATACTTATAATTATTTGAAATAAATGTATATAATTGAGTAATTAATCTACTTGAAATACGAATGCCTTATTAATATAGTATGATGGTTACCGAGCCCCGTTTTAACAGTAGGAATTCGTAGGATACGAGTGACATGTCACTAGGGTTACCATTTTGGTCAAGATCTTGCATGTGTTGCAGACTCACCGCAGCTCGTATGAGCTTACTGATATATTAGCTCGTAAGAGCTTACCGTTTTAGCTCAATAGAGCTTACTGTCCATCAGCTCAGGAGGAGCTTACTGATCACGGCTCGAAAGAGCGGAAATGATAATGAATTGACAGAATACTGATTTATATACGTAATGTATATCACCCGAGTATCCCTTGAAATTCTAATAGGTTCAATGGGCATAAATTCTGTTATTGGTTATGTGAAAAAGCTATGTGTTATACAGATGAATTACTGTTATATGGAGGAAGTATTGTTTAAACGGATGAGTTACTAATGATTTTTTGTTTATATGATTGAGAGTGAAATGTTACAAATGATGTACATGATATATGGATTTGATATGATAGAATGTATTGAGTATTAAATTGAGATAATGGATGATTACATGCACTTATGTGACTAACTTGTTGATGAATACTTGTCTATAGGCATTTGGCAAGTGAATTTGATATACTTTGTTTAATTGTTTTATTATGAATAAATGGTAAGTTAAATTTTGAATTATACGAGCTTACTAAGCTATAAAGCTTACTCTGTTTCTTTTTCATGTTTTACAGAGGTTCAATACCTCGCCCGATTCGGATAAGTCAAAGTTACGCATCACACTATCCAGTTGCCAATTGGTACCTTTGAACTCATGGATATTTATAAATATGGTATGTATAGGCTAGATATAAAGATGATAGTTATGGTTACTTGAGATAGTGACTTTGGTACATGATGTGGTATAAGTTAAAGCCATGTGATTTGGCTTAACTTGGTATAAATTTTTGGTTGTGTATAGGTATCCAAATATGGTATGTTTTGGCAAGCAGTAGATGGAATGGAAATATGTAAATTTTGACTTGATATGTATTAGGCATATGATTGGAAAATGAATGATATTAATTAGGTATTTGAATACTATGTCGAATTAGTATAAAATGTGTATGAATTATTGTGGTTTGGTTGCCTAATAAGTTATAAAATATTTCAATTTATGCTTGTGCAGGTATGTAAAAATAGGGTGGCAAAATGGCTTTGCAAATAGCCTATTTTTGTCCACACGGGCAAAGACACGGGAGTGTGTCTCAGCTGTAATAGCTTGATTTTGGGGCTAGTTAGAACAGTGGTTTCGAGAGCACAAATTTGACGTAGTAAAATTTTTTTATTATATTTTTATGGTCTATAGTTTCACAGAATGATTTCGTAAATATTTCATTCGAAAATTTTGACGTTTGGGCACTAAATATAGTAAAAAGGACTAAATTGTAAAAAGTGCAAAAGTTGAGTTCTACATGCTAGAGGTGTCCAATTACTATGAGATTTTAAATTATAGGTCCTTATATGATAAGTTAGTGGACAAAAATAGACATGGTGAGATGAAATTTTAAAGTTTGGCAAGAAGAGGCATTTTGGTCATTTGGTAAATAAAAGAATAAAAATGGAAAACCAAGTCAAAATGTTGTCCATCATCTTCTACCTTGGCCGAATTTCATAAGGACACCATAGCTAGGGTTTCTTCAACTTTCAAGCTTGATAGTAAGTGCATTCTAGCCCCGTTTTTAATGTTCTTTACATTTTTAAAGTCCTCATAACCCGATTTACCTATTTCTACCATTATTTAAAGTAGTGTTTGTAACAACCCAGTTTAGACCCTAGTCAGAATAGTGGTTTTGGGACCACAAATCTAACTCAGAAAAATATTTTAATGTTAATTTTTGTGCTTACTATGTGTGAATTAGTATGTGTGAAAGTTTCATGTGAAAATTTAATCGTTTGTGTGCAGATTTGATAAAAAGGACTTAATCGCGTAAAATGTAAAAGTTGCCTGTTGTTTGTTAAAGTGCTGAATTGACATGGCTTCTTAAATATGAAGTCCTTATGATGCAATTTGACCATTTAATTAATGCAGGGACAAGTATGGACATGAGTTAGTGGATTTTGAATGAAATTAAAAAGATTATATTAGTAAATTGATAAATAAATGTTGATTTAATAAAAAAAACATATTTCATCCATCATTTTAGTG
Organism: Gossypium anomalum; assembly: GCA_025698475.1. Lineage (NCBI taxonomy): Eukaryota > Viridiplantae > Streptophyta > Magnoliopsida > Malvales > Malvaceae > Gossypium > Gossypium anomalum. The sequence goes on from CM046957.1 coordinate 28,040,142, forward strand.
TTCATCCACTGAAAATAGGAAAGAAAACCTAATTTTGAAGAGCTTTAAGTTTCGGCACTCATCTTGGCTAATTAGGTATGTGTTTTTGTTCGGTTTTTGATAATTTCTACGATTTTATAATCGTTGCTTTGTATACTACAAAGCCCATGCTCAAATTTATGATTTTGATGAATATTTTGAGTTATTCCATTGATGAATTCATGAGTTTTGTAATTTTAATTGGTGGAATATGAAAGCTTAGTGCTTGATATACATGTTTTGTAATGTGATTTTGTGTAAAAATGCATATTACGGATTAAATTGATCAAAGTGTAAATTGAGGGGTTGAAATGTGAAATAAATAAAATTTATGTGTTGCTAAGGACCACAGGAAGATTCGGCTAATACATAGTTTTGATGAATTTTGTGTATTTTGTGATTTCATGAAATAGGGACTAAAGTGTTAAAATCTAAAAATATGAGGGTTAAATTATAAAATGCCCTAAATATGTGTATATGGATCAAATTGAATGACTTGTTGAATAAAAGGGTTAATTTTGAATACATGTAGATCAAGAAAAGCAGAATTCAAACTTAGACCGAGGAAAGTCGAAGATTATAGAGTAGACAATCTGAATCGACAATACCGAGTACGAGGTAAGTTCGTACGGGATAAATAATATTACAATTTATATTTTTATGCTTTGATAATGCTTAAATTGTATATATTTGACTATAGTGTGAGTACGATGAAAAATCGACTATGTTCGGCACTAAGTGTGCGATTTGAAATAGCTTCGGCTATAAATAGCACTGAGTGTGCGAAATGGAATAGCTTTAGCTATATGTGGCACTAACTGTGCGATATTGAGATAGTTTCGGTTTAATATGACGGCACTAAGTGTGCACTATTTTATACCTTCGGCTACATTATTGGCACTAAGTGTGCGATGTTCTTGTACGTGGAAAGATGATCTAACGAATTAGTGCATCGAGCATTGAAGTGATAATGTAACAGAAAAGTACGAGTTTGTGTAGGCATGTAATGAATATTTATGGTTAACGATATGGTGTATGAGATAGATGAACCTATGTGGTTGATAATATTGTTTATGAGTTATATGCAAGAATATGTGAACTAAGGAAATGGTATGAAATGAGAAATGGTAATGAATGAGGTTGAGTAGTGATATGAATTGAACTATGTGTTAGCTAATATGTCTTATAGCTTTTAAATGTTGAGTTAAATGTATTATACTACGAATATGCATATCTTGGAAATAATTCTACATTACCAGTGATTATTGCTTCTAACCTGCAACCCAAGGAAAAAGAGAAATTCATCCAAGCATTAAAAGAACATAAAAAGGCCATGGCTTGGAAAATTTCTGACATAAAAGGAACCAGCCCCTCTTTTTGCACTTATAAAATTTTAATGGAAGATGAGTATAAGCCATGCGTGCAGGCTTAAAGATGACTGAACCCCAATATGAAATAAGTTGTTAAAGCTAAGGAAATTAAACTTCTAGATGCGGGGATTATTTATCCTATTTCTGACAGTTCTTGGGTAAGTCCTGTGCTGGTTGTTCCTAAGAAAAGAGGCATGACGGTTGTAACCAATGAGAAAAATAAATTAATCCCAACAAGAACAGTCACAGGTTGGAGAGTTTGTATTGACTATAGGAAGCTGAATGATGCCACAAGAAAAGATCACTTTCCCTTGCCATTCATTGACCAAATGTTGGAAAGATTATCTGGGCACATGTATTACTGCTTTTTAGACGGACTCTCTGGCTACTTCCAAATCCCAATAGCCCCTGAAGATTAAGAGAAGATGACATTCACATGCCCATATAGTATGTTCGCTTATCGTAGAATGCATTTTGGATTATGTAAGCTCCTGCCACTTTTCAGTGCTGTATGATGACCATCTTTGACGAACTCGTAGAAGACATCATAGAGGTATTTATGGATGATTTCTCGGTATTCGGTAACTCTTTCCATATTTGCCTTAAAAATTTAAAATGAGTTTTAATAAGATGTGAGGAAATGAACCTTGTGCTTGACTGGGAGAAACGTCACTTCATAGTTCAAGAAGGTATTGTATTAGGGCATAAAATTTCTAGTAAAGGGATTGAAGTGGACAAATCTAAAATTGAAACAATCGAAAAATTACCCCCTCCTAGTTCGGTCAAGGCTATTAGAAGTTTTTTAGGACATGCTGGTTTTTATAGAAGATTTATTAAGGGTTTTTCTAAAATAGCTAAGCCTTTGACTAAACTGCTAGAAAAAGATATACCTTTTAATTTCGATCAGGAATGTTTAGAAGCACTTAACACCTTAAAAGATAAATTAATTAATGCTCCAATTATAATTGCAGCTGACTAGAATTTAGCTTTTGAATTAATGTGTAATGTGAGTGACTTTGCAGTAGGTTTTGGGACAGCGAAGAGACAAGCACTTTCAACCTATCTATTATGCTAGCAAGACGTTGACAGCCGCACAAGAAAACTACACTACCAGGGAAAAAAATTGCTAGCAGTGGTTTTTGCATTTGATAGATTTTGATCATATCTCATATTGTCTAAAGTTATTGTTTACACTGACCATTCTGCTCTTCGATACCTTTTAACTAAAACTGATGCAAAACCTTGACTGATTCGATGGATTTTGTTGTTGCAAGAGTTTGACTTAGAAATTCAGGATAAGAAAGGAGCTGAAAATCTCGCGGCGAATTATCTATCCAGGCTTGAAAACTCAAATACCAAAGAACTAGATGAAGTTGAAATAAATGATTCGTTTCCTGAAGAACAATTTTTCGCTATATCTGATTCTAAGGTACCTTGGTTTGCAGACATCACAAATTTTTTAGCCGCTAACATTATCCCAAAAGGGTTGACACACTAGCAAAAGAAGCAATTCTTTAGTGATGTGAACAACTACTTTTGGGACTGTAACACCCCAAACCCGACCTAGACATTACGACCGGATCTGACGTGCCACATCGAAGCGTTCAAAACATCCTGTGTTACTTACTTTTGGAAAACGTAGTTGGTGTTGTAAAGATTCCTTTAAAGTGAATGGAAGCTGTGCACCAGGTAGGAAATCGAAAAAGAGGAGGTGAGTCCGTCGGACTGCTTAAGTACCAAGCTCCCTTCAGATCCAATCCTAGATATGCACACCGCCATTGCCACACTCTAATATCTCGTATAGTTGTGAGAAAACCATTTGGTTAAGTCCATTTTAAGAACATGATTAAGTTTGAAAACGTTTGCTTAGCGGAAGCCTTACTCGTAATCGTGTTATTTTGAAATCACTTAATGTTTTTGAAAACGCGTCCTAGAGCTAATCCATTTCAATAGTTATCATAGTTCATTTTTATCATAATAAAATAAAATAATAAAAATAAAACAAAACCATAAAAATAATTAAGCGGCCTTATTACACTTAAAAACCCAAAATCGTAAACGAAAAAAAAAGCACGTCCAGTTCATCAGAAAGAAACTGAATTTGCAGAAACATGTTGCCACTCCGAATCCCTCACGGCTCCAAGCCCACTATGGTTGGGGATCACCTGCGTGGATAATACAAAGGGGTGAGTTTTGGAAAACTCAGTTTGTAATTTAACCCAACCATAGCCTAAACCAGTTCAAACCACAAAAATAGAATAAATTGGCCTTAGCCCAGAACAGAATTCAGAATAAAGCCCATAGGCCCATAACAGATCAGAACAGATATTACATGCTTATGCATAAACCCAACCTAAGCCAACCATATGCACCTCCATACCAGCCTTACACCATGTGGGGAGACTACTTGACCCACCCAACCGCTACACGCCACAGAAATATGCAGCAAGGATGCTAGATCAGATAATGTGACAGAGTCACCAGAAACAGATAATCGTGGCGAGCCACGGAATCAGAGATATGTGGCGGCGAGCCACGAGCAGAATAATTTGTGGCATAGCCACCAGGACGCTTCCTTCATAATATAACCCATGTCCCCATGCAACAGATATTCATTCATGTCATACATCACACAGATTTAAATCATCATACTTTTCAGACAAAATTAACACTAGGGGTATAAAGGTCATTTTACACCTAGGGGTATAACAGTAATTTTTATACATAAGGCTATTCTAGTAAATTAACTGTCTTAGAGTTTTCATGCATATTCTACCATTTACGTACTATCAAAAACACTTACCGCGCGTACTTACTGAATTGGGCCCATTGGCCCATTTTTTCCCAATTTAGGCCCTCTAAGCCCAAAAACGTCGAACTGCATGGAATAGTGCACTTTGCAATCTTATCACCACGGATTACCAGAATTAATAACACATTTATCTTACAAGCATTCGCACGCTCATAAATTCCCAAAATACCAGTTTTTCGATATTTCAGCTTTTTAGCTTTTGCCGATCTAGTCTATAGGAGGGTGTCAGTTACACACCTATTTTACGACGATTTATTGATGAGATCCACGCACGAACTACCTACAATTGAGTTACTAACATATTACTCTAGATATCGTAATAACACTGAGTATATAGTCCCTTACCATATTTAGCCAACATGCTTAAACCCTATTACTCTTACCTTATTGCCGAAATATGATTAAATCCAAAGATCCGATCGTTCCACTTGTCCAAGCCCTTGATCAACAGCCTCTAAATCACATCATTTACCAAAGCAGAACAGTTATCACAACCCCTTAGGGCTACAAGTCTAAATCGACAGCCTCCCTAACACTTAGGGATTTCGGCTTTTCCTAAAATACAAAAGGAAGACTAAGTTTTGGAAAGATTTACCACCGATTCCTTAGTCAATGATTCCAATGAGTTTCCACTCGATCTCAATGTAGATTTAAGCCCTCAGATGATAACAAAAGTCGAGCTTTCTGTGACTTCTGTATTCGGCTAAACTCCCTAGACTATGGGGTTTTTTGGCTTTTTTTGTAACAATGAAAGAAAAGATGGAATAATAGGGTTTTTGTCGTGGCTTTGTCGACAGAGGTCTTAGATTTAGAAAAAGGAAGAATCGACCACAAGATGGAGAAAAACCACAGGGTTTGGCTAGGAGAAATCGGCACAGAAGAACTATAAGCTTTTGGGATTTCGGCTTTTGTGTATAAGGCTTAAGAACAAATGATAAGAACGTGGAGATGAGTAGAATAATGGAAAGATTCGGATTTGAGGGAAGAAGAAGAGAAAATAGATGGAGAGAAAAAGAAAAGAAAGGAAGAGAAGGAAGAATGGTGAGAAAAAACGGCACAACACTTCTAAATGCTGAATTTATACCTAGCTTTTGACTTAGCCGAAATTTGCCCCCCTAAAGAAACCCTTGACAGGCCAACTCTTGCTCCTCAAGAGTCCACTATTCGGCCAACACCATCCTCCTAGATCAGCTCCTAAATCCTCTCCCTTATCCCCTCCTTACTCAATCTCCTGAGCAACTCAAACTCCTCCTGACAGACTTTTACTTCAGTTCCGTTACTTCCCTTTTCTGTGCATAAAAATTAACCCCTTAATTTGCTGTCATTGTGACTTGAACCTGGGTCCTCCCAAACATCCACACGCCACTTATAGCCTTCCCAGTGGTGTCACTTAGCCACTTTACCACATGCTTCCTTGTGATTTATTTTACCACAATTAATACTTAAAAGCCCAATTAACCAGAACCCCCTTTTTTTCTTATGGAATTAAAATTAACTAAAACTATCGGGTTTTAACTTAAGCTTGGGCCTTCTAGAGGCCCACTAACATAACTAATCCTACGCCAAGTAGACAAACCACAGACTATTAAATTTTGCCAACATTTTTAGAATTCTCGAAAATTGGGGCGTTATAGGGACGACCCTTTTCTTTTTTGTATATGTGCAGATCAAGTCATTAGAAGATGTGTTACAAGGTCAGAAACATCAAAGATACTGGAACATTGCCACTCAGGACCGACTGGAGGACACTATAGTGGAACTAAGACCGTGCATAAAATACTTGAATCAGGTTTTTATTGGCCCTCGTTATTCAAAGACGCTAACAGGTATGTGACTTCTTGCGACAAATGCCAACGGACAGGTAATCTCTCCAAACGTGATGAAATACCTCAAAAATATATGCTTTCATGTGAAATATTTGACCTTTGGGGTATCAACTTCATGGGTCCATTTCCTAGTTCGTTTGGGAATAGCTATATCTTAGTAGCAGTTGATTATATGTCTAAATTGGTAGAAGCACAAGCTTTACCTACTAATGATGCTAGAGTGGTAGTACGTTTCCTTAAGAAACTCTTCTCGAGATTCGAAACACCTAAAGCAATTATCAGTGACAGGGGCACTCATTTTTGGAACAACCAATTTGAGAAAACCCTTAAGAAATACGGAGTTCATCACAGAACAGCCACCCCATACCATCCTCAAACTAGTGGACAAGTCGAAGTGGCAAACTGAGAAATCAAACGGATTCTTGAAAAGACAGTAGAATCAAAAAGGAAAGATTGGACGATGAAAGTAGATGATGCTTTATGGGCTTATAGAACTGCTTTTAAGACTCCCATAGGAACATCACCTTATAGACTTGTTTATGGAAAAAGTTGTCATCTACCATTCGAACTAGAGCATAAAACTTTTTGGGCTATTAAATTTCTAAACCTTGATCCCAAACTTACAGGTAAAATAGGTTGATGCAGTTGAACGAGTTAGATGAATGGCGAGCCAATGCATATGAAAATTCACGCCTATACAAGGAAGCAACAAAGCGATGCCATGACGCTCGTTTGAAGCAACGGAAACAATTCAAAGTCAGAGATTTTGTCTTGCTCTATAATTCGAGACTCAAATTGTTTCTTGGGAAACTTAAATCACGATGGTCAGGACCTTTCGTAGTTCAATCTGTTTTTCCATATGGCACAGTAGAGGTAAGTCACCCATCACAAGGAACTTTTAAGGTAAACGGTCATCGTCTCAAACTTTATAACGGCGAGAATTTCAAGGACGATGGAGAAGAGTTACGACTCCACAAACCTCCCTGAATACACCAACAAAGGAAAGTCGAGCTGAGACTCTAAACAAGCGCTTCTCGGGAGGCAACCCGAGCACTAACAGTTTTCATTTATTTAAATTTTATTTAAATTTCAAATTTTTTTATATTTAGACCACTAACTGAATCTTTGAACACAGGTCCACAAAACCCACACGGCCATCCACACCGGCGTGCTTTAGGCCATGCTCGTGACACAAGAATAGACACAGTCATGCAATACAGTCGTGTGAAAATAGAGTAAAAGTTTTCCCAAAACACGAGATACGATAAAGTCCCACGGCCGTGTGACCAGGCCGTGGGCAAACCTGCCAAATTGACACGGGTAAGTGACACGCCCGTGCCTAGCACCCGTGCTCGACACTGCCAAAATAACACGAGCATGCGCATAGGTACATAGGCGTGGGAGAAGTGAACCACATCGCACACGGTCGTGCGTTACGATCATGCAGCTACACGGCCAGGAAACACGAGCATGTCTTAAGTCCGTATGACAAACTCCCAATTTGTGACAAACACGGGTTGAACACGAACCACACGGGGCATGTGAGATGGCCGTGCCACTTACAAAATTAGATTATTTCTCTTATTTTTACTTCTATTTTTAGTTATTTTTAAATGATTCACGTCTTCTTTAAACGCGGCTTATCTTTATGATTATTATCAGATTATTTCTTCCTCAGAATCATACCTTACTTCCAGCTCTATTGTCAATCCTCGCTTTCGCCAAACTAGGGAGTTAATTCATTCAACACTCAGGAAGTTTCAATTCTCTCCCTATCTTATGATTTTATATTTTTCTATATATCTATCTTTGTACATTTAGGGTAATGCACATCTTAAGTGTGGGGGGCAATCATTTCATTATCCGAAAAATCCCTGAATATTGCTTTGTTCTCTTGTAAATCTCTCATATCACGTTTAGAATGAATTTTGATTGACTTATGATTTTTATTGATATATCTTGAATTAAAACATAGGCATTCATGCATTGATTATTTAAACTTTAAGACATTAGAAAATTAAGCATGATAAGTTGATTTTTAAGAATTTAAAATCTTAGGTTGTTTCCCCAAGTCTAGGTATTATCTTGAATTGAATTCTACAAGCCATAATTTTTGTGAGATTATTGAGCTTTTAAGAGCATCTATTATTTCTTTCATGCTCACTTTTATTATTGCTTTGAGTGTGTCAATATCGAATTGTTATTCTAGAACTTGTTTGATTATGCATGTCAAGACCACACCATTTGATTTGATATGTCAAGATGATAGAGGCACTTAGGATTAACCCACTCATGCTATGAAAAGCCTACCTCCACGATTAACCCTTAATAAACCCCTTTGAGCTTAACAAGCCATTCCTTGTATTACCCTTAATATTAACCCTTAACCCATTATTGTTGAAATCCCCTCAATTAATTTGATCCCTATTTTTGTCGAGATTTGATTTGAATAAATATCTTAGCTATGTCTTGTTCTTAATAGTAATCTATGTTATTTGACTTGTTCTTAAAAAAAATTATTATTATACATATTAGTAGTAGAAGTCTTCTATCTTTAAGTTCAAGTGTTTAAATTCTTAAAGAAGAAGCTCTGTTGTACGCAAGTGATGATTAAATATTTTTCTAGTTAAGTAATTTTGCAACTCAATCTCGATTCTAACCTTTTCTTTCAGCTTGTGACCACACCCCCTAACCAAGCCTCGTTACAATCCTCGAAAGACCTTTTGATTGATGTATCATCTCAATTTATAGTGGGGGAGATTTGATTTTCATGCAAGCCTATGGTAATAACTTTTCATATTGACTGATGAATGCTGATTTCATTATCCTTAAACACTTCGAGTGATTTGAGTGAACATTTAGTGAGGATGTTAAACTCTATGAGATTTCGAATCGATGGTAACTACTTAAATGAGGGGAGATGCCTAAGTTTTTCATGATTAAATAATCAATTTGGAATGTTTGAAGCTTTAATGTTCTTTTAGTAAAATTCTCAATGTATGATTACTCATGAATCAGTTTGAGATATCATTGACAGGAATTATAATTTGAGAAAAATGAATTCTTAATTGTGAATTGAGGATTTTTCTTAAGGACAAGCAAACGCTTAAGTGTGGGGGTATTTGATAAACCGTAATTTATACATATTTTTATCCCTCACTTAACACGTTTATGAATGATTTCTCCTTAGATTTGGTGAATTTGATGCTCTTAATCCTTTAATTTCATGTTTTATACTTGGGTGAGCATAGATGAGCAAAAAGAACGAGAAACGGGCCAAAAAAGGAGAAAATGGGCCGACAGGGGAAAACAACACGGCTTGAACTTCCTTACACGGGCAGAACACACGACCGTGCCATTCTAACAGGCTCGACCATGGCCTAAATCAACCTCAGCACAGGCGTGTTAGTATCTCAACCACGGCCACGGCCTGAAGTAGTCGCACACGGGTGTGTCCCTGTTGAGCCCTAGTTAAGTTCTATTCGGAAAAGGGCAAGTTTGAGGGCTTCTAAGCATTCTAAAGCCTATTTAAACACCCTAAAGGAAGACTAAAAGGGGGACGGAGAATAGAGAGTAAGAAATTACTCTAAGGAAGCCGATTGATCCATCTCAGAAGCCAGATTCATCATCAAGACTGAAGATCTCTCCTCAATTTCCCTTCGGGAGTTTTGGGTTTTCTTTATGTTTTGTATTCTTTATTCTTCTGAGATGTTTTCTTATTTAGTTATGAACTAAAACCCCTAAATACCTAAAAGGGGTGAAACCTAAGATGAATCTTGTTATCATTTTCTGAATCGTATGATAAATATTTGACTTGTTCTTAATTATGTGTTCTTAATTCTTGTTTTGGTATTTCAGGATATCGATTCAAGTTAATGCTCTTAGTTGGAGGATGAATAGTCCCTGGCTAAGAGTAACTTTGTCATAATTAAGCAGAGTTGATTGCGCGCCTAGAGATAGGGTATATGATTTTTTCAGATTAATATGAAACCTAATAAGGGGATCCATAGATCAAGTTAATGCAACCCTAGGGTGTTAATTAGAGAAAAGTCTCAATTATTCAATCTAGGGATTAGACTTTATTAGTCTTGAATAGGGATAATAACATAACTTAGGGATTTCTACGGAACAAGTTAAATGAATAAATCGTCCGGTTCGGAGCCAAAATAACAAGTAAAGTCTAGGTAGATTTTTCCTTAGGTATTGTCCTAAGTCAATTATTTTTCCCAAAAGTAATTCCCCAATTCTATTTTCTGCAACTTCTTAGTTTAGTTAATTAGTTAGTTAAAACAAACCCCTTTATTCTTAGGCTAGATAATAAAAAGATGGTCATTACTAGTACTTTTAGTCCTTTGGGTTCGATAATCTGGTCTTGCTAAAGCTATACTACTGTTCAATAGGTACACTTGCCTACATTGTGATAATAGTTAGTTTCAAGAACGATTAATTATAAATTTATAAAACTTATCACGAAAAATCACGATCAAAGGCCCTCGAGGAATACTAGAAATGGAGCCAGTAGTAAAGGTGTGACTAAAGACATAGCCATAAGATCTGAAACGAGAGCACCGACGAGAGCCTATGCCATCTGTGGTTGCGAAAAAGTGACGTCTCCTAATGTTATTACTGGTAATTTTTCTCTTTATGATACTGACATTATTGCATTGATTAACCCTGGATATACTCATTTGTATGTTTGTATGAATTTGGTAAATAATAGGAAATTGCCTATTGAGTTTACCGAATTTGTGATTAAGGTGTCAAACCCTTTAGGCAAGCATGTTTTAGTTGACAAAGTATGTAAGAAATATCCTTTGATTATTAGAGGTTACTGTTTTCCTGCTGACTTGATGTTGTTGCCATTTGATGAGTTTGATGTTATTTTGGGTATGAATTAGCTGATGTCGCATGATGTTATAGTAAATTGTAGACAAAAAGTTATTGAATTGAAATGTAAAAATGGTGAAATTCTTCGGGTTGAATTAGATGAATCAGATAGATTGCCTGTGGTTATTTCTTCGATGTCAGCTAAGAAATGTATAAGAAAAAGATGTGAAGCTTATCTAGCTTATGTGCTAAATACAAAAGAGTCTAAATTGAAAATTGAATTAGTGCAGATAGTTTGTGAATATCTGGATGTGTTCCCTGAAGAGTTTCCTGGGTTACCTCCAGTTAGAGAAGTTTAGCTTGGCATTGATTTAGTCCCTGAAACTTCACTGATATCTATTGCTCCATATAGAATGGCTCTGATTTAATTGAAATAATTAAAAGCTCAGTTGCAAGAATTGATAGATAAGGGATTCGCGAGACTGAGTTATTCCCCCTAGGGTGCTCTGGTATTATTTGTAAAGAAGAAAGATGGATCTATGAGACTTTGCATAGATTACCGATAGCTCAATAACGTAACCATAAAAAACAAGTATCCGTTGCCAAGGATAGATAACTTGTTTGATTAGTTGAAAGAAGCAACAGTGTTTTCCAAGATTGATTTGAGATCTGGGTATTACCAATTGAGAGTTAAAGAGTCAGATGTGCCAAACACTGCTTTTAGAACAAGGTACGGGCACTATGAATTCCTTGTTATGCCACTTGGATTAACTAATGCCCCTGTTGTTTTCATGGACTTGATGAACCGAATTTTTTGACCATATTTGGATAAGTTTGTAGTTATTTTTATTGATGACATACTGATTTATTCTCGTGATGAGACCGAGTATACCGAGCATTTGAGAACTATTTTACAAACTTTGAGAGACAAACAGTTGTATGCTAAGTTTAGTAAAAGTGAGTTTTGACTCAGAGAAGTGGGATTTTTGGGCCACATTGTCTCAGGTGATGGTACTCGGGTCGGTCTAAGTAAAATTTAGGCAATTACTAATTGGAAACTGCCGAGAAATGTGTCCGAAGTCAAAAGCTTTTTGGGATTAGTCAATTATTACAGACGGTTTGTTAAAGGATTTTCTATGATTGCTACTCCTATGACAAGATTGTTGAAAAAAGATGTCAGGTTTGAATGGCCCAAAAAATGTTAGCAAAGTTTTGAGAAATTTAAAGCTTTATTGACTGAGGCACCGGTTTTAGTGCAACCTGAACTGGGAAAGGAATTTGTGATTTATAGCGATGCGTCACTGAATGGACTAGGATGTGTGTTGATGCAAGAAGGCAAGGTGATAGCTTATGCCTCGAGACAATTGAAGCCACATGAGAAGAATTACCCTACGCATGATTTGGAATTAACCGCTATTGTGCTTGCTTTGAAGATATGGCGACACCATTTGTTCGGTAAGAAATGTCATGTTTTTACTGACCATAAGAGTTTAAAGTATTTGATGACCCAGAAGGACTTGAACTTACGATAACGAAGATGGCTCATGTTGCTGAAAGATTATGAGTTGGTGATTGACCGTAACAACCCAATTTAGACCCTAATCAGAATGGTGGTTTCAGGAAAATGAATTTGAGTCAGAAAAATATTTCAAAATTATTTTCTGTGTTTATTCTGTGTGAATTTATATCTGTGAAATTTTTGTGATTTAATTTTGTCGTTTGAGTGCCCGATTTAATAAAAGGGTTTAATTGCGTAAAATGAAAACTTGGTGGTTAATTGTGAAAGGGCCGAATTGTTGTTGTCTTTTAAAATGGACGCATTTATAATGCAATTAGACCATGATTAATTGAGTGGACGGTATTAACCGTGAAATATAATGGTTTTGTATTAATCAATAAAGGTTATATTTGTAAAATGTGTAATAATATATGAAATAATAAAACATAAAAATTAAAACATGGTTTCATAATACTTAAATTTTGCCGAAACATAAAATAGAATAAAAGAAACAAAGGTTCAAGGGTTCGACCATTGTTTATAGCTTAATCAAGGTATGTAACTAGCTCGATTTTCGATAATTTTTACATTTTTGGGATCGTTGCTATGTTATCTATAAAGCCAATCCTTGAATTTTTGATTTTGATGAATATTTGGAGTTATGCCATTGATGAATATTTGAGCTTTGTGATGTTAGTTGATGAAATATGAAAGATATGTTTTGGATTGATATGTTTTGTATTGGAATTTTTGATGATTTTGAGTAATTAGGACTAAATTGCAAAAATAATAAATTGAGGGATTAAAATGTAAAATAAATGAAATTTATGGACTTGTATGAACATGGGTAGTATTCGGCCTAAGCATGGTATGTGCAAATTTTGCATGTTTTGTGTTTTGTGCAATTTGGACTATATTGTAAAAAGTGTGAAATGTCAGCGGTAAAATGGTAATTTACCCATTTATGTGTTTTTGGACTAAAATGAGTGAAAATATGTTTGAATGTGTTTAATTTGAATATGCTTAGATCAAGAACCAAAGAAGTCGGATTTGGATCGGGGGAAAACTAAAGTTCTCGATTAGCTGTCCTTTTCCAATTTTCATCGTCCGAGGTAAGTTTATAAGCAAATAAGTGTTAATAATTTTTAATATATGTATGTTTTAAATGCTGAATTGAATTTTATGATTTTATATACTTAATGACCGAATGTGTATATGCTTGAAAATTAAGTTTACGAGTTCGATTCGATCTAGTTACTACGTCCGAAAGCCCTATATGAACCTTAGGAATAGCTAGGATACATATGTCATGGCATAGGATTTCGATATGTGATGTGCGAGTAAGACCATGGCATCGATATATTTGTGCAAGTAAGACCCTGTCTGGGACAGTGGCATCAATATGTGATTACATGTAAGACCACGTCTAGGACATTGGCATTGTATGATATATGTGATTATCCAAGTGTCCTATCCAATTCCGAATGGTTCATCGGGCAACGATAAGTTGTGGTCGAATGTGTAAAACGAGCTAAAATGACCAGGTATGAGTTAGCTTATTACCTATTTGAAATAAGGTAAGTAAGTTACTTGATATTTGTTGCAAATCATGTATGATGTAAATGAAGAATGTATGTGAATATGGAAAGTGTATTCGGCCTTCTGAATAAATAATATGTATATTTTTGAAATGAATCTTGAATATGTGTATATAAGATTATGTATATTCGGCCATATAATAAGTGTTTGTATATGATGTTATATTTTGATTCATGAGCTTGTGTATATGAGTGTAAGTATACTTGGTTATATAATGACATTTTGGCTTTGAAAGTTGAATGATATTTCGTTAATATAATTATATGAGCATTCAGCCAAGGTAACATTTATGTATGAAAGTATATATTATTTATGAAATTGTAAGTTTGAGACTAAATGTGATAATAATATTATAATTTGGTTTAGTTTAAATGAGTTGGTTATATCATTGGGTTGTTTATTTGCTTATGACTTACTAAGCTATAATAGATTATTGTGTGTGTATGTTTCTCTTTGTTTTATAGATTTTGGAATCAAGTTAAGAGCTCGGGGATCGTCAGCACAGTCCACCACATTATCTACTGTTTCGGTACTTTTATAAGTTGAACTCAAACTTATGGCATGTATAGGCTAGGTTATATTTTGAAATGCTGAATTTTGGTTTGTGTATGTATATAAAGCCATGCAAAAATGGATTAGTATAATGTTTAAGTTTAAGTAAATTTCAGTCTTGATATATATATATATGTGTGAGGTGTTTGATAAATATTTGTTAATGGTTGAGTAATATGTCTAATGAATGATTTTAGTTGATCATGTCCAAAGGTAATGTGTATATTATTGCTATAAGATATGTGTATGAAATGTATGATATTATGGATGGTTGTATTCGGCAATTAAGATTGAAAATGGATTAAAATGTGGTATGCAGTATATGTTTTGATAAGCTATGTGATGACTTTGCTATATAGTGAGTTTGGTTATTTGGTGTGTTTTAGTATTGACACAAAATTTGATATACAATTTGACTTGTAAAATTTGATTGGAATTGGTAAATGTCATATATGCATATTTGGCTAATAGTAGTTATATTAAATACGTACGCATATAACATTTGTGTTGGTGATTTGGTTGGAAATAATGAATTATGTGTATAAGTTTTTTTGGCTTGTTGAATATGTGATACGATATATGGTATAATTACATTTATAATGTATTGAAGATATTACAAATGACCGAATAACTATTTAACTTATTGGTTATGTGTATGTGTTTTAAGTTTGGTTATTTGGCATGCAAAATAATTGTACGTATAGTTATTATTTGTGCTCAAGAGAGTTTAAATTATTATGGTCTTGTGCTCATAGCTTTATGATGAATTTTATAACTAGGTATGTGGTATGGCTTAATTATTAAATATACAGATTAGATGCTGTAAAATGTTTTATGCGTGTATAGTATTAGTGAAAAATAAAGTTGGCATGGAAAATAGCATATATAATTAGTATGTTTTAAATATCCAGATTCTGTATTGAAAATTTAACGTATGAATAGTAACTTTGTTATAAGATATTGAAATGGATATATGTGAGTTTAATAAAGTTGATTTGTACTTTGTGTATTAATGATTCAAGCTTTTGATAAATTGAAGTTACAAATGTATATTTTTGAATATGGTTTGATAGACTGTGTGAATGTGTGGGAATTTTATCTTTTTCGGTAATGCCTCGTAACCTCAATCCGGCGACAGATACAGGTTAGGGGTGTTACATTTGATTGGTATCAGAGCTATGGTTTAGTCAATTCTAGAACTAACGTAGCGCATGTGAGTCTAGCTATACATGCCATAATTTTTTTGCTGTGATAATGTGATGACTTTTGACATTTGAAAATGTATTTTCATATAGTAATGGATCCTGATAGAGCCGTAGCTGATGATGTCAAGAGTATAGCGCCTACTCCCGTGCAAGGGACAGCGTCGGTTGATTCTCGACCAACTTCGAGTAACCAAGAGGGGGAGGCTAAACAAGCCTTTTACCAAATGATAAATGACTGGTTTACTTAGTATATCCAGACTAATTCGGCTACACAACAACCTCCACCCCTGATTAATCCTTCTCCGATACCTGCTATGCCTCAAATGAGTGATCCATTGAGATTACATAAGCTTCCTGTTGATAAAATTAGAAAACAAGGGGCTGAAGAATTCAGAGCTACTGATGATGATGATGCTGACTGAGCTAAATCCTGGCTTGATAATTCTATCTGTGCGTTTGATGAGCTGTCTTGTACCCCAGATGAATGTTTGAAATGTGCTATATCTTTGTTACGAGACACCACATATCACTAGGGGAATACGCTAGTATCAGTGGTTCCGAAAGAACAGGTGACCTGAGACTTCTTTTAGACTGAGTTCCATAAGAAATACATAGCCAGAGATTTATTGACCAGAAGCACAAAGAATTTCTGGAATTGAAACAGGGTCACATAACTGTGACAGAATATGAGCAGAAATTCGTTAGACTCAGTCGATATGCCCGAGAGTGTGTTTCAACTAAAGCTATAATGTGTAAAAGATTCGAAGACGGGCTGAACGAAGACATTAAACTGCTGGTTGGCATACTTGAGATAAAAGAGTTCGTAGTACTGGTTGAGCGAGCATGCAAAGCCGAAGAGCTCCAGAAAGAGAAAATAAAAGCTGACTTCGAAGCTAGAGATTCATGTAAGAGATCATCAAGTAAGTCTTTTCAGTTGGCATCAAAGAGATTCTGGGATGATTCTAGCCACTCAAAGGCTACTACGAGTTATATTAAATGTGATCGGGATAGACCATCTGTGAATTCGAAAGCTACCTCAGTAGCTAGTGTTGGTAATGTTAAATCAAATCAATCGGAGCGCAAACATTGTGGTAATAAACATCCCGACAGTTGTAGATTGTACGATCGAGCCTGTTTTAAATGTGGATCAATGGATCTCTTCATTCGTGAATATCCTGAGTTGGTTGAACAAGATACAGTGAAAAATACAAGATCGGGTAACACTGCAACTCGAGGTAGACCACCCAGAAATATGGGTAATGTGAGTAGCAATTAGCGAGGGACTGACACAGCAGTTAGATCTAAGGCTCGCGCACCTGCCAGAGCTTATGCTATAAGTGCACGTGAGGAGGCTTCATCCCCAGATGTTATTACTGGTACATTCACTCTCTATGATACTAGTGTAATTCATTGATTAATCTTGGTTTGACTTATTCTTATGTTTGTGAGACTTTAGTATCCAGTAAGACTTTGCCTGTTGAGTCTACTGAGTTTGTGATTAGAGTATCGAACCCCTTGGGCCGGTGTGTTTTGGTTGACAAAGTGTGTAAGAATTGTCCCTTGATGATTCGAGATTCGTGTTTTCTTGCTGGTTTGTGTTGTTGCTATTCAATGAGTTAGATATAATTCTGGGTATGGACTGGTTGACTTTGCACGATATGTCGTAAATTGCAAAAGAAAGACTATTGATTTACGGTGCTAGAATGATGAGATTATTCGAATTGGATCTAATGATTTGAATGGTTTACCGGCAGTGATATCTTCGATGTTAGCTCAGAAATATATGGAAGGGGTTGTGAAGCTTACTTTGCATATGTGCTTGATAGTAAAGTGGCCAAAAGAAAGATTAAATCTGTACTGGTTGTGTGCGAGTATCCAGATGTGTTTCCTAAAGAATTGTCGGGTTTGCTACCTATTCGAGAAGTAGAGCTTGGTATTGAGTTAGTGCCGGGAACGACTCCAATTTTGATAGCTTCGTACAGAATGCCACCTACTGAATTAAAAGAATTGAAAGCTCAGTTGCAAGAATTGACAAATAAGGGGTTTCGCACGACCGAGTTTTTCTCCCTGGGGTGCACCAGTTTTATTTGTGAAAAAGAAAAACGGAACTATGAGAATGTGTATCGACTACAGACAGCTCAATAAGGTGACTATAAAGAATAAATATCCGTTGCCACGTATTGACGACTTGTTCAATCAGTTGAAAGGAGGTATAGTGTTTTCGAAGATAAATTTGAGATTAGGCTACTATCAATTGCGAGTTAAAGATTCTGATGTGCCAAAGACTGCCTTTCAAACGAGGTATGGACACTATGAGTTTCTAGTTATGCCTTTCGGACTTACTCATGCACCTGCTATTTCATGGATTTGATGAATCAGATCTTTAGATAGTATCTAGATCAATTTGTGGTTGTGTTTATAGATGACATATTGATCTATTCCCGGGATGAAACTGAGCATGCCAAACATTTGAGACTTGTGTTACAGACTTTAAGAGATAAATAGTTGTATGCGAAGTTCAGTAAATGTGAGTTTTGGTTACACGAAGTCAGTTTTCTGGGCCATGTCATATCAGCATCAGGTATTCAGGTTGATCCAAGTAAGATTTTGGCTATACTTGATTGGAAACCTCCGAGAAATGTTTCTGAAGTCTGAATTTTTTTGCGACTTGGTGGTTACTATAGACGGTTTGTGAAAGGTTTCTCTATGATTGCAACCCCGATGATAAAGCTACTTCAGAAAGATGTTAAGTTCGAGTGATCAGAAAAGTACCAGAAAAGTTTTGATCAGTTGAAAGCCTTGTTGACCGAAGCTCCAGTGCTAGTTTAGCCAGAATCGGGTAAAGGTTTGGGCTGTGTGTTAATGCAAGAAGGCAAAGTCATAGCTTATTCCTTGAGACAGTTAAAGCCGCATGAAAAGAACTATCTGACACACGACCTAGAGTTAGCAGCTATTGTGTTTGCATTGAAGATATGGCGTCACTACCTATTTGGTGAGAAATGTCATGTTTATTCTGATCACAAATGCTTGAAATATTTGATCACTCAGAAAGATTCGAATTTGAGACAGCGTCGATGGTTAGAGTTATTAAAAGAGTACGAGCTTGTGATTGACTACCATTCAAGAAAAGCTAATGTTTTTGCTGATGCTCTAAGTCAAAAATCACTATTTGCTTTGCATGCAATGAATGCACATATGGCTATGTCTGATGATGGTTTGATAATAGCTGAATTAAAAGCAAGACCGTTATTTGTTCAACAAATTTGTGATGCTCAGAAAGTTGATAATGAATTGTTAGCAAAGCGGAGTCAATGTGATTTGAATGTTGATTCAGAGTTTAAAGTTGATGCTGAAGGTTGTCTGAGGTTCAGAAACTGATTATGTGTTCCGAAGAATTCAAAGTTAATTCAGATGAATTTGAATGAAGCTCACAGTAGTCGGTTATCTATTCACCTGGGTAGTACGAAGATGTATAATGATTTGAAACAACTTTACTAGTGGCATGGTATGAAACGAGACATTTCTGACTTTGTTTCGAAATGTTTAGTTTGTCAACAAGTAAAAGCTGAGGATCTGGTACCTTCTAGATTGCTTCAGCCAATCATGATACCTGAGTGGAAATGGGACAGAGTCATGATGGATTTTGTATCTGGTTTACCGTTATCACCGAGCAAGAAAGATGCAATCTGGGTTATTGTGGATTGATTGACTAAATCGGCTCATTTTGTTCCGGTTCGCACAGATTACTCACTTGATAAGCTAGCTGAATTGTATGTTCCGTAGATTGTGGGATTACATGGAGTACCTATCTCTATTGTTCCGGATAGAGATCTGAGGTTTACATCGCGATTTTGGAAGAAATTTCAAGATGCTCTAGGTACTAAATTGCATTTTAGCACTGCTTTCCATCCGCAAATAGATGGTCAGTCCGAACGAATCATTCAGATACTTGAAGATATGTTGAGATGTTGCATTCTCGAGTTCGAAGGTACGTAGGAACGATGCTTACCTTTGATTGAATTTGCTTAAAATAATAGCTTTCAATCGAGTATCAAAATGGCACCTTACGAGGCTTTGTACGGTCGTAAATGTCGTACACCATTGTATTGGACCGAGCTCAGTGAAAATAAAATACATGGGGTTGATTTGATCAGAGAGATTAAACAGAAAGTAAAGGTGTAACGCCCCATACCCGAGACCGTCGCCGGAGTCGAACACGAGGTGTTAACAGACTTAATTTATTACTTTAAACAGCTCAAACAATTTATTTTTAAAATTTTCAGTCAAGCTAGCAATCTGCGTCACAGTTGCTTAAAAATTCATATCTTGAGTTCCGAAACTTGAAATCCAATTTTGTAAATTTTTGCTGAAACTAGACTCATATATATATTTACTAATTTTTTTATAGAATTTTTGGTCAAGCAAATTAGTAGAGTTTATTAGTTAAATTCTCCCCTGTTTCAGGGTTTGACTGCTCTGACCTCTGTGTATTACGAATCAGATATCTCTTTGTACAAGGTTTCAATGACTATACCGTTTATTTCTAATAAAACTACACTGAATAAGGAATCTGTACATATAAATCATGACTTATAATTATCTTTGAAAAATTTATGGTGAATTTCCAAAATCAGAACAGGGGATCCAGAAATTGCTCTGGCCCTATTTCACAAAAATTTAAACATCTCATAAAATATAATTCATATACCTGTTTTGTTCCATCCATATGAAAATAGACTCATCAAGCTTCAATTCCATAACTTATTCATTATTTAATTCCATTTCTACTATTTTTAGTGATTTTTCAAATTCACGTCACTACTGCTGTCTCAATCTATTTTATGGTAAATTTTACCCATTTCATGGTTCCCCTGATTAGCTAGCAATTTAGCATACATAACACCAAATATGATCATGATTAGCCATTCCAATGGCTAATCATTACCAAGAATTTTCATACCACTCAATAACCATATCATAAGACCATATATACAAAATGATTATAATGCTATACATGCCATACTCAAAATATACAAGCCATTATGCCAAGATAGTATACGGATAGTGTGAGCGTGCCTCTGACCGTTTTCGATTTTCGATCTGGCTTGTCAACACTACAAGGAATGAAAAGGAGGGAGTAAGCACAAATGCTTGGTAAGTTCACATGCAAATAGCAAGTAACACAACTATATAGGCAAACATAAACATCATTTGCATGATTATCACTGAGACATTCATATCACATTTTCATTTATCATCTTACCATATTGTTGTTATATCGAGTTTTCAACCCGAGGGTTAAGTACATACCTGTTCAAAGTATCCATTTCACAACACTTACCAATACGTCCCTTTCATCTCGAGTATTCCTCCATTTGAGTAGAATTTTACCCATTGAACATATCGGAATATAATTCGGATACACGAAAAGTTTGCACATAAGTGCCACATATGTAGCCAAGCTACCATGTAACCCGCCCATAAGTGAACTCAGACTCAACTCAACGAGCTCGGCCGTTCGCATCCATAAGTGAACTCGGACTCAACTCAACGAGTTCGGACATTCGCATCCATAAGTGAACTCGAACTCAACTCAACGAGTTCGATGCCCAAATATCCCAGTGACATGTCATTTGTATCCTAATCCATTCCTAAGGTTCAACGGGACCATTTTCCCAATCATGTGTCTCAACCATCTTCTACGGAATGCCGATACCGATACTCGATGATATTTCACATTTTCCAAGTATATCACATAATTTGACATATTATCAAACAATTATCACGAGTATGATATTTCATAATAATTATCATATCATTTAAATAACATAAAAACATTTAAAATAATAACTATGTTACCAACATTTACATATGAACTTACCTCGTATGTGAAAATGGCTACTTTTACCATTTCGTCCACAACTTGGTATTTTCCCCATTTTAGCCCGAATTTTAGTTTTCCTTACTCTATCATTTGAAATATAGTCTAATTAGGGCTCACATTACTCAAATTAACCCAAAATCATATTTTTTCAAAATTACAATTTTGCCCCTAAACTTTCACATATTTACACTTTTGCCCCAAAGCTCGTAAATTAAACTTCAGCATATTTTCTTATGTTTTATGACATGCTGAACATTTTTCCCTTCTATGACAACATCAAATTCTCACTCTAACACATAGTTATGAACAATAATAATTTTTACCGATTAAGCTGTTTTACTCATTTTTGCTTCAAATCGCTTAGCAAAAGTTGTTTAACATAATTTCAGCCTTCATACCCTACCATAAAAAATCAAAATAAACACATTTCACCTATGGATATTTTTCCAAATATGAACCCTAGTTTAAATTATTGCTAGAATAAGCTTAATCAAGTTACCGGGATTCTAAAAACGTAAAGAACTTGAAAAACGGGGCTAGAACGGACTTACAATCGAGCTTGGAAGCTTGAAAAACCCTAGCCATGGTTTCTCATTGCTATATTCGGCCATGGGGTTGAAGATGAGCAAAATTGGCTTTTAATTTTGTATTTTAATTCATTTTACCCCTAAATGACCAAAATGCCCTTACTACTAAACTTTCCAAAAATTCCATCCATGTCCAATTTTTGTCCATAGACTTAGAAATTAATAAAATTGCTATTTTAGACCTCCTAATAAATATTTCAAAACAATTTCATACTAGAAACTTCTAGAATGCAAGTTTTGCAAATTATTCAATTTAGTCCCTAATTTCAATTTAAGCACTTTATGCATAAAATTTCTTCACGAAATTTTCACACAATCATGCAATCATATCATAGACCTCAAAATAATCATAAAATAATTATTTCTATCTTGGATTTTGTGGTCACAAAACTACTATTTCGACTAGGCCCAAAATCAGGATATTACAACTCTCCCCCCTTTTAGGGATTTTCGTCCCCGAAAATCTTACCGGAAAAGTGGTCTTCACTTTTAATCTCATATTCGGTGCTGAAGAACTTTCACTTAGGCTGTACCTCCAATTCATCTCTTTAATTTCTCATATGGTCTAAAAGCTTACAGTCTCAACTCTCAACTGTTCTTAAACCCTTCTCAGTTTCCCATGATATCATGAAATAAAACCAGGATCTTAACTTGATTAATGGAGACCGGAATTCCAAGAAATCCAACAACCAAAGAGACCTAAAATTCCATGAATCTGATGAGTAGGAATTCATTCAATACCGATATGATTTATAGATTTCTTCAAACATTTAAGAATAGGATACATCACATTTTCCTCTTTCTACCATAGAAATAATTCTGATATGGCCTCAAGAATAATCCTTCTCATTTCCATCCCAATATCAACATTGACAAGGATAATTTTGATAGATCCCAATGCTCAGCTTTAACCTCTTTAACAACTCAGATTTTATGTAACATCAAATGCTCTAAACTATCACATTACCTCACTGTCTCGAAACACATCACAATTCATACAACAGTACATTACTGAAAGTCAGGAAGTCTTTGCTCAATGTAGACTAGTCTAGTTCAGACGCTTGGTTACCAATATTCTCATCTATCCAAACTCATCAACATGTAATAAACTTTTCAGCTTTCATAAGATGAAAACCTTATCATTCGTAGTGACTTTAACTAATATCCAACTCTTTCTAATAAATATACACTTCTCGTTCGGACTATTTACTCTTTTATCAGTACAAAAATGAAATTCTATTATCGGACTTGAGAAAAATAATCCCGACATAATTGTCACATGAAATCTTTCAAATAAATAATTCACCATACCGATTGAAACTCGCGCTTTTATCACCTATGCCTTTACTCGATGCCAAATCCTTACACGAAATTAGAAAAAAATCCCAATACTAAAATCACCACATTACCAAGATCAAATTAGAAGTATAGTCATATTTGACATGATTATCACGAGCTGAAGAACGCACTTCGAACATGAGTCGTAATTGAGAAATTATTGAACAAATATAACAAGAAAACCGAATAAAGAAATCCAAGATAGAGAAACCCGGAGTAAAGAAATCCAGAATAAAAAGATCCAGGATAAAGAAACCCAAGATATGATACTATGCCGAGAATCAAAACCAAACTCATAGAGAAAATATAGAATACCCCGATAATTCTTCAAAGAAAGAAAGTCCAAAAGAAAACATCATTTAATCCCACTTAAATCAAATATAACAAGATCAATATATCTTCCCATACATATATATTAGATGAAGCATCAAGTAGAAGAAACATAATTATAATATCATATGTATTCTCTCATCAATTCTTATCGAATTTAAATGAAATAGAATACCCGATGAAATAGAGCAATATAAATTATAAACCAGTCAGACTACCAATGCTTTCATCCAACACCAGAATTAGAAGACATTCCCATATAACAAGAATTTCTTCGAAGATCAATAGCTATAGAAATAATTTCTGAGAACGGGTAAACACATAGAACATCTCAAAAGAGATCACTAAATCATTCCAGTCATAATCACACACTCGGATAGTTCACATTTCAAATATCATTTCCCCAACTAGTTCTGCCACACAAATTTCATATTAAACCATTCACTAAAGAAGGACAATTACGAATAAATTTCGATTTACACTTTTCTCGACCTTGCACTGAGTAATTCGATTTACCAAAGAGAATTCCTTCTCTAATTGGGACAATGCATAACTCCAATAATCTTTATGTCAATCTGATACTTTATCGGCTCTAACTTTACTTATCAGCTCATTTTCAATCTCTGATCATACTTATAATTATTCTATCATCGAACTCTTTGGGTTCTCATCCGAAACTTATTCAATACAAATCTCATGAAATTCCATTATAAGTACCACTTCGGTGGGGGAGGGTTGTAGGACCTCCGACTCGACTTTCTTATACATACACATATGACACAACTTCCATCATCATAGCAACATCATCAAAATCATGTCATTCATTCAGTGCAATGCAACATTCATGTTGGCTTACACAAATTTTCCCTCTTGTCCCATTTAGACAATATACTTATGCATACATTCTATGTTTTCTAGATAGCTTTACTTATCCATTCATTTAATTAAATTAATTCATGCTCATGACACCATATAGGGCCAAACAAACATAGATATTTGCATCACAATCACAACTTTCATTTCGTGCATCATGTACATGTCATTACAATCATATAATTCAGTCCAACAATTTAACATAGATAAATTCATTTCATTATAATCCTTTATCTCATAAAAATTATATATCATTAGCATTCATCAACATTCGACATCCAAATCAAGACAAGGACATTTTCATTCATATCATAATATTATGACTTTTATTCATACCTCTACTACTTTCTATTTATTCCGTTCATCTTATCAAGTAAGCCATATACACTACATCATATGAGCATTAAGCAAATATGGATATTTATCACATATGTATCATAAACTTTTATTCACACTTTTCTGAACCGAGACTTATCATAATCATAATGTTACTCAAATACCTTCACATAACATTGAACATGGTTGGCGCAGCTTCGGTTGGAGTACCACCCTGCCTAAATAAGACGGTACTCATATGCGTCTAAGACATCACACTATCACGGATCGCTGGCATGTATAGCTAAATTTTTACGCATGCTAAGTTAGTCCGAGAACCGACTAAACCTACTCGATACCACTAAATGTAACGCCTGTGCTTGAGACCGTTGCGGAGTCGAACACGAGGTGTTAACAGCTTAATTCATTACTTTAAACAAATTTCAAACAATTTATTTTTAAAATTTTCAGTCAAGCTAGCAATCTACATCACAGTTGCTTAAAAATTCATATCTCGAGTTCCAAAACTCGAAATCCAATTGCATAAATTTTCCCTGAAACTAGACTCATATATATATTTACTAATTTTTTTATAGAATTTTTGGTCAAGCAAATTAGTACAGTTTATTAGTTAAAGTCTCCCCTGTTTCAGGGTTCGACTGCTCTGACCTCTGTGTATTCCGAATCAGATATCTCCCTGTACAGAGTTTCAATGACTATGCCATTTATTTCTAATAAAAATAAGCTCAATAAGGAATCTTTACATATAAATCATGACTTCTAAATATCTTTTAAAAATTTATGGTGAATTTCCAAAGTCAGAATAGGGGATCCAGAAATTGCTCTGGCCCTATTTCACAAAAATTTAAACATCTCATAAAATATAACTCATATACCTATTTTGTTCCATCCATATGAAAATAGACTCATCAAGCTTCAATTCCATAACTTATTCATTATTCAATTCCATTTCTACTATTTTTAGTGATTTTTCAAATTCACATCACTATCTATTGTATCTGAATCTATTTTATGGTAAATTTTACCCATTTCATGGTTCCCGTGGATTAGCTAGCAATTTAGCATACATAACACCAAATATGATCATGATTAGCCATTCCAATGGCTAATCATTACCAAGCATTTCCATACCACTCAATAACCATATCATAAGACCATATATACAAAATGATTATAATGCTATACATGCCATACTAAAAATATACAAGCCATTATGCCAAGATAGTATACGGATAGTGTGAGCGTGCCTTCGACCGTTTCCGATTTCCAAGCTGGCTTGTCAACACTACAAGGAATGAAAAGGAGAGAGTAAGCACAAATACTTAGTAAGTTCACATGCAAATAGCAAGTAACACAACTATATAAGCAAACATAAACATCATTTGCATAATCATCACCGAGACATTCATATCACATTTTCATTTATCATCTTACCATATTGTTGTTATATCGAGCTTTCAACCCGAGGGTTAAGTACATACCTGTTCAAAGTATCCATTTCACAACACTTACCAATACGTCCCTTTCATCTCGAGTATTCCTCCATTTGAGTAGAATTTTACCCATTGAACATATCGGAATATAATTCGGATACACGAAAAGTTTGCACATAAGTGCCACATATGTAGCCAAGCTACCATGTAACCCGCCCATAAGTGAACTCGGACTCAACTCAACGAGCTCGGCCGTTCGCATCCATAAGTGAACTCGGACTCAACTCAACGAGCTCGGATGCCTAGTTCCATCTCTCGAACTCGGACTCAACTCAACGAGTTCAGACATTCGCATCCATAAGTGAACTCGAACTCAACTCAACGAGTTCGGATGCCCAAATATCCCAGTGACATGTCATTTGTATCCTAATCCATTCCTAAGGTTCAACGGGACCATTTTCCCAATCATGTGTTTCAACCATCTTCTACGGAATGCCGATACCGATACTCGATGATATTTCACATTTTCCAAGTATACCACATAATTTGACATATTATCAAACAATTATCACGAGTATGATATTTCATAATAATTATCATATCATTTAAATAACATAAAAACATTTAAAATAATAACTATGTTACCAACATTTACATATGAACTTACCTCGTATGTGAAAATGGCTACTTTTACCATTTCGTCCACAACTTGGTATTTTCCCCATTTTAGCCCGAATTTTAGTTTTCCTTTATCATTTAAAATATAGTCTAATTAGGGCTCAAATTATTCAAATTAACCCAAAATCATATTTTGGCAAAATTATAGTTTTGCCCCTAAACTTTTGCATATTTACACTTTTACCCCAAAGCTCGTAAATTAAACTTCAGCATATTTTCTTATGTTTTATGACATGCTGAAAATTTTTCCCTTCTATGACAACATCAAATTCTCACTCTAACACATAGTTATGAACAATAACAGTTTTTACCGATTAAGCCGTTCTACTCATTTTTGCTTAAAATCGCTTAGCAAAAGTTGTTTAACATAATTTCAGCCTTCATATTCTACCATAAAACAACAAAATAAACACATTTCACCTATGGGTATTTTTCCAAATATGAACCCTAGCTTAAATTATTGCTAGAATAAGCTTAATCAAGTTACCGGGATTCCAAAAACGTAAAGAACTTGAAAAAACGGGGCTAGAACGGACTGACAATCGAGCTTGGAAGCTTGAAAAACCCTAGCCATGGTTTTTCCTTGCTATATTCAGCCATGGGGTTGAAGATGAGCAAAATTGGCTTTTAATTTTGTATTTTAATTCTTTTTACCCCTAAATGACCAAAATGCCCTTACTACTAAACTTTCCAAAAATTTCATCCATGTCTAATTTTTGTCCATAGACTTAGAAATTGGTAAAATTGCTATTTTAGACCTCCTAATTAATATTTCAAAACAATTTCATACTAGAAACTTCTAGAATGCAAGTTTTACAAATTATTTGATTTAGTCCCTAATTTCAATTTAAGCACTTTATGCATAAAATTTCTTCACGAAATTTTCACACGATCATGCAATCATATCATAGACCTAAAAATAATCATAAAATAATTATTTCTATCTTGGATTTTGTGGTCACGAAACCACTATTTCGACTAGGCCCAAAATCAGGATATTACAAAAGGTGATTCGCGAAAGTCTGAAAACAGTGTCAAATCGTCAGAAATCATATGTGGATTTGAAACGAAAAGATATAGAGTTTCAGATCAAGGAAAAAGTATTTTTGAAAGCCTCACGTGGAAGAAAATACTTAGATTCGGTCGTAAAGGCAAATTGAGTTTTAGATTTATTGGGCCATATGAGATTATTGAGCGTATAGGGTTGGTTGCTTATAGACTATTGTTGCCACCTGAGTTAGAAAAGATCCATAATGTATTCCATGTCTCAATGCTTCGTAGATATAGATTTGATCCCTCAAATGTGATTAATCTGTCAGGAATCGAGATTAAGTTTGATATGACATATGAGGAAGAACCGATTTGTATTCTGTCTCGCGAGATTAAAGAATTGCGAAATAAGAAAATTTCCTTAGTAAAAGTACTGTGGCATAAACACGGAGTTGAAAAGGCAATGTGGGAGCCAGAATATGCAATGAAAGAACGTTATCCGAACCTATTCACCGGTAAGATTTTTGGGGACGAAAATCCCTAAGGGAGAGAGTTGTAACAACCCGATTTAGACCCTAATCGAAACGGTGGTTTTGGGACCACAAATCTAAGTTAGAAAAATATTTAAAAATTATTTTTTGTGTTTATTATGTGTGAATTTATATCTGTGAAATTTTTGTGATTTAATTTTGTCGTTTGAGTGTCCCCGATTTAATAAAAGGGCTTAATCGCATAAAATGAAAACTTGGTGGTTAATTGTGAAAGGATCGAATTGTTGTTGTCTTTTAAAATGGAGGTATTTATAATGCAATTAGACCATGATTAATTGTGTGGACGGTATTAACCATGAAATATATTGGTTTTGTATTAATTAATAAATGTTATATTTGTAAAATGTGTAATAATATATGAAAAAATAAAACATAAAAATCAAAACATGGTTTCATAATACTTAGCTTTTGTCGAAACATAAAATAAAAGAAAAGAAACACAGGTTCAAGGGTTTGGCCATTGTTGATAGCTTAATCAAGGTATGTAACTAGCTCGATTTTTTATAATTTTTACGTTTTTGAGATCGTTGCTATGTTATCTACAAAGCCCGTGCTTGAATTTTTGATTTTGATGAATATTTTGAGTTATTCCATTGATGAATATTTGAGCTTTGTGATGTTAGTTGATGAAATATGAATGATATGTTTTGAATTGATATGTTTTGTATTGGAATTTTTGATGATTTTGAGTAATTAGGACTAAATTGCAAAAATAATAAATTGAGGGATTAAAATGTAAAAATAAATGAAATGTATGGACTTGTATGAACATGGGTAGCATTTGGCCTAAGCATGGTATGTGCATATTTTGCATGTTTTGTGTTTTGTGCAATTTGGACTATATTGTAAAAAGTGTAAAATATCAAGGGTAAAATGGTAATTTTCCCATTTATGTGTTTTTGGACTAAAATGAGTGAAAATATGTTTGAATGTGTTTAATTTGAATATGCTTAGATCAAGAACCAATGAAATCGAATTTGGATCGGGGGAAAACTAAAGTTCTCGATTAGCCGTCCTGAATGCTGAATTGAACTTTATGATTTTATATACTTAATGACCAAATGTGTATATGCTTGAGAATTAAGTTTACGTGTTCGATTTGATCAAGTTATGACATCTGAAAGCCCCGTATAAACCTTAGGAATAACTAGGATAGATATGTCATGACATAGGATTTCGATACGTGATGTGCGAGTAAGACCATGGCATCGATATATGTGTGCGAGTAAGACCACATTATATATGTTGGCATCGATATGTGACTCCGATATATGTGTGTGAGTAAGACCTTGTCTGGGACACAGGCATCTGTAACACCCCAAACCTGGCCTGAAAGTTTGGCTCGAATCTGGCGTGTCACATTGAAGTGTTTTTCGAAAACCATGTTTCTATTAAAAACCCTTCTTAATATTAAAAACTTATACCCTTTTTAAACCTTGTTAGAAAACCTTAGCTGAATATCATTCTTAACAACTTTGTAAAAATCTTGGCAGTTGCGGAAGCTTAATTTAAAAACAATTGCGGATACGTGATGTTTTGAAAATAGTAATTGCTTTGGAAAACCGTGTTCTAATACTAGCAATTATAAATAAAATTCCAAATTAGAAATCCAAAAAATTACAATAGCTTTACTACAACTCACATGAAAACATTTTTAAAGCAATAATCAAAATCAGTAACTTAAGCGGTGTGTGTGTAGCTCCTCCGAGTCCTCGCACTCTGATCCGTCTAAGGCTGGAAATTACACGAAAGGTTAATAAACGGGGTGAGTTTATGAAAACTCAGATGTGAAATCCCTACTATATAAAAAGACGAACAGTCATATAAAAGAATTAAAAGTCGGCCTGACCCTTCTACTTACAGTTTCGTATCAATTGGGCCTTAGCCCATTACAGAATAAGAAACATTATCAGAGCTAAAATCAAAATGAGAATCGAGAATCGGTGACAGAATCGAATCGAATCGTAATCGAGTTAGGTGACGTGAATTAGAACCGAGATGTCGTAATGAGAATCGAAATCGAAATGTGAATGCAATCCCAACCCACCTATAGCCAATCACTACATATCCACCCGCACGACCCTACACTCCATGTGGGAGACTACTCGACCCACCCAACCGCTACACACCACGTAAATTACAGCGAGGCTACCAGATATTGTGACGAAGTCACCAGATACAGATATTGTGGCTAGGCCACCAGAACAGATATATATATATGTGGCGAAGCCACCAGATTGCAGCGAGGTTGCCAGATATTGTGACAAAGTCACCAGAATAGATATATGTGACGAGGCCACCAGATTGCAGTGAGGCTGCCAGAATGCTTCCTCCATCAATATAACCTATGTCCCATGCAACAGAAATAATATGTCATGGCATACGTATACAGAAATAGAATATCATACCCATATTTGAATCAAACAATCACAGTCAAGTCATCCATATCACCAACATATATTCACAATCAAATCCGTCAACCACACAGTCCAAGTTAGTCACTTGCCCATAAGGGCAAAACGGTCATTTATCACACTAGGGGCAAAATGGTAATTTACCCCATAAGGGTATCGATAATTCTACCCTACAGGGGTATTTCAATAATTTTACAAACCAGGGGTATTTTGGTAATTTTGTAAACCAGAGGTATTTTGGTAATTTTGCAAACTAGGGATATTTTGGTAATTTTGCAAACCGGGGATATTTTGGTAATTTTGCAAACCAAGGGTATTTTGGTAATTTTGCAAACCAGGGATATTTTGGTAATTTTGCAAACCAGGGGTATTTTGGTAATTTTACAAACTAGGGGTATTTTGGTAATTTTACAAACCAGGGGTATTTTGGTAATTTGGTAAACTAAGTATTCTAAACAAGAATGACAATACGAATGGGCCTAAAGCCCTTTCTCGGCCCAAATGGGCCCACACGCTCGTGTGGCCCTTTTAGCCCAAATCTAGCCACAGATACGAGATTCACCTAGCCTAGTCCAATATTTACTACACAATCAAACAACTTATCCAATTAGGCCCGTAGGCCCATTGAGCCCACATGGCCCCTTTCGGCCCATCGCGGCCTGAAGTAGCCATCCTACAACCAAAGAAGTGAGAAATACACACCTGATAGGAGACTGGAGTTAATCCGCGCTCTGAGCACTCTTAGCTAACGCCTAACCCAAACGAGCACGCCATAAAGCGAAAGGGATCAGCCAAGAAAGGTACCTTTACTCTCCTCATGGTTCTCTTTATTTAAAGCCAGCTCTCCATCTACTCTTATGTTAGCTTCTCGATGTGGGATCCCTCCATCACCAGAGTTTAAAACCAACACCAACTCTTGCCGTCCCAACATAGCAAAATAATCAACTTTGCGTGCCAAGGGATTCGAACCAAAGTCCTCCCACATGCCAACTCACGCCACCACCACTAGGCCATCAAATCATTTGTGTCATAAATCCAACACATTAAACTTTAAAGCGCACCTACTTGCTTCCAGATTTATTGAAAAGAAAAACCAAAATATATTGCAAGAGCCAAGACTTGAACCTTGGACCCCTTGCTTCCTCTATGGCGTCACTTCCTTGTCCCCTAAGTGGCGCCACCTTGCCTCTACACCACACTCCTTTTTGTGTCATCTTTTCTCCAACAATATTCTTAAGGCTTACCTACTACACCCAGGGTTTGATTCACCTTAAACCAAAAATTTTGCTAGAGTTTAGGTTTAAACCCAAGACTTCTCCAACACTTCTCAGCACACTTAGCCACTAAAACAAGCCTTCATTAACGAAATTTACAAGCACAACAAAATATTAAAAGCTGCCTTCAACCGCTCCCATGCTCAAGGCCCAAAACTTCTAGGCCCAAATTTAGGGTGTTACAGCATCAATATGTGATTACATGAAAGACCATGTCTGGGGATTTAGCATTGTATGATATATGTGATTATCTGAGTGTCCTATCCAATTCTGAATGGTTCATCGGGCAATGATAAGTAGTGATCGAATGTGTAAAACGAGCTAAAATGACTGGGTATGAGTTAGCTTATTAGCTACTCAAAATAAGGTAAGTAAGTTACTTGATATTTTTTGCAAATCATGTATGATGTAAATGAAGAATGTATGTGAATATGGAAAGTGTATTCGGCCTTTAGAATAAATAATATGAATATTTTTGAAATGATTCTTGAATATGTGTATATAAGATTATGTATATTCGGCCATATAATAAGTGTATGTATATGATTTTATATTTTGATTCATGAGCTTGTGTATATGAGTGTAAGTATACTTGGTTATATAATGACATTTTGGCTTTGAAAGTTGAATGATATTTCATTAATATAATTATATGAGCATTCGGCCAAGGTAACATTTATGTATGAAAGTATATATTATTTATGACATTGTAAGTTTGAGACTAAATGTGATAATGATATTATAATTTGGTTTAGTTTAAATGAGTTGATTATATCATCGAGTTGTTTATTTGCTTATGACTTACTAAGCTACAATAGCTTATTGTGTGTGTATGTTTGTCTTTGTTTTATAGATTTTGGAATCAAGTTACGAGCTCAGGGATCGTCAGCACAGTCCATCACACTATCTACTATTTTGGTACTTTTATAAGTTGAACTCGAACTTATGGCATGTATAGGCTAGGTTATATTTTGAAATGCTGAATTTTGGTTTGTGTATGTATATAAAGCCATGCGAAAATGGCTAAGTATAATGTTTAAGTTCAAGTAAATTTCGGTCTTGATATATATATATGTGTGTTTGTGAGGTGTTTGATATATATTTGTTAATGGTTGAGTAATATGTCTAATGAATGATTTTAGTTGATCATGTCCAAAGGTAATGTGTATATTATTGCCATAAGATATGTGTATGAAATGCATGATATTATGGATGGTAGTATTCGGCAATTAAGATTGAAAATGGATTAAAATGTGGTATGTAGTATATGTACTGATAAGTTATGTGATGACTTTGCTATATAGTGAGTTTGGTTATTTGATGTGTTTTAGTATTGACACAAAATTTGATATACAATTTGACTTGTAAAATTTGCTTGGAATTGGTAAATGTCATACTAATTCACCTATTCTAAGCTCAATTTGAAAATTAAGTAAATAACACTAATGTTGAGCATTTTTTTTTTGACAAATTTGTCATGAGTAACCGACTAAATTCATGTTCTAAATTCAAAATTTCAAGCATTTCATTCACAAGTTACACACATTATGCCCAAAACCTCCACCTCAAATTTCGGTAAACACAAACATATTAGCCAAAGTTTCCCCAAAGTACCTAAATCATTACTATGTATATTTAACAAATTTTAAACCTCATTTATCCACCATTTCTCTTAAAGCATAAAACAACCACCAATTTTTTTTTTTCATCCATATCATGGCCGAATGCCCAAAGCTCCATAGAATTCAAATTTTCAAAATGGGTTAAGTCAATTACTTAACTATCAACTACACACAAGAAATAATCAAGAAAATAGCATGAAGTTTTACCTTAATCAAGCAAAATCCAAGAGTGACCAAAGCCTAGTTTTCTCTCCTACTTTCAGGCAATGAAGAACAAATGAAGAACCAAGCCTTGTTCTTTTCATCTTTTAATATTTTATTTATCTTATTATAATACCAATAACCTATATAATTCTAATTATTTTATTTTGCAATTATATGTATAATTTACAAGCTTTTCAATGATTACATCACATGGCCGGCCACTACATAAAAAAAATGTCAATTTGACATGTAAGTCCTTAGGTTTTAAAATCACTTAATACAAAGCCATTTCAAAATTTACCTAACACATTCTTAAAATTTTCACACAAGTCCATTTCAATAAATTTCATATTAATTTGCAACAATTAGAATATTTAAAGGTTCACACATGCATAAACACATATTTTAAACAATAAATATTATATTCAAATATTTCAGTGACTCGGTTTAGCGGTCCCGAAACCACTTCCCGACTAGGGTCAAAATAGGGCTGTCACAGTAGACCACTGAGAAATGCAGGTAATGCGAGTGGCAGTCAGAGAGGAAATAAAAATACAGCAAACAGATCTGAGGCTCGTGCACCTGTTAGAGCTTATGCTATATGTGCACGAGAGGAGGCTTCATCCTCAGAAGTCATTACTGGTACATTCACTCTTTATGTTACTAATGTAATTGTATTAATTGATCCTGGTTCTACTCATTCTTATGTGTGTGAGACAGTAGTTTTCAACAAGACTCTACCTGTTGAGTCTACTGAGTTTGTGATTAGAGTGTCAAACCCCTTGGGCCGGTGTGTTATGGTTGATAAAGTGTGTATGAATTTTCCTTTGATGGTTCGAGATCTGTGCTTTTCGGCTGATTTGATGTTGTTGGCATTTGATGAGTTTGACATGATTTGGGTATGGATTGGTTGACTTTACATGATGCTGTTGTGAATTGCAAAAGAAAGACCATATTCTACGGAGCCAGAATGATAAAGTTATTCGGATTGAATCCAGTGATTTGTATGGGTTACCAGCAATAATTTCTTCGATGCTAGCTCAAAAATATGTGAGAAAAGGGTGTAAAGCTTATTTTTCCTACGTGCTCGACAGTAAAGCGGCTGAAAGAAACATTGAATCAGTACCTGTTGTATGTGAGTACCCAGATGTGTTTCTAGAAGAATTATCGGGTTTGCCACCTATTCAAGAAGTAGAGTTTGGTATTGAGTTAATGTCTGGGACGACTCCGATATTTATAGCTCCGTACAGAATAGTGCCTACAGAATTAAAAGAATTGAAAGCTCAGTTGCAAGAATTGACAGATAGAGGTTTCGCACGACCGAGTTTCTCTCCGCGGGGTGCACCTGTGTTGTTTGTGGAAAAAGAAAGACGAAACTATAAGAATGTGCATTGATTACAAACAACTTAATAAAGTGACAATAAAGAATAAGTATCTGTTGCCACGGATTGATTATCTGTTTGACCAACTGAAAGGGGCTACAGTATTTTTGAAGATAGATTTAAGATCAGGCTACTAACAGTTGTGAGTTAAAGACTCTGATGTACCAAAAACTACTTTCAGAACGAGGTATGGACATTATGAGTTTCTGGTTATGCCTTTCAGACCTACTAATGCACTTGCTATTTTCATGGATTTGATGAATCAGATTTTCAGACCGTATCTGGACCGGTTTGTAGTTGTGTTTATAGATGACATTTTGATCTACTCTCGTAATAAAGTTGAACATGTCGAGCATTTGAGACAGGTGTGGCAGACCTTGCGAGATAAGTAATTGCATGCGAAATTCAGCAAATGTGAGTTCTGGTTAAATGAAGTCAGTTTTCTGGGCCATGTGGTATAAGCATCGGGTATTCGGGTTAATCCGAGCAAAATTTCAGTTATACTAGATTGGAAACCTCCGAAGAATGCTTTTGAAGTCCAAAGCTTTCTGGGACTTGCTAGTTATTATAGACGGTTCGTGAAAGGTTTCTCTATGATTGTAGCCCCGATGACAAAGCTATTACAGAAAGATGTTAAGTTCGAGTGGTCAGAGAAGTGTCAGAAAAGATTTGATCAGTTGAAAGCCCTTTTGACCGAAGCTCCAGTGCTAGTTCAGCTAGAATCAGGTAAAGAATTTGTTATTTATAGTGATGCATCTTTGAATGGATTGGCCTGTGTACTGATGCAAGAAGGAAAAGTTATAGCTTATGCTTCGAGACAGTTGAAGCCACATGAAAGGAACTATCTGACACACGGCCTGAAACTGGCAGCCATTGTGTTTGCGTTGAAAATTTGGTGTCACTATCTATTCGGTGAGAAATGTCATGTTTATTCTGATCATAAGAGCCTGAAGTACTTGATGACTCAGAAAGATCTGAATTTGAGACAACGCCGATGGTTAGAATTACTAAAAGACTACGAGCTTGTGATTGATTATCACCCAGGAAAGGCTAATGTTGTTGCTGATGCTTTAAGCCAAAAATTACTGTTTGCTTTGCGAGCAATGAATACGCATATGGCCATGTCTGATGATGGTTCGATAGTAGCTGAATTGAAAGCAAGACTGTTATTTGTTCAGCAAATTTGTGATGCCCATAAGGTTGATAATGAATTGATTGCAAAGCGAGCTCAATGTGAGACGGATGCTGATTTAGAATTTAGAGTTGATGCTGATGACTGTCTAAGATTCAGAGACCGAATATGCATTCTGAGGAATTCAGATTTGATTCAGATGATTTTGAATGAAGCTCATAGTAGTCAGTTATCTGTTCATCCAGGTAATACAAAGATGTATAATGACTTGAAACAGCTTTACTGGTGGCATGGTATTAAACGAGACATTTTTTACTTTGTTGCAAGATGTTTAGTCTGTCAACAAGTAAAAGCAGAAAATCAGGTGCCTTCAAGATTACTTCAGCCTATCATGATACTTGAATGGAAATGGGATAGAGTTACGATGGATTTTATATCTGGTTTACCGTTGACACCGAGCAAGAGAGATGCAATCTGGGTTGCTATTGATAGATTGACTAAATCAGCTCATTTTATTCTGATACGTATAGACTACTCACTGGATAAACTAGTTGAATTGTATGTTTCTCAAATTGTGAGATAACATGGTGTGCCTGTATCTATTGTTTCGGATAGAGATCCGAGGTTTACATCGCTATTTTGGAAGAAATTGCAAGATGCCTTGGGTATGAAATTACATTTCAATACTGCTTTCCATCCGCAAATGGATGGCCAGTCTGAGTGAATCATTCAGATACTTGAGGATATGTTGAGATGTTGCATTCTCAAGTTTAAAGGTACGTGGGAACGATATCTACCTTTGATTGAATCTGCGTATGATAAAAATTATCAATCAAGTATCAAAATGGCACCTTATGAGGCTTTGTATAGTCGAAACTGCCGTACGCCATTATACTGGACTGAACTTAGTGAAAATAAGATACATGGGGTTGACTTGATCAGAGAGACTAAACAGAAAGTGAAAGTGATCCGTGAAAGTTTGAAAGTAGCGTCAGATCATCAAAAATCTTATGTAGACTTGAAACATAAAGATATAGAGTTTCAGATCGGAGAGAAAGTCTTCTTGAAAGTCTCACCGTGGAAGAAAATACTCAGATTCGGTCGTAAAGGAAAATTGAGTCTGAGGCTTATTGGGTCGTATCAGGTTATAGAGTGTATCGGGTCAGTTGGTTACAGACTATTGTTGCCACCTGAGTTAGAAAAGATCCACAATGTATTCCACGTTTCGATGGTTCAGAGGTATCGATCTGATCCTTCACATGTGATTAGTCCGTCTGAGATTGAAATTTAGCCTAATATGACGTACGAAGAAGAACCGATTCGCATTTTGACACATGAGGTTAAAGATTTGCGAAATAAAAAGATCCTGTTAGTTAAAGTATTGTGGCATAAGCATGGAATTGAGGAAGAAACATGGGAGCCAGAGGATACAATGAGAGAATGTTATCCGAACCTATTCACCGGTAATATTTTTGGGGACGAAAATCCCTATGGGGAGAGAGTTGTAACAGCCCGATTTAGACCATAATCGGAACGGTGGTTTCGAGACCACGAATTCGAATCTAAAAAATATTTAAAAATTATTTTCTGTGAATTTATATCTATGAAATTTTCGTGATTTAATTTTGTCGTTTAGGTGTCTGATTAAATAAAAGGACTTAATCGCGTAAATTGAAAAGTGGGTAGTTTATTTTGTAAAGGGCTTATTTGTTAATGGCTTTCTAAATGGGAGTATTTATGATGAAATTACCCATTATATATGATGTTGGACGGTAATGGACTTAGGTTATATGATATTATTATTTCATTAAGGGTAGTTAGGTAAATTAGTAATAAATTTAATATATGTTAATATATCATAAAAATAAGTTATCATCACATTTCTCTCTTCATTCTTGCACCGAATATAAACAAAAGAAATAAAGAAAGAACAAGGGCTAGGTTCGGCCATCTTGCAAGCTAAATTCAAGATCAAGAACCAAAGAAATCGGATTTGGATCGGGGAAAAACGAAAGTTGTCGACTAGCCGCCCGATTCCATTTTGTATCGTCCGAGGTAAGTTTATAAGCAAATAGACTAGTGTATTGATAGTTTAATGTTATAATTACATGCTATTATGAACTATTAAGATTAAATTATGCTATAGCCGAATGTGTTTGAATATGGTTACCACACTTCTGAGTTCGATTCGACCGAGATACAACATCTGAAAGCCCCGTATGAACCTTAGGAATATCTAGGATACATATGTCATGACATAGGATTCTGGTATATGTGTGCGAGTAAGTCCATTTGTTTACGAGTAAGACCCTGTCTGGGATAGTGGCATCGATATGTGGCTACATGTAAGACCACGTCTGGGATGTTGGCATTGTACAAATTATATGATTATCCGAGTGTCCTACCCAATTCTGAATGGTTCATCGGGCAAAGGTAAATTGTGATCGGATGTGTTAAATGAACAAACGAAGTGACAGGTATGAATTAGCTTGCTAGTTATCAATGATAAGGTTTGTATATGATTTGTTTGATAATATAAGTTATATATGACATAAAGTATGAATTTCCATGATTTAAATTAAGTGTATTCGACTTGAAGAAGTGGTGTGGATATTATGAAAATGATCTTTGGATATACATTTATACGTAATCATGTATATATTAGGCTATGGATATACTTTGTGTATGTGATGTATTAAATGAATTCTTGAGCTTATCTAAATATGTATACTTGTGAATGGATTACATAAGCCTATTGATATTTGGCTAATATGTTCTTGGGAGCATTCGACTAAAGTAGCTTTGCACATGGAAATGTAGTATTTTATCAATTTGTATATGTTACTGAGCTGTTATTTGCTTATAGCTTACTAAGCTACGATAGCTTATTTTGTGTTTTATGTTACTCTGTTTTATAGATTTTGAAGTCAAGCTACAAGTTCGAGGATTTTCAGCCAAGCTCATCACACTATCTATTGTTTTGGTACCTTTAAGCTAAACTTAAATTATGGCATGTATAGGCTAGCTTAGAGATCGAATATTTTGGAAATGCAGTAAATTAGCCATGCGAAAATGGCTTAAATATTTTCCTAGACTTGATTTCAGTTTAGTTGTGGTTGAGATCTATTTTGGTTGAGATGCCGTATGCCATGAATATATATATATATACAAATTGTGCTAGGTGGTTATATATCAAGTTTAGCTTTCGACCTTGAATGTGATATGAGAAAATCGGTCATAATTTAATTAGATAGCTATGTATGTGTGTCATATTATTACGCAGTATGTATGTGAACTTAGTTGCTATGTTTAGTCTCAATCTACATGTCTTTTATTAAAGCATTTACCAAATTTATTTGTTGGTATAGAGATAATGGAAGCTTATATACGTAAGTAATCCTAGGTACAAAGATTCGACCATGAAATAGTATTAGTATAATGCACGCTTATTAATTGTGAGGTAGAGGATATTAAATGTGATTTTATGTTTAAATGTTAAGTACAACTTGGCACTTGGTTAAATGCGCACCTTGCATGAAATCATAATAAATAAGTAATACATAAATGTTTTGTTCTATATTAAGCCTATACCAAGAAAGCAATAATAACATACATTGGGCTTGCTTGATAACATGTGTATTCGGTTATATAGTGCATTGTTAAAGTTATGAATTTTTTTTTTATAAGTCATGAAACTAGGGTGTAAAGAGGATAGTATATGCATGATATAAACTTTGTTGTACATTTGTGCATTTAAACTATGACATGCGCATATGACATTTGACTTGCTATTTTATTTAAGTTTTTGTATGCCTTGAATATTTGTCAAGAGTTTGGGATTATGAGAGCATATTACCTTATAACATATGATTATAGAAAATGATAAACAAATGTAAGTTGTGAGTATGTATTGCATTATATATATTTATTTTATTACATGTGAAGGACGTATCAATTATTGATACCTATTAAGTGAAAATGTTTCATGAAGAGATGTGTTATTTTATGATTTAAATTTTGTGTAACTCTCAAGACTTGTGTTTACGATTAATTATATAATTCTTATGTATTTGTTTAAGATTGTATTTTATTTTGTAATACCTTGAGACTCCGTCCGGCGACGGACACGGGTTAGGGGTGTTACAATTTCTTGAGGCGAAATCCTAGGAAGCGTAAAATTTTGAAAATGACTAAGACAAATTTTGTTTGGACTGTTTGAGCCTTTCAAGCCAACGTTAATGAATTTTTATCCTTTGTAACCCAACTTTGAGACTATATGGCCTAATTTTACTTGAACTTTTGCAATATTTAGTCATCACTTCTCTCTTAGTTATCTTTAAATTTTCTCAAACACTAGACTCAGTACTATTCAGAATTTTCTTTCAAAATAAGTTTTCTTAAATTGAAAAGAAGTATCAAATGCTAAAAAAAAAAACTTATAGTACATAAAGTAAAATACTTGTGTAAAAAAGATAGAGCATATGTACTTAAAAGAAATAGATATACAAAAGTGCATGTAAAAGCAAAATGAGTTGGTGTATTGAAGGTAATTAGCCTAAATTTATCTATCTTTTACCTACCCCTAGCCTAGTCACTTTACAACCTATTTTAAAGACCTT
The DNA here is from genome assembly GCA_025698475.1 of Gossypium anomalum. Lineage (NCBI taxonomy): Eukaryota > Viridiplantae > Streptophyta > Magnoliopsida > Malvales > Malvaceae > Gossypium > Gossypium anomalum. Next base: position 28,081,496 of record CM046957.1, read on the forward strand.
TTGATTCAAGTTTCTATGCTACCTACATTAGTGGAGAGAAACTGCTACACTCAACATATGAAGGCATAAATTAAACTTAATGATTGCACCTTAATCTTAAATAAGGGAATAAAATCAAATTGGTAGGGATTTAACATGTCTTTATTGTGAAAACACTTAGTCTATTTTTGTTATCATAATAATAATTGAGATTAATTTGAACGATATGCATACTTAAGTAGCATAAATCTAAAAATTTTTGTTCTTGAGCATAAGTATACTAAATTCATAATTTTGGGGAGAATGTTTTTTGAAGGAATTTTTCAAAAGTGTTTCCAGGAAATTCTTTACAATTTGTGCATTATTCGGGACAAGCAATGAATTAAGTTTGGGGGTGTAGAAACACAAAAATATATAGACTTTTTCAAAACTTTAATTATTTTTATAATAAATTTTCAGCACTTTAATTTTCACACAAAAATATATACACTTTTTTATAATAAATTTTCTTATTAGATCAGTCTAAATCATGTAGTTTCGTAGTAAATTTTGTCGAAATTCACACTTTAATTATAAAATAATTAATTTTCAATTAGATTATTAACATAATGAAATTTAATTATTTTATAATAAATTTTCACAAATTTAGTTTATTTTCAACAATTTTGCAAAAAAGTGTGAAAATTGGCTCGACAGACACCTTGAAAAACTTGAACTGTTGGGAATTTTGCATCAAGTGAACCAATGGCAAGATTAAATATTTTTTCCAGCCAAGTTCAGTCCAAATGATGATCATTTTATACACTTTATATCTAATATTTATCCAAGCTAAAGTGGGTTAAAAATTAATATAAAGCTTGAAGGAAAAAGTAGCCTAGTGTACTAAGCATTGAAGACTGATCCAATAAGAAAATATGCAACCCAAAACCAACCCAATAAGTTGAGCCAATCAACTTATTTAGCTTATTAAATTACTTGCAAAATATCCCTCAAGTTTCCTTAAAATTCTATCCAAACCCCTTCACTTTCTATGCTTTTAAAAATTTGTCCTAAGCTAAATTTAGCAAACTTTGAAACATTCAATATTTGCTCCATGTGTGGCCGGCCAACGGAAGTGTGTGGCTACTAATTATTGGCTATTTTTAGCTGCCACTCCCACTTATAAATACCCCATTCACCTATTCATTAAACACACCTTTATTCCCACAAATCTCTCTCTTTTACTCACTTTCTCTTCTTTGTTTTTCCCTTTTCTTATCCATTTCCTTTGCCAATTTCCCTCTTGGAAAAGAGCCTTTCTTCCAACTTGGGTAGCAACATTCAAGTGATAAAAGAAGCCTCGTGCAACGCCTCGAATTTGAGCCTAGAAGTATTAGGCCTTGATTATGGGTCCGTAAGGAGGTTGTATATAAGTATTTAATTGTGCAAGGAAATAACACAATTAAATGTCTACTTTGGTGGTTAATGGCCCTGAGAAGTGTTGGAGAAATCTTGGGTTCAAACCTGGGCTTTAGCAAAAATTTTGATATTAAGTGAATAAAACCCTAGATGCTTAGATGATGGCCTTTTAAATTATTGTGTTAAATAAATGACACAAGGAAGCATGTGGTCTAGTGGTTGTGGCGTCCTTAAAGTTGCAAGGGAGCCTGGATTCAAGTCTTGGCTCTTACAATTCATTTAGGTTTTTCTCTTAAGTGAATCTGGACGCTAGCACATATGTTTTAAAGTTAATTATGGACGTTTTTATCACACAAAAAGCCTTATGGTGGAGTGGCAAGGTGGCTTGTTGTGTAACTGTGAGATCTGAGGTTCAAGTCTTGGGATGCACAGTGGAGTATTTATTTTTCTATTTGAGCTGTGAAGGAGGTGGAGTTGGACTGAAACTCTATGGTTGAAGTGGTCATAAGAATGAGGAATTTTCCTAATGGTTGAAAGTAATCCTACACCGGGAAGCTAACATGAGAATTGGTGAGAAGCTGACTTTAAATAGAGTGAACCAGATCAGTTGGGAGGAAGACTGAATGCAGGATATGCTAAGGTTGGTGATCGTGGACTTCGGCGCGTTCTCATAAACAGGTGTGTATATTTCGCACTACTCTAGTTGTAGCACGGCAAATGCCGAAATGCCGAAATGTCAGTCACATGGTGATGGTAGCCACACGAGCGTGCGAGCGCACGTGTAGGAGCTTTGACGTGATGGTTGATGCCATCATGAGTGCTCTCGTGGGCTTAGGTTGCTTTAGGCCATGTGGGCCCAATAGGCCCAAGTGGGTAAAATGTATGACTTTATAGTAAATATTGGATTGGACTATGTGAATCTCATATATGTAAGTTAGTATTACGGAAATACCCCTATAGGGTAGAATTACTGAAATGCCCCTGTAGGGTAGAATTACCGAAATACCCTCGACTTGTAAAATTACTGAAATACCCTCGATTTGTGAAATTACCAAAATACCCATAATTTGTGAAATTACTGAAATACCCTTGACTTGTAAAATTACTGAAATACACTCGACTTGTAAAATTACTAAAATACCCTCGATTTGTAAAATTACTAAAATACCCCTAATTTGGAAAATTACCGAAATACCCTTGATTTGGAAAATTACAGAAATACCCCTTATTTACAAAATTACAGAAATACCATTGATTTGCAAAATTACCAAAATACCCTTGGTTTGAGATTTACCAAAACACCCTTGTAGGGTGAAATGACTAAAATACCCCTAATAGGTAAAAAGAATGTTCTACCCTTTAGGGTATATGACTTACTGATAATACAATTTGATTTATTTGACTATGTTCTGACTGAGAATGTATGACTGTGATTGGACTGTTGTGACTGTGATTGGTATGATTTTGTATGCCGTGTGTATATTTGCTACATTCATATAATATTATGTTGCACATGGGTGGGAATTATGGAACGGAGGAAGTATATGAGGATCACATGGTTGCTTGACGATCGTGGATCCACTGATTAAGAATCGCATAGTTGCTTGACGACCGTGGATCCATCGATTGAGGATTGCATGGTTGCTTGACGACCATGGATCCACCGATTAAGCATCGCATGGTTGCTTGACGACCGTGGATCCACCGGTAGCTTTTAAGCCCAATATATGATTACTGACGACTCTGTGTCGATCATATTTACCCGAGGTTATGTGTCGATTATATTACCGTTGCTGACGGCTATGTGCTTAACATGATACAGCTACTGATGGCTTAAAGGCAATTATTCTAATTATGGCTTTGCGCCAACCTATATATGGCTCTTGCCAACCTCATTATGGCTGTGTGCCAAACTTATTTGCCTAAGGCTATGTGCCAATATATGATTATTGACGACTCGGTGTCAATGACATTTACTTAGGGCTGTGTGCCGGTTATGTTACTCTAGTTGATGGCTATGTGCCGAACTTATTACAGTTACCGATGGCTTTGTGCCAATTATAATACCGGTACTAAATGCTTAAAGCAGTATATATGCTAGCAGCTTGCTGCAATAAAGGTAGTACCGCAACTGGGCTACCATTGATGTGTATCGGATGGGTGGGTCGATAGTTATATCCCCACATGATGTGTACCAGGGGAAAAAGTTGGTGTATAGCGGTTGGATGGTATGGGTTAGCATACTTTTTTGCATTATGCATATGGTGTGATTCTGAAAAGGGCTGAGAACCAAGTGATTTGTAATGGGCTGTGGCCCACGTATGCTCTGAATCGGATCTGTCATCATTAGCGCGTTAAAGGGCTCTAGCCTGCATCGCTTTCTATTTTTGTTTCTGTATCCTGACTGTTACTCTAGTAAGGGATTACACATTGAGTTTTCATAAACTCACCCCATTTATTAACTGTTCAGATAATCCCCAACGTTAGGTGGATCGGTGTCGCAGAGGGACTCGGAGACGGCCACACATCTGCACATGTTTTTATATTTCGTTTATTTAGTTAAGCCCTTTGGTTTTTTATTTGGGTTGTAATAGGGCCTCTTTATTTTCTTTCTTAACTTTTCATTTGGGAAAATTTATTTACTATGTTTGATATTTGTTAGAAGTAGATCGCGGTTTTCAAAACACTACGTTTTCGCAACTTAACTTTTAAACATCACGTTTTCGTAAATCGGTTACTTTTATAATTAGCTTTCGCAAAGTAAAAAGGAATTTTGGAAATAAAATTAAGAAGTTTTCAATGCACTACGTTTTAAATAAGAAGGGTTTCTAATGAAAACATGGTTTTTGAAAAACACTTCAATGTGACACACCAGATTCGGGTCTAACTTCTGGACCAGGTTTAGGGTGTTACACCTCGGTTCAACAGAATAAGCAAAGAAGGAGAGGAGCAAACTAGTTTGGCTTTGGAGAAACACTAATTTGATTCTAATTTCCTATCCTTTAACTTCCCTTGTTGTTGTTATGAACATGTCTATGAATATTTGTTTTGTTGTTATTCTAAATTTCAATAACATGACTTAAATTTAATTCGTGTTAGGTAAGTCTGTATGTGCTACGGTTAACAAACAACCAAGTTTCTGTGAATTTAATGGTAACATGAATATTGATTTAGTAATAATAAGTTAAGAAATGTAATTGATCTAACACAATTATGTCATATTGATTAAACTTATTGTTTAGAAATCGTGCTTTAGAATTTTTACTTTTCAATATTCTTAGTTAATTTACTTAGTAAAAATCTAGTTTTATTAAACCCTTTTCTTTCAAAACAAAAGATTTTATTTCACCGAAATGTTTTTAATTGTATTTCATAAATATTTTCTTACACAATCCCTGGTGGGTACGATAACTCGACATTTACTTGTCACTTTATTACTTGTTGCGATTGTGTACACTTGCATATTTTCATTATTCCAGTTTACCTTAGTTTCCTCAAATAAATCAATATATATATTTTTAGTTAAATAAATAACAAATTTTTCAATAGAAAATAGCTAAACATTTTTCTCGCCATTATCATGGCCAATGTGATCTTCGAGATTCGGCCATAACGTCTAGGTTGGATTTAGGGGGCTACGGTAATGGTTACTATAAGATAAACTAGGATCATATTGGGAGAGCAAATTTATCCCAATGAGATTAAGGATATCCTATGAGGGTAACACACTTATCACAAGATCGTTGGAAGAGCACTGATTATCTTTTGTAATGATATGTATTTAGGGAGAGCTCAGTCACAATACTATAGTGAAATAACTTTGTAACTAAATGAGTTTATAATTAATAGGTGAAAAGATGAAAATTAATTATAAATCATTTGAGACCTAATTATATATGTTCAATCATTCCCTCCACTAGCTCGTTGAAACTAAAAATAAATTGCATGTAAAACCAAATGAATATAAATGGATGAAAATGATAAAGTTAGAGAAATGGGTCACATTCGCAGCTGAATGCATTTTTTCACTAAGTACAGAAATAACTTGAGAATTAATTTAATGTTTCCAAATTATTATTTAATTAAATAATTTATGTTCAAAAACAGAATTAAATTAATTGGTCATTGTGAATCCTTTGAATATGAAAATTCAATATATTTTCTCATAGATTCTTTTACGATAAAGTTGTCTTGACTTTAACAAAATTAGAATTGGGTTGAGAAAATTATTTAATTAAAAAAATTAATTTATCTAATTAAATTAATTAATAAATAATATTTATTTTGAGAAATAAAAGAACATGTATTAGATTGAATAAAATTATAAAGTGCTTAAAAGTATAATAAGCATATATAATTGGACTCTATACAAAAGAGATCCAATGTGCCTCATATTACTTGTGAAGGGTGACAACCCAAGTGTATTCAACTAGGGCGTGTCGCCTCCCTCTTCTAGTTAGACTAGAAGACTGTTTTTCTATCAAATAAATATTATTTTTGTTTTACTAGATGACATTGGTAGATCTATTCACACAACAGAAGTTACACATAACTTTGAGATATGATTATTTTTCCAGAAAATAGAGAGAATTTCTTGTGTAATTCTATTTTCTAGTAATCACAATTCTACCAATTTTTATTAAGAGAGAATTACTTTCCTACTAAAAGTAATAAATCATTTCTGGTTCTGTGTTTGGTTCATGATTGTTTGAGCCCACACTTGAAGCAATTCGTAGTACAAGAATAGCGATGAAGACTGTTTGGTTGAAAGCAGGGAACATCTAGTATTCGTCTTACTCAAAGCATAAGTAATTTTTGGGAAAAATTATTACTATAAATATCACAAAAAGGGCTGGTTTTTAAAATTTTTGTAACACCCTAAACCCGACCTAGACGTTATGGCTGAATCTAGCGATGTCACATGTAGTGTGTGTGTCAAAAACTATAGCTTGTGTTGGAAAACCATAACTGTGCTTAAGACATTTCCCATTTAGAACTCGTGATTTTCTTTTAGTAATTCCAAAATAGTGAGTCCTTAATTTCAAAACATTATACGTTACAGAAGCTTCTAAAAATAGTTTGCGTATTTAAGTGTATTTTGTTAAAACACATGCGATTCTTTTGAAAACGTTTTGTTACCTACCTCTAGCAGAGTTTAAACATAAAGCAGTATAAAATCTAAATTTTAAGTAAAAATCCAAAAGAGGCCATTATTACAGTAAAATACCCCTAGTAAAAATTTAAAAATCTAATTAAGTACGAACAGTAAAAAGGGTCGTGTGGCCACCGCTGAGTCCTCCGCCGCTCCAATCCGCCTAAGATTGGGGATTACCTGTACAGGTAAAATAGAAGGGGTGAGTTTACGTAAACTCAGTGTGTAATCCCCCTGTAAATAAACAAATAGCATAAAGGTAATCATAGTTTGGGCCTAAGCCCTTTTTCAGTAATAGTATCGATCCAATTTGGGCCTTAGCCCAACTCAGTACAGTAACAGTAACAGATATGAAGTCATAAAAATCCTACCCAACTAGCGTCTACACACCATCTTCATCCAACCTTACACTCCATGTGGGGATATAATCAACCCAACCATCCCTACACTCCAGGTAGTACCGAATGCGGCACTAGACAGTAGTTTACAGCTGAGCTGCCAGTAAATTAGGCTCGAGGCCTTTCAGTGCCCTTCTTCTGAATAATATAAACCCCCAACCGAATGCAATGCAACATACCAATATGTCACACGAAATCATGGTATTATACATGTATTTAGTATAGTTTTAACAGCATGTGCAATATACAGTCATACAGATATCTATATCGTATATGGGTATAATAGTCATTTAGTCAATCAGGGGTCTAAGTACGCTTACCAACCCTACAGTAGGTTTACAGTTGTCTCGGGTGACCCATGCAACCTTAGTAACAAATTAGTGAAAATTGGCCCACATGCCCATGTTGTCAGCCTGTATAGGCCCACACGACCCAAAATGGACTTGGCCATGTGGATTACATGGCCTGGCCCAAAATTCCCACACACTCGTGTGGCCGACACGGCCCAATTCAGCTGGGCCCATGCGTCGCACACAGCCTGCCTCGTCGACCACACGCTTGTGTTCGGTCACACAGCCTGCCACATGGGCGGCTACACGCCCGTGTGGTGTCAACAACCTCACTTTTTGGCTTTTTGTCGATTTTAGTTTTTAGCGTTGTGGTTACACACCTGGTTACGAAAACGCGCACACAGTCCTTCAGCACTCCAAATCTAAGTTCAACCACAAACATTCGATTAGTTGCATGTCAACCAAATTTAAAACGACCCTAATTGAAGACACTTAATCACTTAGTCGACAACCACTTACCTCATTTGAAAAACCGAGGCCCTACCTACTTAAATCGTTGAGAACGAATGATCACTAAGCTCCTACAATCCAACCAAACCCTTATTAACAAATAATCATGTGAACAGTTTGAACCAAATCGAAACTCAAATTCACTGAAAGCGCAAGACCGCATACAGAGAAAGGAACTATTGGCAAATAAACCAAAGGCAAAGGCCAAAGGCACAACAATACGACAAAGAACAAAGATGAAGAGAACGACAACTATGGGAAAAAAGAAATCGTCACAGAGAGGGACACCGAAGCAGATAAAGAATCGATAGGGTGGAGGAATAAACGTTTGTCGTGGAAAGGACAAAGCTGAAGGAAAACAAAAGGTGTAACCCAGAATCAGCTAACAATATTTTCCCAATGTAAAAGAACAAAGGAGAAAAAGATTGAAAATGGCAACAACAGTTTGTGGGAGAGCACCTTTGCCGTAGAGGAGAACAAATTTAGAAAAGAAAGAGAACAAAAAATAGCAGAAACCCTTAGCAAAGATTCGGCCTCCAAGAAGTGAAAATAGTCGACAAAAAATAGAAACGAAGAGAAAGTTCAACCTAAAGTCAAAATCTTTAGAAACAAGAGTTCAAGTTTGGCACCAACTCTCCCACTATCCTCAAATTCCTATATTTTTCTCCCCAAATCCCTTAAAATTGTCCACCTCTCCCTCAACCACCTAATTCAAATTCCACTGCAACTCTTTAGTAGTTTGGTTAGACCAAAACACCCACACGGCACTAGCAGCAAAATAAAATACTCCCTTGCGCATACTAAGACTGTAACTCGAGACCACCAGCACTTTGCCACTCTACTTAACCACCAAACCAGCAGGCCCATTTTGACATGTTTTTCCAATATTTATTTATAAGGCTACTGGCTAAAGATAGGGGTTTACTCAATTAAAAACAAAATTTTTGCCCAAGCTAAGGCTTGAACCCAAGACTTATTAGACACTCCCAGAACACTTAACCACTGAAGTAGATACACAGTTGTGTGTCACAAGCACATGAGAATAATTACAAATGATTTTTTAAGGCATTACAACTCTACCCCTCTTAAAGAAAATTTCAGCGTCAAAATTTTACCTAATCAGAACAGATGAGGATAGTACTGACGCATCGCATCCTCAGGCTCCCACGCGGCCTCCTCAGTGCTATGATTACGCCATAAGACCTTAACCAAAGGGATAGAATTTCTTCTCAAAATCTTCATATCACGATCCAATATTTGAACTGGTTCCTTCTCGAAAGTCAGATCTAGCCTAACCTCGATCTCCTCAACAAGGACAATATGCGTAGGATCAGAATGATAGTGTCTCAACATCAAGACGTGAAAAACATCATGGATCCAATCCAATTCTAGAGGTCGCTCTAATTGGTAAGCAACCGGTTGCACTCGTTTCTGTATGCGGTAAGGCCGAATAAATCTAGGGCTCAGCTTGCCCTTACGGCCAAATTTCAGTAGCTCCTTCCATGGCGAGACCTTAAGGAAAATGGAATCTCCCACAGAATACTCAATCTCACACCGCTTCAGGTCTGCATAGAACTTCTGTCTGTTTGATGCCATTTTCAGTCAGTCTCGAATCAATCTAACTTTATCTTTAGTATCAAAAACTAGTTTGGGGCCGAGAAAACGTTGCTTGCCCAACTCAGTCCAACACGAAGGTGTGCGACACCTACGACCATATAATGCCTCGTAAGGTGCAATCTGAATACTAGACTAATAACTGTTGTTATAAGCAAACTCTTCTAGTAGCAAGTAATCCTCCCAACTGCCTGGGAAATTAATCACGCAACTCCTTAACATGCCCTCTATTATCTGAATCACCCTCTCAGATTAACCATTGGTCTGAGAATGGAACGCAGTACTGAAGTCCAACCTTGTACCCAGGGCTTCAAGTAGCTTTTTCCAGAACCGAGACATGAAGTGAGGATCCTTGTCAGATATTATTGAAATCAGTACTCCATGCAGTCTCACAATCTCAAACACGTACAGTTTAGCCAACTTCTGCAGAGAGTAGTCAGTATGAACTGGTATGAAGTGGACGGACTTGGTTAATCAATCCACGATGACCCACACAGTATCTTCTTAGTGGGTGTGAGGGGTAACCCACTAATGAAGTCCATAGTCACTCTCTCCCACTTCCAAAGCGAAATCTTGACTGGCTGCAACAAACCCGAAGGTAACTGATGCTCAACCTTAACCTGCTGGCAAGTCAGACACTTAGCCACAAAGTCAGTAACCTCTACCTGGCCACCAATATAACTCACGAAGGTCACGGTACATCTTATTTCTGCTAGGATGCATAGGGTAAGGGCTACTATGTGCCTCTCATAGTATGGACTGCCTCAATTCAGTATCTTTCAATACATTGATTCTCCCACGGAAACAGAGCACCCCTTCGCTATTTAGTCCAAAATCCATAGTGCTCCCACTCTTAGCCTGCTGGAGGCGAATACCCAAGGACTCGTCCTCTAATTGCTTACCCTTAATCTACTCAATCCATATTGGTTTAACCTAAAGTTTGACCAAAAGACTACCATTATCAAATAAACTCAAGCGGGCAAACATCGCCCTCAGATCAATCATAGCCCTACGGCTCAGTGCATCGGCCACCACATTGGCATTGCCTAGATGATACTCAATAGTGCAGTCATAGTCCTTAAGCAGTTCAATCCATCTGCGTTGCCTAAGATTTAGCTCTTTCTGAGTTAGGAGGTATTTGAGGCTCTTGTGTTTAGTGTAGATGATACAATTCTCACCATAGAGATAATGCCTCTAGATTTTTAGTGCGAATACCACAGCGGTCATCTCTAAGTCATGCGTCAAATAATTTGCCTCATGAGTCTTAAGTTGACGAGACACAGTGCTACCACCTTACCCTCTTGCATCAACACACATCCCAAACCAACATGTGATGCATTGCTGTAAATAGTAAACACTTTCCTAAACTCTGGCAGTATCAGAACAAGGGCCTCAGTTAGTACAGCTTTGAGTTTCTCAAAACTCTCTTACTGTGAATCAGTCCAATTAAATGGTACACCCTTACGTAGAAGCTTAGTCAAGGGTATAGCAATCAAAGAAAACCCCTTTACAAATTATCGATAATACCCTGTTAGAGCCAGAAAATTACAGATCTCAAATACAGTCTTAGGCTGCCTCCAATCCAAGATAGCCTTAATCTTTCAAGGATCGACTCTAATCCCCTTATCAGAAACCACATGTCCCAGAAATGTTACTTCACGTAACCAGAACTCACATTTACTGAACTTGGCGTATAGTTGTTTCTCTCGCAGAATCTATAGAACCACTATAAGGTGTTCATCGTGCTTATCCTCAGTCTTTGAATACACCAGTATATCATCGATAAAAACCACCACGAACTGATCTAGATAGGGCTAGAACACTCAGTTCATCAGATCCATAAAAGCTGCTGGTGCACTCGTCAGTCCAAATGGCATCACTAGGAACTCGTACTGGCCATATCGAGTCCTAAATGTTGTCTTATGAACATCAGCATCCTTAACTCTCAAGTAGTGATACCCTGATCGAAGGTCAATCTTAGAGAAAACTGAAGCACCTCAGAACTGGTCAAGCAAATCGTCTATCCTCGGTAGGGGGTACTTATTCTTGATAGTCAACTTAATCAGTTGCTGGTAGTCAATACACATATGCATGGATCCATCCTTCTTTTTCATGAACAGAACTGGTGCTCCCCACAGAGACACACTAGGGCAGATGAACCTGCGATCCAATAACTCTTGAATCTGAGCCTTAAGCTCCACAAGCTCTTTCGGTGCCATTCTATAGGAACCGATTGACACCGGAACTGTACCAAGAAGAAGCGCTATCCCAAACTCCACTTCTCTGTTTGGAGGTAACCCTAGTAACTCTTCAAGAAACACGTCTGGAAAGTCTTTAACCGTCTTGATATCCTTAACTTCCGAATCCCCAGAATTGGAAACATTGATGTAGGCCAGATACGCCTCACATCCCTTATGAACCAACTTTTCGGCCCTTAATGCAGAAATCACATTAGATAAATAATTCTGATGCTCCCAAATTACTACTACCTCACTGCCCTCTGCAGTTCTCAGTACAACCCTTTTTGTGGCACAATCTAAGCTTACTCGATGCTTGACCAGCCAATCTATCCCCAATATCAGATCAAACTCTCCAAAAGGAAGTTCCATCAAATTCGCCAGATAGATAGCTCCTTGAACCTTTAAAGGGATGTCTCTAAACAACTTATTTACCCTTACCGATTGCTCTACTGGACTCAGTACAGTGACCTCACTTATAGTGCTCTCAACCAGTATACCCAAGTTTTTAAATACGGTACAAGCTACATAGGAGTGAGTAGATCCTATACCTATCAGTGCAGTGTAAGGTACATTATAAATAAAGAACGTACCCGTCATGACGTCCGGAGCATCTCCATCCTCTCGGTGACGTGCAGCATAAACTAGAGCCAGCTGCCTCGTCTCAGTATGATCAACACCTCTGCCCGGTGCTCTCTCACCATAGCCCAGACCATTACCACCTCTGGCCTGACCACAGCCTCTCGGTGGCTGCTGAACCATATTCGGTGGTGGTGCAGTACCCATGCCAGAAGCTTGCATCTGATTGGCCCTCTGCGGACAATCCCTAATACAGTGCTCCAAAGAACTGCACCTCAAGCATGCCCCAGTCCCTTTCCAACACTTGCCCAAATGGCATCTACCACAGTCAATACACGGCGGCTGTCCAGTAGAAGCCATAAGAGCCCCAACTCTGATCGGTCCATCAACTCTGGCCTTTTTCTTAGGCCTCTAAATGAAACTCGAGGGCTCCAAATCCCTCTTACTCCTACCTCTCTCTCGGTTCTGGCGCTCAGTACGCTTCACTTCTTTAACGATCTTCGCATTACCAACCAAAGTAGCAAAGTCTCGATCCCTCTGTGGAGCTATCAGAACCCTCATATTATCCCTGAGGCCATCCTCGAAGTGAACACATCGCTCATACTCAGTGGCCACCATACCTCATACATAGCAGCTCGGTCGTGGAAATTCGAAGTCATACTCGGCCACTGATCTATCCCCCTAAGTCAAATTCAAAAACTCTCTCCTACGGGCATCCACATAACTAGCACCCACATACTTCCCTTGGAAGGCAGTATTGAAGAACTCCCAAGACAGTCGATCGGGCTAAGTGCCCTCCTTAACCTTAAGCCACCACTGGCAAGCCTCATCTCTCAGCAGTGACACTGCACCCTTTAATTTCTGCTCGGGGGTGTAGTCCAAATCGTCCATAATCCTTTCTGTGGCCTCGATCCAGTAGTCAGCCACGTTAGGGGCAACTCCAGCAATACCCTTAAAAATCTCAGCTTTATTAGACCGGAGTCATTTCGTAATCGACCCTCAGCCTCCAGCTCTAGTATTGGGCCCAATGACCCTCTCAAAATCTGTAACATAGCTTGGGACAGTGCATCGTCCCTAGCCGTATGATCATGTGCCCAGATCCAATCTTAGTCATCTGCAAAACAAGCGACTCACTAGTATCCAGATTAGGCAGGTTACCAGAAGATGAGGACCCAGCTCGGGCACCTCTATGGCCTCTACCACGTCTTCTTGTGCCCCATCCACGAGTACCTCTGGTGCTTATTGTCTAATTGTGTTTTACCTGTATTAACAGTATTAGTAGTTTCAAAGTTCATTTTTGTAATTTGTAGTCTCACTACAATTTTTAGTTTCTCTACAATTTCTTAGTATACACTAACTTAGAGTACTTTTAGTGCAGTATACTACCAATAGTAGTTTCAATTTCGTATCAGTTTCAGTTACAAACACATATTAGTTTTAAAGAAATTATAGGATTGGTGCCGGAGACTCGATGTACCACACATTAAGTAAAAATATTTCAATCATCAAAAACTAGTTCCTTAAAACCAAGTTTTAAAACCCAAATCCACAACCGAGTTTTGCAACCTGACTCTGATACCATTAAATGTGACACCCCATACTCAGCCTAGACCTTATGGCCGAATCTGGCGGTGTCACATGTAATGTGTGTGTTAAAAATCGTAGCTTGTGTTGGGAAGCCGCAACTGTGCTTAAAACATTTCCAATTTAGAACTCATCATTATCGTTTGTTAATTCCAAAATAGTGAGTCCTTAATTTCAAAACGTTATAAGTTACGGAAGCTTTTAAAAATAGTTTACGTATTTAAGTGTATTTTGTTAAAACACATGCATTTCTTTTAAAAATGTTTTGTTACCTACCTCTAGCAGTGTTTAAACATAAAGCAGTATAAAATCCAAATTTTCAGCAAAAATCCAAAAGAGGCCATTATTACAGTAAAATACCCTAAGTAAAACATTAAAAATCTAATTAAGTACGAACAATAAAAAGGGTCGTGTGGCCACCGCTGAGTCCTCCGTCGCTCTGATCTGCCTAAGTCTAGGGATTACCTGTACAGGTAAAGTAGAAGGTGTGAGTTTACGTAAATTCAGTTTGTAATCCCCCTGCAAACAAACAAATAGCATACAGGTAATCACAGTTTGGGCCTAAGCCCTTTTTCAGTAACAGTATCGGTCCAGTTTGGACCTTAGCCAAACTCAGTACAGTGACAGTAAAAGATATGCAGTCACAAAAATCCTACCCAACCAGCCTCTACACACCATCTCCGTCCAACCCTACACTCCATGTGGGGATATAATCAACCCACCCATCCCTACACTCCAACTAGTACTGAATACGGCACTAGACAGTAGTTTGCAACTGAGCTGCCAGTAGATTAGACTCGAGGCCTTTCAGTGCACTTCCTCCGAACAATATAAATTCCCAACCCAATGCAATGCAACATACCAATATGTCACGCGAAATCATGGTATTATACATGTATTTAGTATTATTTTAACAGCATGCGCAATATATAGTCATACAGATATCTATATCATACGTGGATATAGCAGTCATTCAGTCAATTAGGGGTCTATCTATGCTTACCAACCCTACAGCAGGTTGAAAGTCGTCTCAGGCAACCCGTGCAACCTTAGCAACAAATCAGTGAAAATGGGCCTACATGCCCATGTTGCCAGCCCGTGTGGCCCACACAGCCCAAAATGGCCATGGCTGTGTGGGTCACATGGCCTCCACACGGCTCCACACGGTTTGGCCCAAATTTCCCACACGCTTGTGTGGTTCATCCATGTGGGCCCACATGTCTGTGTGGCCCACAAAACCCAATTCAGCCCAGCCCATGAGTCACACACGGCTGCCTTATCGATTACACACCCGTCTTCGGTCACACGACCTGCCACACGGGTGGCCACACGCCTGTACGATGTCGACAGCCTCACTTTTTGACTTTTTACTGATTTCAGTTTTTAGCGTTGTGGTTACACACCTGGTTACGAAAATGCCCACACAGTCCTTGAGTACTCCAAATCTAAGTTCAACCACAAACATTCGATTAGTCGCATGTCAACCAATTTTAAAACGACCCTAATCAAAGACACTTAATCACTTAGTCAAAAACCACTTACCTCGTTTGAACAACTAAGGCCCTACCTACTTAAACTGTCGAGAACGAATGATCACTAAGCTCCTGCAATCCAACCAAACCCTTATTAATAAATAATCGTATGAACAGTTTGAACCAAATTGAAACTCAAACTCACCGAAAGCGCGCAAAGGCCAAAGGCATAACAATACGAGAAAGAACAAAGATGAAGAGAACGTCAATTGTGGGAAAAAGAAATCAGCACAGAGAGGGACACTGAAGCAGACAAAGAACAGGCAAGGGTGGAGGAATAAACATCTGTCGTGGGAAGGACAAAGCTGAAGGATAACAAAAGGTGTAAACGAGAATCACCTAACAATATTCGACCAATGGAAAAGAGCAAAGGAGAAAAAGAGAAAAAACGGCAGCAACAGTTTGGGGGAGAGCACCTTTGCCGTAGAGGAGAATAAATTTGGAAAAGAAAGAGAACAAAAAATAGCAGAAACCCTTAGCAAAGTGTCAACCTCCAAGAAGTAAAAATAGTCAACAGAAAACAAAAATAGAGAGAAAGTACAACCCAAAGTTGAAATCTTGAGAAACAAGAGTTCAAGTTTGGCACCAACTCTTCCACTATCCTCAAATTCCCATATTTTTCTCCCTAAATCCCTCAAAACCATCCACCCCTCCCTCAACCACCTAATTCAAATTCCACTACAACTCTTTAGTAGTTCAGTTAGACCAAAACACCTATACTACACTAGCAGCAAAATAAAACACTCCCTTGCGCATACTAGGACTCGAACTTAAGACCAACAACACTTTGCCACTCTACTTAACCACCAGACCAGCAGGCCCATTTTGACATGTTTTTCCAATATTTTTTTATAATCCTACTGGCTAAAGATAGGGGTTTACTCAATTAAAAACAAAATTTTTGCCCAAGCTAAGGCTTGAACCCAAGACTTCTCAAACACTCCTAGAACACTTAACTACTGAAGCAGATATGCAGTTGTGTGTCACAAACACACGAGAATAACTATAAAGGATTTTTTTAGGGCGTTACAATTTTTAAATTTTCACTATGATTGAAAGCTGATTTTCTAAACCAGATTTTTCCAACGTTTGTTGTGCGAATAACTTTACAAGTGTCATCTATTTATAGAGAGAGATAGGAGAATTCTAGTTGAATTAGTAAAATACAAATAATATTTATTTAATAGAAAGAGCAATCTTCTAGTCTAACTAGTGCTGGAATGCCGGTGACCCTAAGGCGCAGCGAAAAAAATAAAATTTCAGCAATCCAACTGTGGATCCATATGCGAGGAACGAATCGGGAAAACCGAAATAATGAAAATGGTTTCAAAATTACCGAAACTTCAATCTGAGTAGATAGTGATGCCTCGGCAATGAGAATTCTGAACCACTATCGAACCAAGTTGCAACTTTTCAGATGCCAACCTCTACGTAGTCCACCTAGTTGACAATGAACGGAAGAAGTCCCCAAAATGATTTTAGAGATTTCTTTTTTTTGGCGGCTGCTAGACCACTCAAAAACAAAACTAGGTTTTCTTTTTAGGGTTATTATCTATATATATAACTCCCCTTTTAAATTTGGTATATTTATATCGAATATTTTAAAATAAATAAATATAATGATGTTTTAACTGAAAATTATAATTACATTAATTATAACAAAGATTTCATTAAACTATATTTATTTAAATTTATATATGAACCAACTTCATATATTAATAGAATTATGTTCTCATTATGTGTACAACATTCTTGTACATATAATATGTTCAATATTTGATTGCCCAATTAAATTAATTATATAATTAACTTAATTCATGTGACAACCAAAAACAATAGCAACTACATTTTATTCCGATCATCTCAACCATATGGTGTAACCCTGTAGGCTCTTGTAACGTTAGCAGTAATACTAGAATGATTCTAATGTTATATACAATGAGTGGCATCTAGCAATGCATCATTGCTACCTAAGTTACAAGAAGTCATGATTCGACATAACCTTTTGTGATTTATCTTTCATGCATTAATCCTTAAGTCCTTTATCTCTGGAATGAACACAAGTCATGGAATAGTCACACTTGCATAGTCCATCTCATGTTTCTTGATATCTTGAGTAGACTATAATATACAAATAAGTATGACATCTCATATCAACTTATTTGAGCATGGCCATGCATTTCTAGTCTCACTCAATCAAGTGGCCTAAGATATTACTCCCATTATGTAGGAGGGACCTATTCTATATTGATCAACCATATCCCTCTACATAAATTATGGTATATCCAACATCAGCCTTTATAGAACAACCGATTCATGATGTACATTTGATCTGTATCAAAATATACAACTCACGATGTTGGGATAATGATGATCTCAAGTCTGAGGATCATATACATATTAATCACTATGAGTAATGTTGTGATAATTACATAATAATCCAAGAAACTTACTCATAGGGGTCAGTCCAATATGTTGTTTTCTAACACACATATTCATGCATTGATTTTGACACTCCATATTAATGACAACTCTTTATCATTAATCAACTACATGTTAGTCTCAATGCATTATTTTTGTCCTAGTCAACTATAATACTTGACTAAGGATCTTTTAAGAACAATCATATTATTCTCAGGACATTATTATAAAACAGTTTATTTATACACACAGAAAGAAAAACTGAAATAATAATGGAAACGCCTTATATTAAAACATGATAAATCAAGTATATTATTACAACCATCTCATGATTGATCTTTGGGCATACTTTTACAATCTCCCAAGTGCACTAAGACCAATCACTCATATATCTAATACCAAGCGACTTAGTGTGACGATCATGCTTCTGCTGTGTCAGAGGCTGGGTCAGGGAATCAGCAATGATATCATCTATATGTACTCTGCATATCTCTACATCCTCTCGTTCGATAATCTCTCGAATAAGATGGTAGCGCCTAAGTATATGTTTGGATCTCTTGTGAGATCTGGGTTCTTTAGCTTGTGTAATGGCTCCATTGTTATCACATTGGAGTTCTATAGCATCTGATATGCTAGGCACAACCCCTTGTTCAGTAATGAACTTTTTGATCCAAACCGCTTCTTTTATTGCCTCACTGGCTGCAATATACTCAACCTCTGTTCTAGAATCGGCTACTGTACTTTCATTTGAACTCTTCCAAATCATAGCACCACCATTAAGGCAAAACACAAAACCTGATTGCTATCGAGAATCGCCTTATCAGTTTGGAAGCTAGCATCAGTGTAGCTTTTTACACTTAACTCTTCCTCACCTCTATATATTAGGAACATATCCTTAGTTCTTCTTAAGTACTTAAGGATATTCTTGACTGTGGTCTAATGACCTTCACCGGGATCTACTTGGTACCTACTCGTCATACTTAAGGCATAGGAAATATCTGGATAGGTACATAACATGGCATACATGATAGATCCAATAGTGGAAGCATATGGAATTTTACTCATGCATTCTCTCTCTTGTAGAGTTGAAGGACACATTTCCTTTGAGAGTGAAATACCATGTCTCATAGGTAGGAATCCTCTCTTAGATTCTTCCATACTGAACCTTTTTAGTACTTTATCTATATATGTACTTTGGCTTAGACCTAGTAGTTGTCTTGATCTATCTCTATAGATCTTGACTCCTAAGATGTAAGTGGCTTTGCCCAAGTCCTTAATAGAAAAACAACTTCCTAACCAAGTCTTAATAGACTGCAAGGTAGGTATGTCATTTCCCATGATAAGTATGTCATCCACATACAGTACCAAGAATGTGATAGTGCTCCCACTAACTTTCTTGTAAACTCATGGCTCATCTTCATTTTTGATAAAACCAAACTCTTTGATTGCATCGTTAAAACAAAGATTCCAACTTCGAGGTGCTTGCTTTATTCCATAAATGGATCTTTGTAGCTTAGATATCTTTCTAGCATCTTTTGGATTGACAAAACCTTCAAGTTGTGTCATGTACACATCCTCTTCAAGTTTCCCGTTAAGGAAAGCTGTTTTGACATCCATCTGCCAGATTTCATAATCATGAAATGCATCTATGGCAAGCAAGATCCTGATGGATTTAAACATAGCTACAGGAGAAAAGGTTTCATCATAGTCAACACCATAAATTTGGCGAAACCCTTTAGTGACTAATCTCCCCTTGTATGTTTGTACATTACCATCCAAGTCGGTTTTATTTTTGAAAACCCACTTGCACCCTATAAGTTTAACCCATTCGGGTGGGTCAATCAAAGTCCACACTTGATTTTCATACATGGAATCCATCTCAGATCTCATGGCCTCAAGCCATTTCTCAGAGTCTAGGCTCGTCACCGTTGTAATGAGAAATCCATATCTCTCAGGTGCATGGCATTCTCTTAAAGATCTGCACAGTATTTGTGTTTCTACAGCAGTTACTTGTTCCTCAATTTCTTGTGGAATTTGCTGTTGTTCAACTCTGGTTCAGTGGTATCTTGTGATTCCCGAATTTCTTCAAGTTTAATCTTTCTCCCACTTCCTTTTCTAGAAACAAATTCTCTCTCTAGAAAGACACCAGTCCGAGTAACAAACACTTTGTTCTCAATGGGATTAAAGAAATAATATCCTTTGGTTTCTTTCGGATACCCCCACAAAAATACACTTTTTAGATTCGGGTTCAAGCTTAGTAGATGTCTGACATTTAACATAAGCTTCGCAACCCTAAATTTTCATAAAAGGCATACTAGGAAGTTTTCTAGTCCAGATCTCATATGGCGTCTTTTGAACCGATTTAGATAGAACACGGTTTAGTGTGAAAACAGCTGTCTCAAGTACATGTCCCCAAAAGGAAGTCGATAGATCAGCATGACTCATCATGGATCAAACCATGTCTAACAGAGTTCGATTTCTTCTCTCAAAAACTTCATTCCATTGAGGAGTACCAGGAGAGTAAGTTATGCGACAATCCCATATTTCTTCAAAATATTATCAAACTCTAGGCTCAAATACTCTCCACTTCGATCAGATTGAAGTGTTTTGATAGTTATGCCTAGTTTATTTTGTACTTCATTTTTTAATTCCATGAACTTTTCAAAGGCCTCTGACTTATGGCACATGAGATAAACATACCCATATCTACTGAAATCATCAGTGAAAGTAATGAAGTAGTGAAAACCACCTCTGGCCTGTGTATTTATTGGTCCACATACATCAGAATGTATTAAGCCCAATAAATCACTAGCTGGTTCACTTTTACCAGTAAAAGGAGATTTAGTCATTTTTCCCAATAAGCAAGATTCACATACTTCAAATTGTTCAAAAACAAAAGAATCCAAGAGACCATCTTTATGGAGTTTGGATATGCATTTCTCACTTATGTGGCCCAAACGACAATGCCAAAGATAAGTTTGATTTGAGTCATTTATTTTAGATCTTTTAGTATTTATGTTGTAAATTAGGATTCATTTGATCTAAAATATAGAGGCCATTTATCAATTGTGCTGAACCATAGAAAACATTATTGAGATAAAAGGAACAACAATTATTCTTAATAATTATCTCAAAACCAATTTTTTCTAAACAAGAAATTGAAATAATGTTTTTAGTCAAACTGGGCACAAAATAACAATCCTCTAAACATAAATCAAATCCACTAGGAAAGATAAAATGTATGTTCCCACAGCTAATGCAGCAACTTTTGCTCCATTTCCAACTCGCAGGTCCACATCTCCTCTAGCCAAAGTCCTACTCCTTTGTAGTCCTTGTACAAAAGTACAAATATAAGAACCACAACCAGTATCTAATACCCAAGAAGTAGTAGTTGATAAATTAATATCAATAACATAAATACATGAAGTAGACGTTCCGCTTGTTTTGGCCTTCTTGATTTCCTCAAGATAAATAAGGCAGTAACGCTTCCAATGTCCAGTCACACCATAATGAAAGTAGTTTCCTTCCTTAGACACCCCACCTTTAGGTTTCAGTGCAGCCTTTCCTTTTCTAGGTTTGGACCCACCCTTCCCCTTGGTCTTTGTCTGAACTTTGGCTTTTCCCTTGCCCTTATTGTTACTGACCATCAGTATGGACTTGGGTCCAACCTTTTTCATGTTGCCTTCAGCAGTTCGTAACATACTGAGCAACTGTGGTAGAGTCTTGTCAATTTCATTCATATTGAAATTGAGGACAAACTGATTGTAGCTATCCGGCAACGATTGCAGAATAACATCAGTGGCCAACTCTTGGTGTAACACCCCTTACCCGAGACTATTGCCAAAATCGAGCACGAGGCATTACTAAACTTAATCTATCACTTAAATAGTTTTAAAATTGTTTATTTAAACTTTTTGGAATGTGCTGTCATTCTGCGTTGTAGTCGCCTAAAAATTCATATCTTGAGTTCCAAAACTCAAAATTTATATCCGTAATTTTTTTCTGAAACTAGACTCATATATCTATCCACTAATTTTTTTCTATAATTTTTGACTTAGCCAATTAGTACAGTTTATTAGTTAAAGTTACCCCTGTTTCAGAATTCGACTGCACTGACCTCTACTTACTACGAACCACTTTTCTCCCTATAAAAAATTAATAAAACTATACCGTTTGTTTATATTAAAACTAGATTTAATAAGGATTCTAACCATATAAATTACACCACCTAATTATTTTTGTACAATTTATGGTGAATTTCCAAAGTTGAAACAGGGGATCTAGAAATTTCTCTGACCCTGTTTCACTAAAACTCAGATATCTCATAAAATATAATACCTTTACCTGTTTTGCTTATTGCATAAGAAAATAGACATAATAAGCTTTAATTTCATATATTATTAACCATCAAAACATGTCTCTACGATTTTTAGTGATTTTTAAAAGTCATGCTATTTCTGATACTTAAATCTGTTTTTAAGTTACTTTCACATTTTTCTTAGTTTTCATGTGATAGTTACTACTTATTCATACATACTATTAAACATGTATATCATCAGCCCTTCTATTAGTTAATCACTAGCAAGTATTTACACATCATTCATTGATCATATCATATCAAAAGAAACCAAGTTCCTATACATGCCATACACAAAAAACGAAACGTCTAACTATACCAATGTGATTCCTTCGATAGTGTGATCGGGTCTCCGACGTTTCCTTCGATCCCCGAGTGGCTTGATAAAACTATAAGAAAAAGAAAATAAAGAGAGTAAGCACTAGGCTTAGTAAGCTTACAAGCAAATAAATTACAACATTCAAAGATAATGAATAATTATACATAATGTCACCTAGCCTCATAAACTTTATTTACTTCTCATTTTCTACCTCTTCTTTACTCACTTAACTTCTTTCTTACCTGACCTTTCACTATTCATAAATATAATCTACCTTCCCTTTTGCTGATAATTCACTTTGTAATTTAACGTGTACAATGACCCATTGAACCACTCGGAATACTAAGGATATTGGGGTCGCTCTGTCTCTATCAATATCCTACCAATGCCATGTCTTCGACATGGACTTACATGAATTATTCTTGTCTCCAATGCCATATATATATCTAATATGGGCTTACATGGCTCATTCTGTCTCCAAAGCCATATATCCGATATGGACTTACATGGCTCATTTCTGCTGCTCATTCTGTCTCTCACAACCCCAATATTCTAACATTCCTAAGGTTCAAACGGGGCTTCCTAATGCTTTTTCTCTCACACTTCGCCTTTAATTCGACTTTAAATATTCTCATGAAATAAGTATATAAATGCTGGAAATTGACAATAACAATGTAAAATAAAAGAATATTGCATTTATTTCTTCAAAATTACCTCGTATGGAAAAAAAAAAGCTACTTTTACCATTTCGTCCACAACTTGGTATTTTCTCCATTTTAGCCCGAATTTCAGTTTTCCTTGCTCTATCATTTAAAATATAGTCTAATTAGGACTCACATTATTCAAATTGACCCAAAATCATATTTTGGCAAAATTACTGATTTTGCCCTAAACTTTCGTGATACTTACACTTTTGCCCCAAAGCTCGTAAATTTAACTTCATCCTATTTTCTTATGTTTTATGACATGCTGGTCATTTTTCCTTCTATGGCAGCATCAAATTCATACTCTAACATGCACTTATGACTATTAGGTATTTTTACCGATTAAGTCGTTTTACTCATTTTTGCTTAAAACCGAGTAGTACAAATTGTCTAACATAATTTAAAACCTCATATTCTATAATAAAACATCAAAATACACAAATTTCACCTATGGGTATTTTTCCAAATATGAACCCTAACTTAAATTATTGCTAGCATAAGCTTTATCGAGCTCACAGGGACTCAAAACGTAAAGAACATTAAAAACGGGCTTGGAATCACTTACTATGGAGCTTGAAAGCTTGAAACAAACCCTAGCCATGGAGAACCCTTGAAATTTCGTCCTAATGAAGAAGATGGACAAAAATTGGCCTTTAATTTTGTTTTTAATTCATTTTAATAACTAAATGACCAAAATGCCCTTACTACTAAACTTTCCAAAAATTCCTTCCATGTCCTAATTTTGTCCATGAACTTAAAATTGGTCAAATTGCTATTTAAGACCTCCTAATTAATATTTCAAAGCAATTTCATACTAAAAACTTCTAGAATGCAAGTTTTGCAAATTATTCGATTTAGTCCCTAATCTCAACTTAAGCACTTTATGCATAGAATTTCATCACGAAATTTTCACACAATCATGTAATCATATCATGAACCTCAAAGTAATAATAAAATAAATTTTTCTACCTTGAATTTGTGGTTTACAACCACTATTCCGTTTAGGCCCTATTTCGGGATGTTACATTTCTCCCCCTTTAGGGATTTTCGTCCCAGAAAATCTTACAATGAAAAGATTTGGGTCTTGTTTTGCATAGCCTCTTCGGGTTCCCATGTAGCCTCGTCTACCCCATGCCTATTCCATAGTACTTTCACAAGTACAATACTTTTGTTCCTTAATTGCTTTACCTCTCGAGCTAGAATCTTTACTAGTTCTTCACCGTAAGTCATGTCTGACTGAATCTCAACCTCTGTCTGAGAAATTACATGTGACGGATCTGAACGATAACGACGTAGCATAGACAAATGAAATACATTATGAATCTTCTCTAACTCAATCGGCAAAGCTAACCGATATGCTAATGGTCCGACTCTCTCAATCACTTCATACGGTCCAATAAAACGTGGACTTAGTTTTCCTTTCTTGCCAAATCTGAGAACTTTCTTCCACGGGGATACTTTCAAAAAAAAAACTTTGTCACCAACTTGATACTCAATCTCTTTTCTCTTCAAATCTGCATACGAATTTTGTCTGTCTGAGGTCGCTTTTAAGCAATCTCTGATGATTTTACTTTCTCTTCTGTTTCCTTAACTAGATCAACTCCGTAAATCTGATTTCCCTTAAGCTCTGTCCCAATACAAAGGTGTGCGACATTTACGTCCATACAAAGCTTCATAAGGTGCCATCTTCAAACTCGACTGATAACTATTATTGTAGGCAAATTCTACTAATGGTAAATATTTTTCCCAAGCGCCTTGAAATTCCAATACACAGCATCTAAGCATATCTTCAAGTACCTGAATAACTCTCTCTGACTGACCGTCGGTTTGAGGATGGAAAGCTGTACTAAAACTCAACTTTGTGCCCAAAGCCTTCTGTAATTTCTTCCAAAACCGTGAAGTAAATCTTGGATCTCTGTCTGAAATAATCAATAATGGCACTCCATGTAGTCTAACTATCTCTGAAAATGTATAACTCAGCCAACTTGTCAAGTGAGTAATCCATACGGATTGGAATAAAATGAGCCGACTTAGTTAACTTATCAATCACAACCCATATTGCATCTTTCTTTCTCGATGTAAACGGCAATCCCATCACAAAATCTACAGATAACTCGATCCCATTTCCACTCGGGGACTAGCACAGTGCAATAAACACAGAAGGTACCTAATGTTCGGCCTTTACTGTGTGGATCAAGCATCTAGAAATAAACTCAAATGCCCTTCTCATTCCTACCCACTTGATGATCGGATATCATCATTTAACCCATCCTCAAACCTTTTACACATGATAGCCTCTGTGGACACACATTCTTGAGCATATTTACTTGAGCACGACAAATTCACGCTCATAATCGTTTACCATCATATTGCCTTGTTTCAATTCCAGAATTCTTTTCTCTTCTCGGTCAATAAACCTCTAATCGATGTACTTTTACGAAATTCCTCCCGAAAAGAAATCCCAAGTGACCCTCTCCTTTGGTACAACTGATATAAGTCTCTTCCACCAATGTAGTAGGTGAGTCTCCAAAAGTGATACTACACATTTCATACATTCCTCGGGTGTACAAGATAATTCGTCAAAGACTCGATAGTATTTTCTAACCAAAATTCTGCTCTTTCTCGCATCATCATCTTTTGTTGCTCAAAATTCTTACGCCCCTTGTTTCTGTTCTATCAATCGTGGCTTTTCTCTTATCACTGCACTGTGACTAGGGAGCTTGAGCTACATGGGTAGCCTGAGAATCATGAGGGGTGGAGGTCTAACTCTACCGGATTCGCATGCAACGAACTCGGCAAACCAATCATTCAAAGCTTGGAAGAGAGCTTCTCGAGTCACTCCTCCTGATTAATCATTCATGGCCTATTCTCATATGGTGCTACCCCTTCCACGGAGCAAGCGCATTACTTCCTACATCATCATCACCAGCTCACTCGGGATCCATTACAATAAAACAAAATATTTAAAAATCGTCGAGTCATCACACTATCAAAATACGGTATGGCATGTATAGCTAGACTTCTACTCACACTAACTATTCCGAGAACCGACTAAACCTGCTCGATACCAATAAATGTAACACCCCTTACCCGAGATCATTGCCAAAATCGAGCACGAGGCATTACTAAACTTAATCTATCACTTAAATAGTTTTAAATTTGTTTATTTAAACTTTTCGGAATGTGCTCTCATTCTGCGTTGTAGTCGCCTAAAAATTCATATCTTGAGTTCCAAAACTCAAAATTTATATCCGTAATTTTTTTCTGAAACTAGACTCATATATCTATCCACTAATTTTTTTCTAGAATTTTTGACTTAGCCAATTAGTACAGTTTATTAGTTAAAGTTACCCCTGTTTCAGAATTCGACTGCACTGACCTCTACTTACTACGAACCACTTTTCTCCCTATAAAAAATTAATAAAACTATACCGTTTGTTTCTATTAAAACTATATTTAATAAGGATTCTAACCATATAAATTACACCACCTAATTATTTTTGTACAATTTATGGTGAATTTCCAAAGTTGAAATAGGGGATCTAGAAATTTCTCTGACCCTGTTTCACTAAAACTCAGATATCTCATAAAATATAATACCTTTACCTGTTTTGCTTATTGCATAAGAAAATAGACATAATAAGCTTTAATTTCATATATTATTAACCATCAAAACATGTCTCTACGATTTTTAGTGATTTTTAAAAGTCATGCTATTTCTGATACTTAAATCTGTTTTTAAGTTACTTTCACATTTTTCTTAGTTTTCATGTGATAGTTACTACTTATTCATACATACTATTAAACATGTATATCATCAGCCCTTCTATTAGTTAATCACTAGCAAGTATTTACACATCATTCATTGATCATATCATATCAAAAGAAACCAAGTTCCTATACATGCCATACACAAAACGAAACGTCTAACTATACCAATGTGATTCCTTCGATAGTGTGATCGGGTCTCCGACGTTTCCTTCGATCCCCGAGTGGCTTGATAAAAACTATAAGAAAAAGAAAATAAAGAGAGTAAGCACTAGGCTTAGTAAGCTTACAAGCAAATAAATTACAACATTCAAAGATAATGAATAATTATACATAATGTCACCTAGCCTCGAAACTTTATTTACTTCTCATTTTCTACCTTCTTCTTTACTCACTTAACTTCTTTCTTACCTGACCTTTCACTATTCATAAATATAATCTACCTTCCCTTTTGCTGATAATTCACTGTAATTTAACGTGTACAATGACCCATTGAACCACTCGGAATACTAAGGATATTGGGGTCATTCCTGTCTATCAATATCCTGCCAATGCCATGTCTTCGACATGGACTTACATGAATTATTGCTGTCTCCAATGCCATATATATATCTAATATGGCCTTACATGGCTCATTCCTGTCTCCAAAGCCATATATCTGATATGGACTTACATGGCTCATTTCATTACTGTCTGTCTGTCAACCCCCAATATTCTAACATTCCTAAGGTTCAAACGGGGCTTCCTAATGCTTTTTCTCTGTCACTTCGCCTTTAACTCGACTTTAAATATTCTCATGAAATAAGTATATAAATGCTGGAAATTGACAATAATAATGTAAAATAAAAGAATATTGCATTTATTTCTTCAGAAACTTACCTCGTATGCAAAAAAATAGCTACTTTTACCATTTCGTCCACAACTTGGTATTTTCTCCATTTTAGCCCGAATTTTAGTTTTCCTTGCTCTATCATTTAAAATATAGTCTAATTAGGACTCACATTATTCAAATTGACCCAAAATCATATTTTGGCAAAATTACAGTTTTGCCCCTAAACTTTCGCATATTTACACTTTTGCCCCAAAGCTCGTAAATTTAACTTCATCCTATTTTCTTATGTTTTATGACATGCTGGTCATTTTTCCTTCTATGGCAGCATCAAATTCATACTCTAACATGCACTTATGACTATTAGGTATTTTTACCGATTAAGTCGTTTTACTCGTTTTTGCTTAAAACCGAGTAGCACAAATTGTCTAACATAATTTAAAACCTCATATTCTATCATAAAACATCAAAATACACAAATTTCACCTATGGGTATTTTTCCAAATATGAACCCTAACTTAAATTATTGCTAGCATAAGCTTTATCGAGCTACCGGACTCAAACGTAAAGAACATTAAAAACGGGCTTGGAATCACTTACTATGGAGCTTGAAAGCTTGAAACAAACCCTAGCCATGAAGAACCCTTGAAATTTCGTCCTAATGAAGAAGATGGACAAAATTGGCTTTTAATTTTGTTTTTAATTCATTTTAATAACTAAATGACCAAAATGCCCTTACTACTAAACTTTCCAAAAATTCCTTCCATGTCCTAATTTTGTCCATGAACTTAAAATTGGTCAAATTGCTATTTAAGACCTCCTAATTAATATTTCAAAGCAATTTCATACTAAAAACTTCTAGAATGCAAGTTTTGCAAATTATTCGATTTAGTCCCTAATCTCAACTTAAGCACTTTATGCATAGAATTTCATCACGAAATTTTCACACAATCATGTAATCATATCATGAACCTCAAAATAATAATAAAATAAATTTTTCTACCTTGAATTTGTGGTTTCGCAACCACTATTCCGTTTAGGCCCTATTTCGGGATGTTACATTTCTCCCCCTTTAGGGATTTTAGTCCCAGAAAATCTTACTCATGAAAAGATTTGGGTCTTGTTTTTCGCATAGCCTCTTCGGGTTCCCATGTAGCCTCGTCTACCCCCATGCCTATTCCATAGCACTTTCACAAGTACAATACTTTTGTTCCTTAATTGCTTTACCTCTCGAGCTAGAATCTTTCTTGGTTCTTCACCGTAAGTCATGTCTGACTGAATCTCAACCTCTGTCTGAGAAATTACATGTGACGGATCTGAACGATAATGACGTAGCATAGACACATGAAATACATTATGAATCTTCTCTAACTCAATCGGCAAAGCTAACCGATATGCTAATGGTCCGACTCTCTCAATCACTTCAAACGGTCCAATAAAACGTGGACTTAGTTTTCCTTTCTTGCCAAATCTGAGAACTTTCTTCCACGGGGATACTTTCAAAAAAAAAACTTTGTCACCAACTTGATACTCAATCTCTTTTCTCTTCAAATCTGCATACGAATTTTGTCTGCATGCGAGGTCGCTTTTAAGCAATCTCGATGATTTTACTTTCTCTTCTGCTTTCCTTAACTAGATCAACTCCGTAAATCTGATTTCCCTTAAGCTCTGTCCAATACAAAGGTGTGCGACATTTACGTCCATACAAAGCTTCATAAGGTGCCATCTTCAAACTTGACTGATAACTATTATTGTAGGCAAATTCTACTAATGGTAAATATTTTTTCCCAACTGCCTTGAAATTCCAATACACACAACATCTAAGCATATCTTCAAGTACTGAATAACTCTCTCGATCGACCGTCGGTTTGAGGATGGAAAGTCATACTAAAACTCAACTTTGTGCCCAAAGCCTTCTGTAATTTCTTCCAAAACCGTGAAGTAAATCTTGGATCTCTGTCTAAAATAATCAATAATGGCACTCCATGTAGTCTAACTATCTCTGAAATGTATAACTCAGCCAACTTGTCAAGTGAGTAATCCATACGGATTGGAATAAAATGAGCCGACTTAGTTAACTTATCAATCACAACCCATATTGCATCTTTCTTTCTCGATGTAAACGCGGTAATCCTGTCACAAAATCTATAGTAACTCGATCCCATTTCCACTCAGGGACTAGCATAGGCTGCAATAAACCTGAAGGTACCTGATGTTCGGCCTTTACCTGCTTGACGGATCAAGCATCTAGAAATAAACTCAAAATGCCCCTTCTCATTCCTACCCACCGACAGATCGGATATCATCATTTAACCCATCCTCAAACCTTTTACACATGATAGCCTCTGTGGACACACATTCTTGAGCATATTCTTGAGCCTCGACAAATTCACGCTCATAATCGATTCTGAAATCATATTGCCTTGTTTCAATTCCAGAATTCTTTTCTCTTACGGTCAATAAACCTCTAATCGATGTACTTTTTACGAAATTCCTCTTGAAAGAAATCCCAAGTGACCTCTCTCCTTTGGTACAACTGATATAAGTCTCTTCCACCATGTAGTAGGTGAGTCTCCAAAAGTGATACTACACATTTCATACATTCCTCGGGTGTACAAGATAATTCATCAAAGACTCGATAGTATTTTCTAACCAAAATTCTCTTCTTTCTGCATCATCATCTTTTGTTGCTCGAAATTCTTACGCCCCTTGTTTCCTATTCTATCAATCGGTGGCTTTTCTCTTATCACTGCATGTACTGTGATCTGGGGAGCTTGAGCTACATGGGTAGCTTTGAGAATCATGAGGGGGTGGAGGTCTAACTACCGGATTCGTGCGAGCGAACTTGGCAAACCAATCATTCAAAGCTTGGAAGAGAGCTTCTCGAGTCACTCCTCCCGATTAATCATTCTTCGCCCTATTCTCATATGGCGCTACCTTTCCACGGGAGCAGGCGCATTACTTCCTACATCATCATCACCAGCTCACTCGGGATCCATTACAATAAAACAAAATATTTAAAAATCATCAGGAGTCATCATACTATCAAAATACAGGTATGGCATGTATAGCTAGACTTCTACTCACACTAACTATTCCGAGAACCGACTAAACCTGCTCTGATACCAATAAATGTAACACCCCTTACCCGAGACTGTTGCCAAAATCGAGCACGAGGCATTACTAAACTTAATCTATCACTTAAATAGTTTTAAAGTTGTTTATTTAAACTTTTCGGAATGTGCTGTCATTCTGCGTTGTAGTCGCCTAAAAATGCATATCTTGAGTTCCAAAACTCAAAATTTATATCCGTAATTTTTCTCTGAAACTAGACTCATATATCTATCCACTAATTTTTTTCTAGAATTTTTGACTTAGCCAATTAGTACAGTTTATTAGTTAAAGTTACCCCTGTTTCAGAATTCGACTGCACTGACCTCTACTTACTTCGAACCACTTTTCTCCCTATAAAAAATTAATATAACTATACCGTTTGTTTCTATTAAAACTAGATTAAATAAGGATTATAACCATATAAATTACACCACCTAATTATTTTTGTACAATTTATGGTGAATTTCCAAAGTTGAAATAGGGGATCTAGAAATTTCTCTGACCCTGTTTCACTAAAACTCAGATATCTCATAAAATATAATACCTTTACCTGTTTTGCTTAGTGCATAAGAAAATAAACATAATAAGCTTTAATTTCATATATTATTAACCATCAAAACATGTCTCTACGATTTTTAGTGATTTTTAAAAGTCATGCTATTTCTGATACTTAAATCTGTTTTTAAGTTACTTTCACATTTTTCTTAGTTTTCATGTGATAGTTACTACTTATTCATACATACTATTAAACATGTATATCATCAGCCCTTCTATTAGTTAATCACTAGCAAGTATTTGCACATCATTCATTGATCATATCATATCAAAAGAAACCAAGTTCCTACATGCCATATACACAAAACGAAACGTCTAACTATACCAATGTGATTCCTTCGATAGTGTGATCGGGTCTCCGACGCTTTCCTTCGATCCCCGAGTGGCTTGATAAAAACTATAAGAAAAAGAAAATAAAGAGAGTAAGCACTAGGCTTAGTAAACTTACAAGCAAATAAATTACAACATTCAAATAATGAATAATTATACATAATGTCACCTAGCCTCATAAACTTTATTTACTTCTCATTTTCTACCTTCTTCTTTACTCACTTAACTTCTTTCTTACCCGACCTTTCACTATTCATAAATATAATCTACCTTCCCTTTTGCTGATAATTCACTGTAATTTAACGTGTACAATGACCCATTGAACCACTCGGAATACTAAGGATATTGGGGTCGTTCTGTCTATCAATATCTCGCCAATGCCATGTCTTCGACATGGACTTACATGAATTATTCCCGTCTCCAATGCCATATATATATCTAATATGGGCTTACATGGCTCATTCCTGTCTCCAAAGCCATATATCTGATATGGACTTACATGGCTCATTTCTTTACGTTACATCTGTCCCGTCAACCCCAATATCCTAACATTCCTAAGGTTCAAACGGGGCTTCCTAATGCTTTTTCTCTGTCACTTCGCTTTTAATTCGACTTTAAATATTCTCATGAAATAAGTATATAAATGCTGAAATTGACAATAATAATGTAAAATAAAAGAATATTGCATTTATTTCTTGTAAACTTACCTCGTATGCAAAAAAAAATAGCTACTTTTACCATTTCGTCCACAACTTGGTATTTTCTCCATTTTAGCCCGAATTTCAGTTTTCCTTGCTCTATCATTTAAAATATAGTCTAATTAGGACTCACATTATTCAAATTGACCCAAAATCATATTTTGGCAAAATTACGATTTGCCCTAAACTTTCGCATATTTACACTTTTGCCCCAAAGCTCGTAAATTTAACTTCATCCTATTTTCTTATGTTTTATGACATGATGGTCATTTTTCCCTTCTATGGCAGCATCAAATTCATACTCTAACATGCACTTATGACTATTAGGTATTTTTACTGATTAAGTCGTTTTACTCGTTTTGCTTAAAACCGAGTAGTACAAATTGTCTAACATAATTTAAAACCTCATATTCTATCATAAAACATCAAAATACACAAATTTCACCTATGGGTATTTTTCCAAATATGAACCCTAACTTAAATTATTGCTAGCATAAGCTTTATCGAGCTACCGGGACTTCGAAAACGTAAAGAACATTAAAAACGGGGCTTGGAATCACTTACTATGGAGCTTGAAAGCTTGAAACAAACCCTAGCTATGGAGAACCCTTGAAATTTCGTCCTAATGAAGAAGATGGACAAAAATTGGCTTTTAATTTTGTTTTTAATTTATTTTAATAACTAAATGACCAAAATGCCCTTACTACTAAACTTTCCAAAAATTCCTTCCATGTCCTAATTTTGTCCATGAACTTAAAATTGATCGAATTGCTATTTAAGACCTCCTAATTAATATTTCAAAGCAATTTCATACTAAAAACTTCTAGAATGCAAGTTTTGCAAATTATTCGATTTAGTCCCTAATCTCAACTTAAGCACTTTATGCATAGAATTTCATCACGAAATTTTCACACAATCATGTAATCATATCATGAAGCTCAAAATAATAATAAAATAAATTTTTCTACCTTGAATTTGTGGTTTCGCAACCACTATTCCGTTTAGGCCCTATTTCGGGATGTTACACTTGGCCCAATGGAAATCGAAGCTTAAACAGGCTTTCAATATAGCCAATCATCTTAAGGACATGAGGTCCTACTGGGCTTCCTTCAGCCAGCTTAGATTGGAATAGGGCCTTAGAGATATCAAACCTCTCTTATCGTGCTTGCCCTTGATAAAGTTCTTTCAGGTGCTCGATCATATCATAAGCAACCATGTCCTCATGTTGCTTCTGAAGCTCAGGATTCATAGTGGCAAGCATAAGACATCCAATGTCTACCATGTCATCGAGATGCTTCTTGTGAGCTTCTCTATTAGCTCTCGAGGCATTACCGGATGGTTCAATAGGAAGTGGTTGTTCAATGACATATAATTTTCGTTCTTGTTTAAGGACAATTCTCATGTTACGAAACTAGTTAAGAAAGTTCAAACCATTCAATTTGTCCTTCTCAAGGACCGATCGTAATGAGAGTGTATTGTTTGTAGCCATAATATATCTATAACAATAAAATATGCGTGTGAATAAATTTACCATGTTTACATCAATCATTAAAAGGACTTTATTAAACATGTTCCCACTATTTTATTTCAAAATTAATAACCCTCATATACTAATTTCAGAAAAACTTTCTTAAAAGTATTTCTAGTGGGTTAAGGATCCATATTTCACCTCTTCTTAAGTCATCTTTGGCTTTACTCTCAAGATTATGGTTATTTAGGTAAGCAATCATTTGCTAATTACATCTTATGTAACTCCTACAATTTGGTGAACAACTCTTGTTCTAATCATCTTATGATTTATCCAAATTACTTGCCTCTAGGTTTCTAATCCTATTAGAGTAACCTAGTTAAGTCATTAACCAATTTTTAACCAGCGAATATCACTTGTTTATTCTTCGCATTTAACCAAGATAAATACTAGTACTCTGCTTTGGCATGACCTACATAGTATTGATCGAGGCCTTAACGAGGGCAAAATTGGAAGGCCATGATGACATAATATTTTAATAGAGGGATTTTATTAAAGATGTTGCATCTCACCAATTATGGTCTACTTCAGTCCATTTAATCTTTTAATTGATCTCATCAATTAATGAGGTTTATTATTACCTAATTTGCATGCTTTAGACATCCATAGCATCTCATACATGAATAAATAAAGCAATAAATAAATGCAATAGTTATAGCCCATAAACTATGGTGGTTCATCCCAAGCCAATAGGAGAACCAAAAGGAAAACTAAAGGTGAAAGCCGTCTCACAAGCTGTTGATCCACATTGATTGGCCCATCTTCTTTCTTGTCAAACCCACAGTAACTTTTGCAAATTACAATATGCAAAAAACTCATTTTACATACGAGGGAGTAAGATGAGAAGAAAAATACAAGAGAATAATAGTAAGGCACAACACGCAGGTCGTATTTTATAAAATTACAA